>OY744604.1:61313847-61616347 GCA_963556255.1 Allolobophora icterica | reverse complement strand
AGTATAGGCCTACTTCTTATATTATGTAAGTTTATATAGGCCTACCCGTGTGCTGCTTCTGCACGAGGGAGTGTTTCCAGAAGTCAGAATGTCGAGACTTAACGAATAGTCTGCGAAGACGAGATAAAGTCGAACGATTAATCGCCATTGCGAAAATCGCATGGCTCATCAATCATATATGATATGTCATATATATGTGTATATATATGTCCTATATATATATATAGGACATATATAATATATATATAGGACATATATATATATCGTTGGCTAAATCATAGACGCTTGTACAACACAGCGTCTATGGTTAAATGCTCTGCTTGCCGTAGCCAAAGCCACAGTATACTGTGTGACGTCACAAACAGTTATCTTCCCTATGTTGACCATTAATATATATATATATATATATATATATATATATATATACATATATATATATATGTGTCGTTGGTTAAATGCTCTGATCATATAGACGCCTGTATACATGCGTCTATACATGCTTTGATCGCCGTTGCCAAGGCTACAGTACTGTAGGCCTACTGACGTCACAAACGGTTTCTCTTTCCTATGTTAAACCATTAATATGAATATATGCATGACGTCTACGACACTATATCTGTATATGCCGTTGGTTAAAATGCTCTGATCATCGTAGCCAAGGCCATAGTACTGACGTCACAAACGGTTTCTGTTGCCCGATATTAAGCCATATGTTACCACACTGTCGCCTGTATAATGGCTGTGCTATTATTAGCTACCGTTGACATTTGTGATACACAGAATACAATGACTATATTAAATTTGTCACTAGAAGGGATATGAAGCCGATATCGGCGTTTGAAAGCAATCAAACATAAAAGTAAAGCACAGAATAAGCCCGGTGATGAATTCAATTCAAGTCTTTAATATATAAGCCCACGTTTATTCACCACGAAAGTAGAATGTCAAAAATCCAGAAAATTAAGTGCAGACAGATGCAAAACTGGCTTAGGCCTACGTGAGATGCCATAGGTCGAGGGGCAAGACCCCACCTTTAAGAGTGGGGGGACAGAGTACACGGTATACAGTTCACCCCCCAATTTTGAAGAAACTCCCAAAAGAGGTGAAAAACTTTTTCACCTCTTTTTTGACCAGATCAGTTCAAAAGTGCCCCTTGTCCCCACATCTGTCAATACGGGAGCTTTAATTTCCATGGCACTACGATCGAGTTCTCAGTACGAAATGAATTCGCAGTCCTAGCGCATTAGACAAGTCTGTTATAGGCCTATCAAAGTTATTCTTGATTCACTACAGCCATGATAAAAAATAGTAAGTACGTAAGTTTGAGTATGTACCTGTAATTAACCCTCTCGTGTATGAATTTCCTTATACATTGTTCAGAGACCCTCTGCTTGTAAAATCGCAATCGTAATCGTAATCTCGAAATTTCTACATCGCCCACGAAAGCGAAGTCGCGGGAACCAGCTTATTCACAGACGCACAATCAAATCAAAATCGTTAGGCGGGGTGGGTGCCCTGGGTGGGTGGGTGAAAAAGAATTAGACACACTGCGTGTTAAAGAATTATACTGTTCCATTTCTATCTAATCATATTTATGTGAAATATGTCGACCACCAGTTCATAATTATAATGATGAACCTAATACAACCTTCAACACGACGAGGAATTTCGCTAGTATAGTAGTGCGTCTCAAAATATCTTCGGCTTGCCAGCATAGGCCCTATACACAGCGGCAGCAGGTCGACTGAGATTCACTTCCCGTCTGCGCCGATGCCCATGCGCTACAACGTAGCGTATGGGGCTGTGACGTCGGGTAACAGCATCGCAAACTACCCATCTCTATATATCTTTATACACTGAGGAGAGAGTGAAGATTTCATGACAGCAGTTAGTCGCTTACAAGTGTTAAATTGAACTACGATTTCCAGTCTATGGAAGACAGCGAAGTAGAAACAGTTGACTCTCATTATACAATACAATACTGTATCCTGTAATATTCTATCGGGAGTATACTCTATTGTACAAAGTTGCGTTCCTGTCAAATTTTGAATTGAAATAAACGTATATTGATTGATTTATTGATTGATTGATTGATTGAATATTATACAATTCAACTATATTTTGATACTGCCCTCCTTCCAAACTTCAGAAGTGCACACACGACCATACGACAGAACATCGATGGTGCAGAGCAACTGTGAGCGAAGGACTTGCTCAGGGTAACCGTATACACAGTAATTAAGCGCCTCAGTGGAGGACCGAACCCGCAGGCCTACTATCTGTACATTTCCGAACGCTTGATATGTAATTTATATACCTATATATATAAAGGCCTATTGTATATTAGGCCTGTATATTATGTCTCATGTCAACAACTTAATATATATGCCACAAAGTATATATAGTATGCCGTTCTTTCTGTCGGCCGTAAGTATTTTTACAACAGTTATTAAGCGCTGCTATTTAATGACCAAGCATCATTCGATGGCGCTGAGTAATTGTGAGTGAAGTATACTTGCCAAAAGTCCCTACACAGTAACCGTCTCAGAGGTAGGAGTCTCGAACACGTACTCCTTGCATATAACGGGCGGACACTCAACCAGTCGATTACCGGTTGCTGGTTTCGTCAAGTGGTAGACGGTTATATAGGGAGTGAAATTACATGGTACAGTTTCTCTGGAGTCTTTATCTGCAGACGGTTGAGGGCATTCCTGTCCCACCGCCTGCAGAGTCCTTAACGGGTCTGCAGCCAGCGTCGCTTACTTTACGATTACTAAACGGCCATGACGAAGACCTCCATCACCGAGGGCCGTCTACACCACAGAAACCTTGGAGCAAATGATCCATCCAAGAAATAGGGGGAGAGATCTGTCAGTGTGTGTCAGTGTGTGCCACCATTTTAGGGGGGGGGCGGAATGAACGGGGGGGAGGGGGAAGAAGAGAGGGAAAAGGGACGTTGCTCCAATGACTTAGGGGGATAGACGCCCCTGCCATCACCCATCGTAATCCTATTCGTAAATTCCAAATTTATAAGGCGCCACTTGAAAACTAAGCGTAGGGCACCAGCTTATTCACGAGCGCTGCGTCGAGTCAGAGGGGTTGTCCAAAGGGTATTCAGAAGGAGTTCTTGGTTCAGTTGCCAGAGGGTCAGAGGAGGCAGAGTAGCTGCTGCATGAGGGGGGGGCGTCGTTTAAGTCGAGAATTCAAAGGCGGAGGAGCAGATGAGTCGGGGTATGAATTCTTGAAGAAGGGAGACTTCGGTTTTGATTGGAAAGCCCGAGGGGTGATATAGATAGAGGAGCATGAGGCAGATGGTGGTCAGTGATTGGCGATGATGACGGAGGAACCGAAAATTCTCGCCTTCAACCGACGCCGTTTGACGCAATGCCGCCTTCTGCGGTAGGGCCTACTGATGTAAGAATTAATTCATTTATTCATTCATTCAGTCATGTTTCTTTCTTATGTTAATTCATTAATACATTAATTCGCTAATTTGTCACAGGGACGACATTTCAGCTTTTTTCAGTCGAAGAGGGACGTCTTTGAGTGGTGCACTTATTACATTATATGTAATAAGTGTATCGATCAACCTGAGCGTGAATCAAGCGCTTCATGACAGTCCAGATATATACATACATTTGATCAAGTGTACAATATGAGGCTGACTTGGTTGGCAGCGACTGTCTATCTTCTTCCTCCTTTTCTTATTCCATTCTTTTCCTTCTTTTAAAAATCAAGGAGACAAATGTCCCCCCCCCCAATGACGTTCCTGGCGCCAGACATGTTTAGGAAGCTTACAGAGAAATAGAAGCAGTTTAACACTTTAAGCGTGTACTAAAAGTGACTGGGAGACCAATGCAGCTCATCGTAAATTGTTATAGGGCCTAGCAGCAGGTATTTCGTCATTTTAGAAGTAAATCTTCATTCATGGTGATACAGCGAATATATATAACAAGACATCGCTCAGTTAACATTTGTTTGTATCATCATTTGTTCGTTTGTTTATTCAAGCAAAGCATTTATTAGGCGTGAAGTCGCAAAATCTGAATCAGCGGAACGGTAGAACTTTCGCTACGGGGCTCAGAACATTTCTGGGAGATGTTGTTCCGAATGGAAATTCGCGAGTCTGGATAAGGAGATGTTTACGCTTCAGCTATACTGGTACTACCACCATCACTAATACTATACTACTATTACTACTACTATTACTCCTGTTAACAATAATAATAATGTTACTTTTAAACTTCAGCCTATTAGGCTATTAGGCTATTAGGCTTACCATCCGACTTGTTGCAATTCATCGTCGTCGTCATCATCATCATCATCGTCATCATCATTTAAATATAATTAGAGTGAGTAATTGCACTAATTAAAATTCTATAAGTTTTTATGTCAATGTTTATAGACGCCATTTTCGGTGCCTATTGTTTACGTCGCAATGTTGCCATGGCGACTGGGTTCCATATATTGTCCTCTTCGATGTTTGCATCTCTTTGAGCGTGGTTGGATTTCTTAGTGTGCGATTAGAAAGTGATTTTCTGAGCTTATAAAGCGTTTCGGAAAGTTTTTTCAGAAAGCCTTGAGTGTGTCTTTCTGTATTATATTGGAGTTTGCCTTTTTTAGTAATTCTAATTCGTATTTCGGTAGATATTTCCTCTTTTAAAGACTGGTTGGTCCTTCTGGATTTATTGGACTCTAGGACTTCCTGTCGCTGGATTTTGTATTACTTCAGCGACTTGCTGTCGCCGGATTTTGTGCTTCAGCGACTTCTTCTTCTTTGGTAAGGCATTATGTTTCCAAGTCTCCGCAGTGTTTTCCGACGGCCACCGCGTCGAGTGGCGCCATTTGTTCTGGATAAGAGTAGGCAGGAAGTTGAGTCGAGCGTTGAGGCTGCAGGCGAAGATGCAGTTGGCTGTGCAGCGTTTTTAAGGAGGAGAAAGCGTAAGGCTTTTCCAGTTCAGCCAAAGGTTGCTTCCATTCTTAAGACCCCCGTTAAGGTCTCCATTGCCACGACCGATATGCGTCCCTTGGCAGGAGTTTCCATCGTCCCAGAGAGCAGTGCAGAGCAGCCTTGCACTTCAGTTGACCCAGCGCAGGATGCTCCTCCTAAGACTAAGGTGTCTTCCCAGGCGACCTCCAGTGAGGTCTTGAAGAACCTGTCTTCCAAAGAAAAGGAGGATGCATTGCTAAGGCTGGTCTTTGAAGAGTTGAACATCGTTCCGACTGCTTCGGACGAGCCAGCGATTGACGAGTGCTGGAAAGCAGACAGGGCAGACACACTCGAACCTCCCGAGCCCCCAGAAGTAGAGCAGGCAGAGGATCCCATCTATAAGGCAAGTCCGAGACTGTCTTGGAAGAATCCTCCAGCGCAAGAGGAACCGGATGTCTGCTGCTTCTGTTGGTGTCTTTCTCCACTGAAACGCTTCTTCAAGTGACTTTATCAACCTGTTTCCCATCGACCTGTTTTCCGTCACCTGTTTTCTGTCAACCTGTTTCCTCATTTCAGCCGCTGGATTTTCTTCCAACCGTACCTTTTGCACATGGACATCTTCTGTATTTGATTTGTTGGAGTGTTTGCCTTGAGTTCCTGCGTTACTATTGGCCGTTTTCAAGTATTTGCTTGCTTTGTATCCGTATTTGTTGTTTCCGAGTGCGGTTGTATTAGCTATAGTCGAGCATTACCTGGTCTGCGTTACTATTGGCCGTTTCCAAGTATTTGCTTGCTTTGTATCCGTATTTGTTGTTTCCGAGTGCGGTTGTATTAGCTATAGTCGAGCATTACCTGGTCTGCGTTACTATTGGCCGTTTCCAAGTATTTGCTTGCTTTGTATCCGTATTTGTTGTTTCCGAGTGCGGTTGTATTAGCTATAGTCGAGCATTACCTGGTCTGCGTTACTATTGGCCGTTTCCAAGTATTTGCTTGCTTTGTATCCGTATTTGTTGTTTCCGAGTGCGGTTGTATTAGCTATAGTCGAGCATTACCTGGTCTGCGTTACTATTGGCCGTTTTCAAGTATTTGCTTGCTTTGTATCCGTATTTGTTGTTTCCGAGTGCGGTTGTATTAGCTATAGTCGAGCATTACCTGGTCTGCGTTACTATTGGCCGTTTCCAAGTATTTGCTTGCTTTGTATCGGTATTTGTTGTTTCCGAGTGCGGTTGTATTAGCTATAGTCGAGTATTACCTGGTCTGCGTTACCTGGAGTGTTTGCCTTGACTTCCTGCGTTGCTATTGGCCGTTTCCAAGTATTTGCTTGCTTTGTATCGGTATTGGTTGTTTCCGAGTGCGGTTGTATTAGCTATAGTCGAGTAGTACCTGGTCTGCGTTACCTGGAGTGTTTGCCTTGACTTCCTGCGTTACTATTGGCCGTTTCCAAGTATTTGCTTGCTTTGTATCGGTATTTGTTGTTTCCGAGTGCGGTTGTATTAGCTATAGTCGAGTATTACCTGGTCTGCGTTACCTGGAGTGTTTGCCTTGACTTCCTGCGTTACTATTGTATCGGTATTTGTTGTTTCCGAGTGCGGTTGTATTAGCTATAGTCGAGTAGTACCTGGTCTGCGTTACTATTGGCCGTTTCCAAGTATTTGCTTGCTTTGTATCGGTATTTGTTGTTTCTGAGTGCGGTTGTATTAGCCGTAGTCGAGTGTTACCTGGTCTGCGTTACCTGGAGTGTTTGCCTTGACTTCCTGCGTTACTATTGGCCGTTTCCAAGTATTTGCTTGCTTTGTATCGGTATTTGTTGTTTCTGAGTGCGGTTGTATTAGCTATAGTCGAGTGTTACCTGGTCTGCGTTACCTGGAGTGTTTGCCTTGACTTCCTGCGTTACTATTGGCCGTTTCCAAGTATTTGCTTGTTTTGTATCGGTATTGGTTGTTTCTGAGTGCGGTTGTATTAGCTATAGTCGAGTGTTACCTGGTCTGCGTTACCTGGAGTGTTTGCCTTGACTTCCTGCGTTACTATTGGCCGTTTCCAAGTATTTGCTTGCTTTGTATCGGTATTTGTTGTTTCTGAGTGCGGTTGTATTAGCTATAGTCGAGTAGTACCTGGTCTGCGTTACTATTGGCCGTTTCCAAGTATTTGCTTGCTTTGTATCGGTATTGGTTGTTTCTGAGTGCGGTTGTATTAGCTATAGTCGAGTGTTACCTGGTCTGCGTTACCTGGAGTGTTTGCCTTGACTTCCTGCGTTACTATTGGCCGTTTCCAAGTATTTGCTTGCTTTGTATCGGTATTTGTTGTTTCTGAGTGCGGTTGTATTAGCTATAGTCGAGTGTTACCTGGTCTGCGTTACCTGGAGTGTTTGCCTTGACTTCCTGCGTTACTATTGGCCGTTTCCAAGTATTTGCTTGTTTTGTATCGGTATTGGTTGTTTCCGAGTGCGGTTGTATTAGCTATAGTCGAGTGTTACCTGGTCTGCGTTACCTGGAGTGTTTGCCTTGACTTCCTGCGTTACTACTGGCCGTTTCCAAGTATTTGCCTGCTTTGTATCGGTATTGGTTGTTTCCGAGTGCGGTTGTATTAGCCATAGTCGAGTGTTACCTGGTCTGCGTTACCTGGAGTGTTTGCCTTGACTTCCTGCGTTACTAGTGGCCGTTTCCAAGTATTTGCCTGCTTTGTATCGGTATTGGTTGTTTCCGAGTGCGGTTGTATTAGCCATAGTCGAGTGTTCCCTCGTCTGCGTTACTATTGGCCACCACATGCAGTCTGATCGTACAGACATCGTTAATCAATGAAAGAACTGATACGCTCTCCACTGCTAGCGACGCCATGCTTGTATGGCGAAGGGCGATACATACTCCAGCAGCGCACGGACCGGAGTAACAGCGAACGAGAACAGTCGGAGGACCTGGAAACCGTCAGCTCTAAGACGCCTAAGCATCCTCATACCACGCATCAGTGTGGCAGAAGACGTTCACATCAGCATCCAGCCCACACTGTCTGTCTCATCGACTTTGTTGGTCATGGAATGTACATTTAACGTGGTCCCGGTCTTTTGACAGGGCTGACGGAAGACATGACCATGTAGGACCTGTCGCAACAGACATTCCGGAGAACGCCGAACTTACCGCTGAGGTCGGCTCATATTCGAAACCGACGGCACGACGAAGAATCGCCGGACGATAGTTGTTAATCAGCGGAATATCATCGTCCTCAGCAGCATCGATCACTACGGACGAATGAACGCTTCGCTTGCACGCCGAACGACAGCCACGCACACGATGACACAGTCCCAGTTCAGCAACATGACAACGCACGGTATAATCCAGTTTAAGACCGTAAAGACAACTTCCGATCACACCCTAGCCGAGCGTCAGGCCTCAATGAATACATGAGAATCCCGTCGCAGACACTCAGACAACCTCGAGAAAACCACGATGAAACTACTTCTCAAAATATAACCAACACAACTGAGGAGAATTCACAGTCCGCAATCGGGTGATAAAACCGATTCAGTCGGCAATGTAATGAAAGAACCGCCTCTTAAATACCATCCTCGGCTGAAACAAAAGTCGTCGTCTGCTGGAAGAACAGGTGGTCGCCTGCTTAATGGACTGCTGTCTGCTGCAGAAGTGAATGTCTTGAGACGAACGAGGAGAGGTGAGAGATTTAGTGATTACCATTATCCTTATCTGATCCTACCTTACTTAAACTTACGTCGCTTTGCCTGTCTTATCTTACTTTACGTTCGACCAGATCAGTGTATCTGACTGAATTTTATACTGCATATAAACACCGGCGCTACAGAAGCCACTGGTTAATAATAATAATAATAATAATAATAATAATAATAATAATAATAATAATAATAATAATAATAATAATAATAATAATAATAATAATAATAATAATAATAATAATAATAATCAGTTATAATAATAATAATATATCAACGGGAGAAATATTCAAACACTGCAATACAAGGTCCTATAGGCCCCGTCTATATGTACGAGAATTATACGTTTAAAGCACCTTGTTGAGCCATTCCTAAAGAGGCGCTATATAAATATATGATTACGACTGCAGTTACAATGTTCAAATGCACCAGTCGACGTGTATACTGTAATGTAACGAATTTAGCGCATACATAATATTCTAATTTAACAATATTATATCGCATTTAAAGTTTCCGTCGAAGGCAATTGGGCGTTAAACTGAGTATATTCAATTTTACAGTAGATTGGTAAGTCAGAGTATATGTTTAAGCAATATGAGTTTACAGGAGGTAAGTTAAAGTGTGAGTTTAAGCAATGAAGGTTTACAGAAGGTAAGTGAGGGTATGATAAGTTTAGGCACGGTATAAGCTAAGGTATTTGGCAGAAAATAACATAACCTTCGTATGCCTTAGGAAAGAAATAGCTTCAGAACCGGGTCGGCGTCATGGCTTGAATACGACCAGCTTAGCGTCGTCAACACAGAAGGCAGACTGAGAAAAAGCAACCGTCGTATGCCTTCGTCAGTGCTACGTGCTTAAGCAACCTACGGGGAGCAAAACAGACTCACGGATGAACGACATCGAGTAAAAAATAAGCTACCATTGCCTGCCTCCATACTCTGATCTACGTCGCATTCAAAACACGGACCAATACGACGTTCTTAAGCAACCTACGGGGGGGCATAAGCAGACTCATGGAAGAACGACACCGTACTCTCATCATACAACGCATTCACGCACGGGTCAATGCTACATGCTTAAGCAACCTACGGGGTGCGGGGTGGTATTAACAGACTCATACATGGACGACATCGAGTGAAAGTAAGCCACCGTTGCCTGCCTCCGTACTCTGTTCTACATCGCATCCAAACACGGGTCAAAACTGAGTTCCTATTCCAACCGACGGCATCAACAGATTCTTTATCTGGTCTGAGACAGAACCGCTCGTTCGTCCAAATCGTTGACAGTATATGGATCCTGGAGCGTTCAGATGGCCGTCACTCTGGTCGTTTCCACCGGTTATAGGGAGTGACACTGAGATCATCCGCGAACGAATGATTCTCGCACAGGTCCAACTGTCAAACTACACTTGAACTGGTAAGTAAACTTGTAGGTATTAAATGAAATTGTGTGTGGATGATTTGAGTTAACCTCTTAAAAATTCATACTACATACTGCACACACCAGACAAGCCAACTGCAGACTCGACAGTGTCAACTTCACACTTCTGTGTCAGAAACACACTATTTTAAGCCTTATATCAACGGATGTCTTTGTCTTTGTCAATCGGAAATCCTCTGCAACAGTACCAACGAATGTAAATGTAAATGTACACATTTTTCTATAGCCGCTGTATGGCCTCGTTTATCATAGGCGCATGAAACGTACGTTTTAACCAGAGTAGGTATACCTGGTCCAGTGAATGCCTTTATCTGTTGCCAGATAACTAAAGAAGGGAGATCGTGGAGAGTCTGGATGCTTCAGAAGTCTCTCGAGTCCAGATGGCCGTCACTCTTTCGTCTTCAGTCGTTCCAGGATAATCATGATAATCGAACAGGTTCTGTAGGAAAAGGACCCGAAGAAGGGTGCATTCAGAGGAGCTCCCTTACCTCTCGACGATCGACCGACCCAACCGACGCCACCACTCCCCGCACCCAAGGCGTTATCTGACATACGCACGGGATTATATATGATCACCTGGACGATCAAATCTGACGTCTAGGTCGCCCGTAATGGAGTAGGGCATAGCGCAGGGCGATATACACTACAGCAGCTCAAGAACCTCGTCGAAGGATGGTAAAATCACTGTCTCTGACCCAGTCACGCTCTCTGATCTAGGGAGATACACCACAACGCACAGAATCAAAGGTAGAGAAGCGACGACTCACAGAGGAAGAAAACGTCAGGAAGCGATGGGATACCAGACGACGGTAGAAAGGGGAAGATGATTCCAACACTTGGGGCCAGCGGTTGAAAAAACACGAAATAGACCACAGCCGTACTGGCAACTTCAAACGGCAGAAATCCGACACAGCTCCTGATCAGACGTAGCATCGGGGCCAACCATGCGTACAAAATCATAGACATGTCAGACTCGAACTCGACCCCGAGGTCACGCACCATAGTTCAATGCCATATCTCCATTCTTCAGACATTCAGAGAGACAGTACTGAAACGACCATTCTGTCCACGAGTCATTCACCACAGGAAGTCGACATGATAAATCATCACCTTTCCTACACAGCAGTTCATCAGTCACAGGTATGGGAGTCAATCGTCGCACTCCAGTTGCTGCCACGTTTCGACTAAACCAACCGTCGAGCGTCTCCCGACCCATCGCTGACGGGCTGAATCCGAGCCACGCTCAACCCTCCTGGCATGACGCTTAGCAACCCGGCACTCTGAATCAAACCAAAGATCTGACGAGCGCATCACACTGCACGTAAACTTCCACGAGTTTCACGTTGGTGTCAAGCGAGGCACTGACCACATTGTCAAAACTGCGAGCCATGATCGTCTTCCATTGTAGAATCGCACAGGCCCGAGACAATGAGATCCTTTCTGAACGCTTCCACATCGAAGGACTTCTACGACCTGCGACGCTGGGTCTTGTAAACAGGCACCGTAGCCACGGCGACATGAAACTCCCATGTCAGCATCCGATGGTCAGATAGGACGCAGAAGGGACTGTACACATCAACCGCAACATCGAGAATAACTCAACGGTCTATAGACAAGGAAAGCACGATAACGCACCGAAATTCAACCGGCGAAAGCATGACGATGCAAAAGCGGCCGCAAAAGACCGGATCCTACAACGACGAAGGTGATCGCACCTTTGAAGCGAGCCTGACTTCAGACGAATCCAGAGGAGAAGAAATCAGCTCGAAGGAACGACTACGCCATAGACAGTCGACGAGGACGACATCCGAGTAATGAAGTGTAGCAACGAGTTGCTGACAGAAAACCTAATTCACTAACGACTTTGATACACTTGTAAGTCTATTGTTTACGGTCACGATGAAGGAGTTGCTTCCCAAGGGTTGTCTAGATTTCGTCCTACCACGGGAAGGGGACAGTTGGTTGAATCATGACCAACTGTAGCCAATTCAATAGATATATATGCATGGCGTTCCAAAGTGCGGATGGGGAAACCGCGTAGATACGTAAAATCATCACCCCACCATGATAATAATAACAGCAAATTCCAATGATAATTTCGGGGTCTCTAAATCCAGTCGAAGAACGGAAGCAAAGGGTGACACCCAGATTTGGAACGAAGAAGAGATGCGTAGGGGCCTTTGTTTCTCTTGAAATACCAATCACATCGACCACGGTTGGTTTCTCATCAGCCACGCATTGCACCCCTTCCCCCAAACGCAGCAAGCAGCTCATCAACGCGCAAAGATGTCGGGTCTTCAGAGCGGTCAGATCTCATATAAAGATCGCCATTGATGACGTAAGGCATGGCGAAGGATGATAAATACTCGATCAGCGCACGGACTCGTCGAAAAACGAAGCACTGACATTTTCCAACACCGGGCGATACACCCCCACAACGACACGTGATTTTCCGAGGACAGTTATCCTGGAGCTTTTAATGTAACCCCTAAGCTTTGTCTTCGGGATGAGAAGAACACAGCGTCAGCAAATTACTCAGCAGATTCTGTCAACATGAATCGTTATGCGACACCTGGTGAGTAAGAAATTGAAACAACATACATCTAATCTCACCTTATCTCATCTAAGCGTCTTCTTTTATACATCTAATCTCACCTTATCTCATCTAATCTCACCTTATCTCATCTAAGCGTCTTCTTTTATACATCTAATCTCACCTTATCTCATCTAAGCGTCTTCTTCTATAGCGCCGCCATCCCAAAACACAAGGCATCAATCCATAATCGCTTCAGTTGAGGTCGTCGTTAAAACTCGTAACTCGTGGAAAGGCCGGTCGATATCCGACGTAGGTCTATTATGGAAACCAGAAATGAGAGTGAGGAGGTCAGGTATAAGCTATTGTTCTCTGTGATCTATCCTGACCTAATGGTGTTTTGTAATAGTTGAGGTTGAACGTTTGCTATCTTCGGTCCGCATACATGGATTGTTTTGGGGATTTGGTCCATATATGGTCGTTTTGTGTTGTTTGGATCGTGGTTGCATATGGCATTTTCCTGTACAGATGTTCAGTAGCAGCAACAAACACGTTTCGTGACGAACGAGAACAATCTGAACAGCGAACGAAAACAGTCTGAGAAATAGCGAACAAGAACAATCGGAGAACCAGGAAACCGTCAGCTCTAAGACGCCTAAACAAAATGTCCTCGGCATCCTTATACATCCTCACCAGTGAGGCAGGAGACATTCACATCAGCACCCAGCCTACACTGCTTGATCACATCGACTGTGTTGGTCCAGGACCATACATTTAACGTCGTACAGGTCACTTGACGGGACTGATGGAAGAGCAGGAAGACATGACGACGTAGGACTCGTCGCAACAGACATTCCGGAGAACGCCGACCCTTACCCTTATATCTAAGACCGACGACACGATGAGAGGTTCGAAGACTCGCCGGACGATTGTTATTAATCAACGGAATATCATCATTCGCAGCTAGCAGCAGCGATCACATACGGACGAATTCATGAACGCTTCGCTTGCACGCCGCACGACAGCCACGCACACGACGACAAAGTCAGAGTTAAGCAACACGACAACATACGGCAGAATTCACCTCAAGACCAGCGAAGCGTAACGACAACATCCGATCACACCCTGACCGCGCGTCACACATCAGGGAACACCTGAGAATCTAAACGCAGAAAACTCAACCTCGCGAAAACTACGATGAAACTATTTCCAGACTCGAAAAAATAACCAACCCCGGAGAATTATTCACAGTCCGAAATACGGTGATAAAACCGACTCATTTGACAATGTAATGAAAGAACCGCCTCTTAAAACCCATCCTCGGCTGAAAGAAAAGTCGTCGTCTGCCGGAAGAACAGGTGGTCGCCTGCTGAATGGACAGCTGTCTGCTGTAGAAAGCGTGGACTGTTCAAATGAATGTCTTGAGACGAACGAGGAGAGGTAACAGGTGATTTAGTAATTACCGTTATTCGCCTTACCTTGCTTCACTTTGCGTAACATTATCTTACCCTAATTTACCCTGGATTAATTTGCGCTGCTTACACTTACTTTAACCTTGCTCATCGTTCATTATCTTTCTATACTTTTTGTTACTTTAACTTGCTTAACTTTAGCTTACTTTGGCTTACCTTGCCTTATTTTACCTTACCTTACCCTATTCTATCTTGCCATTCCTTACCTGATCGTATACCTTACTTAAACTGGCGTCGCTTTGCCTATCCTTACCTTATTTCACGTTCGACTGATCTTTAGATAGATCAGTCTACGTAACTGAATTTTATACTGCACATAGAGACCGGCGCTACAGAAGCCACTGGTTGATAATTATAATAACAATAATAATAATAATTGTCAACCCAATCCTTCCGTTGACAATCCTTTTGATTAAATCCTTGTTCTCTTCGTACTTAACGCCTATTTAACGTTCACCTTTTGAACACTAATTCTACGTATAAGTATAACCTGAATTAATCAGCAACACCGTTTAATATCTTTTCAGTTTAATAAGAAACAAACAGACAGAACTCAATTCGATTACAACTCAACTAGTCAGCCACACTACTACAGCGAACACACTCGAATTCAAACTTCTCCAGCCAGCATAATTCTTCGCGCCCCTTGACACACCTGTCTTCTGTGCGCATAAACGAACTCTAATAATATACATATAGCGCGCCGCTGCCGATATCGGCCGGCCGCGCGTGTCACTAAGACTAAACGTTATACATCTATCATATATACATATACACGTGAAACTAAAGTAAGCGCACTTAATATATACGCTAAATATCTCGCACTGCAAGACTGTACACAAAACTCAGTTCACATTACCTCCTTCCTTTTTCTGGAATTGAGCAAATTAAATTTCAAAATTTGCGAAATTACCAAAATACATGAAACATATATATATCTAACTAATTAATAAACAGTCTTACGATTACTTATAACCTTGACAAACAATCAGCAATAACATTCAATCTGCCCTTCTTGTACTTCACCTCAACATCAAAAGTTTGTAAGGCTAACGCCCAACGCACAAGTTTAGCAGACTTAGACATTGACTCAGTCAAGTATGTAAGAGGATTGTGATCAGTAAAAATGAAAATTTTCGATCCAATTATAATTTCTTTTAACTTGTTTAAAGCCCAAACAATAGCATAGGCTTCCTTTTCCACAGTAGCCCATCTCTTCTGGGTATCAGTTAATTTCTGACTGATAAATGACACAGGGCGTTCTATTCCCTTGTCGTCCATCTGTGTTAAAACAGCCCCAACTGCAAAGTCACTACTATCGCAGTACAAATTGAATGGTTTTCCCACTTCAAAAACATATAATACTACTTTGGATCGCACAGCCTCTTTAAGTAAATCAAATGCTTGCTGATGTTCAACAGTCCAATCAATCTTATCAGAAACACGTTTACTAGTTAAATCAGATAGCGGTTTCGCAATCTGTGCAAAGTCCTTAATAAACTGTCTGTAATAATTAAAAAATCCAAGCAGTTGCTTAACTTGCTTCTTAGTTTCTGGGATCTTCAAATTACTCAAACTTTCAATTCTGTCTGGATTCATCTTTATCTTACCAGACCCAACCACATGACCGATAAACCTTACCTCACTCTTACCAAATATGCATTTTTTCAAATTCAAAGTAACGTTATGCAATCTCATTTGCATCAAAAATGCATCTAGATGCTGCAAGTGAACTTTCCAACTGTCAGAATGCACAGCAATGTCATCAACATACGGTTCTGCAAAGTCATTTATAGGCTGTAAAACTAAATTTATCGCCTTAACAAAAGTTCGGCCTGAATTTATCATTCCAAAAGGAACACGAGTAAATTCATACAGTCCATTATGTGTTACAAAAGCTGTCTTCCATTGATCAGATTGTTTTACAGGACAAGTCCAATAAGCACTTCGACAGTCCAAAATAGAAATCACATTAGACTTTCCAACTTTGTTCAAAACGTCTCTGACAATCGGCATCGGATATTTACAATCCACTGTGAATGAGTTAATGTATCTGTAGTCACAGGCAAGTCTTAAAGATCCGTCTTTCTTTTTAACAATAACCAAAGGGCTTGCCATTCTGCTCGATGATGGTTTGATAATGTTTGTTTTTAACATTTCTTTGATCTGACGTTCCACTTCTGCTCGATAAATCAAAGGAATTCGGTATGCTGCAAATTCCTTTGTGTCTTGCTCTCTTGTTATACTGATTTGGGTATTGTAACTGCTTTTCTTGAGAGTAAGATTCTGCAAACAATAATGCTTTCTCCGTAGTTTCTTTGAGTTCTTTCAAATGCTTTTCGTGAAAAGGAATTTTCTTGTGCCATTTCCTCGGGTTGTCTATTAGGTCCATTGTCATTCTCCTGAAGGCGACCTCTTCTCTTGAGACTGGAGTGATAGGCACTCTATCCATCACCAGACTCCTTGCCTTTAGTTGACACTTCTCGCAAGACTTACAAAATTTCACAATGTCTCTTCTCATCTTTGGCCATACAAAAGATAATTTTATTCGTTCTCTTGTTTTCTCTTCTCCTAGATGTCCTCCAAATACCGATTCATGCGCCAATTCCATCACTTTAATTCGTCTGTCTTTTGGTAACACTAGTTGATATATCGTCTGGTCTAATATCTGATATTTCTTATGCAATAAACCGTTGATCACACAGAATTCAGATTCTTTCTCTTGTGCTAACTTCCACCACGGCTTCAACGATTCATCATTTCTCTGTTGCTCTTCGAACTTCTTCGAATCGGCAATCTGCACCTTTTGTTCTTCATCCATCTCTTCATCTCTATACAAGTCTCCTATCCCCACATCACATTCATTGTCTTCTTCAGTTTCATTTAATGTGCCATTCTCGCATGCAACCATCTCTTGCTCATTCATCTCTGATGTTACACCATCTCGCGATAAACTTCGTTGCTCATTACTTTCGTTTTCCTCATCACTTGAACTTTCAGTTTCATTCTTCTCATCCACATCCACCATTTCCTGTTTCCGACTCTGCGCTCTCGTCATTACATTTGCTCGTACACTCACATCTCCTTGTATCGTTTTGACCTTCATCTGTGGTACGGCTTTTAATTCGGCAATTATCTCTGGATGCAACAAGAATCTTTCAGTACTGCCCATCATTGCAATACTAGCACACATCAAGGTGACATAAGGTGTAAGTGAACACTGGATTTTACGCGGAAATCCTTCTTCTTCCACGTCACTACCACACAATCTAACATCCACTTTCACTAACTTCGCAGGAATGGCATCTCCTGCCACACATTGCAAGTTCACTTTTCCAATTTGTTCCACCTTCATGCCTTCCAGTAATTCTTCACTAATCACCGGAATCTCTGCACCCGAGTCGCTCAGTGCTTTGACTTTCACTGGCTCTTTACCGTCTACTGCACGAATTTCGACCTCGACATATTGCAAGAACGATTTCTTCAATATTCGATTGTCATCTTTTCCTATGACTTCTCTCTGAATTTCAGCATCCAATAGAATTTCTTTTTGAATACCACATTTCATTACTGACTTTACTTCAGTCTCTTGGTTTTCTTGACTCGCGGTTTGATTATCTGTATCACTAACCACTTGAATCAAATTCACCCTTGTGTGTTCTTGATTTCTGCTAGAACTAGCTGCTGCCACTGGAACTGGACAAAATTTAACCAAATGTTTGTCTGAACCACAGTTGTGACAACGCTTCACCACCATACCTCGTTGTTCATTGCCTTCATATCTCTTATACTGCGTAAACGATGTGTTGCCTTCCCTCTTGGCAAACGGCGCTGACGATTTGTTAAATCCCTGACGACCAAACGTCACTTCTCTGGTCTCATTGGGTACAGGGACATTAGCCTTGACTTCTTTACCTTTGAACTGACTCCCTGTTTCTGGATTACTTTTCCACTTTCCACTCTGGCTTTGGTTTACGGAACGTTGAGAAGGATAACTGTTTATATTTGGGATCGCAAACCCAATTCGATTGTTTACATGAATGTCTGCTAGGTCTGCCACTGCACTAGCTTGGAGACAGTCAGTTCCTTCCTTCGACAATACAAACTGTAGTGGACCTGGCGGTAAACATTCTTTTAGCTTATCCGCTACCAGCAAATCAAAGAGCGTATCATACTCTCTGTTCACGTTTCGACTTCTCACGTAATAGTTTAGCAAGTTCTTCAGTCTTGCCGTAAACATCGTATAAGTCTCTTCTGTCGTCTTCTTAGCATCCACAAATCTGGCTCTGTATTCTCTCGAAGTCAACTTAAATTCTTTTAATAAATGCTGCTTGACTTTATCGTAATTGTCTAGATCATCGAATGACAATCTATTCAGAACAGTTCGAGCTTTCGGCGTCATCAATGGTAGTAATAATTTCACCCAAAACGGCTTCTCCACAGCAAAGCTACGAAACGCGTTCTCGACTGTTTCAAAATATAATGGCACCTCCATCATATCAGTTGGCATTTGAGGCAATACATGCTTCATTGCATCACCTATTTTCTTAATTTTTGACACCAAAGTTTCACTTTCTTGCTGCTTCCTTCTTTCTGCTTCCCGTTCTTCTCTCATTTGCGTTTCTTTCAATGTCAATTTTGATTTCTCCAGTTTCAGACGTTCCTGTCTTTCTGCCTCTGCCTTTTCCAAACTTTCTTTCTGAAATTTGAGTTCTTCTTGTCTGATCTGTTCTGCACGTTCCAACTCTAACGTTCGCGCTTTTTCTTTTTCTTCTTCACGCATTCTCTTTGCTTCAATCTGTTGCTGACGAACCTCTTCATCACTTTTTCTAGCTCTTTCAAATTCAATCATCTGCTCCAGTCTTCTTCTTTCAGCATCTTCCCTATCTCTTTTCAACTGTTCTAATTGAATCTCAAACTGATGCTTTTGCAATTCCAGTTCTGCCTTACGCACTTGTTCTGCTTTATCTTCTCTCTCTCTCTCTGCAGGCGCAATTCCTCTTGCCTTGCAAGTTCCGCTTTCTCTTCTTTCTCTCTCTGCAAGCGCAATTCTTCTTGCCTAGCAAATTCTGCCTTCTCTTCTTTCTCTCTTTGAAGACGTTCTGCCTTCTCTTCTTTCTCTCTCTGCAAGCGCAATTCTTCTTGCCTTGCAAATTCCGCTTTCTCTTCTTTCTCTCTCTGCAAGCGCAATTCTTCTTGCCTAGCAAATTCTGCCTTCTCTTCTTTCTCTCTTTGAAGACGTTCTGCCTTCTCTTCTTTCTCTCTCTGCAAGCGCAATTCTTCTTGCCTTGCAAATTCTGCTTCTTGTCTCAGCTCTTTCTCTTCTTGTCTCCGTTTATCTTCTCTATCTTTCTCTTCCTGCCTAGTCATCATCATCCACTGCATCAACATCTCCATAGACATAGGCGCAGGAGGTTTTTCAATAGCCTTTTCTACGGCACCGCCAACTGCACCTTCTTCTTCAACTTCTTCTTTAACCCACACTTCAGCGAGTTCCTGTATCATGTCACCACGTGACATACCTTCTAATTGTTCGTCTTTAAAACCGGCTTTCAACAAACGCTGTTTTAGCCTTTCCGTAGACATCTTCTTAATATCTGCTTGTCTTTCAGCACTTAGTTTCTCCATCTTACTTGTTTACTTTGGTGATTTCTCTTTTCAAAGAAGTCACGGTTTTTCTTGTTGTGTGAATCGATAAACAAACGGGATTTCTTTTATATTTGTTCGTGGAAAACAACGAAATTTTTATACCGTTTCTCGTGTTCCACCGTCGATGATATCGTAAATTCGTCACACAGTAACAACGCGTAGATTCTTCTCACACCGTCGTAGATTCTTCTAACACCGTTGTAAATTCTTTTATCACCGTCGTAGATTCTTTTATCCGCCGAAGGAGGTGATAACGTGAATTTTAATCCACCGTGAGTTTATATCCACCGTGAGTATTTATCCACCGTGAGTATTTATCCACCGTGAGTATTTATCCACCGTGAGTTCTTATCCACCGTGAGTTCTTATCCACCGTGAGTTCTTATCCCACCGCTGCCACCAATAATGTCAACCCAATCCTTCCGTTGACAATCCTTTTGATTAAATCCTTGTTCTCTTCGTACTTAACGCCTATTTAACGTTCACCTTTTGAACACTAATTCTACGTATAAGTATAACCTGAATTAATCAGCAACACCGTTTAATATCTTTTCAGTTTAATAAGAAACAAACAGACAGAACTCAATTCGATTACAACTCAACTAGTCAGCCACACTACTACAGCGAACACACTCGAATTCAAACTTCTCCAGCCAGCATAATTCTTCGCGCCCCTTGACACACCTGTCTTCTGTGCGCATAAACGAACTCTAATAATATACATATAGCGCGCCGCTGCCGATATCGGCCGGCCGCGCGTGTCACTAAGACTAAACGTTATACATCTATCATATATACATATACACGTGAAACTAAAGTAAGCGCACTTAATATATACGCTAAATATCTCGCACTGCAAGACTGTACACAAAACTCAGTTCACAATAATAATAATGATAATAATAATAATAATAATAATAATAATAATAATAATAATAATAATAATAATAATAATAATAATAATAATAAATAATAAATACATCTCCAGGGCTTTTCCGTAGCGACGGCAAGCGACCTGACGGCGCGACGCTCGTTCCATGGTCGCGAGCAAATACATCGCCTGGGATGCCACCAGCGTCCATACATGCGCTGCTTCTTACATCCACTTGACGTCGACAACGCCTGGGGCAGCGGCGGAACTGGCCGCGACGCGAAAAAACATGAAGTATGCAGCCCTTCCTACTACGCATAGCTTTGTCCCCATTGCACTCGAAACTCTGGGCCCCATCAACAGATCTGGCCGTGAATTCATTACAGAGTTAGGCCGGCGACTGACAACAATGTCGGGTGACCCACTCGAGACAATTCACTTGTTCCAGCGCCTCTCTATATGCACCCAACGATTTAACGCCGTCGCTTTTCGAGGCACATTTGCACAGTTAATCGTGGACGAGGACCGCTAAACTCTGGATCTTAACGCTTCTAAGACAGTTTCAAAGTGTCTGATTGTTCATTTTAAATAATAAAATTTGTTTATAATAATAATAATAATAATAATAATAATAATAATAATAATAATAATAATAATAATAATAATAATAATAAAAATAATAATAATAAAAATAATAATAATAATAATAATAATAATAAGAAGAAGAAGAAGAAGAAAAAGAATAACATGTACACTCGTGACTCACCTGAACGTAGACCTGCGAATTCTGTTGTTCTGTTGTTGACTCCTGTTAACACTAAGTATTTCCAAAAAAAAAAATAATAATAATAATAATCAGTTATAATAATAATATATCAACGGGAGAGATATTCAAACACTGACATACAAGGGCCTATGTGTGAGAATTGTACGTTTAAAGCACCTTGTTAAGCCTTTTCTAAAGAGGCGCTATATAAATATATTATTACGACTTCAGTTACAATGTTCAAATGCACCCGCCGCTGTGCATGCTGTAATGTAACGAATTTAGCGCATAAGTCACATCGTAATTTAACAATATAATAGCGCCTTTCGAGTTTCCGTCGAAGGCAATTGGGCGTTACATGGAGCAGGCTAACATTCAATTTAAGTAGGTAAGTCAGAGTATATGTTTAGGCAATGTGAGTTTACAGAAGGTAAGTTAAAGTGTGAGTTTAGGCAATGAAAGTTTACAGAAGGTAAGTGAGGGTATGATAAGTTTAGGCACGGTAGGCTAAGCTATTTGGCAGAAAATAACATAATCTTCGTATGTCTTAGGAAAGAAATAGCTTCAGAACCGAGTCGGCGTCATGGCTTGACGAGGCGTTAAAGACGACCAGCGTAGCGTCATCAACGCAGAAGACAGACTCACGGATGAACGACATCGAGTGAAAATAAGCCACCGTTGCCTGCCTTCGTACCGTACTCTAATATACGTCGCATTGAAAACACGGGCCAATACTACGTTCTTAAGCAACCTACGGAACACAAGCAGACTCACGGATGAACGACATCGACTGAGAAAAAGAAACCGTCGCCTGCCTACGTACTCTCGCCATACGACGCACTGACACACGGGCTAATGCTACGTGTTTAAACAACCTACGGGGAGCAAAAGCAGACTCACGCATGGACGACATCGAGTGAAAGTAAGCCATCGTATTCTGATCTACGTCGCATTGAAAACACGGGCCAATACTACGTTCTTAAGCAACCTACGGGGAGTATAAACAGACTCATGGAAGAACGACTCCAAGTGAAAGAGAGCTACAGTCGCCTGCCTCCGTACTCTCATCATGCGACGCTCTCACGCACGGGCCAATGCTACGCGCTTAAGCAACCTACGGGGGAGGGAGGGTGGTATAAACAGACTAATGGATGGACGACATCGACTGAGAGAAAGCAATCGTCGCCTGCCACCGTCTCTTGTCGTGTTTCGCATTCAAACACGAGCCAATACAACAATCTTAAGCAACCTACGGAGGCATAAACAGACTCACGGATGGACGACATCGAGTAACGTCGCCTGCCTCCATACTCTCATCATACGACGCACTCACACACGGGCCAAGGCTACGTGCTTAAGCAACCTACGGGAGCATAAACAGACTCATGGAGGAACGACACCGAGTGAAAGAGAGCTACAGTCGCCTGCCTCCGTACTCTCATCATACGACGCACTCACGTGATAAATGCTACGTGCTTAAGCAACCTACGGGGGGGGGGGGGGCTAAACAGACTCATACATGGACGACATCGAGTGAAAATAAGCCATCGTTGCCTGCCTCCATACTCCGATCTACGTCGCATTCAAAACACGGACCAATACGACGTTCTTAAGCTACCTACGGGGGGCATAAGCAGACTCATGGAAGAACGACACCGTACTCTCATCATACGACGCATTCACGCACGGGTCAATGCTACATGCTTAAGCAACCTACGGGGGAGCGGGGTGGTATTAACAGACTAACCCATGCACGACATCGAGTAAAAATAAGCTACCATTGCCTGCCTCCATACTCTGATCTACGTCGCATCCAAACACGGGTCAAAACTGAGTTCCTATTCCAACCGACGGCATCAGCAGATTCTTTATCTGGTCTGAGACAGAACCGTTCGTTCGTCCAAATGGTTGAGAGTATATGGATCCTGGCGCGTCCAGATGGCCGTCACTCTGGTCGTTTCCGTCATCTATGGAGTGACACTGAGATCATCCGCGAACGAATGATCCTCGCACAGGTCGAACTGTCAAACTACACTTGAACTGGTAAGTAAACTTGTAGGTATTAAATGAAATTGTGTGTGGATGATTTGAGTTAACCTCTTAAAAATTCATACTACATACTGCACACACCAGACAAGCCAACTGCAGACTCGACAGTGTCAACTTCACACTTCTGTGTCAGAAACACACTATTTTAAACCCTGCTTCAATGATGTCTTTGTCTTTGTCAATCGGAAATACTTGGCATCAATAGCAACGTATGTAAATGTACGCATTTTTCTATAGCCGCTGTATGGCCTCGTTTATCATAGGCGCATGGAACGTACGTTTTAACCAGAATAGGTATACCTGGTCCAGTGAATGCCTTTATCTGTTGCCAGATGGAACTAAAGAAGGGAGATCGTGGAGAGTCTGGATGCTTCAGAAGTCTCTCGAGTCCAGATGGCCGTCACTCTTTCGTCTTCAGTCGTTCCAGGATAATCATGATAATCGAACAGGTTCTGTAGGACAAAGACCCGAAGAAGGGTGCATTCAGAGGAGCTCCCTTACCTCTCGACGATAGAGCGACCCAACCGACGCCACCACTCCCCGCACCTAAGGCGTTATCTGACATACGCACGGGATTATATATGATCACCTGGACGATCAAATCTGACGTCTAGGTCGCCCGTAATGGAGTAGGGCATAGCGAAGGGCGATTATACACTACAGCAGCTCAAGAACCTCGTGGAAGGATGGTAAAATCACTGTCTCTGACCCAGTCACGCTCTCTGATCCAGGGAGATACACCACAACGCCCAGAATTGAAGGGAGAGAAAACTACGATAAACAGAGGAAAAACGACTAAAAGAGGCAGAGACTGTCAAAGGCAGAGCAACACCTGAAGTGGAGAGAGAGAGCAGAAACACGATTCACAGACACAGAGAACGGCTGCAGTGGAGGCATATGGTGTTTAGTCAGTCCATCATTATCTGACTTTCCGCCATCATCGCCTGATACACCACATTACTCGCGACCACCATCTTGGCCCAAGGAGACTTGTTTGTCGACGGTGGAAAAGGAATCGACAGCTTCATTAGTCGGACGAATGAGAAGACAACAATCACAACGATTGAGAACCTGACGACCATCTGCTCTGAGACGCCTCAGTGAGATGTCATCACGAGCCTCATGCTACATTTCGGTCAAACAGAAGACGTCCAAATTCATTTCATGCCACCACATCCTGATCGTACAGACTTTTTATAGTCAAGGAACGAACCTTTAGCGCATCGAATTCAACCAAACATGACGACGCAGAACCGGCCGCAAAAGATAGGACCCAAGAACGAGGAAGGTGATCGCATCCTGGCAGCGAGCCTGACGTCTTCCAGCAGATGAATCCAGAGAAGAAGAGATCAGCTCGAAGGAACAGCTACGCCAGAGACAGTCGACGAGTAGGACAAGAACAACGAACGAGACCAATCGGAGCAACAGCGAACGATAACAGTCGGAGAAAACGCGAGGCGAGA
Source organism: Allolobophora icterica (assembly GCA_963556255.1). NCBI lineage: Eukaryota > Metazoa > Annelida > Clitellata > Crassiclitellata > Lumbricidae > Allolobophora > Allolobophora icterica. Next base: position 61,591,495 of record OY744604.1, on the reverse strand, counting down.
AAAGACGCATACCGGACGAAGGGGTCAACTATGACGAGGCAGACGAGGTCATCTCTTCCGTCTTGGAAACCAGATTTTCTCGTCGACAGTTTCGACGAATCTCCTCGGTCATGGAAATCAGATTCAACTGGCGACGGCGTCAACTACTCAGAAACGTTTATTGCACACTCTTTCTCAAACTGTGAAACTACACTTAAACTGGTAAGTAAGCTTTCAAGCATTAGAATGAAATCGTGTGTGGCTGATTTGAATTAAACTCTAAAAATTCACCCTAAACACTGTTCATGTTCATGTTTATATTCGTTTATTAAGTAGAACAACAGGCAAAAAGCTGTAGGTGTACAAGAAAAGCAGAACTGAGGGAAGTAATAGCCCACTATGAGTTGGCAAATAACATACGAGAAAAAAGTTTCGTGAGTTTTTATCAGGGAGGTAGAAGTTATGAGGTCTATCTATAAAGAAATAGGGAGTTGAATGATGGTTAGGGAAGAGGCATTTTAGTGGATGGTTTTCATTGCACAAGAGAGCTATATATAATGAAATGTCAGCTTTGTTTGGAAGCTCCACTGTAGAGGAAGAATTAGGCCGGGTGAATGCAACCGGATCGTTTAAGCACACACACACACACACACACACACACACACACACACACACACACACACACACACACACACACACACACACACACACACACACACACACACACACACACACACACACACACACACACACACACACACACACACACACACACACACACACACACACACACACACACACACACACACACACACACACACACACACACACACACACACACACACACACACACACACACACACACACACACACACACACACACACACACACACACACACACACACCAGACAAGCCAACTGCACATTATACAGTGTCAACTGCATACTTTTGTGTCAGAAACACACTATTTTAAGCCCTGCTTCAAGGATGTTTTTGTCTTTGTCAATCGGAAATCCTCAACAACAATAAGGCCTACCAACGAATGTAAATGTAAATGTACACATTTTTCTTTAGCGACCGTACGGCCTCGACCCTGCTAATTTATCATAGTACGTTCTAACCAGCGTAGGTATAGCTGGTCCAGTGAATGTAATTATCTGTTGCCAGATGGAACTAAAGAAGGGAGATCGTGGAGAGTATGGATGCAACGAAGTCTCTCCAGTCCAGATGGCCGTCACTCTTTCGTCTTCAGTCGTTCCAGGATAATCATGATAATCGAACAGGTTCTGTAGGACAAAGACCCGAAGAAGGGTGCATTCAGAGGAGCTCCCTTACCTCTCGACGATCGACCGACCCAACCGACGCCACCACTCACCCGCACCCAAGGCGTTATCTGACATACGCACGATTATATATGATCACCTGGACGATCAAATCTGACGTCTAGGTCGCCCGTAATGGAGTAGGGCATAGCGAAGGGCGATATACACTACAGCAGCTCAAGAACCTCGTCGAAGGATGGTAAAAGCACTGTCTCTGACCCAGTCATCTTCTCTGATCCAGGGAGATACACCACAACGCCCGGAATTGAAGGGAGAGAAAACTACGATAAACAGAGGAAAACGCTTAAAAGAGGCCGAGAAGTCAAAGGCAGAGCAACGCCTAAGGTGGAGGAAGAGCAGAACCAGGCGATCCGCAGACACAGGGAACGGCTGAAGTGGTGGGAGAGCAGAAACACGATACACAGTGGTACAGAACGACTATAGCATCAAAGGCAGAGCAGCGACGATACGAAGAGGCAGAGAACGCCTAAAAGCGATGGGAAACCACACGTCTGTAGAAAGGGGAAGATGGTTCCAACACTCGGAGCCAGCGATTGAAAAAGCACGAATTAACAGACCACAGCTTCACACGGTATAGACCTTACACAGCTCCTGATCAGACGTAGCTGACGGATGCATCAGCCAACCCCTTATCAAACTCGAACTCATAGCAATTTCTCCATCTCTCAGACATTCAGAGGGTCAGTACTGAGCTGATCATTCCGTCCAAAAGTAACGCACCACAGAAAGTCGGCATGATAATCATCACTCTTCCTGCACAAATCTTCTATCACACGCCAGAGAGCAGCAGGATCGCGGGCATGGGGGTTAATCCACGCACTCCAGTAGCGGCCAGGTTTTGACTCAACCCAACCGTCGAGCGCCTCAGCGCAGAATCTAAGCGCCATCGCTTGAAGCGACGCTCAAGCCTCCTGGCATGACGCTTAGCAGCCTGGCGTGCACGCTGAATCAAGCCACAGGTCTGACAAGCGCCTCACACTTCAGCCATACGAACGATGTACATGTATAGATGCAAGCAACACTACTAATGGCGCCCCTTTTCGATGCCCTGAGACGCCTGATTGAGATGTCGTCACCTTCCTCATTCCACGTTTCGGTAAAGTAGAAGACGTCCAAACTCATTTCATGCCACCACAGCCTGGTCGCGTAGACTTCGTTAGTCAAGGAACGAACTTTAACGCAGCCAAATTCAGCCGACGGGACCGATTGAAAACATGACGACGCAAAAGCGGTTTGCAAAGAGAGGATCCAAGAACTAGGAAGGTGATCGCAACCTGACAGCGAACCCGAACTTCAGACGAATCTAGAGGAGAAATCAGCTCGATGGATCAGCTACGCTATAGACAGTCGACGACGACAACCTTGCAACGACGTGAGGCAGCGAACCATAACAGTCGGAGAAGCAGCGAGGCGAGAAGAGACGCACACCGGACGAAAGGGTCAACTATCGAAGCAGGCGAGGTCATTTCAAGGTCAGAAAAATTATGAAATCTAACAAAAATTAGAGAAAATGGCCATATTTCGGGCAATAATTGTTGCAATAGGCTAATTCTCTACTGTTATCTAAAATAATAGGCCTATTTATACAAAGTTGATGAGGACGTGAGGCCAAAACTATTGCTAGCAAACCTCAATGATCGATCAAGAGCTTTATCAGTTAATTCAACACCTCACCATAATAATAATAACAGCACGGGGAAAGAATCAACTTCTAATAATAATAATTTCAAGGTGTCTAAATCCAGTCCAAGAACGGAAGCAAAGGGTGACACCCAGATTTCGAATGAATAGGGGCATCTGTTTCTGTTGCTTTACGCACGGGCGTGCAACAAAGAACTGCCAAGGTTCTAAAACATCAGGTGCGGACAAAAAACAAGCCCGATTTAACACCTGTTCAGTAAACCCCAATGACAATTTGATTTCCTATGATGACTCTAAGATCGACCTCTCATCGATCAACGCCGGGCTTCGAACCCTCGAACGATTCCTGTCGCCAGAGAGGCAAGCTGTCAACCCATGTAGTCCATAGACCTTCACTCATGGGCGGCGATCTAGGGGGGTCGAGGGGGACAAGAACCCCCACCTTTAAGAGTGGGGGAGTTCACGCCATACATCGGACCCCCAAATTTTGAAGAAACACCAAAAAAGGCAAAGAAATGAAGTGTGTGTGAGGGCGAAAATGAGTTTTGAGTGCCTTTTTGACAAGAAAAGCTGTTTGAGAATTCCCCCCCCCCAAGATTTCAAGAAAAAAGTAATTATAAATTGTGTAAGAGAAGGAAGAAAAGGAGAAAAGGCCAAAAAATTCTGTGGAGACGAATTGCTAGAAAAAGGTCGGGAGTTATTTTGAGGGCTTGGAGAAAAGTCACGAAAGTAGGTAGAGGACTAAAAAAAGGTCATCACCTTTTTTGGAAGATGAGATTGTAAATTTATAGATTTTTGGAAGATGAGATCCGGGAAAAAGTCAACGGACGGAAGAAAATTTACCACTGGGAAAATGTGTAAAAAGAGGCTGATGACTAAAAAAGGTCATCAACTTTTTTCAGAGATGAATTTGTAGAAAAGTCCCGAAGAGAAAGAAAGTTTAAAAAAATTTTTTAGGACATGAATTCCTAGAAAAAGGTCATCGACCAGACTATGGCCGACTTTGTCCCCCCCCCACCTCTCAGACAAGATCGCCGCCACTGACCAAGGAACCAAGTTCTACCGTGTTCGATGTGTTGTGTGATGGACACTTATTTTGACGACTTTTTATGGTGCGCAAGTGTTTTGCGTGCTCGACCATCAACCGAGAGCTCTAGGGTTCAAATCTCGGCAAGGGCAGAATCGTAATCGTAAGCTTCAAACTTCTAATCATTCACTTCTAATCGTCATCTGAAAGCTAAGCACAAGGCACCTTTTATTCACGTGCGCTGCGTCAAATCAGAAGGGTTTCCAAAGGGTTGTCAAAAGGAGGTCCGAGTCTGGTTTCCAGAGGGTCCAGATCAAGAGAGGAGGCTGAGCAGGTGCTAAGGCGGGTGTCGGTTAGGGCGAGAAGAATTGGAAGGCGGAGGATCAGATGAATCAAAGTTGGAGTTCTTGAAAAGGTGAAGTTTTGAGTGGAAAGCTGGGGGTGATAGATAGAGGAGCCTGAGGCGGATGGTGAACGGTGAGTGGCAATGATGCTGGAGGAACCGAGAATCCGCGGAGTTCGGGAGGAAGATCGTTCCAGAGTCCATGGCGCCCGCAGAAATTTTTCTAGGGGCAGGCAACATTTTTCTGGGGAGGGAATTTTTCTAGGGGGCAAAATGACGTTTTTGCATAAAATAGCTAGCTATTCATGAACACATAAAACGAGACAATTCTCAAAATCCAGAGGGCAAATGCCCCTTCCCCTCCGGACGCCCATACCAGAGTGGTAATTGTGTAGGCCTAGGCTAGATCTACTTGTCGCGCAGCAGATCGGTGACAAAGTAGCCTAGGCACAAGCGCTCCGAACAGCCTATACATAGGCCTACAGAGTAATGCTTTAAAGCAGTTTTAAAAAGTCCAATTCAACAAACAAAAACATCAAAGTAATTAATTTAAATAATGTACATATAAGATCCTATTGAAAATTAAATGACAACTGAAATGGAGGGGCAATTTTAGGCCTAATTAGGCCTATTGGGGCGCCTTTCAATTGAATCCCAGATAGGTCTTGAGATTCCATTTCAATCGGGAGATTGCTTCGAAACAGACTCCAGGGAGACATTATTCCATTCGGGGAGACTCTCCTTGGGCGATACTTTATATCGTGTCACCGACTTGAGGCTGGAAACAATGGCAAAATGGTAGGCCAATTCTGAATAAGCCGTGGTGTCCCACGACTGTTAGTCAAGCAAAACTTTCATACATCCTGAAGTCAAAGGTTAATAGGCCTATGTGTCCTGTGCATCATAACGGTCTCGTTTTAAGAGTGACTTAAAGAATATTAGGCTACAGAACTGCGTTTAGGCCTACTTCTTAAATCGGCCATTCTAAAACATTGAACTGGACTTAAAAGATTTGCTCTATAGCATTACGCAACTTGATTCCATAACACAATTATAGGCTGTGTACTGTGTGTATAGGTCAAAAGGATTTAAAACGCGTCGGAGAGGTAGGCCTAGGCCCTAACACATGTAAAATTAGGAACATGGCTCTGATTATTTTGGCAGTTGATTTCGATAGTATGAGTCATGGGCGGCGATCTAGGGGCGACGGGGGACATGCTCCCCACCTTTAAGAGTAGGGGGAACACTCCATGCATTTGTCCCCCACATTTTGAAGAAACAGCAAAAAAGGCGCGGAGAAATGTAATTGCGCGTGAGGGTTTTCGAAGCGTTTTTGACCAGACGAGGTAAAAATAAATTTTTTGAGCAGAAGTGTCCCCCCCCCCAAAATTATGAGAAAGAAGAAGGAATTCGTCCAAAAAGTTAAAATTTTTTAGACGAAGAAATCATAAAAAGAAAAGGGTTATTGCTGGGAGACGGGAAAAAGTTGTAAAACGTGGCGAATGACTAAAAAAGGTCATAAACTTTTTTTCGAGATGAAATCGATATTTTGCGGAGATGAATTGGTGAAAATGAAAGTGGGGAAAAAGTTAAAAGTGAAGAAGTGGGGGGAAAAAGAGGCTAGTGTAAGAAAACGTTGCAAAAGAGGTGAAGGACTAAAAAAATGTCATCAACTTCTTCGGAGATGAAAGCGACATTTTTCGGAGATGAAGTGGCAGAAAAATTTTTTGGGGGACAAGACTTTTCAAAACCGGTCGTCGACGAGATCGTGGCCGACTTTGTCCCCCCCCCCCACCTGTCAGACAACATCGCCGCCACTGCCTTCACTGCACGCATCTGCGACTCAGCTTTCTCTACTTCGCCATCAACAAGACCACCTTCGTCTTTCAAACCATTCGTCTTCTCTTGACGCTGGTCACCCTCAGCTTTTAACTCATGACGACCGGAAGACCAATCACATCGACCACGGGTGGTTTCTCATCCTCCCTTGTAACAACAATATCGAAAATACCACCAGAGTCACGCATCGTATCGGCCATTGCACCTTTTCCCCAAACGCCGCAAGCAGCTCACTTACAGGCAAAGATATCGGGTCTTAAGAACCTTAAAATCTGACATTAAGATCGCCAGTAATGACGTAAGGCATAGCGAAGGATGATAAATACTCGAGCAGAGTCCGGAACTGGTCGAATAACGAAGCACTCACCTTTTCCGACCCCGGGCGATACACCACAAACACCACGACACGTGATTTTCCGGAAACCGTTACCCTGACGCCAAGATGCTCGAAGGATGATGGTTCACAAAGAACAGCCGAAGCCGAAGCGGCTGTCAAATCTGATGGCGGCGGAGGCAATAATCACGACACCAACATCATTTTGATCATACACGCCGTAAGTTCTGGCCACCAGCCGAACCGGTGGAGCCCACCCAAGTACCTGGAAACGGTCAGCTCTCAGACCCTTAGTGAAATATGCTCGGTCTGCCTTTATGATGGCCCTCCATCTACATTTATGTACAAGTAAGGTCTACATTTATGATGGCCCTCCATCTACATATATGTAATAGTGAGGTCTATTTTATGTTGCCCTCCATCTACACCTATGCACAAGTAGGGTCAGCATGTATGTTGGCCCTCCCTCTACATGTATGTAGATGTAAGGTCTACATTTATAATAGCCCTCCATCTCCATTTATGTACAAGTATGATCTACATTTATGATGGTCCTCCATCTACATTTATATACACATAAGGTCTACCCTGATGATGGTCCTCCATCTACATTTATGTACACATAAAGTCTACCCTGATGATGGTCTTCCATCTACATTTATATACACATAAGGTCTACCCTTATGATGGTCCTCCATCTACGTCTATATACACATAGGTCTACGTTTATGATGGCCCTCCATCGACATATATGTTATAGTGAGATCTATTTTATGTGGCCCTCCCTCTACATTTATGTAGAAGTAAGGTCTACATTTATGATGGTCCCCATCTACATTTATGTACAAGTAAAGTCTTCATTTATGATGACCCTCAGGGGCGTAACTTTAACCTAAAAAGTGGGGGGGGGTACCAATTTCTTCTCCACTTTCGTTTTTCGCATGATAGCCATTTTGAACATATTCCTGCCAGTATTCTCATTAATTTTGGCTCTCGATTTACCTGTGTATCTAAGCACTTTCATACTTTTGGCGGAGATTGCGTTCTCTGGGAAGGCACAATGACAAAATATTGATTGGCATTGTTTAAAAAGTGGAGGTACAGTACCCCCCAGTCCAAGAAGTGGGGGGTACGGGTACCCCTCGTAACCCCCCACAAATTACGCCTATGATGGCCCTCCATCTAAATTTATGTACTAGTGAGGTGTACATTTATGATGGTCCTCCATCTACATTTATGTACAAGTAAGGTCTACATTTATGATGGCCCTCCATTTACATTAATGTACAAGCAAGGTCTACTTTTATGATGGCCCTCCATCTACATAAATGTATTGGTTATTGCCACATTTACTGAAATTATAAATGGAGGCACCTTCAGATCTGTGCAATTCATATACGAACAATATCTGCAATATTTAAGACTTCAAAATTATGAGTCATTTGGTTGATTTTAGCACAATTTAACCAATGACTCGTTGGTCCATTGTCAGTAGGATAACTACTTGCATTACAAAATTGGTCAACAACTGGACATAAGCAAGTTGGCCCATTTCATGTAGAAAAAAAGAAGGCAATGTCACTATGATCTAGTCTGGTGCTTACTGGAAATCATTCCTGTATGCAGTGATCGCCAGACATCAGCAAGAACCCACTTTTGATTTTTGAAGCAGCATAGTACACGTTATACCATGCATTAGTTGTAAGAGCCAGACATGCACACAAGAGTACAGACATACAGTGTACTGGGAAGAGAAATCAAATTCCGCTTTACCTCAAAAGATCTGTAAAACCTCATGAAGTGGCTCAGAAGGCGACGGTAGTGGTTTCTTCATACTACGCATTTATGATGGTCTTCTATCTACATTAATGTACAAGTAAGGTCTACATTTATGAGGGTCCTTCATTTACATTTATGTACAACAAAGGTGCACATTTATGATGGTCCTCCATCTACATTATGTACAAGTAAGGTCTCTCTTTATGATGGCCCTTTATCTACATTTATGTACTAGTGAGGTCTACATTTATAATAGCCCTCCATCTACATAAATGTATTGGTTATTGCCACATTTATGCTGTTGCAGTAATTATCTCCTCCTTTGTCAGTAGGACAACTACTTGCATAACAAAATTGGTCAACAACTGTACATTTATGTACAAGTAAGGACTACATTTATGATGGCCCTTTATTTACATTTATGCACTAGTGAGGTCTACATTTATGAAGGTCTTCCATCTACATTAATGTATTGGTTATTGCCTCATTTATGGTGTTGCAGTAATTACCTCACATACGTTTATGTACAAGTGAGGTCTACATTTACGATGGTCCCAAGCCTACATTTATGTACAAATAAGGTGTACATTTATGATGGTGCTCCATTTACATTTATGTGCTAGTGAGGTCTACATATATGATCGTCCTATATCTACATTCCATAAGAGAGTCAAAGTCACAACCGCCGTTTGCCCGTGCTTTTCTGAATTTCTTCACTTTGATATCCAACACTGGCGGCTCCCGGTAGTCGTGGGGTACACCTTTCCCTTGCCGTTCGGAGAGCTTACTGCCTGCGCCGTATGGCGACGTATCCCTAGGTTCATACCTAGTTCACCCGTGAGAGTACGTCTTGACCGTGGTTTTCTGAACCTCTTGCGGCAACTTCCCGGTTCTCCGCCGGGTGCCTCCACCCAGTAGCCGCTGTCGGTTCCCATATAGATCGCTGTAGCGGCCCTCGCCTTCCACCCCTGGGGACACGGGATTTCAGGGTTTACGCCACGGGCGCAACCGTGACGGCCCTCTCCGGCCCAGTACCTTGGCTCACAGGCGGCCGATCTCGACGATATCCCATTGAGTCGGTACGTCCCACTCTCCCCCCGAGTGAGACCCGCGTCTGTACCTCTCATCGGGTGTTCGCCGCCCCTTCGACCCGGATTACGACTGGGTCCCGACAGACGGCGGTGACCGAAATGCCAACACTACTGAGCGGAGTGGTTGGCACCCGACACTTCCTTATCAAAAATTCGCACAATTGGGGGCTGTGCTCGGCCCATTCTCCCGCCACCTCAACGGTCCTAAGAAGGATCAGTGTCAACAGGCGTAGAGCCAATAAAACGGGCTCAGAGTGCAAGCCTGCTGAGGCAGCCAGCTGAGTTCGTTGCGTCTCCCCCAGCCCGGGAGTTCAGGACAGCCTCGCCCTTCCGCGGTCGGACATCCAACCAACTGTCCCGGTGAGGAATGAGATACCTCGCCGAGGTCTGGTCGCACCTGTGACACTCCTCTCCGGCGAACCCGCGGTGTCTCTACACCTCTGCCGCCTCCCGCCTTCGATTCGCGCCCGGGCCCTCGAGTCCCTCGGTTCATCTAACGTAGCCCAGAGCCCCATTAAGGGCAAAGAGCCGGACAGAGAGCGTAGCCACCATGGAGAGATGGTACGTTTCAGAGCCGTGAAGCGTCAGGGTGCATCAAAGGACCAGCCCCAGCCCTCTTGGGACTGGCCCTAGCGACCCCTCGTTGATCTGCGGGCACGACACCCTCGAGAGCAACTAACGAGATGTATTGGTTATTGCCTCATTTATGGTGTTGCAGTAATTATCTCACATGCATTTATGTACAAGTTAGGTCTACATTTACGATGGTCCCAACCTACATTTATGTACAAATAGGTGTACATTTATGATGGTCCTCCATTTACATTTATGTACTAGTGAGGTCTGCATTTATGATGGTCCGTATCTACATTTTTGTACAAGTAAGGTCTAGATTTATGATGGCCATCCATCTAAATTAATGTACAATTAAAATCTACATTTATGATGGTCTTCCACCTACATTTATGTACAAGTGAGGCCTACATTTTTGGTGGTCCTCAATCTACATTTATTTTCAAGTAAGGTCTACCTTTATGATGGTCCTCTATCTACATTTCTGTACAAGTAAGGTATACATTTATGATGGCCATTTATCTACATTCATGTTCTAGTGAGTTCTACTCTTTAAATGGCCCTCCACGCACATTTATGTAAAAGTAAGGTCTATATTTATAATGGTCCTCCATATATATTTACCTGCAAGTAAGGTGTATATTTATGATGGCCCTCCATCTACTCTAATGCATCGGTCATTGCCACATCTATGGTGTTGCAGTAATTATATCACCTACATTTAAGTAGGCCTACAACTGAGGTCTAGACTTATTATGATGGACTTCCACCTACATTTATGTAGAAGTAAGGGCTACATTTATTATGGTCCTCCATTTACATTTATGTACTAGTGAGATATATTATGGCCCTCCATCTAGGCCAACATTTATGTAAAAATGAGGTCTACACTTATTATAGTGGCCTTCCATCTACATTTATGTACAAGGAAGGCATACATTTTTTATGGTCCTGCATCTACCAAAGTAAGGTCTACATTGATGATGGTGCTCCATCTACATTTGTGTACAAGTGAGGTTTTCATTTATGATGGTCGTCCATCTACATTAATGTACAAGCAAGGTCTACATATATGAGGGGCCTCCAACTACATTTATGTAAAAGTAAGGTGTACATTTATGAGGGTCCTCCATTTACATTTATGTACAAGAAACGTGTACATTTATGATGGTCCTCCATCTACATTATGTACAAGTAAGGTCTCTATTTATGATGGCCTTTTATCTACATTTATGTACTAGTGAGGTCTACATTTATAATTGCCCTCCATCTACAGTAATGTGTTGGTTATTGCCACATTTATGGTGTTGCAGTAATTACCTCCTCCATTGTGAGTAGGACAACTACTTGCATAACAAATTGGTCAACAACTGTACATTTATGTACAAGTAAGGACTACATTTATGATGGCCCTTTATTTACATTTATGCACTAGTGAGGTCTACATTTATCAAGGTCTTCCATCTACATTAATGTATTGGTTATTGCCACATTTATGGTGTTGCAGTAATTATCTCACATACATTTATGTACAAGTGAGGTCTACATTTACGATGGTCCTCAATCTACATTTATGTACAAATAAGGTGTACATTTATGATGGTCCTCCATTTACATTTATGTACTAGTGAGGTCTGCATTTATGATGGTCCGTATCTACATTTTTGTACAAGTAAGGTCTAGATTTATGATGGCCATCCATCTAAATTAATGTACAATTAAAATCTACATTTATGATGGTCTTCCACCTACATTTATGTACAAGTGAGGCCTACATTTTTGGTGGTCCTCAATCTACATTTATTTTCAAGTAAGGTCTACCTTTATGATGGTCCTCTATCTACATTTCTGTACAAGTAAGGTATACATTTATGATGGCCATTTATCTACATTCATGTTCTAGTGAGTTCTACTCTTTAAATGGCCCTCCACGCACATTTATGTAAAAGTAAGGTCTATATTTATAATGGTCCTCCATATATATTTACCTGCAAGTAAGGTGTATATTTATGATGGCCCTCCATCTACTCTAATGCATCGGTCATTGCCACATCTATGGTGTTGCAGTAATTATATCACCTACATTTAAGTAGGCCTACAACTGAGGTCTAGACTTATTATGATGGACTTCCACCTACATTTATGTAGAAGTAAGGGCTACATTTATTATGGTCCTCCATTTACATTTATGTACTAGTGAGATATATTATGGCCCTCCATCTAGGCCAACATTTATGTAAAAATGAGGTCTACACTTATTATAGTGGCCTTCCATCTACATTTATGTACAAGGAAGGCATACATTTTTGATGGTCCTGCATCTACCAAAGTAAATTCTACATTGATGATGGTCCTCCATCTACATTTATGTACAAGTGAGGTTTTCATTTATGATGGTCCTCCATCTACATTAATGTACAAGCAAGGTCTACATTTATGATGGCCCTCCGTCTTCATAAATGTATTGGTTATTGCCACATTTATGGTGTTGCAGTAATTATCTCGCAAGCTTCAACACAGTTGTTATAGCTCTTTTTAAATTGTGTTTTTGTTGTATCTACTTACATGCAACAATAATGTTTACACTTGATATACGGTGATTATTACCAAACAAACCTACAAATATAAGATCATTTTGGTAATACATCTGATAATAGACAAATCATTAACTACAGTTCATTTTGGGTGAATAACAACTTTCATTGCAACTAAAGTAAAATCATGCTTGGCATAACGCACAGTTCAAAGAAATAAAGTATCAAACACTCATAAATGGTAAACAATCAATCAAAGGTAATAAATGCCTAAATGTTAACAATGTTTGTAATCAAGAACGAGCAAAATTTAGTTATTTTTGTGGGTTTGCAAGTGCAATATAATCTAACGACAAACAGTTACAACTCATTCCTACAGGAAAAAACAGCATGAAATTATAAATGCAGGCACCTTCAGATCTGTGCAATTCATATACGAACAATATCTGCAAAATTTAAGACTTCAAAATTATGAGTCATTTGGTTGATTTTAGCACAATTTAACCAATGACTCGTTGGTCCATTGTCAGTAGGATAACTATTTGCGTTACAAAATTGGTAAACAACTGTACATAAGCAAGTTGGCCCATTTCATGTAGAAAAAAGAAGGTAATGCCACTATGATCTAGTCTGGTGCTTACTGGAAATCACTGCTGTATGTAGTGATCGCCAGACATCAGCAAGAACTGATTTTGAAGCAGCATAGTACACGTTATACCATGCATTCGTTGTAAGAGCCAGACATGGACACAAGAGCACAGACATACTGTGAACAGAAATCAAATTGCGCTTTACCTCAAAAGCTCTTTAGGTACGGTTGGTAAAGTAACTAATGAACCACTGAAGTTGGGTTCCTCTTATCCCATAATTATGTAATTTTTTAAGTAGGATTGCGTGGTCGACCGTATCGATGCCAGGTCTAAGAATATTATTATGGAATATTCATTTTTATCTATGGCCTTCGATATTTTATCTTCCATTTCGATTAGAGCCATGTAGGTTGAATGGCCTTGCTGGAACCCATGCTGAGATTGATGTATTGCACTAGTCTTTTTTATGTAACTGTTGAGCCTTTCGTACATTATCTTTTCAAAGTATTTGGAGAAGTAGGGTAATGCTGAAATGGGTCTATATTTAGCTAGATTCTCTTTGTCCCCCTTTTTGAAGATGGGAACTACCTTTGCTATCTTTAACTTTTGTTCGACAATTCCTTGAGAGTGTGAACAGTTGATAATTTCAGTGAGGGAGTGTATGACTAGAGCTAAATTGGGCGTGGCTATACAGGGATCTATATCGTCAGCCCCCCTTGATTGGGTTTTCTTCAGTTGACGACTTATGTTCAGAATCTCTTCGGGAGTGGCCATAGTTAATCCCATGGAACTCAACTGAGGGGCAGGCATATAATCCTCAAAGGGCGCGGTGCTTCTCGAAAATTCTCAGCCAACTCACTCGCTATAGTGGTAAAGTAATTATTAAATTTATTTGCAATTAATTCAGGGTTTTCAATTTTGTGTCCTTCTACCATTAGACTTTCTATTCTTGTACTTCTAACTTCTAGTTGTATGGCTGATCTTATGAGCTTCCAAGTCATTTTCAGGTCATTTTGCTACTTAAAAAATTCGGAGGTGTAATAACTTTTTTCAGCGTGGATTCTAATTGTTTTAAAATTGTTTCTGTATTTAACAAATTTTAACTTATTTAATTGATTTGGGGTTTCAAGAACTTAGCGTAAAGGAGATTTTTTTCTACAAGATTTTAATAGGCCTGCAGTCATCCAGGGCTGCTTAAACTTTACTCTCCCCTTCGAGGATTCTGCTTGTGTAGAGAATTGAATTATCGTATGCTTGACTATAGCGTTCGAAAAATAATTCGTATGCTTCATTAGGGTTTCCATCATGGCAAGATCTCAATACGGGGCTCCAGTTAATTTCAGATAGGGCCAATTGAAACTGGGACAAGCCCTTCTCTGTTACTAAGCGAGAATCTTTTTGAGTTATTCTCTTAGACACTGGAGTCTCCAGTGAGAAACATGCATAAATTGGGAGGTGGTCAGACAAATCAGAAATTATAATAGAGGAGTATAGAAGGAGATACAAGAGCTACAGAAAATATTGTCGATTAGAGTGCTAGAGCTACAGGATATTCTGGTAGGCCTAGTTATGACTGGGAGGTAATGATAGGATGTGAGGCAGTTATAGAAAATATTAGAATCTACGTGCTCATTTACTTTAATTCTTTAACTGTAGTCTAACGAAGAGGCTATCATAGGTATTATGTTTTTTTAATCTAGGGGTTTGAACTGTTGAAACTTTATGTTATCTTTGATGAAGAGTCCCACTCCCCTCCTCTTCCTCCGCTTCTAGGCCTTCCTATGGAGTCCTCTGTTTCAGCGTCAAGCCAAGTTTCGGTTAGTGCCAGAATGGTGACCTGAAGTTGGTCAATTATATCCTTAATTTCATTTAATTTAAGAATTGAGCTTCTACAGTTAATATGAAGTATCGATAGGGTGGATTCGTGTAGAGTCCGCTCATGCCCTAGCTGTTTAGACAGAGCTGTAAGTGATATAGGCCTAATATAATTGCTGGTCCAGTTAATATTCTTAAAATAATTTAAATCAGGGTCAAGGTTACTACTCTCAGCCAATAAATTAGTCGCTGTCTCGTAAGGAATCACCTCTAGCTCGATGTCATTTACTAGATCCCCCCAATTAGCAGCAACGTAACTAGGATTTTTCGTTTGGGGGGCTTAAGCCTTGAGCATGGCAACATTTATACAGTGTTCATACGAATTTTAGCCGTAAGCATACAACGGCCTGGCTTCTTTGGGGGGGGTCAACTTCGTTTGGGGGGCTTAAGCCCCCCAAGCCCAACGCTAGATACGTCCCTGCCAATTAGCCCCGGCTCCGATGTCAAGGGGGGGGTAATTAGATAACCCGGACCCTCCATAGGCAGAGCGCCCGCCCAGCGCAGAGGGATAATAATGGGGGAGTCTGCCGTCGGCTCACTAGAGGAAGGGTAAGAGCCCCGCCGCTCCTATGAACATTGACCCAATAGCAGCATCAATGATAGGCGCGCTATCCGGAACCTGTATAGCTCTCTATAAAGTCAATCTGGGTTAACAAACATAAGCTTAATTTAAACATAGTTTAACATGGATCAGAAATCCCGTAATCCTGTGCATCAAAATGTAACGACGTAGGTTGCGTGGGTGATGCTGAGGCGCCATCGAAGGGGGAGAGTGGAAGCCAGTGTAACTTGCCTCCCCTTCTTCACCTTGTCGCAGCACCTGTTCATTGTCTTCCACGCCCCTTAGTACACCTGCTGGGGTTGTCCTGTTGTTGCTCCGGTGTACATTGCTTACTTGCTTACTTGGGGGGGTAGGTGGGATCCATACGAGAAGTACCACTGGCATCGGGAGTCCTTGTGGGTGCTAAGTCACAGGATGGGGGTTCTCCCATGTCAGCGGTGTGTTTGTTCCGAGAAGAATGTGGCATCTTCTCTTGATCGAATTTAGAGGGGCCAGCTTCTGATCTTAAAGGGCGGCCTGATGCCCGGGAGACGGCCGAGAGTGTACCTAATCCTCCCATCGACCGAGCCTTTAATCGCTCGCTTCGACATAGAAGATGGGCGGTGTCCAGGAAATCCCTATTTGGTGGATATTCCTCCACTTCCTCGACACCTGACAAGGGGCGCGTAGCGGCAAGGGCGGGACAAGGTCCTTGTCCGAATGGGGGGATCGCCCATTCTGAGTTCGTCTGAGCAACAACAGGCGAATGTTCTAGCTCGACAACTTTATCAGACAAATTATCTATACAATCGGAGATAGACGATTGCCTATCGATCACTTCGACTAGACTCTTATGTATCTCTGAATGCTGGTGGGCTAAATCAGTCCTCAGGGTCTTTTGTTGGGAGCTAACTCTCTGTAAGTCAGTAAGGATAGCGGTCTGCTGGGAGGCTAAAGTTTGGAGGCTGCTTAGGATTTGAGTGAGGAGGGGGTCGGGGCAGGTAGGAGTCGAACCCTTACCTTTACCTTGCACATTCTCGTTATCGTCACCATCATTTATCTGAGGGCCTAAACCTGGTTTGCGGAACTTAGAAAGAGACATGAATGCGTTGTTAAGGTTTTATTCTCAACAACACTTTTAAATGATGATCAACTAATGCTAAGGATGATTATGAGATTATTAATATAATCGAACACAATATTCAAATACTACAGAATACAGCCAGACGATCCACACGAGCAAGTGTATGTAATTAAGCTAAATTTAAGGGGGAGCATTAAGTATTAAGGGCCAGGCTAGAGATTCAGGGACAAGGGTCTAATAATAATAATGTAGGCCTACATACGTTCTGTTGTGATCTCCCTTTCTACGAGTTGTAAATCCTTCTCCCTGCAGCAGAATTACAGTGTTCCTTTGCACTGGATAGAATTCCGTTCAGATATGAGAAAGATATCCTCGTTTAGCTTACAGAAAGCTTCAATGATCACGCTTAATCGTAATTCAGATAGGCCTATCCTCGGACGAGGCCTTACGTTGCGTTGCGCTTAACGCGTTACGTACAGAGCGGGGTCGCGGAAACGAGACTTAGGACATACGACGTCGATTGGTCACTCCCAGTATCGGTAGGCCTGATCACACACTTCCTGAGTGATGCAGCATATACGTCGCGGGTTCAATTCCTGTGAAGGTGGAGGAAGTTGGATTCGAGGGATAGTCCAGCAGGCATGTCGTCCTCTGCGGCTTTTATCCTCGGTGGAGTGTGGGCGTTTGGAGATGAGAAGTCAGGCAGGCATTTCGTCCTCTGCGACTTTAGCGACCGTCTTTCCGTCCGAATTGGTAGTGGCGTCGTTGTTCCTCTCGTACGTTTCTCCCGATCCGTAGGCGTCCGTAGGTTCCGATGCGTCTCGTGGTTCAGACTTCACTGCGCTGGGTTCGGTATTGTCTTCTCTGCTGGTTTTAGGGAAATCTTCTCTTTTTTTCCCTTTCCTGTCCTTCTTTGCTGGTATTACGTGACGTCACAACTTCGGACGTGAGGACAGCTTCTGTCGTTACCCTAGCTCGGTGTTGACAGCGCCTGTCAACACGTTGACAGCGGGCTGATGGAAGATTAGGCGGCAGTGTGCAGGCGCGCAGACAGGTTCTGTCATTACGTCAGACGGCTGCTGATGGAAGCTGTCGAGTACAGCTGTTTTTAATCTAACTATTCTATGGCTTAACCGTGGGACTGTATAATAGTAATGTAGTAAAATAAGTAAGATAGCACCTGTAGTAATGTAACGATCCTAGTACGCTACAAAAATACAAAATGCATCAAAATACTCGGCTTGTTTGACCCCTTGATTAAATATATTCTGACTATCCAGGCAGGTACAGCGCTGTAAAGTTATCCGATATAATTATGCCATACTTTGAGGTAAACACTGCTTTGAGCAGAGGCTTCAGAAGCGAAGGTGTGCGAAAGGAAAACTTGATCATCGTTCACAAGAGCATTTGGCAGCACCAGTTAGTCCATTATTTAAAAGCAGTTTAGTTGTACAAAACCAATATGAACAATTTAATATATGTCGTATCCTGAGAATAATCGCTGCACTAAGGAAAGTCCAAAGAAGGTATGAATGAGTGAAAGAGTGAAAGAAGGAAAGAGGCAAATTTGAGATGAATAGGAGGGGTAAAGTGATGAGAGATAACGCTGTCTATAGATATTGTGGTAGAGTAACCCCACCTCACGAAATGGTAGTCAACGGTAAGTTTTAGAAAGATTAAATCGATCTTTACGAGAATTTTCAGTATAGCCTACGTGCATTTGGGAGGTTTTATCATTCATCATAGAAACTTAGATGCAAGCAGTATAGTTTGCTAATAACCAGTTGAACTATTAAAGTCAGTACAAGCTCAAGTATTAACAGATGCTGCTCAGTCCTTCAGACAACGAGATATTAATAGCTCCAATAGTTTTCATGAAGAGTCTAGGGTTGTGGGCTACCTAGAAGCAGGTCTCTTAAGTGGTTGACCCCATTCAACCCTGTTATCAGCACTAATAGTACCGGTACTCACGAAGTATCGAAAATCGTGAAGTGAGTATGGGCTCGTCTCTTCAGCGATTAACCAAGGAACATCTTGAACTGTGATAATTAGTAGAAGAGGGAGGGAGACTCACTCCGAGAGGCGACGTTTGCTGGAGGGTTGATTAATGTTAGGAGCAGTGTTGGATGTGGATGATGACGGCGACGACGACGACGAAGGTTTCCGAGTAAGGATACCAGTTACTGTCCCACAGCTGGTAGGCCTATAGTGGAAGTTGGAGATAATTTCTCCAGGTCATGCAGCTTGGTTATCCTTATTGGCTTCTCACCAGGTCCATCGGAAAGTTTGATGTGAACCAGTCCTCCTTGTGGTCCATGTTGATGCCACGGTACCCATCTTCACCATTGCTCTGGCTTTTGCGTACAGCTGGGCATTATGAATTGTTAAGTGCTCGTTGATGTATATTGTAGTTTTGCGTAGCAGACTACGCGCACTGAGTACTTAATTGGTTCCTACTTCTTTGAGCAATGAATTTAACAATCACCGGTCTATGTTTTTCCAGTGAGAACGGTGATGACCCAGTCTCGTTCCTTTGTTACTATTGGCCCTTCATTGTGAAATCAGCTTCCTCCTTCGGCCCGGGCTGCAGTACTATCCGGTGGTCCTGCCACAGCTTTTCGTTATCTTTAAACTTGTCATTATTCCCGAGCGGACTTTCGCACTCGGAGCGCCTCTGATTGGCGGGCACTTGGTAGAGGCACTTATAAGTTTTGAAAAATAATACAATACAATACAGTACATTATTGTAGTGTTCTGTGTAGTGTGTAATTTGTGTATTAAAGTGATTGTGTATTATATTATAGTAGCAATTAATGAGTTTCTATGACCCTATTGTAATAAGATTAATGAATTTGTTATTTATTTCTAATGAAACATATTACGTCACACATCTTTTAAAGTTGCGACCCCTAGACATGATACAAAGTATGAAAATTATTTATTTCATAACCAGTAGATGAGGGAGCTTCTATTTATCATTGTCTGGTTGAGGGAACCGCTATTTTCCGGACCTAGTGTATATTTTTATGTCCTTCTCATCTACGTTTATGACCTAGTGAAGTCTACATTTGTTATGGCCCTCCATCCACATTTATATTCTAGTCATCTAGTGAACTGTCGAAAAGACGTCCTACATGTTAATTTCGAAAACGATGCCATAAACCCCATTCAGACGATTCCCCATTATGAACTTAAATCCCCCTAACACAGACTGAACTGTCGAAAGGATAAGCCTTTAGCCAGTCTTGTTGTCCTCGAGACAAATTGTGGATGCGGTTTTTACGAGAATGGACTTTCTGTGTTTGGGATATCCACCAGCGTTTAATCTAGACGTCTTTTGGGTGAAATCCACCCCCAGGATTGATGTTTCCCCCAGAGGCCAGCAATATTGTAGGCATAATGTAGACACCTTTTGGGGGGGGGAAATTCCCCCCAGGATATATGTTTGGCCCCCAGAGTTGAGTAATATAAGAGGAAAATAATAGAATAAGATATATATGAAAGTTTTTGAGAGAGGAATTCCTAAAAAAAGGTCGTCAGATGATTTTCAGGGATGATTTCGTGAAAAAGTCATGAAAATTGAGAGAAATGACTTAAACAAGGTCATCAACCTTTTTGTTAGATGAAATTCCCCAAAAAGTCGTTTGATTTTCGAAGACGACGGATAAAATTTCCCAAAAAGGTCGCCCTTGACGGTCCCCCACAAACCTTGTTCCCCCCACTCCCATAAGAGGGGGACTAGATTAAACAATAAATATCCACTTGGAAATATTCTAACTTTGGGTCTCCACGAGGATTAACTTTGGATTATGGAAGCGCTTTCTACGGGAAATGAGCATTTTTGTGGTTGGGCTATCCACATGAAAGTATTCTCCCTCTTGGTCTGTACGAGGATTAACTTGAGATTATGGATGCGGCTTTTCGGGTAATGGAATTCTCTGGTTGGCTTATCCACCTGGAAATATTCTCCCTCTCGTTCTGCATGAGGTCTAATTTCGGATTGTGGATGCGGTTTTTACGGGAATGGAATTACGTAGTTGGGCTATCCACCTGGAAATATTCTCCCCTTGCGTCTCCATTAGGATTAGCTTGGGATTGTGCCACATTGTGGCTGCGGTTTTTACGGAATGAAATTCTGTGGTTGGGTTATTAATCTGGAAATATTCTCCCTTTGGGTCTCCATGAGGATTAACATGGAATTGTGGATGCGGTTTTTACGGGAATGGAATACTGTGGTTGGGCTATCCACCTAGAAATATTCTCCCCTTGCCATGAGGATTAGCTTGGGCTTGTGGCTGCGGTTTTACAGGAATGAAATTCTGTGGTTGGGTTATCCACCTGGAAATATCCTCCCTTTGGGTCTCCATGAGGATTAACATGGGATTGTGGATGCGGTTTTCATGGGAATGGAATACTGTGGTTGGGCTATCCACCTGGAAATATTCTCCCTCTGGGTCTGCACCTGGATTAACTTGGGAATTTGGGTTCGGTTTTTACGGGAATGGCCTCTGAGAAGTTCTCTTAATCTTATGGAGGCGTTATATAAATTGACTGCTTGACTGACTGGCTGACTGACTGACTGACTAAATGACTGACTGACTGACGGGATTGACCGACTAACTGATAAAGTGACTGGCTGACTAACTGACTGCCTGACGGAATGGCAGAATGAAGGACTGCTGAGAACCAAAATGCTCCTGCTCATGAAGATGAAAATCCTAGCCATGATGGAAACGAAAACGCTGCAAATGAACTCTACTACTGAAGAGAACGAGACTCGTGAGCATCTCGTGAAGATAGAGCTCCCTATGACGCTGAGAACGAAACTGCAACTCCTGAATTCAACGATCCCACTCGTGAGAATATCAAAACTGCTACTAGTCCTGAAAACGGAAATCTACTATAGATCTACTGAGATCGAAAACCGCACACCTTATAATAACATTTAAACTTTTAGTTTTTCTGGATGTGAAACCTATCTCAAGCGGGAACGTCTATAGTGTGAGAACCGGCCTTAACAGAAAAATATCTATACCAACGGCAGTTATGTCAGATCTCGAATTAACGACATAGGCTAAAGGCAGATCATTCGATGCTTTTACGCTAGACAGGAGAAAAGCATGGATTCTACAAACGACTGAGAGGGATGGACGTCATTTATTCAGACCGGTCATCGATTAAAGATAATAGATCGTCCAATTCACCAGAACGTGTAGAGTGACTGATGTGGACGATCTGAGACTTCCAATCCGGACACACAGAGCTGGACCCTAGTCTGCAGGCGGCATTCGCTTAAGGTAAGGCTCACAGTGTTAATGTTTAGCAATGTGTAATCTCTAGATTAGATTAGATTAGATTACGGTAACCTTCTGATTAGATTTCAGTGTTTGATAATCATGATTCCGTACTCTGCATCTCCACATGGTTTATGTTTAACTGATTCACTTGTACCCGGGCAGGGCTGTTCATTCACAGAGACAAAGTGATAAACGTGCCCCCAAAGTGGATGCGGGCATGCCCCCAAAGTGGATGCGGGCATGCCCCCAAAATTAAAATTATATGTAACCCAAGGAGGTTCGAACCCGTACCTCCGCGTTACAGGCCGAGCACACTAACCAGTATACACTACCGTTCGCCACATGTCACATATCCGGTTCAGATCTTTTCCTGACGATATTATATGTTTCTACGTGTTCTGTATGTTGTAGCTTCAGATGATATTTCGTGAGGCCACGACGTCTGAGAATATCCGTACAGTATACACTGCAGTTTGCTGTGCACTTGGTCCTTACACTCATCAAAGGAGCAGGTAGGTAGTAGTAGGCTTACATAATAGTTTACCAGGTCTGCTTATAAGTCCTTAGTTCAGTGGTAACATTTCGACTGCACTCACTGTGTCCAAGAGCTCTCCTACCACATGAAACGGTGGCATAACCCAGTTCTGAATTAATACACAAATACAATCGTATCGTAGTCGTAAACTCCAAATTTCTAAAGCGCTACTCTTAAGCTATAGGCGCAAGGCACCAGATTAGTTACAAGCGCGGCGTAAAATCAGTGGCGTCCAGAGATGATCACGGGAAGAGTCCGGTTACCAGAAGGACCAGAGAGAAAGAGACAGACAGAGAGAGACAGGGAGACAGACAGACAGACAGACAGACAGAGACAGGTGTGTATACACTCAACTGTTCGGCTGAGAACCTGTCACCACCTGATTGTTCCATGGATCGTTTCGATAATATATCACGTGGTTTGTTTTAAAATAAGGTCGATAGAGGACCATTATTAGCCTCTGTGCTCTATGATAATCTGATCATTAATGGTACTAATGTGATGATTGTCTATATAGATGACTGATGTCTTCGTGCAGTTAGCCTGTGTCTTCTTCTTGGTTGCAAAGATGCAACCAGTTACTATGGGCGATCTGCAGATGTAAAGAGCAACTTCGAAAATCTGCTCAATTGAATTGAGATATTCAAAGTTAAACGTAAGAATTGTTCAACTATAGCAATTAAATATTGAAGTATATACTATATATATGTATATATGTATATATGTATACATGTAAGTATGTACGTACGGTACGCACGTATGTATGTAGATGTGTAGGCCTTTGTATGTATGGAACGACCTGATTACGGTTTGGTTTTGGTGCGCCATTGGCTGATGCCTCGTGCAATTGACGCTGACGTGATAGAAGTTACTAATTACAATTACAAAAATCACTGGCGTAAACTTGTCCAAAATATTGGGGGGCATGGGGTCTGGACCAGAGGAGCAAAAAACAAGTTTTTTCAAGATGAAAAGTTGCTTTTTTAACAAGTTTTTCAAGATAAAAAAAGTTGTTTTTTGCTTGTTTTTGTTTGTTTGTTTTGTTTTTATGGTTCTTGTTGTTTTGCTTGTTTTTAAGATTTTCGGATTTCGAATCATAAAAATCATGAAAAATGGCATGAACAAGAGCTCCAACTCAGTTTAATTCAGTTGCGATTTCCGAAAATAAAAAAAATCATTAAATCAAGGTTATTAAAATAACTTCCAAAAAAATGAGAAAGTTATTTTTTTTAAAAGCAAATTTTATGGTTTTCTTTTTTTAAATCAATCAATCAATCAATATTCGTTTATTCGTCAACCATTTGACATAACGCAATTGGTAAAAAACCAATAAAACCAATATCCGAAACAAAACTTTTTTCACCTCTGGTCTGGACAGTCAGCAGAGGCTTCCGGTGTTAAGTTAATGCGTATGAAATGGGATGTTTTGCTTACATGCAAATTTGTTTCATATTGAAGATATTGAAGATAAAAATAAATCTTTGTTTTCATTATGAATTTCTGATAGTATTTCAGTTCTGTGTCTCTGTTTTTCTGTTTCTGAAGAAATTTGTCTATATTGAAACATAATATTTTAATAGGCCTATTTTAAGAAATTCTCCTCTCGATTATTGGGGGGGGGCATTGCCCCGGCTCCTCAATTATTGGGGGGCACGTGCCCCGGCTGACCCCCCAGAGTCTACGCCTATGACAAAAATGGTTCCGTAATTACTAAAAATGGTTCCAATGTCTTCGAATATAGGAAGAAATAATTATACAGTCCTAGTAATGTTTCACCATAATTATGTTCTTGGTTGTAATTTTCTGATCTCAAGTTCCGCGTTTTCCTCTTTTTGTAGTTTCCATAATGAAGGGAATGCTGCTCTGTTATGACAGTTTCTCAGCCTCGAGATAACTGTCTCGAAATAGGTTCAGCTCGCACTGTAGAGACTGTGCTAAGGGAAGGAAGCGAAGGAAGCCTCTGTCTAGCCTCTGTCTAGCCTTTATGATCCAAGGCCGGTTCACACAGGTAAGTACCTAGCTGGTGTAGGGCATATCATGGTGAAGTTTATTTTTAAATTAAACTTATTTGACGTCACAGTTGGATGTTTCTCGCCTTACTTTATTTTTGAGGCTAGCCACACTTCAGCGTTAATGTTTCTTTCGCCTTAACTTCCAACTCAGCTATAATGAGTACACCGACCGTACACTGTCGGTGGGAAGATCAGACTGCGAGGGAGAGGACTGGCCACCCGCCCTCATATGCCGAGGCTAAGTAAATGAAGTCGCTAACACTTCATATCCATAGCTGCCTCTCAGTTTAGCCTAAGGGACTGCTTTTCTTCGTCTCCCCTCCTTCCTTCTTTCTTTCTTCCATTTCCTTCTTCCTCTCCTCCTCCTCGTCCTCCTCATCTGATGAAGCAGTTAGATGGAAAAACTACTGGACCAACTGGGTTTTCAGGCACAATAGGCTCATCTCTGCAAAACTGCGAGCAGCTTCTTATTTTTCAAATTTGATGCCATATTAAACTAGCAAGCTTCCGGAATTATTGACGGTTTCAGATTTAAGTACAGACGAAAATTATCTATAAGAAATTTGTCAGAGTAGGACTATTATCAGCGGATCGTGCACTGACTCCACTGAGGAGCTTGTTAGACGTAATCCAGGGAAGATGACTCATTCCCGTTGGCTAACAACAGCTAACAGAATAGGCCTACAACGTCTTTACGTTTCATCGGAAAATCCATCACCAGCTTTAAAGATGCTGACATCTGCAGCATTTATAGTGTAGGTAGTCTATTGTTAGTAGTAGGAGTAGGTTAAATATTTACGTAATGTATAATATGAATTTATTAAGAATCATTGCATTAGGATATGCACTTGACTGTCCATTTTCTCGCCACTGATATGTTTAATTTTTTATAGTTATTACGTGGAGTTTGTTTATGTAATTGAGAAAATTATTGCTTATTCACAACATTAAAGCGTGTTATTGTTATATTTATAGGTATATGTTCCAGTCTGGTTTTTAATCAAAACAAAGCCCAGCTGCAAAGATGGTTCACGCTCTTTACCGGACGAAGTAGGCCCTAAAGGCCGTCATTAATAATATTCATTGATCCAGTTACACAAAGAAATGGCTACTTTGTGCACCAAGACAATATCGGATTAGCAACGATAACAAATGAACGAGAACATATAAAGCAAGTGGGAATGCGTCAACTTCTGAAAGCTGGCCAACAGCAACCGAGGGATATCAGACAGTTTCAACTTCAACGCCGAAAATTTGTTATTTATCTTTTAGCTTCATTGTTGGTGAATAGGACAATGAACGTTACATCACCTAGAGAGACATATCTAGAAAATAAGACATTCGTTAGATTGTGATGTATATTATTATATTAAAACATGTAAAACAATGTCATATCTTCTATGAATCATATCTTATACCTAAGCAACACTGATTAATTCATGTATTTTTTATTATGGATCTTATCTGAGATGTAGATGGGATTTTTAGTGAGGCTGTAGGTCATAGATGGTGGACGTAAGACATCGTAGAATCTCGTTGACGTAGGCCCTACCGTAACAATGTTTTCTCCAGTTCACTTCTGAAGATATAGGCTATGTAATGTAATGTAAATCTCCTAAATTTCTCAGCGCCACACAAAAGCCACGTCAAGGAGAAACCAGCTTATACGCCGTCGCTATATCAAATCAAGTTCGCAATAGCCATTCATTCATTCATTCATAAATTTATATAGCGCCGCTTCAAGGGAATTATTCAGAGGCGCTCCCGACTCCAGCACGGCGAAAAAGAGCAGTTTTCAGGCGGTCAGAGAAGGTAACAGAGGAAGACCTAGGATGTAGGCGCAGCTCAGGAGGAAGGCCATTCCATAATGTGGGGCCGACCACTGAGAAGGCGCGGGTCTGCATGATAGCATCATAGCAGTACGGGTAAACGGGACGGAGAGCATCCCCTCCCTGCCGAGCGGAGGACTCGAGCAGTCCGAGAAGCCGACACAGGCCGGAAGAGGTCTATCAGGTATGTATTGGTGCGAGACCCAGTTGACATCGCCAAACCAAGGAGGCGATCCTGTACTCAATGCGCTGTCGTACAAGGAGCCAATGATTGATTAATTGATTGATTGATTGATTGATTGATTGATTGATTGATTGATTGATTGATTGATTGATTGATTGATTGATTGATTGATTGATTGATTGATTGATTGATTGACCCCGAAACATATTTTTTCCCGTTCCGTTGAGACACTGCGATGACTACAAAAACGTTGTCAATGGTGTTAATTGTCGCTGTTGCTAGACCGGAAGTCGGACGATCAGGGACGTAACTAGCGTTGGGCTTGGGGGGCTTAAGCCCCCCCAAACGAAGTTGAAGCCCCCCCAAACAAGTCAAGTCGTTGTATGCTTACGGCTAAAATTCGTATGAACACTGTATAAATGTTGCCATGTTCAAGGTTTAAGCCCCCCCAAACGAAAAATCCTAGTTACGTGCCTGCGGACGATGAGGCCATCTTCAGGGACGCCCCGGTCTCTTTTAGCAGGACCACCCTAACAAAGCTGGCGTGGTAAATATCCCACATGATGACCTCACTGGAGTAGAGGATTATGAATCATAAGCAGGTATCTATAGTCAGAGGCGTCTACACCATCCAAGAAATAGGGGGAAGATCTGTCAGTGTGTGTGCCACCATTTTAGGGGGGAAGGAAGGGGAGGGGGAAAAGAGGGGAAGACGAAGTTGCTCCAATGACTTAGGGGTATAGACGCCCCTGTCTATAGTCGTGTTGGTGTGCCTGTAGCGTTTCGCGCCATACACTGCTATAATAGGCCTAATTTTCTTGGCGCCCTATAGGCTAGACGTCGCTAGTTTCACAAAATAACATCTACTTCAAAGTGTCCACCTGGACTGAAATAATGTTTCCGTCCACGGAAACTCTGTTTCGGAAAAGTCTCCCCCATTGAAACGGTATCTTCCAATCTAGGATATAAAATCGACCCCTCCATTTAAACTTGCCCCATCCATTTTGGTGTCATTTGATTTTAATTAGGAATTAATATGTACATAAATTACAGAACTAACATCGTAGACTTCTATGCTTTTTCGTTGTATGGGTTAAGGAGAAATTTCTAGGCCGCCATCGAATACTGCATATCCTCAAAGGCAGATGAAATACACATAAATAGTTAAACGAAATGTAAATTTGAGTATCATCCATATCAAACTGACAACCTACTGAACGATTGCCCAGTAGGCTTATTGTTCTTAAAGGAGTTGGATACACTGTGAACAGAAAAAAGGTGGCGATATTGTGAGATACTTAAAACATGCCATATTAAGTGTCTTGATATATTATGCATACATACTACTACCCCTAATACTACTACTGCTGCTGTTACTACTACCATTACTACTACTACAACAACAACAACTACTACTACTACTACTAATAATAATAAATCCACTTCTGCCGTGCACAGTTTCATTACGTTCAACTGGAATTTGAAACTCTTGGCCTTTTAACAACGCTGGTATAACTTTTATCACGGAGCTTTTGGCACTTTCTGACACATAGTAGGCCTAGACTTCTATACTCAGCGCAGGCGGGGCTCCTTGTCCTCTGCGCGTGGACTGCTATGATTGCTATCCGGCAACACCGTACCCTCTCTGTCTCTGGCCCAGCGACCTGGAATGGGCTACCAGTAGTTCTGCGCGTAACCACAATTGATTGCTCTGCTCTATTTTACTCTTTTCTTAAAACTGTCTTGTTTGACCGGGGTTGGACTGATGATGATATTCGTTCATTGATTCACCAGATGACACATCGCACCGTGGCTTACAGAAAAATGAGTCAATAAGATAAGATTAGAAAAAAAGATATAACTAAAGTGGGAGCGCTCCTGAGTAGATAACCTAGAAGGAGCGCTATATAAACCTCTGTAATAATAATTATAAAAATAATAATAAACCTCTGACTGAGCAGAGCCTAGACTTAACTAAACTACTTAATACTACTACTAGTAATAGTACTGCTGCTGCTGCTGCCACCGCCGCCGCCGCCGCCACCGCCACCGCCGCCGCCGCCGCCACCACCACCACCACCACCACCACCACCACCACCACCACGACCACCACCACCACAACCACCACTACTAATAATAATAATAATAAATAATAATAATAACAATAATAATACCGGTACTAATAATAATAATGATGATGATGATGATAATGATGATGATGATGATGATGATGATAATGATGATGATGATGATGATGATGATGATGATGATGATGATGATGATGATGATAATAATATAACAATGATAATAATAATAA
Source organism: Allolobophora icterica (assembly GCA_963556255.1). Classification (NCBI taxonomy): domain Eukaryota; kingdom Metazoa; phylum Annelida; class Clitellata; order Crassiclitellata; family Lumbricidae; genus Allolobophora; species Allolobophora icterica. Next base: position 61,562,748 of record OY744604.1, on the reverse strand, counting down.
TAATAATAATAATAATAATAATAATAATAATAATAATAATAATAATAATAATAATAATAATAAATTTCACGATAAATTGTTCACTGAGTGACGCTGAGATGGCGCTTCAGATTATTTAATCATTATTGTTAAATAATAATAATAATAATAATAATAATAATAATAATAATAATAATAATAATAATAATAATAATAATAATAATAATAATAATAATAATGCTATGGCTCAGTCTCGCTCTTTCGCTGTCGTGGGACCATCCATATATGGAACTCCCTTGGTACTCCGTAGGACCCTACTTACTAGGTTCTCCCTCTATGTTGTTCGTTGTTTAAAAACTTTTCTGTTTCCGCGAGGCTCACACGCTGAGAGCGCCTCTGAATAGTTCTCACTGTGAGAGGCGCTTTATAGGCCTATGTTCTCAACTTCTCAGATACCATACCATACCATACCAATAATAATTATTAATTATTCCAAATCCTGAGGAATCCTTGATCCTGAGGGATCCTTGATACCTCGGGTAACAATATAATAATATAGGCCTAGGCTATATCTAGAGACGCAAGAGAAGCATACCATCTTGTCCTGCGTCCATAGGCGTAGACTCGGGGGGGGGGCAGCCGGGGCACGTGCCCCCTCAATAATTGAGATGGACTGTACATCCAATGCAACAAGTGTACAATTAATGACCAAATCCCCCCAATATTTTGGACAAGTTTACGTCAGTGCCTGCGTCTATCATTTGCGATCCAATGTTTTAATACCGTTGCCTATCGCAGCAATTCTCTCCGTGCCAGAACTTGACGAGTTTTAGCCAACCCAGACATTTATTTTTCCGGAAATTATAAATCCCACTCGGGAAAAATAATAATATTTATAAATGATAATAATGTTGTTGTTATTATTATAAAGGGCGTGGCATAAAATAGGACAGCGTAACCCTAGAGGAAAAGTGAGAAGAGAAACGATGTGTCCCTTTAATTTATGGTCGTCATTTACAGAACTGGTTGTCGTCTCCTTGCCGTTGGTCTAGTTTAAGCCTGCACAACAATAACCTATAAATAACTCCAAAATGGCGGCCACAACAAAACGTCTGGGCGATTTGGCCGGATCCCAGTAATCAACAAGAAGATGTCAAGTTTGCACAGTCAGCGACGTCTGTGGGTCGCACTTAAACCCTAGCATTGTTTAGATGGATGGCAGTTCGTCGTGTGATCAATGTTGTCCAATGCGGCGGAGATGTCGAGAAGACAGAGGCAGGAGACTTCTTGATGGCTGACGGCAGAGACCACTTTATTGTAGAGAGATGCAAGTAAAGTTTCTGTGGAGTGTTGTTTAGCGAAGCGAGATTGGTGGGGGTTAAGGAGTGAATTAGAAGAGGCAGTGTTGGGTAAACTCAGACAAGAAATGAGTTAAATCAAAACTCAACTCATGCACCTCAAAATGAGTTTAAACTCAAACTCAACTCATCCTAAGTGAAATGAGTTAACTCAAACTCAGCTGTTAAATGAGTTAAATCATAAACTCACACGTTTCATACTAGCACGTTCTAATCGAGCAACAATTTTTCCATCACGCCTACTTGTAACAGAAAAATATTTTCCATCAAGAATACACGGTACTTTAGCCATGTTCTTCTTAACTGTTCACAATATACAAAATATGCAGTGCCTAAACACTGTCCGCTAGCAGTGTTTACGACCCTCCCTGCCGTCACCACTCACCAGTATGGAAAGCCGACGATATAAAAAAAGGCTTGTTTCAACATAATATGTGCCGAGTGCCGAAGAGTGAGTTGAGTTTAAAATAATTGACAGTTACAACTCAAACTCACAGAAAATATGAGTTAACTCAAACTCACAACTCACACTCTTTAAGGTGAGTTAACTCAAACTCATAAATCACAGCAAGTGAGTTAACTCGTGAGTTTAAACTCATCTGAGTTAACTCATACCCAACACTGAGAAGAGGGGTATTCGTTTAGCCGATCAAGGACACTTTGTTCTGTTAGCTTCGACAGAAACGAAAGATTGGAGATGGGATAGGTTTCCCTTATCAAGGTCTGATTTTTTAGAAGGGTGACTATAGAGTGCTTAAAGGCCATTGGGAAGTTGCCGATAGAGAGTGACAGATTAAAATTTTTGGTGATTACAGGAACGACGACAGACGCACAGTCTTTTAGAACAGAGGTGGGGGATAGAATCAAATTCGCATTGCTTGTTGGGAAGAGAGTTTAGAAGGAGTGACACCTGCTTCAGAGGCGGGAGAGAGAATTTGGAGCGATGACTGAGAGGCAGAAGGAGTAGGGTTGAGAGAATGGGTTGAAGCATGCAGTGTTGACCGGTGCAGAAACAGCTTGTGTATAATAACCACTATTCTGCCTCCTGTCTTGATCTGGACCTCTGAAACCGAACTCGGAATTCGTTTGACTACCCTCTGGCAGTAGCGGATCTACTCTAGGAAACTAGGCCTAATTAAGCTTCAGGGCCCCGGCCACAGCCCCAGTTCCTACTCAGACTGTAAGCTTAAACTGCAGTGCACAATTTGTCTATAACAGTATAACTTCATAACGGTCTTAAGTTCAAGCTTCAGAGCCCAAAATTGTAGGTCCGCCTCTAGGCCGTCTACCCTCTGGCAAAAATCCATCTGACTCGACGCAGCGCTCGTGAATAAGCTGCATTGTGCCCTGCTCTTGGTTTAGGAGTGGCGCTATATAAGTTGGGAGTTTGCGATTACGAATAGTATTTTCGCAGTTTAGACGCATATTTTGTGAAACGGTTGGATTCGTAAAGAAGCGATTCATGACGATTCGTTAAATGTTATATTTTTTTATACGTTAATTTTCCCCTTCTGCAGTTATTTGCTGGTGAAGCATATTTCATTCTAGATCTAAGCACATCATGATCTAAGCTAAGGAATCTATGTATATATATAGTGTATAATTTATATATATATAAATCTTTTATTTATTCGACCATTGCCTTCGATATGTAGGCTAATTTCATCTTAACAGGCCCTTATTACGCATACTGCGGAATGCAGTTTAGGATAACTTATTCGGATTTTTTTACTCAGCGAAACTTAACCACACCATTTAATTATCTGCAATCGTGTGCTGATTTCAAGATTTCGCTGTTTTCCGTCATTGTTTTGCAGTCTGTGGGAAATTATTCGGAATAATTACAGTTCTGTCAGAATTGAAGTATAATTCGAAAAAATAAACCTTATCTCTCTTGAGACAGTGACTTAAAGTTACAAATGGTATACTTTTCGAAGTTTAAGACATTGTAAATTTTAGCAAAATACCATATTGTTTTACAATTTAGCAAACACTTATCTATAGATGTAATCTAATGGAACAATAGTGTGCAAAGTGTGCGGTGCTTTTGTTCTATGGCACTGCAATCTGGGATTACAAACAGGGTTAAATTTGGCAATGATCTGGATTTTGTTCATCACGCTGTCAGCCCTTGGGCAGGTTCAAACGTCCAATGGCTCCTCCCCTCTCGATGCTGGGCTTCCTCCTTTACCTTAGTGCATTCATCCACCATCATCCAGTCCTGCAGCATCCATCTGGGTCTTCCTCTCATTCTCTTTTCCCACATTCTTTTCTGTATGATAGTTCACAGCAGTGATGGGCACTAAACTATTCTTTTTTAGTTAAACTAAAAGTATTTTCCAACTAAAAAAATTAGTTTAACTAAAGTTGATTTTGGAAATTAGTTAACTAAACTAAAAAAAAGTAGTTAAACTTTTTTCCAACTTTTCACGACAAACATTTTCACAATAACATATAGGTTAAGTGATCTACAATAATGCAGAATTCATACACAATTTCACCTTCAAACTATGCAATGTGTACTGTTCTGGCATACAGTTACAGTAAGTAGCGTATGAATTTGAAAACATGCAGTGTTAAAATGTTTTTGTTGACAGTGTTCAATGTTCATTGTAGTAAAAATAGTTGCATATTACTGATTTTTTTTAGTTAGCAACTAAAAAAATGTTAGTTAAACTATGGTTTTAACTAAACAATTTTTTAAGTCAAACTTCATCCTTAACTAAAAAATGTTAGTTAACTAAAAGTTAGCAACTTTTTAGTTAACTATTGCCCATCACTGGTTCACAGTTTGGAAATACGGTCAAATACCCCTCAGTATGTGACCAATCGACTTCATGTGTCTCTCTCGTATAAGAGATCTTTCCTTGTCTACCTTATTCAGCATATCTTCATTTGTTTTATGCTGTTTTATAGCTATGATCACAGTTATTAATTTTTCCAATGATTGTAATTTCCAGATCTTGAGGTGGCTACTATAGTTTCCTGGCCTTTCTTTGCCATTTTTAAATAAGCACCAGAAACCAGTCTTAGTCAATCATGAATTTGTGTTGTCAAACTGCCTATAATAGGCGTAATTTGTGAGGGGTACGAAGGGTACCTTACCCCCCACTTTTTGGACTGGGGTACCATACCCACTTTTTGAACAATGCCTATCAATATTTTTATCATTGTACCTTCCCAGAGATTGCAGTCTCCGCATTGCTTCGTGTATATAAGAAATTTGTATCCCCCACTTTTTAGACCAAAGTTATGCCCTGCTGTCTATTCCAAAGTTTCTATCACCATATCTTGGAACCATAATCACAAACCTACAAAGGGTAAGACAACTTTGAAATATCAGTTCAGTGATCTGAGATTTACAGATGGTAGCAGAAAAGTGTTCCTGTGTTTACGACATCTCTCTAGTAACGCCTTGGCTGCAGTACCATGCACCCTCTAATGTCATCCTTGTTACATCTCTGTATACTTATAGTTCATGACTTTGGATTCACAATTAGGGTTTTATTATTCTTTGTCTTCAGTTTCCTATTGCATCCCATCTTCGATCAATAATTTTATTTTAACAGTTGCATTTTCTAATTTTTGATAGGTTTGCAATAACATGGAAAAGCAGTATTAATTCATCCTATAAATAGGTCCAGTGTTTGACTTTTTGAGCTGTGTTCAAGATTTCAAGATGCAAGCAAGTAGCCACAACAAACCAAACACATATGTATGTGCTTTTTGTGACAAAACGTTTACAGTGAAGTCCTATCTCAAAGTCCATATAAGAACCCACACTGGAATAAAACCATACAAATGTGAATTATGTCAGAAGTCATTTTCGCAGAAGAGTACTCTGGAATACCATAAAAGAATCCACACTGGAGAAAAACCATACAAGTGCAATTTATGTCACAAATCATTTGCACAGAAGACTAATCTGGAACAACATAAAAGAACCCACACTGGAGAAAAACCATATTTGTGCAATTTATGTCACAAAACATTTGCAGAGAAGACTACTCTGAAATGCCATAAAAGAACCCACACTGGAGAAAAACCATACATGTGCAATTTATGTCACAAAGAATTTGCACATAAGCCTACACTGGAATGCCACAGAAGAACCCACACTGTAGAAAAACCATATTTGTGCAATTTATGTCACAAAACATTTGCAAAGAAGACTCATCTGGAATACCATAGAAGAACCCACACTGGAGAAAAACCATATATGTGCAATTTATGTCACAAAGCATTTGCAGGGAAGACTAATCTAGAATGCCATAAAAGAACCCACACTGGAGAGAAACCATATATGTGCAATTTATGTCACAAAGCATTTGCAAAGAAGACTAACTTAGAATGCCATAAAAGAACCCACACTGGAGAAAAACCATACAAGTGCAATTTATGTCACAAAGCATTTGCACGGAAGAGAATTCTGGAGTACCATACTAAAGCCCACACTGGAGAAAAACCATACTTGTGCATTGTATGTCACAAAGCATTTGCATTTAAGCGTTATCTGGAATGCCATAGAAGAACCCACACTGGAGAAAAACCAGACATGTGAAATTTTTGTGACCAAGCATTTGAACAGAAGGGTGTTCTAGACCACCATATAAAACTCCCGGGGGGGGGGAGACCATAAAGGTGCAATTTATGTCACAAAGAATTTGCACAGAATTTATCATAATGTTGTCATCACTGCTGTGATGCTCCACTGATGGATATATATCTTGAATATATTTTTAATGTATGGGTTTAGTTAATTTCCTAGGACAAAGGAAGCAGATTAGTTGCTTTTGTTGATTTTGCATCAGTTCTAGTGTTATGAGCATGTGTTTGATTCTCGTCTAGTCATATTTCATCAATGTCTTGGATTAAGGGGCCATCCATATATTACGTACGCAAAAATCCGGGAAAATTGCACCCCTCCCTGTTCGCACGCCTACTTTTTTCCACCCCCACCTGCGTACGTACAGTTGACGCACCCCCCCCCAAGACCAGCTGCAGAATGTGTCAGTTACACAGGTCCAGTCAACGACTGTCTGCACTTTAGGCCAGATTGAAGGATGAGTAATCCATGGTCACTGTTGAGTTGTGTGATACTTTAATAACGTTCAGAGGTAAAATGGCATACAAGTGACAGCTCTCCCACAGTCCAACTTCCTCTGGCAGTACCAGATAGCTGGAAAGACTGAACTCTAGCTCACTTGAAGGCCAAATCAGTTTGCGTACGTACATTATCAGTAGACCCACCCCACCCCCACACCCGGCGTTCGCAAGTGTAAGCAAGCACATGCATTTTGGTAACCCCTCCTTCCACGCGTACGTAATATATGGATGGCCCCTAAGCTATACATACCCTATGCCAGCAATTCCTCCTGTCTGCCACTATATTGCAGTCGATATGGCCGCCTTACTGTTCAGTTTTCGACGTGCCTTCTGTAACTAGCAGGGGCGGATCCAGGATTTCTGGTTAGGGGGGGCGTAAATACTACCAATCCAATCCCGTAAATATATATATATATATATATATATATATATATATATATATATGAAATTAGATCACGCAAAACTATAATGATCCTTTTTAAGTAGGTAAGAGAGTTCCGGTAAGAGAGCTCCATTCTGCCGGTCCAGCTACTTCAAACATCCTATTCCCAAATTGCAGTTATATTAGTTTTAGGTCAGTTTAGTTTGAGAACATTTGCTGCAGGTTTAGGGGGGGCGTACGCCGGCTCCGCCCCCCTCTAAATCCGCGCCTGACTAGATTGGTATGGACAACGTTGAGCCTGGAGTTACAGAGGTCATCCATAAGCGATATCCGAAAAGGGGACGAGAGTTCACCCAGAGCAGGAATACGGGGATGCGAAGGAATTCTGCGATTGCGATCGTCCGCATCTAAATTTCGTTGGTGGTTATTTCAGGAAGCCTGTGCATTAAACACCAGTCTTATAAAGTCAAACAGCATACTATCTCTACAGCGTTGGATCTAATTAGAGACTGCCCGGACGCGGCAATAATACTCGTGGAATTGCTAGCTTTGCGAAATGAGCAGGGTAGCCTAGTCTAAACCTTTGTACTCCATGGAGTGCGGACATCCGAAGATAATGTCAAATACGCACAAGGGGAAGTAGCGTCCAAAGTTAGGCCTACTGTAGCCTAAGTACTAAGTAGATCATTCTTTACGGAACTGCTTTGTGGATTATCTCAAACGATTGAATGATCTACTTACGCTACAGTAACTTTAGATCCTCCTTCCCCGTGGGACTTGTAATGCGCAGTTATCACAGACGTTTATTCGCGAAATTGAAAGATCATCGTCATACACAGATTAAATTTTAGTCGTTTTGTTTTTATCACATAGACTCAGTGGCAGTCTTGTTGTCAAGACCTTAAACCTCAAGACCAAGACCTTGAACCTCAACACCAAGACCAAGACTTTGAACCTCAAGACCAAGACCTTGAACCCCAAGACCAAGACCTTGAAGCTCAAGACCAAGACCAAGACTTTTGAAACTCAAGACCAAAACCAAGAACAATAGCCAAAAATCACAACCATATCCAGCTCTCTATTCCTTACTAACAAAATTGTCAAGTCAGACTACTCGCTATATTAATTAAAACGTGAATCTTTTATTTTATTCAAACAAAACAACTACAAATGCAGACTGCAGAGAATTCCGAATTCGTGCTTACAAAAGTCCTTCGTGCGAAATCTTATTCCATACGCCTGTTGCATTTTATAAGAACCAATTCGCTCAGGATTTTCTGACCAAGCTGTGGGGCGGCCTTATAAAAATTCTGCCATGTGAAAAGTTTGTTCTACAGTGCTGAATTCACTGGCACACAGAGCATCTTTTCAAGTACCGGATTGTAAATGTACAAATTGTGAGTCTGTTTGAAATCATTCCATGGTAAATAACCGGAAGTCAAAATAAATGTCAAAAGCAACAGTAAAGCCTCACTCACACCGTGTAAATACTAAAGCAATTGTATTAGTAGGCCTAATTATTGGATAAATTATTAAAATCCTAGCGTTTTGTTAAATGACTCTTTATATTGTAAAAGTCTTGGTCTTGGTTTTGGAAAACCAAGACCAAGACTTTGAACCTCAAGACCAAGACCCTGAACCTCAAGACCAAGACCAAGACCTTGAACCTCAAGACCAAGACTTTTAAAAACGAACTCGAGTGCATTCGAGAGCAAGACCTTGGTCTCGAGGACAAGACTGCTCAGTGGCGTCTAGGCCCCGCCTCCAATGCGAGAACAAACCCCACTCTGGTCGAATTATTCATGTATATGATAGGCTCAGAAGTCACTCAGAACTGTAAATAAATTTTATATACACCAGCATAATGCATGGTAAACCCCACTTCTGGCCATCATTCGTGGTAACCAGGCCCGCCGAGAGGTGGGCAGGGCCGCAGAGGGGCAAATGCCCAGGTACCCGGCGAATTTTAAGGGCCCGGGCATGGCCTGCAATCAACAAACGAAATATATTATAGCCTAATCAGTTGGGGCCTATACGAAGTTTATGATTTATGCCTTTTTAAATATAATATTACTGACACTATTCAGTTGAAACTTAATTCATCTGAATAATATTATTACCTTACTTATTATTTTTTGCTATAGAACGCGCCCACAGCCCACTTCCGTTTAAAAACGTCTGCTGCTGAATTATACGTTGTACGTCGATTTTAATTATAAAGCAGTGACGTAGAAAGGTTTTTGGGGCCTTGTGCTGAGCTTCGATGGTGGGCCTCTTGAACCCCGGGCCTTCGATTTGAAACAAAACACGCTGTGCAAAAAACGCTTGGCGCTTTTGCGACATTTGCATATTTCGCACCGTCAGAAATATGCAAATATCACGAATCGCACCCCAATTAAATAATAATTATATAATTACATTTTAAATATTTTCTGCGATTTATTTTTATTAAACTTTTTTTATTTCTCCAGGTTAGTATAAAAAATTGAATTAGAGATAGGCTCAGTGCTTTTTTTTCTAGAAAAAAAGGTTCCGGAACGGAACAATAGGTTCCGGAACGCAACATTTATGGGCGGGCTAAAATCACGAGAAAAACGGGATTGGATGTTGGTAGGGGTCTGAATAAACACTGAAAACAGTTACAAAAACACTGAAATTAAATTAAAATAACAAAATTATTGTTTTTATTATTAAAATAAAAAAAATATTTTTAGTAGCTGAAAAAAGGTGCCGGAACGCCGTTCCGGCTCGTTCCGGCTGAAAAATTAGCCTATCATAGGCTAATTAATGTAAAAACATTGATCCATCTGTATGACTGCTAAAATATGAATTATCCATATTTAAATTCTGTCAAATTGTGAAACAGTTGGGTTGGTTGATAAAAATAACGAAACAATTATTTAACAAATTAGACAAGCTTTTAGTCTACGGCAGTGGTTTTCAACCTTTTTGTAGTGACGGAACCCTACACAATGCAGTCACTTGCTCACGGAACCCAGGGCGTTTCAGCCGTCCAAATTTTCAAGAAATCTATAAGTTATTGTGACTTGTAATGTTCGGATAATGTTTAGATTTTAGAATATTAAACTTTTAATATAAGTTTTTTGCATCTCTGGTGCAGGCTATTATAAATACTTTAGTCTAGCGCTCTAGAGTAATGCACAGAGCAAATTTCGGTGAACAACATGTACGCCTATTTTACTGTATTTTGCCGGCAACTAATTCTGACAGATGGATAGAATATTTAAATAGTATAGAACAAAGCTATAGAAACGCTGGGTTGCAAGTAATTAACTTCCAAAAATTGTTCAATTTGAATTATCCTTTAGAGAATAGGCCTACCAGTCACTACCTCTGTTATCCTTGGGCTTTTTGAACTTCTTCACTTTGATATTCAAGGCACGACGTAGGTGGCAACTCTGAGTACTCCGGGACTACTCCCTGTTACGGGAGTGGTGGTAGGGGACAAGTGTCTCTGATCACTATACCCTCTCCAGACCTACCTCCAGCGCTGATGCGTAGTGGAACACTCGTCCACAGAGTGCCTTGATAGTAGCTTCCATCCAATGCATATTTTAAGAAATTTTGACTACTGGAACAAAGTCGGTCATTAGACATTTGGTAAATTCTTGTCAGAAAAATTTCATGACTTTTTTTAGAAGTTGGTGACCTTTTTTAGGAAATCGTCTTTACAAAAAGTTGATGACCTTTTTTTAGGAAATCGTCTTTACAAAAAGTTGATGACCTTTTTTAGAAATCATCGTTTACAAAATTTTGCCCCTAACGATCGACTACTGGGACAAATCTTCAAATCTTAAACTCCTCCAACATTTGTCCCACTGCTTACGCAGTTTCAGGAGTTTCACTATGCATAATGCATTCCCTGGGACAATTCACCCTAACTACTGGGACAAATCCTAAGACTACTGGGACATATTTGTCCCACTAGTTATACAGTTAAAATATGCCCTGCAGTTCGAGGTTGTTTAGGCTTAGCCGAAGTCTGGTTATTATTATTATTATTATTATTATTATTATTATTATTATTATTATTATTATTATTATTATTATTATTATTATTATTATTATATTATTATTATTATTATTATTATTATTATTATTATTATTATTTTTATTATTAGGCCCCTATTATTAATTTAATCGAGTTATAAAATAGACCAAGCATCAAATCAAAGATCAACTGTAATAGGCTATAAATTTATTGCAGTTGTAAAGTCGTCTACACCGAAAACGATTTCCAATTTGTTTCTGTCAATCGGACAAAGCACATAAATATATGCTTCTCAAGTTCTCACGCATGACAACAAATTTAATCGTCAGTATTTTTTTTCTCAGAGTCATGACAGGCCTATCTTTAATCAATAGATGGAGCGACTTTCCCTACTTCTTAACATGCTTTTCTGCGTGCATCAAACTTCGCCTCTGCCTGTACGTAGTACCAGTTCCAAACCTGGAAAAAGTTGGAGGGCGAATTAATCGGCCCTGGCAGCCATAAGATGTCGTTAAACACTGGAAATTACTAGTGCAAGCGCCGTAGTAAAACAGAACGCACAGTTGCCGTCTTGGTAATTCAGTTGCGATTTCAGAAAATAAAAATAATTAAATCAATGTTATTAAAATAACTTCTACAAAAATAATTTAAAAATTTTTTTTTGTGGTTTTCATTTTTGTTTTGTTTTTGGTCTGGACATTCAGCAGAGGCTTCCGGTGTTACGTTAATAGGCCTACGTATGAAATGAGACTTTTTGTTTACATGTAAATTTATTTTATGTTGAAGATATTGAAGATAAAAATAAATCTTTGTTTTCATTATGATTTTCTTATAGTAGGCCTACCGGTATTTCAGTTCTGTGTCTGTTTTTCTGCTTCGGAAGAATTTTGTATATATTGAAACATAATATTTTAATATTTGAAGAAATTCTCCTCTCGATTTTTAGGGGGTTATAAGTTTCAATCCCTGTAGCGAATCAGCAACAAATTTAGGTATATGTTTAAATGCGTGTAGCGAATAAGGAAGAAATTTAGGCGACCTGTGGGGGAGACTGCTTTGCAGTCTAGGCGTGGACTGATTGCTTCGCAGTCGCCCTCTGGCGACGACTGCTTCGCAGTCTCCCGTGGACTGACTGCTTCGCAGTCGAGTGGCGACGACTGCTTCGCAGTCGGGGAGACTGCTTGGCAGTCTCCCGTGGACTGACTGCTTCGCAGTCGAAGAGGGTGAAGCCGGCGTTGGCGGGTTCAAGAAAACGCCAGAAATCTAGCCCTCACTGCCCTTAGTAAAGCAGAGTCTTTGAACATACAATTTTGCTGTAAAACGATGAATATAGTTCGATTCGATCGTAATTAAATTTTGTGCGAAAGTAAACAACGTCTTTATTTGCATTATTAATGACGTTGGTAATACCCGCGCCATAAATAGAACCGCTTGTCGTTAAATGCGCATTATTAATGACGTTGGGGAATACCGGCGCCATAAATAGAAGCGCTTCGCGCTGGGTCGTCAGGGACGGTCGGTTGGGTAGAGTTTTGGGGGATTTTCACCATGTTAGCGGTGAAAAGGGGGTACGCGAACCCCTCCACTGGGTGTCCGAAGCCGAGGCCGACACAGTAGTGAAGGTTTCGAGTGAAAAGGTGCAAAATTGTAGAAGTTAAGCCCGGTCAAACAGACAGAGAGACAGACAGACAGACAGACAGACACACAGAATTCTCGCTTTATTTATATAGATAATATTTTAATATTTGAAGAAATTCTCCTCTCGATTTTTGGGGGGCATTGCCCCGGCTCCTCAATTATTGGGGGTCACATGCCCCAGCTGCCGCCCAGAGTCTACGCATATGATTATTATTTTTTGCCATTATTATTATTATTATTATTATTATTATTATTATTATTATTATTATTATTATTATTATTATTATTATTATTATTGTTGCTGTTGTTGTTGTTGTTATTGTTGTTGTTGTTGTTCTTCTTCTTCTTCTTATTATTATTATTATTGTTGTTGTTATTATTATTATCATTATTATTATATTGTTATTGTTACTATTGTTATTGTTATTGCTATTATTATTTTTTCCCGAAGTACCTCAGATTCCTCAGGAATTAAGGCGATCCTCTTGCGAAAGTATAGCCAGATCTCGAATTACACAGCCCATAAATTATGGTCGAACTTCTGCGCCTCTGAAATTATCCTGGCTGCAGTTCTTGATCTTGTTGCAGTAATCCAGCCAAACAATCATGAGGGCGTCAGTGACAGCGATGAAGTAGTATCTTCACAGAGACCGGTCACGTGTTCTTTTATTGTAGCTTAACAAACTTAACATCGATAACGACTCCTAAATAGGTAACTCAAGGATGACGAAACTGTTAAAGTAAGTAAGTAGCTTTTATTAGGACATGACAAGCGCACATGCATTACATGTATACAATGATTACATACATTTTAAAATAAACTATAACAGGCACTGGTTATAAAGTCACATATGCACGTCTAAATATAATTAGGGCCTAATGATACATGTTGGAGACTTCAGCTGGAGTTCACCGACCGTGTGTCACGTCAACACTAATATGTAAACGATTCCGATCCATCCAATCCTGATGTAGGCCTACTAGAACTAGACACACTGTAAAGCAACACCCGCTTATATTATGGAGTATCCAAGCAGTGCCGGCCTTAGGATAGTTCGGGCCTCGTGCAGAATATACTGTACGGGCCCCCATGACAAAAGTCAAATTGTTTTTCATTGATAATCATTTTATTTTAGTAGATTGTTCTCAAGTACAACAAGTGAAATTTTGACTATACACGAGATTTCTGGGATTATAGAGGAAGTTGACATTTTACCTTATTGACAGAGAAGATTTTAATCGAAACCATAATATCATTATTAGGGTGTCTTGTTCATCTTAATTTTCTGTGACATTTTCAGGGCCCCCTATGTTGCGGGCCCCGTGCGACCGCACAGTTCGCACCCCCTAAGGCCGGCACTTATCCAAGGCAGGGAGACTGAAATAGATCTGGGTGTAAGCTGAATGCGAAAGACTTGTGAGATCTCGAATGAATGACGGATTTGCTGTGTGACCTTTGACACAGCTCGTGTGAGTGCTTTTGAGCAAATTCGTAATAGTTTACTAAATGTTGTTTTACAGAAAAATAACGTTGTTTGATATCTACGCTGTCAAGCACAATACCGTCATCCACAGCCGTTAAGCCCTCAAGTGGAAACGAGTCGTTAAGATACTGGCAGAAGACTATAATTTCATCGTTCGCCATCACAATGGCTGTTTTACTGGGGGCTATGGTATGGGGGCTGTAGCCCCCTAGCTGGAAAGTTAGCTCCCTCTTTTTTCTTAGCCCCCTCATACACATTTTAGGCCTCTCTAGCATAACGTTTAAACTAGCCATGCATTGCCTACAATGTTTAATCTCCTTATGCTTAATTCTCATTAGATCAACTGACTTTTGCCCCTCCCCCAGTACAAAAACTCTAGAACCGCAACTGCGCCACCACTTTTAGTAATCGACTTTTGTGAAGTTTGACAATAACATCTACAAAGCGGATGCCTGATAGCGTTTGGTTTTCCCACAAGACCAAGTTGACCAACCAATGATTCCTATAGCTGTGATAACTCGGACCGACCTGAATAAATGTCTCGACTATAGGCCCTAAGCTCTTTTCGAAAAAGGTTTAGCTCAGACCTCCTCTTGCGTGATCGATGAAAGATTTTTGAGACGGAACTGCTGTAGAATGAAAGCGGTATAGAGCTGACATTCTGTATTAGGGCCTACGTCGAACTGGATATCATTCGTGCTTAGTAAGTGCGCCGTACGTAAGGTGTATGCTTATATGTTCATTCATTCATTCGTAAATTTATATAGCGCCACTTCAAGGGAACTACTCAGAGGCGCTCCCGACTCCAGCACGGCGAAAAAGAGCAGTTTTCAGGTGGTCATAGAAGGTACCAGAGGAAGACCTAGGATGTAGGCGCAGCTCAGAGGGAAGGCCATTCCATATGGTCGGGCCAACCACCGAAAAAGCGCGGGTCTGCATGATAGCAGTACGGGCAAACGGGACCGATAGCATCCCCTTCCCCACCGAGCGGAGGACTCGAGCAGTCCGAGAAGCAGACACAAGCCGGAAGAGATCCATCAGGTATTTTGGTGCGAGACACAGTTGACATCGCCAACCAAAGGAGGCGATCCTGTACTCAATGCGCTGCCGTACAGGGAGCCAATGCAGGACCTCCAGCATCTTATTTGATACATGGCCAAAATATGGTATTTGGCCAATAAGGCGTGCAGCAGAGCGCAAGATGCGGTCAAGGCAGTCTAGGCGTGCAGAAGGGAGGCCAGAGTAAAGAGATAGGCAATAGTCAAGACGAGATGTGACGAAAGCGTGAACAAGTGTAGTTGCTGTTGTTGCTGAGAGAGAGCGAGCGACAGTACGAAGCTGACGGAGCTGATAAAGGCAGTCGCGGCTGAGGCGATGAAGGTGTGGTGCAAAACTTAATTCCTGGTCCAATAGAATGCCAAGGTCACGGACCGAGGCAGAGAAAGTAAAGCCAGGAAACTGTGCAGACTGCAGAGAGAGAGGGAAGGTTGAGTTTAGCCAATTGCTGACGGGTGCCCAGCCACATAAATTTAGTTTTAGAAGGGTTTAAGCGGAGGCGGTTTGACGCCATCCACATCTCCAGATCAGACTGTGTCTGAGCCATAGCCGCTACAACAGAAGCAGCATTATGCGGCGGACAATGCATGTACACCTGCGTGTCATCTGCATAGAGCTGAGCTAAGGCACCATGATCCGCAAGGAGCACGGAAAGGCCAGAGGTGTATATGATATGCAGTAGGGGGCCAAGAACGGAACCCTGTTATGGTCAATATTTTTATAGTTAAGCTCGAGTCACCTCTACAAATAGCCTAGTCATAGGCATAATTTGTGGGGGGTACGAGGGGTACACGTACCCCCACTTTTTGGACTGGGGTACCGTACACCCCACTTTTTGAGCAATGCCAATTAATATTTTATTACTGTGCCTTCCCAGAGCCTTGATTGGTGTATGTAAGAAATTGGTAACCCCACTTTTTAGAACAAAATTACGCCCTTGAGCCTAATTGTTTCAAACCTCGTGTAATCACCACTATCAATTTAACACCAATCGGTTAAGATTCGAAGTTATAGATTTGCAAGGGAGTCAAATGCACCGTATCCTATACATCAGCTCAAATGTTAAACACTATAGGCCTGTTTAGAACTCTGACGACCTAGTCAATCACTAAGCAAACGACTTCTTCGACTATAATCCAGTCGACTAACTCCAAAGATGAACTGTATTCGGAGATGAAATCGAAACCATTTTGGACAGAGAAGTCTTGGGCTATGGAACCTGCATAAGAGACTTCATGGAGCAAACTCTGATTTTGCAGTTTCCTATTTGGCCTTAGTAGGCCCTATGATAGGGCCCTTATCTTTCATTTTACAGCATTACTTGAGCTCGCGCTGTTCACACCGATCCGATGTCTGTTCCGTTCAGTTACTAAAGACAATAATGTTAATGTCTAGCATCATAGACGTAGACTGGGGGGGGGGAACAGCCGGGGCAAGCCCCCCCCCAATAATTGAGATGGACTGTACACCTAATTCAAAAAGTGTAGAATGAATAACCAAATTCCCCCACATATTTTGGACAAGTTTACGCCAGTGTCTAGCATAGTCACGACTAATACCTCATCTCTGCTAACTTTATTGGTTTCATAACGTTTATCCCATTCCCATAAGCTAGCAGGTTCCAAAATTGGAACGTTCGGTGCACTAGGCCTATAGCCGAACAACCTGCAACTCTTGATCAACACGAGCATCGTACCGGAGTCGTTTGTACGCGTTTTTGCAGTCTCCACACGTCATATTGACGTTGATAATGACGTCAATAACAGTGCGCGGTACATTAAACATTTCGAACTCCGCCATTCTTTGGATATAAACTTACGCCTGAGTTACACTGGATCTGTACTTTTTAGGAATTCTATGTCGCTTGGTTTAACGCACACTGTCGATAGGCATTGCCTTCAGACGAACAAATTAACGAGCGTCTATATTCGACACGACGAAATGACCTGAAAATAAGGCGATAAACTTGTATAAAATCCGACCCCGGCCAGTGAATGGTGGCGCCCCTAGTGGGTGGTGTTGTCCGGTTTCCCTATTTGTGTACCAGGCTACATGTTTCTGGTCCAGTTTGAAACGTATTCATAACACGCATACTTTGACCACCCTTGCGCGCCAATTAAGCAGGCGACTTCATAAACTTGCGCTATATAAATGAATGCTTAACGAAGCGGTTGTAAAGAGAATTTATGAGCGCAGACGAGACAAACTTTCGCTAAAGGAACGTTTGAGACATATCTGCGGGCTCAGAACGAGTCGCAAGAGATGCTAATAGCGTCTCTCTACTGTTGCTTTATTGATTTTGTTGCTGCTGTACCGGTACCTCGTTAGTCTGTGAACGTGAAGACTGTTTTGACCAGGAGGTTATCGAGCTTTAATATCCCGGTCTTTCAACACCCGGCCTGGGGTTCGACCCCCGTGCGCCTCGTGAAAGTTGCACTTGTTTATCCGCGCATCCTGGAGAAATATTACGTAAAGTTCTTGGTTGAATGTCACGGCTCTTAGGCCAAAGCCGAATTATAGGCCTAGTCCTATTTACAGCGTAATTTCAACGTATATGCTACTTTACCTAAGAGTTTTCTGCAATACACAGTCTTATAAGTTTTATATATAGATTCATAGACGTAATTTGTGGGCGGTACGAGGGGTACACCCCCACTTTTTGACTGGGGTACCGTACCCCCCCCCCTTTTTAAACAATGCCAAGCAATATTTTAAAATATCCATTTGCTTTTTGTAGCCCGATCTGTCCCTTCACCATCCTCCGAGATGTTTATCAAAGCTACATCTGGGTCATCTTAATCGACATTATCAAGAGTGGCTGAAAGCAGAAGTAAAACTTGTAAACGACTAAACGGCAAGTAGTTCAATTTCAGCGTAATGGTTTTTACGATAGGCAGAATGAAAACCAAAATTCAAAAAAGGGAGATCAGAGTTTATGCGATGAAAACTTACTGCTCAAGCGGTTAACAACACCTTTTCCAAAAGTTTGGAGATAAAATTCAGAGCAGAAATAGGGCAATAATTTTATAAATCCTCAAAAGAAAGGGATCGCTTTTCAATAAAAGGGTAAAAGCTAGGGCACGCGCGACGGGTAGGGAGCTTTCAGCGAGAGAAAGGTTGACAGTGAATGTGATAACTGGGCCAAAGACGCCAAAGCAGCCTTGTAGAAGAGCAGTAGGAACGCGGTCTAGACTCTAGAGGACGCTACTTATCGGAAGTTGAGAAGATGAAATTACGAATATCGGCCAAAATTATTAGCTGGTGTAGGCTAAGATCTGTTTGAGATGACATAGGGTATAATAAGCCATCATAGAAAGAAATATTAGTAAATCTGAGTCTGAAAGCCGAGATCTTGTCGGAGAAAATGCAAGAACCTATCAGCAAGAGATGCGTGCGATGTACAGAAAGGCAGTGTACTGCACCTGTTGCTGCATGTGCAATAGGATCTATATTTATAAGACTATATTCACTGTCTCCGTAGGACCGTATACATCAATTTCAGACGTCTGAGTTACCCGTATTTTGTAAAAGTATTTTGAAAAAACTTTTAAAATAGTATTTTGAAAATACTGTTGAAAGTATAGTTTAAAACAAATAATTCTGAGAAATCAGCATTTTGTACTTTTATCGCTACTCGCTAGTGTGTACATTTACAGTGCATTTACATTGCACTTCACAGTGATCTATAGTTTCTTATGACAGGTTTGAACAACAGCGGTAGGCCTAGACGACACACATTTAGAGCCCTGCGCCGGCCGCGCCGCGCCGCCGCCGCCGACATTTCGTGGGCGCCGCCGCCGCCGATTTTTGTTTGTCGGCGCGCCGCCGCCGCCGCCGCCGACAATCTGTCGGCGCGCCGCCGATGACAGTTTGATACTCTTTATTATTGTTGCATTTTTCATGTTTTCAATGATATTGCAAAGATAAGCAAACTATTCTCAGAAATGGCACTTTGATTGGTAGGAACTCGTATGTTAATGAAGAAGATAAAGAGTGATCATTGCTGATTACATATATATTATTAATTACATATATATTATATATATTACAATGTTTGTGGTCTTTATCTTGATACCAAGAATGCATTGTCTTCCTGACTAAATTCGTTTTCCTTATACTTAGATGATCTTCTCTTTGTGCCATGATACCCACAGTCATTTTAAGCAATATCTTGTTACAAGTAGCCATTGTTTTGATACATCTGTTCCTATTGTCATTTCCTTAATACCTTGACAGCAAAAGCAATATGCACTGCATGTCTTTGTATGTGTACTACAGCACTACAGTATTCCCTCATTCGTTACCTTCATGTTGAATAGCTTCTATAACTTATTGATTGCAGTCTTTGATGTCTGTGGTCTTATTACAATGGTGTAAATTTTTGGCTTAATGTTGTAAGTTTAGAGGAGTTTATAAGTGCTATTAATATCAAGATATGCCATTTAACTAATTCCTGCAGAAGGGAATAAAACATTGATTAATACTTTTGTCTGGAATCTATTCAGGTAAACACTATCAGTTGAAACAGGTTTTGACTTAGTACGTATAGTATCGAGAATGGTCTTTTTCAGTTTAGTCTGATACAAACAATGGTGTATATATGGATACCTTAAATGGCGTGGCACCAATTCAAATGGGCAGCAGACCACCTGGTAAATTCATTGAAACATTAACAGGAGTGAGGCCACTCGGCCAGTGTATTACCATAGGAAAACGTATATATTTACATTTAACTTCATGGCTCCCACTTTCTGGGAGGATGCTGTTATCCAGCATCTGCCATGTGACTTGATGTGTAGGCCACAGTGTATTCATGCAATATGCAAATACATGTTGCTCCATCTGACTACAATTTGCCAATACTTATACAGATGTGCAGTGTAATTAAGGATGTTCATATTTTTAAGGCAAACGTCTGAAGGTGTCTTCTCTCTCACTCCCTTTATATGTAGTTGAGCTTCAGTGTGATGGAGTGGCTTTAGAGAACTTGTCCCTCTTGACGGGTCACAGGACCAATGGCTGTTCAACTCTCATAGTGACTCACATGGGCGTCCGGAGGAGGGGCAAGGAGATTCCCCTCCCGGATTTGTGAATAGATTTTCCATGCAAAAAGTCATTTTGCCCCCCCCCGTGGAAAAATTTAGCCCCCTTAGGAAAATTTTGGCCCCCCTGGAAAAATTCCTGCGCCTATGGTGACTCATGTTTGTGACTTGGGCACGCCGCGCCGCGCCGCGCCGACGCCGACATTTTGTGGGCGCCGCCGCCGCCGATTTTTGTTCATCGGCGCGCCGCCGCCGCCGACCAAAAATGACCGGCGCGCCGCCGCCGACACTATAGCGTCGGCGCAGGGCTCTACACACATTCAGTAGATCCTACTTCAACTGTCGTATTAACTGAAAGTAATGGCCAATACGAGTGACTTTAACAAAAAAAGATAGTGTATACTCTTTATCCGTATAACAGTTTTTAAGAGACAGTCTAGACAGTCTAGACAGACAAGCAGCAACAGTTAATGTTTTGACCAGTTTTAGCATTTTGTTTTAACTATATATAGGCCTAGAACATGCTGGAGCAGTGGCGTCACTAGGGGAGCGGACCGCACCGGGTGACACCTTCAGAGGGGGTGACATCAAAATGCAAAATGATTGTCTAAAAAAATTTGTGCAGCGCTTCAGCAGAAATTTATTATTTTTAAATTAACAATAGCAGATAATAATAAAAACATTTATCGTCAGCCGAGCTTATATGCACTGTATCAGTATCCATTTAGCTGAAACTCTATGCTAATTTACGTTTTTAAACTTTCCGGCCAATACCGTCGTTATACTGTGTGGTCTGGTATTGGGACTATAGGAGGTCAATGGGGGTGACGCCATGACTTACAGCACTGGTTGACACCAACCCTTGTGACGCCCCTGTACTGGAGTGCCCGGTCCTACTAGGCTAGATATATAAACCAACTGTACACAGGGTGAGAATTGTCGGAGGGTTGGGGGTTCAACCCCCTAGTCTTTCTTAGGACCCCATAGTTAAGCCTTCATTGCACACCCCAACTCCACATGAATCAAGGTCTAACCCCCCCCCCAGTCTTTTATCTACAACTCTCATACTGACTGTACATTAGGTTTACAAAATGTCAAGAGCACATTTTTCATTATAAACTGATTGACTGAATTGCCCCTATATAAAACAGCTGATGCCTGGCTTACGGCTAGGCTTATCTGATGATAAATTACGGGCTATAACTATGCTAATTAAATGCCTATCTCGAAGACTGGAACACAGGTTGACGGAGATTAGGAGATTAGGCACGTTATTTTTGTAATGGTACTGAACGTTGCTGGTTTCAAGAATGGCAATTTACTAAAATTTGAACATTAATAATAATAATAATCTTCCAGCGCCTCTCTGTCTGTATTCAACGCTATAATATGCCATCGCATTCCGTGGTACGTTTAATGACATGGCGCTCAATGACCTGGCGAGGCCTGATTTTCCTGTAAACAACATTTTAACAGATTATTATCTAAGTCCCCGAGGGATTATGTACATTGGGGCATAAAAAAATAATAATAGTAGAGATTTGAGTGCCATATAGTTCGCAGACAGTCGAAGAAAAATCGATTCAACGATTCAGAAACACTTGCAGTAGGCCTAGGCCTATATTGTTAACGGGTCCTATCTTTAACCTTACCTGGAGATGTTGAATACATCGTTTAACAAATTTATGATTATTTTATATTTAAAATCGTTTTTTTAAATCAAATAAATGGATGCCTCATGCTCAGACATTATTTTGTCAATTTTTACTTGGGATATTGAACGGCGCCTACAACAGATTTGTGCATTTGCAATCCTGATATAGACTGAAGCATTAGTAAACTATATGTAGGCCCTACTAATACTACACACTCACAAGTATTTGCTGTGACCAGAAGATTATTAATTTTTCAAAACGTCACGTTCTAGCCGAGGTTTTAAACCTTATGACATTAAATAATAATTTTGACAGAAAGTTTGTAAAATTTATTTTTTTAAATTACTTTATAACAGTATTTTGGAAAAGTATTTTTAAATTCTCCAAAATACTTTTTAAAACCATTTTGAAAATACTTTTACAAAATACTTTTCAAAAGTATTTTTAAAATACAAAATAAAATACTATTTTCTTTTTTTTAATAGAAATCTATTTTAAAATACTATTGTACCCAGCACTGCCTACAAGTAGGCTTTCGGGAAATTTTTTAAAGGCAAACCTATCAGATTCTTATGATACGGTCATATATCCGTGTATCCGAATTTAGAATGGCCCACTTCATATACGATATGAAAAAATCCCATGGATTCAGTCACGCCTCGTGACAATTGTATCACATACCTCTGGAATTACGATACTACGCGCAAATCACTCTATAAAGTGGAATCTAAACTGCGTATAAATCTTGAGAGCCCGAGATTTTGTGCTTTTTATGCACAATGAATTTCCTCGGGTATCATCTTGGAGTACGCGAGTGCATGACGACGCGAATGGGGGAGGCGGGCTTCCATGGACGGTCGAACACCATACCTGCGGACTGTATACGTATACCGCCTGCAGCCGGGTAATTTTCTTCTCGGCGGAGGAGGAGGAGCGACGCGTGTCTTTGGCGTGACCTCCACCGTCTGTCACGGTTAACGGGTTTTGGCGTGGCCTCCACCGTCAGTCACGGTTGACAGGTCTTTGGCGTAACCTCCACCGTCAGTCACGGTTGACGGGTCTTTGGCGTGACCTCCACCGGCAGTCACGGTTGACGGTTTTTTGGCGTGACCCCCACCGTCAGTCACGGTTAACGGGTTTTTGGCATAACCAACGTCAGACACGGTTGACGGTTCTTTGGCGTGACCTTCACCGGCAGTCACGGTTGACGGGTTTTTGGCGTGGCCTCCACCGTCAGTCACTGTTGGGCCTTCAACGTATACCGATCGGAAGGCAATGAGTAACTTTTCTGCGCGGATCAGTCGGTTTGAGGGATTTCTGGACGCTGCATGCATCGTCTAAGATCAACCCTTACCAGGCTGCCAGCATGTCCAAATGGAGCCCAAATAGGACCCATACTCTCATGTGGGACCCGTATCTATAGCTCATATGGGTCCATCTAATGCCCAAGGAAATGCTGACAGGGAAAGAGGTTTCCTGTATCTCCGACGATGTCGTCTATTTGGTTCGAACGTCGAAACAGTTCGGAGTAGAGCCCTGCGCCGACGCTATAGTGTCGGCGGCGGCGCGCCGGTCATTTTTGGTCGGCGGCGGCGGCGCGCCGATGAACAAAAATCGGCGGCGGCGGCGCCCACAAAATGTCGGCGTCGGCGCGGCGCGGCGCGGCGTGCCCAAGTCACAAACATGAGTCACCATAGGCGCAGGAATTTTTCCAGGGGGGCCAAAATTTTCCTAAGGGGGCTAAATTTTTCCACGGGGGGGGGCAAAATGACTTTTTGCATGGAAAATCTATTCACAAATCCGGGAGGGGAATCTCCTTGCCCCTCCTCCGGACGCCCATGTGAGTCACTATGAGAGTTGAACAGCCATTGGTCCTGTGACCCGTCAAGAGGGACAAGTTCTCTAAAGCCACTCCATCACACTGAAGCTCAACTACATATAAAGGGAGTGAGAGAGAAGACACCTTCAGACATTTGCCTTAAAAATATGAACATCCTTAATTACACTGCACATCTGTATAAGTATTGGCAAATTGTAGTCAGATGGAGCAACATGTATTTGCATATTGCATGAATACACTGTGGCCTACACATCAAGTCACATGGCAGATGCTGGATAACAGCATCCTCCCAGAAAGTGGGAGCCATGAAGTTAAATGTAAATATATACGTTTTCCTATGGTAATACACTGGCCGAGTGGCCTCACTCCTGTTAATGTTTCAATGAATTTACCAGGTGGTCTGCTGCCCATTTGAATTGGTGCCACGCCATTTAAGGTATCCATATATACACCATTGTTTGTATCAGACTAAACTGAAAAAGACCATTCTCGATACTATACGTACTAAGTCAAAACCTGTTTCAACTGATAGTGTTTACCTGAATAGATTCCAGACAAAAGTATTAATCAATGTTTTATTCCCTTCTGCAGGAATTAGTTAAATGGCATATCTTGATATTAATAGCACTTATAAACTCCTCTAAACTTACAACATTAAGCCAAAAATTTACACCATTGTAATAAGACCACAGACATCAAAGACTGCAATCAATAAGTTATAGAAGCTATTCAACATGAAGGTAACGAATGAGGGAATACTGTAGTGCTGTAGTACACATACAAAGACATGCAGTGCATATTGCTTTTGCTGTCAAGGTATTAAGGAAATGACAATAGGAACAGATGTATCAAAACAATGGCTACTTGTAACAAGATATTGCTTAAAATGACTGTGGGTATCATGGCACAAAGAGAAGATCATCTAAGTATAAGGAAAACGAATTTAGTCAGGAAGACAATGCATTCTTGGTATCAAGATAAAGACCACAAACATTGTAATATATATAATATATATGTAATTAATAATATATATGTAATCAGCAATGATCACTCTTTATCTTCTTCATTAACATACGAGTTCCTACCAATCAAAGTGCCATTTCTGAGAATAGTTTGCTTATCTTTGCAATATCATTGAAAACATGAAAAATGCAACAATAATAAAGAGTATCAAACTGTCATCGGCGGCGCGCCGACAGATTGTCGGCGGCGGCGGCGGCGTGCCGACAAACAAAAATCGGCGGCGGCGGCGCCCACGAAATGTCGGCGGCGGCGGCGCGGCGCGGCCGGCGCAGGGCTCTAGTTCGGAGGACGATAAACCAATGAAAATTCTTAACCTCGACTCAGACTATTCTATTCCAGCCTCCGATGTGGTTCTCGACCTCGGCGTATATTGTTAGACTGCAGTCTACACATGACTCAACACACTTCTTCCATTGCCAGAGCATGCTACTTCCACCTTCGCCGAATTCGACAAATGAAACGTTGCCTTAATAAAACTTGCCTCCGTGTTCTTATTCATCTCTCGCATTGACTACTGCAACTCTGTCCTATCCGGTCTTCCTTCATCAACACTACAACCCCTATCATCTGTTCTCCATACGGCCGATCGTCTTATAAAAGGTCTTGGTCCCAGAAATCACATCACGCCATCCAAGCAACAACTATACTTTTACTACACTGGCTTCCCATCCGCGCCCGTATCGCCTTCAAAATCTCCCTCTTCATGTACCACAACCACTCTTGAGCCTCTTCCTCGTGGTCACGTCATGTTCTGCTTCCGATTCAAGAGGACTCCGATCGGCCAAGCGAGGGGTTTACCGTACTTCGCACCAACCGGAAGTTTGGTAGTCGTGCCTTCTCGGTCTCAGAACCCAGAGAATGGAACAGTCTTCCAACTACTGTACAGTTCGTCAATGCACATCAGTTGCTCAATTTAAATCAAAATTAAAAACTCATCTATTCACATTGCACTGTGACTAGGAGTGCAGCGCAACGCTCTCTCGTCCACGGAATGCTTGACTTGTTAAAGCGTGCTATTGATCTTTAGTTGTGTTGTATGTATTGCATCGTCACTTTATGATGCTTAGTCGAAGAACTCTGATCCTGGTGTTTTCTGTAAACTCTGGATAGGAATTCGTTGGATGGGATACACGTGTTGTCTCTTCTCTGCAGAAGGTCCTTATTGTCATACTCTGCGAAAGTCTCTCGATTCGGTGATTACACAGTTCAGTTTCAGACAATTGTTCGGTTACATTGACGACGAAGAGATAGTTACGATATTGCAAGAACTACTATTCTAGGCTTCTTTAGATGAACGCCCATAGTGTCTACTTAGTGTTAGACATTATTCTACAACGTCCGTCTGTCTGAGTCCATTCTCGCGCAGAACGTTGTACAGCTCGCGAGCGTCCGATTGCAAGAACTGCCCGATCTCAACTGCCGAACTTCTCTCGCAAGTCCTCTTCTCTCTCTCCTTGGGGCCGGCTATATCTCCCATCCTTCGTGGCCACCTCCTCCACTCTCCAGACTAGGTTATCAGTGCTAGCTAAAACTACTAGTCATCCTATCCCAAGCATTGGTGTAGATTTTCATCTCCTTAAAAGATATATCTGGCGCTCACCTAAGGTTAGGATTAGTATACGTATAGCTGTGTTGATATACTGGCTTCCATCAGCATAGCTCACCTAGCAAGCTGCATCTCCTTCAGCTTCTAGCCGGCCCGGCTAAATTAGAACATGCCCGTCTTGGATGGTTGGTTACCCTCTTCTATGTGCCTCCGTACTTCTCCGTATCTGTTTAAGCGTGTGTATGTCTGTATGTTCCGTGATCCTTTGTCAGTATGTCTCTACGTCCTTGTCTGTCTTCATCCTTTTTTGCCTGTTCTGAAGTCTACTTTCTGACTCTGGGTCATCCATGGCAACCCTGAATTAGTGCATCCGCACTCTGAGTTAATCGGCCATCTTAGTTCCCTATTCTGCATCGCATTGGTCATACATTAAGTCCAATACATATAACTAGTTTGCATTGCCTATATAGCAGCAATCTCTCTCTCTCTCTCTCTCTCTCTCTCTCTCTCTCTCTCTCTCTCTCTCTCTCTCTCTCTCTCTCTCTCCCTCTCTCATCTCTCATCTCTCTCTCTCTCTCTCTCTCTCTCTCTCTCTCTCTCTCTCTCTCTCTCTCTCTCTCTCTCTCTCTCTCTCTCTCTCTCTCTCTCTCTCTCTCTCTCTCTCACATATGCATTGTTTGCTTGCTGACGTAGGCCTACCTCGAACCCTGTTCTCAATTACATTCAGCATCATCTAGGCTTGCGCTTTGAGAGGTAGGACTAGCCTACCTAAAAGGCGCAACATTCAATGTCTAAGATGACTAGGCCTATAGCTTAACTAACTAAGTTGCTAACAAATATCACTATAACTAGTGGTAAATAATTAGGCAGAACAAAAAATAACCGTGCATGGAGTTTACGCATATATATTAGACTGGAATATCGTCTGGCATGTGATAGGAATAAGCTACAATCGGTAATAAATGAACTCATTCGCCTGAGATACCTCCCCAGCAACAATCCGGCATACGAACAATTAGGTCTCTGAAAACAAGCCGACACCCGGCGGTTTTCCGATGTCTTGGGCTGTACACTGTCCAAGGCAGTTTTGCATGGGTTAGAGCCTCCAAAGAAAACTGTACAGGCCTACACCCTTCGGCCAAGAACACCTGACCGGATTTTACCCAAAGCCGATAGCTTAATCATTAATGAGAAAGACTTTCTTGGTTAGAATGTTGTATTTGAATTAAACCGGAAACTGTAACTTGGAAGCTGCTAATTTTCATGTAATGTACACCAGAGTGCGTTTTGTCAACTGGTTAAAATAAATAATTTACTTACTTACTTACTTAGATGACTGCTGTAATCTTCAGACTTGGCTGCATTCTTTGTTCCTTCCGTCTTTGTTTTGTATTTTTTTAGTCAGTCCAGTGTGTACCCTACAGTAATTTGTTGATATGACAATACATTCAGGATAGGTAATAAAAACCATTGCAAGGTTTAATATTATTATCACAGCCTATCGAAAGTGATGATGTGGGCTATAGATCCCTTAAGACAGTCTATAGATTTATCATTCCGCCAAATTGTGTCCAACATGCATAATTCTAACACTCACCGATGTTTTCCCAATCGTACTTCACCGAGAGGATTAGGGAAGAAGGACGAATTTATTGGCTGGATAGTTCTGTCTCCAAAGTTCTCTTGAGATAAATAAATACTAGAATTCTATTTCCGAAGTACTCTAGAGATAAATAAATAAACTGAAGGTGCACGAGAAGGGATTCATCAACAGCCGTGTACGAGAAATATGTTGCCCACGAGGATTCTTATAGAGAACAGTCATAAAAAATCTAATTGTCCCTCTTTCCTACGTGGATTGAATTTACGAGTCTTTTCCCAGTTACAGTATATAGGCTCTCGATCTATCGCTCACTGCTCTTCGTAGAGCCTATATATTAGACGGGTCTGCATGCGTATTGCCAGCGCTTCGTGCTATAAAGTAATTACTCCGAAATCGGAATTTAGACCACAGGAAATACTTTCTTATTAGAACCCAGCTAGAAGTCACTCAAGGTTAGAGGTCAACATCAATGATCCTGTAAACGCTACGGACGCGATACTATTCGATGTGTTACTACGCAACTGTATATATAGCCTCAAACTGGACATTTTTTGTTGCTTTTATCGGATGCCGCCGCTGTCATTGTAGATTGAAATGGACACAGATCGTACAGCCGAACTGCGTGTAACCTCGGTCGGAGACGATCATATTCGATACTAGTGCCTCTTTAAATAGAAAAACACCGTTCTATGTATGGACGCCAGTTTTATTTTGATAAGAATGAAAACCATGGAGCACAGAACGCATGCATGCGCATCATTAGCTGGCACGAGCATAATTTGGAAGGAAGCAGTAATTCTTAAGGTACACTAAATTATAGATAATAATAATAATAATAGTAACAATAATAATAATTGTAGGCTATATCAGTACCTATATAAGAAGAAGAAGAACAAGAAGAGGAGGAAGAAGACCAAGAACAACAACAACAACAACAACAACAACAACAAGAACAACAAGAACAAGAACAATAAGAACAAGAAGAACAAGAACAAGACCATGGATCCGCATGACCCGACAAATCTCTTTCTTGGCTTTACGGATGGGCTGCTGGTTAAAGGTTGCAGAGGTTAAAGTAAGAGTTAAAGCGTTGAATTGTAAAAGATTACAGTCGATGGTTTATCTCATGTCACCGTCTATACAATTAAGAGAGGCTCTAGCGCCCAACTCTGTGATGAATTTTAAAAGAAAGTAACAGGCCTACAGCTTATAAATATAATAGGCATAATAATAATAATAATAATAATAATAATAATAATAATAATAATAATAATAATAATAATAATAATAATAATAATAGTAATAATAATGATAATAATAATAACAATAATAATATTAATAATAATAATTAATAATGATGTTCGCATAATTATTATTATATAAAACTATAAATAAGCCTACAAATATGATTGTAATGGCATTTATAATTACACATGTTTAATTTGTGATGAAATGCTCTGTCTGTTTGTCTCTTTGTCTGCCATAGGCTTAATTTGTGGGGGTACGAGGGGTACCCGTATCCCCCACTTTTTGGACTGGGGGTACCGTACCCCCACTTTTTAAACAGTGCCAATCAATATTTTATTATTGTGCCTTCCCAGAGATCGCAGTTTCCGCCTTGCTTCGTGTATCTAAGAAATTGGTACCCCCCACTTTTTAGACCAAAGTTACGCCCCTGCTGTCTGCCTAACTGTTTTCATGTCTGTCTACCTGCCTGGCTGTCTTTCTCTTTGTCTATTGGTCTGTCTGTCGGACTTTTAAGAAAACTTGGTTCTTATAGGTTACCACAGGCACTCGTTCGTGGAAGCGAGCAAGGCTGACCCTCAATTTGGAAAGCGTTCGCTATAAACTGCGGCCTAGATGCATCGGAATAATTCATGGGCAAACGTTGCTAAATAAAGGTGATGGATTGATATCCACGTGGTTTAGGTCCATAAAGAGTTCCTCTTCCTCCTCCTCCTCCTTCTCCTTTCTTCTTCCTCCTCCTCCTCCTCCTCCTCCTTTTCCCTGCATGGGAATACAATAGCTTTTTGGACAGTTTTGTCGCCTTTTTAAACGGCTGCAAGTGAACATTCAGATCAAGAATTTATTATGTCGTGCCGCGAAATGACGTGATGAGGCAGAGCAAATATTACAGGCAAAACGACCGATATAGCTGTTTGATTGGAGTGCTCGCATTTCTGGCGCATTCCGGAAACGGCTGATGTTTCATTTGATTTTTATAGCGTCATTTCGGTCTAACAAATCTAAAATTGTTGCTTGGAAGAGGACCAGTGTCTGTAGGACACTAGCCCAGACAGATGGTTGGTTCGCATAAATAGTACAAATATAGGAGATTGTTTAAATGTTATTGACCACTGTGTCGGCGGTGCATGGAAATAGACCATACATACATGTGTGTATATATATATATATATATAGCCTATAAGCTTATACTTTTATATAGCATGTATACATATACATACATTGTAGACAATATTCAAGGTCATAGCCATTTGTACCCATTACCTCTTGGCGCTGTTTCGCATATGGTCCAGTAGCCGACAGACAGTCTGTGAGTGCATATAGACTATAGGTCATTTACAGAACTTGATCTGTGCTATACGGATATATGTTACCCCATTAAACCGATCGATGTATGAAACTATAGTGTATGATTGGAAATACGTTTATAGGGGTTCTTTGCTCTTTTTCGATGAAATCTGGCAACATACCCTGACAGCATGCCCACGTGATTCCTCTGTGTTTAATTGAAAGACTCATAATTTCATATGGGGCCAGCATGGAGTCCATATGTTATGTAGGTTTCATATAATGTTCATGGGAATGATATAACAACTTAACTGTGAACTTAGAACGTTCGTCCATGGACTCCCAACAGGATGCACCTTCACCATTTCCCCGTCCAAGATTTTCATTACACACAATAGTATACATAAACCTATGAAAAACGTAGCATTATTTAGGCTACTGTCGTACAAATGTTCTGTTAAGTGCTAAATTGAGTCTTTAGTCTTTCTTAGGACCACCCCCCAGTTAAGATAGTCAGTGGTTAAATAACTTAAATTCTGGCACCTTTGGTTTGAGATCCGCCACCTAAAAGTGGAGACTACCACTTAAATATAGCCTATAGGCTATCTTTGGTTGCAGTAATCGATGATATGCATCACATCTCATGCATTTTTAGTTTTATCAGAAACGCGAGTAGGCCTAGACCTATAGGCTATACCTTTTACAGATTAGGCCAGAAAGACGTTACTGCTTTAAAATAATTTCAGATCCCCGCCTCTATAGAAGACCACTATAGCTGCTGATACCGGAAAAGTTCAATTCCTTTCTTTCATATCGAATCGACCTGAAGTTGTTTCAATAAGAAATTCAATTAATTTTACATGGCATCGATATGCATAGAAAGATGCGCGCTATGTTTGTCGCCTTTTTCTAGTCGACTCTTGTAGTTATGCCGTTGCGTATATTTGTTGCTCTGGCGGGATTCACAGGATAAGGAGTTTGTGGCTATAGATGCAGTTTGTTGTAAAGACACTTGGGTAAATATAAAATTAATGCGAAAACGCATCCCAGTGGGAGAATGATATATGAGAATACATTTTTAGAACTGACTATCGGACCGCCAGAGGGCCCATACATTAAAAAACTAGCGGGCGGACAGTCACGAGTCACGTATCACATGATTCCAGAGCGTGGCTATACTTTCATAACTAACACGGGGGTCGTAATTAACTTCCTTTGTGTTGGTCGAGTTTTTTTTAGCTTTTATAATGACCTAGAAAATTGCATGAAACTCTGTATGAAACGAGTAATTTGATAATACAATGTAATTTGATAATTTTGATAATACAATAGTACAATGCGTGATGCCAAGACGTTAGAAATCCATGAAAAGGTTTGTGCCGAAGAAGCCTTCACGTGCCTTGAATGAACTGCGACATTCCCCAATGCGACTGAAATAAGAATTTTAAATACATTATAGGCCTATGATCATGAATATAGGCTTCCACGTATAATGCCAACGAGAGTACAGAGCAGAATTTTACTATGCTGGGAGCGCGCTCTTAATATGCCAACATAAATTTGGCATAGGCCTACTATAAACGTCCATCCGAATGGCCTTAAATAATCTGCAATTAACTGCGAATGACACACACACGCACGCACGCACACACACACACACACACACACACACACACACACACACACACACACACACACACACACACACACACACACACACACACACACACACACACACACACACACACACACACACACACACACACACACAGAGCTGCACACACACACACACACACACACACGCACGCACACATACACAAACAGAAACACACACACACACACACGCACACACACGCACACACGCACACACACACACACACACAGAGCTGCACACACACACACACACACACACACACACACACACACACACGCACGCACACATACACAAACAGAAACACACACACACACACACGCACACACACGCACACACGCACACACACACACACACACACACACGCACACACACACACACACACACACGGGTACGGTCGCGGCAGCGATCTACCGAAATCTGCATATTTATAAACCAATACGGGATTAAACGGGCCAAGACGCGCAGACCGTATGCGCAATGGTGAGACGTGTGGCTATGTGGGGTAGGCGTATCCGTTGTATCGGGTTTTTCGCGGAGACAAGAAAGCGGCCTTAGGCGCAGCTGTGGCGACGTATCTTTGATGGCAGACGACGCCGACGACGACGATGACTCGCCCGACACAGCAGACGACCGGGACATCGTTCTACGAGGTATACTTCGACCGACCAGATCTTGGCAGACGATAGGAAAGTTCTGGGTATACACGACAGACGCGTTTTAGGCAGACGACATCGCTCCCGCGACGATTCGAACCCAGCAGACGAAAAAAGACGTTCGCGGCAGACGATTATTATCAGGTCCGGCAAACTTGGGAGCAGGAAACGCATTAACGCTGTGGATTCTGCCTACAGAGACGATGAGGGTAACCGCTTAGAACGAAGTTGTTGCCGAGGGGCGATGATGAACAGGGACAGCACGCTACAATAATTATCCCGTCATAGCTGGTCGATACGTCGGACAGTTTGTCAGCGGTGTAGCCTATAGGATACAGCCGTCCAGTTAGATCTAGGAATAGCGCAACCGATGCGCTGCGTGTATTATCTGCCGTTTGGTGACCAGCCATTTCGTCGTGTGCCTACGGATTTATTACTGCTATGACGGCAAATGGTGCGGGGCGAGTTTATCGCCCGTCTTTCCAGGTCCTGACCGCGTGTCGGGTGACCTTGTTCATAGCGATCGTGGCGGCTGATTGTATCCTCGCCTTTGCGAACCTCGAAGACTTTAGCAGCCAAGGCAGAAGTACGGCGAATCTCGACACGGAGGAGACGGTTCGAGAAGGTGGGGTGAGTTGCGATGAGGCGAGGGTGAGACGAATAGAAACATTTCATATCGACACGAGCAGCGTTTATCCGCCGGATTTATCGGAATTGCACGTACGGGAAAACGTCAAGGTTAGATTTTTGCGGTTATTACAGACCTTCTTTATAAATTTCGAAGACGCGCCTGATCTGTTCTACTTTCATATGTCCACGGCTGCAACACGTGCCCCCAACATACCGAGAATCGGTCATTTTTAGCCAGACTACAATGTAAATGGTAGAGCGAGTAGACTAGTTAATATCCTGTTGCTTTTTATGTCCCACTGACCATGGGCATGTCAGCCTGTAAATGAATGAATGTGTGTATGTATAAACTATGTATGTAATGCATGTATGCAAGTGTATATGTATATATATATATATATATATCTGTAAATGTGTATATGCATATGTATATATGTACCGAATATTCGTATTCGATTCACTTCGACCCGAATAGTGCTCCGAATAATTTATTCATATTGGGCTGAATAGTTTTTAAAATCGAATACGAATAATAAATGCGCTACAGAAACGCCTGTATGGTTTTTCATTTAAAGTTTCCTTTTAGCTTCCGGTTTCATAGACGTGAGTTAAAGAAATCTTGAACTTGTTCGATTTTCAGAAATTTAACATTTGCAGTGTAGGCTATGAAGTGTACAAGTGTTGTGGAGATTTTCATTCAGCGAAGTCCAGTGTGGAAATATTTTACAATAAAGGACGATTTTCCGAACAAGGCCATTTGCACTTTGCAGTATGTGTAAGGTAATAATTTCATGTGGCACTTGTCATTGTAAAAGTTTCACAACAGCATTAAATTATCATTTAAAATAAAAACAAGCTGAAGAAAATAAAATTTGATGTACACGAAGCATAATGCATCTCAATGGAAAATCAAATTGAAAAAATGGGAATGTTTAGCCTTTCTGCTATCAAACTTGCATAACTTTGAGTAAGAAAGACAAGTACTTTCATATGTAATGTCACGTAAAGAAATTCAGAATTGAAGGCCATATATGAGGCTCAATTAAAAGTGCATTATATTAAGCATTATTAAACACATGTACTGGTTTATAGTTTTTGGTTATGCCCCGCTTTATCACATACTATATTCGTATTCGTATTTGGCTGAGTAGTGTGGGTATTCGGCCGAATGGTAAATGATGCTATTCGGTACAGCTGTATACACTTGCATGTACATATGGATGAGTATATATATATATATATATATATATATATATATATATATATATATATATATATATATATATATATTTATATATATATATATATATATATATGTACGTATGCATCTGATGATTTATGTAGCACCTTTTAAGGACTGATGTCTACAGTGTTGCACAGCAGAATTGTTAGGCACTCCTCGACATTAATCAAAACTGTTGTACAGTGGTGATTAATGTTCAATCTGACCCTGCGTTGGGACAGAAGGGCCATTTGGTCCTGGCCTCAATCTCTATGTGTCCTCATAATTTATTATTGTCAAGATATGGGCTGTAGCCACATGATTTCTTTTGGAACTTAAAGTTACAGATGGCCTAACATCAAAATCTTCAAGTGGTCTGGACTCTGTTCTGCTTCTGAGCGGAGACCTCAAAAACATTCCGTATATTGCTGTTGAGTAAAAAGTAACATTTATATAAAGATTGTGACAGGTTCTCTAGGGTATGGACATTTACCAACCAGTTTAGGTAACAATGTTATTGTAGTGCAGTATGCACAATCAAAATATTGCTCACATATATAAAGACCAATAGGTCAGCCTTATGCAGCGAAAAACCCTCAAACAGAAACTTGTAAACGTAACTCTTCAAAGTCCTCCTCAAAATGAGACAACAAAAACCCAACTATTGTGTAGAGCAGTAATGGGTAATTAATTAATTCTAAACTAATTAATTAGCTTGGTAGCTAATTCTAATTAATAAATTAATAAAGTTTGCTAATTTTAATTCTGATTAAAAGTTGTGCAATTCTAATTAAAATCTCATGATTAACTTTAATTAGCTTACCTACAAATTTCCTTACTTACCTTTTGCTGGATGCTTTCATTGTAACTAATAAATATCAACCAATATTTTGAGTCTTCGGTTTTGTGATATATTTGATAGAATTGCCTTTAGTTGTGAAAAATTTCAATTCGTAAACGGATCCTACAGTAAAAGTAAATTAATTAGCCTGTGCCTGCAATAACATTCTTAGCTTCTGGCAAGAAAATAATATGAGATTTCTCAGAGTTTTCCGAATGCATCTGAAACATGTTGTTCCTGCAACATCAGCATCAGTGGGGTGAGTGTTAGATGTTGCAAGATTTTGTTACAAACGAGCAAAGAAATAGGCTTGAAGACAACACTTCAGAACTCATGCCAGTTGCAAAGTGCAACTCTGAGCTCTTATAAATAAACATATTTTTCACTGTAATCAGAAGAAATTGGATGGACATTGAAATTTAACATTTTTGTGTCTTTTGTGTTCTTACAACAGCAATTAATGCTAATTAATTAGTTGAGTGCTAATTCTAATTCTAATTAGTGTTCTTAAAAATGCTTAGTCTAATTATGAAATTCAGACTAATGCTAATTCTAATTAATTAGTTACAAAATCTTAATCACCCATCACTGATTGAGAGATGGGCATAAACCGAAATTGTCACGCATGACCAAACACCAATAACCAGTCTAATTGTAAATCACAGACCCTTTGATGAGATCTCCCGCTAAATGTCCTGACTGCATACTAGTTATACAGATTCATGAACTCAATTCAATGCTGCATTCCAGATACATTCATTCATTCATTCATAGATTTATATAGCGCCTTTTCAAGAGAACTACTCTACTTGTATTTGGAGAATTACGAATGGCATCTCAGAACATCATCAAAGGTGTTGTCATGTATGGGCTGTCAAGTGACAATATACAGATGTCAATCAGTATGCTGCAATATTCAGTTTCTTTCACTGTTATTTTAGGAATTTTATTTGTTTCGATGTGTGTTTGCTACTTTTGCTACGGTGTGCCACTTTATATGTTAATCTCACGATGTTTGAAGGGTATATATAGATGTGACTTCTTGAGTCTTGGTTTCTTCCCTTGATTTATTGCTGGGCTTTGCATGTAACTAGAGAGAGTTCTTCTCTATGCGCAGATGTGTCCAAGATGCGAGTTGTACATCAGGACATTCGCAGATCTATTCATTTCTATTTACATGTTTATTAATATGAAATTTCCATGTGTGGCGGCCAGTACACTTGTGTCCCTTCAACATTATATCTTGCTAATGACCAAGGTAAGATTTACAGGGCAAAGGGGAACATTTGACGCATGGGATGCATTTTGCACATTGATTTTTGCTCGTCTTCACACACTGTGTCCAGACAGTATAATAGAACTCTGCTAAGGACTGACGTCACCTATTGAATGAGATTAGTTGGCTCCTTAGGAGCAAGGAATAGAATATGGCAAAAGAAATTTATCTAAAACCACGTTTCTGTGCTTTGAGAACGTTTTGGTGAAAGTCATTTAACTACCACACTGTAAAAGCATTAAAAATAGTTATTCACTGGTTTTAGCCAAGAATTATTAATGATGCCTGTATTAAAACTGAGTGAGTGAAAAATAATTAAGCCCTCATTTACTAAAGAATAAACACATTTCTTATTTACATAGAAGTTAATAAGTAATGTATAATAGTTAGGCATGGAAAAAACAACAGAAGGCAGTGTCAGTAATGGTAGTACTGTTTCAAATTACCAGGAGAAAAGGAAGCCCTGGCCTAGCAATATATCATGGCTCAACTGTCTCAGACTGTGCAAGGAAGATTGCCATGAAGGGATGGCCACGCCCATACCAATTTCAGGTGTTCCCTTTGGTCTTTTGGAGCTGAATAGGCAATTAACTGAGAAGAATAACAAATGTGCCCTGTGCAACTAGACCACCTCGTATTCAAAGTTTCTCATTTCTAGGTCAGCTGCATGCTAATTGGCATCATTACAGTGGCAAAGCCTTAGGAGCATGGGCGGCGATCACGGGGGGGGGGGGGTCGAGGGGGACATGACCTTCCAACCTTTAAGAGTGGGGGGACACGCCATACATTTGTCCCCCAAATTTTGAAGAAACACCAAAAAGGCCAACAAATGTAATTGTTTGTGAGGGTTTTCACTGCCTTTTTGACCAGATGAGGTAAAAACTCTTTTTTTGTGCAGAAGTGTCCGCCCTGAAAATTCTCAGAAAGTAAGAAGAAATTCATAAAAATTCATTCAATTTTTGTCGGAGAAAAATTTCCAAAAAATTGGGGGATTAATTTCTAAAGATCATCAAATTTGTGGGCGTGTATTCCCAAAAAAAGGTCATCAACCAGACCATGGTCGACTTTGTCCCAGTACTTGTCCCCCCCACCTGTGAAACAAGATCGCCGCCACTGCTTAGGAGGTTTGTATGGCAGCAATGGTTCACAATCTTCCAGGCTGACACAAAATGAAGACTCGTCCAGGCTGACACAAAACAAAGATCATGAATATATATCCATTTTACACCCATGTTGTATTCATGGTATTAGCTACCCAAGAAACAACACACTCCAGTCTACCCTCTGTTATACTTTTCATATACATTATTACATTTGTATCAAGCAACTTTGCTCCGATCTGCTCACTCCTGCTACAAACAAATACTGTACTCACTCAGTAGTAGAGAATTATTGTTGTTTTGGCCTGACCGTGACAGTGTTGGGCTCTCAGGCATTCTTGGTGGCTGGTCTGAAACTTGGAATTTGTGACTCAGTTCTTCATTGTTCCGTAATGCTTTAATGTAATTGGGGTTGAAACTTAAGAGATATTGGTTTCAGCTTGCTGAGCTACTGTAGCCTTTAGCCTAGTTTCTTTGACCAATTAATTTCCACTGGGCTTCTCCAGTGGAATATGATTTTTAATGTGATATCATCTGACACTTTAACGAAGAATGTGCACTAAACTGTATGGGAAACTAATTCCTCTCGTCGATAAAGGGTTAAAATGAGCGTTGGTTGATGCCTTGTACATTAGAACAATAGCATTAGAACAATAGCATTAGAACAATAGCATTAGAACAATAGCACGCTGGAAGTCATTAGATTAGCTTGGAGCTGTAAGCAGGGCTGTAGTCGAGGGTATACACGGGTATACATCGTGTACTCATCTCTAGAGACCGTATACTTACCTCACAAAATATTTATATTTATTTATATTAAAATACTGTAGTGTATACTCACAAAATACTGTAGCGTATACTCGCCTCTAATTTGTTTCGGAAAACTAACCAGTAGCGTGTACTCACCTCTGATTTTACCACTACAGCCCTGTCTGTAAGATGTGAGCAAAATTTATATGGAAATTATTTGTAGAAGGTGTACTTGAGTTAGAGGTCTAGCAAACGTTTCTGCTCTTCTGGTCAGACTTGCATGTGAACGTCTTGCTGTTGACATTTTTCCAAGAAAGAATTTCAGGAAGAAACGCTGCATGATTTATTCCACTTCCTCACCAGACATACAGTCTTTTGTGTGGAAAAACGGCTGCATCTTTCAAAATAGGAACTGCAATCTATCGCCTGCTCAGTTCAGTCACCATAATAATAAATACTATTTTTATGGTGACTATTATTATTATTTTTAAACCATAGGATAAAATCTAGAAGGTGTGGATAAGTAATTTAAGTGAGGGAGAATGCATTTCTGGAATGGCTAGTCTTTGCAGATATCTGGCTATTATTTTTATTATTATTAGTAGTAGTAGAATTTGTTAGTATTATTACCAGAATACTAAAATAAATTCCACTAGGAACAAAATTAGGATGCATTAGTTCTAAAAGCAATTCTAGGTAATGTAGGTTTTAAACTCCGGACACTGCTACTGTGATTGCAATCAAATCCTTGTGCTGGAAAAAATCTTCTTTACAGTTGATACGTTTTGCAATCCTGTTGGCTTATTCATCTCGGAAGGCAGTTAATGAAACTTTACATCAGAGCACATCTGCCTGCGTGTTTGTACAAATGTGTGTTTGCATTGGTGTAAAGCATATACTTTGACATACGTGGTGAATGTGTAGCAGTATTCGTACTTGAGAGAGAGGCAATAACAGTGAGACAGGCGTCGTAAGGGTAGCAGCTGTCTCGATACTTTCCCCCACTTGTTCATATAGGACTGGCTCGTGGGACATAAATGACGAACTACTGTCGCATCTGACTATCTGACGGGGGCTCGGTTTGCCTTCACCACTGAGTTATTACGGTCTTCACACGCACATACACGCGCGCACACACACACACACACACACACACACACACACACACGCACGCACGCACGCACGCACGCACGCACACATACACACCAGGCCGCATCCGACCGAAGCTAAGCGCTGTGACTAATCGCTCGGGCTGCGTCCCTGCTTATCTGTAGCCAAGACGAGTCTACCTAGGTTCCTTGGGATTAGGACCGTTAATGCTTACTTCATTCACGGCGATGTCCATGAGGAGATTTCGTGCAGTGTATGGGTGGCGTCTTTTGATCGTCGGCGTTTTGAACACCTGTTTGCAATCATCAATAGTTTTTTTTATGTTGGGGCGCGTTTAAACGACCAGTGCCAAGGTCATGTATATTCAGTGTTATACATATACAGATGTATGCAGACATATAGATATATAATATATATATATATTTATGTATAATATGCATGTATATTATGTATATTTATATGTGTGAATGCTTTATAAAACTGTGAATACTGAACAGCTAAGAAGACCTTTGTGAAAGGATAGTACCAAGAGATATTTTCCAAATTTGTGCTTTGCTTGTATCTCCAAGTGCTCAGGAGTGCACGGGGATGCTCAGTAGTGTGGTGGTTAGCACGCTGGACTGTCAATCGAGAGGTCGGGGGTTCAAATCCCCTCCAGGGTAGAAATTTGGTTCGAGATTTCTGTTCCACCTGCACCCCTAGCCAACTCAGCTATGACGAGTACACTGACCGTACGCTGTTGATGGGAAGATGAGACGGTGAGGGAGAGGACTGGCCACCCGCCCTCATATGCCGAGGCCAAGAAAATGAAGTCGCTAGCACTTTATGCCCATGGCTGCCTCAGGGCTAGCTTAAGGGACTGCTCTTCTTCTTCTATTCCCAAGTAAACTAAAATGACGACACACTGTCTGTCGGTCAGTATGAGAATTGTAGAAAAAAGACTGGGGGAGGGGGTTAGACTTTGATTCACGTGGAGTTGGGGTGTGCATTGAAGCCTTTACTATGGGGTCCAAAGAAAGACTGGGGGGTTGAACCCCGCAATCCCCCCCAACAATTCTCACCCTGCTGTCGGTGGAAGATCAGATGGCGAGCTGACATCCTGCCATCACATGCCGAGGTTAAGAAGATGAAGTCTCGGATATCTCATCCATGGCAGCCTGTCAGGGTAGGCTTTTGTTTGGTCATCAGCTTCTTCTTCTTCTTCTTCTTTCTCATGTAAGAACAACGAGAGACGTGTTTTTTTTATTCTGTATGTTTGACAGGGCAATAAATCATCTCGAATTCTTTGTTTGGAGAAGTTTTTCCTAATCAGTTTAGCCATCTAACAGGCCGTGCTGTAGACTTGGGAAGAGATTAGGGTCAGCATGGGTCAGAGACACACGAGAGTGTTTATGGGCATTTGTCCTGGAGAGGGAAAGAGGGAAATACATGTTACAGGGCAATACGATAAAAAAAGGTACCAGATCTCCAGATATTCTGACAAGGACGATTTATGCATTTAATATCATCATCATCATCAGTTCCTGGCGCCAGCCATTTGGCGGCGATGGGTACGAATAAACAGGGGCGGCGCTACACCAGGGTGCGCCAGGGCATATGCCCTGGTAAAAAAGCCTTTTCCCTGGTCGATGCCCTGCCAGAACTTTTACCCTGTCCAGAATTTGTTAGGGCATATTTTAATTGTTATATCCTGAGATATAAATTCACTTAATTCACTGATAAAATTTTGTTAAAATTTACTTTACAAATGTCAAAAACGTTCAGCTTCCTGGGGGGGTGCTTCGCCTATCTGACCTCCTGACTATAGACATATAATAGTGCTGGGGCGATTTATGACATGCGCGGTAATGCGATCATATATGGTCACCATTTAAACTGGCGCTACTGCGCTCTCTATAAATCGCCCTCTGCACTGCTTACTTGTATGACTGCCCTGGCTATGCCCTGGTTACAACAAGTGTCTGGCGCCGCCACTGCGAATAAATGATCTCCATTGTCCTCGGTCATTTGTCAAGTCTATTGCCCCCTTAGTGTTAGTCCAAGTGCATTTAATATAATATATATATATTATATATTTATGTATATATATATATATATGTATCTAGATAAAGGATGCAACACTGTGAACCATTGATGATAAATATGTGTACATTTTAAAGAAATTACAGCAGTGAAACCTATCAAAAGGCGACATGCTTTAAACTGCCGATAAGTAGTGGCGGCTCTGCAGGGGAGGCCAGGTTCCCCAAAGATTAGGCTGTTGTTTTAGATTTGAATATGATATTAAAGGAATTTGTCATGACCGTTCTTTCCCTTCGACTTGCCCTTGCACCCTCTGCACCACCAATGCAAATGAATATTGCAGTCACTTCTACTATGTACAGACTATAATTATGATAATCCAGCATTTGTGATACATAGACACAGCCATCCATCTGCTATATATTTTTCTAGATTGTTTTTGACAAGGATAACACCTTTTTTATATTGCTTTATTGAAGATGTGTGCATTAAACTACCTGGCTCTGAGTCTTTTTTACTGTAAACAGTTATGTTCACTTGTTTGCAGGGAGTATTTTTGTGACTAACAGCTGATGCATGAAATGCTGAGCATCTGTTTTCCAATGCACAGATGAAGCTGCTGAAATATTCAAAAATGAAAAATAGCTTGAAACAATGAGCATTAAACTACTTACTTGACCTCCCTGGATCAGTTAACTTATCTGGAAAAAAACACATGTTCAAGTTTTTTTTGGAGAATATTTTTCAATAGCAGCCAAATGCATCAGTATAAGCTTGCTGTTGAAAATGTTCCAAAATGTTAAATCACTCCAATACGTGACCTTCTGACCTTCATCCAATTTTAACAGTTATTCATTAGAAGGTAATTTATGTAAAGATAAAATTGTTTAGGTAACGATAGCCCTCATGTTACCTTAGTGCCATGGCAACAGATTGGTAATGCACTTGATTTTCTCCCTAATGTCTGGGATTTGAAATTCATAACTCATCAAACCGTGTAGGGAAGAAGGAGATGTTGTACAGTTGTTCAGTGTGTATTGTCTTGTTTATTGTTCTTCAGCTGAACAATCCTTAAAGCTTCTTGTTTAATGTTCTTCAGCTGAACAATCCTTAAAGTTTCTTGTTTAATGTTCTTCAGCTGAACAATCCTTAAAGTTTCTTGTTTAATGTTCTTCAGCTGAACAATCCTTAAAGTTTCTTGTTTAATGTTCTTCAGCTGAACAATCCTTAAAGTTTCTTGTTTAATGTTCTTCAGCTGAACAATCCTTAAAGTTTCTTGTTTAATGTTCTTCAGCTGAACAATCCATAAAGTTGAAGGATGTTCAGCTGAAGGCTACAACTCATGAACCATCACAAACTAATGTTGTAGAGACATGGATCGTTACTTTGTGTTACAATCCACTTTTTGTATGCTGCTACAGAAAGTCAACATAATCATTGTCCTGAGATCAAGATGAATCTAAAAACTAGACGATTTTAAGCCTACTATCGTATGTCATGTACCAACTCTGGGGAATTGCAGGCTGAGTTGTCAGTATATGGCTTGGCAGTGTTATTATGGATGCTCAGCAATCCAAATACTAGCTTGGCTTGTGCTTCTAAATGTTTGTAACAGCTTCATATCCATAGTACCAAGCTGTCATCCTACAAAGATGATAATTAATTAATTATTCACAGCACAATGGGACATACTATGTATTGTTTATTTAACAGTTGCTAAGTATTTGCTATGAATGATGTTTTATCTGTGTTACTTTTCGTAAACACAGATTTAGCTGTTTAGTAATGATTTCTTTTTAAATCTGATCAATCAGTCTAGAAACAAAAAACAGTTTGCAAAGCTTCAGTTCTCTGCCTTTTAATGGAACCATAATTGCCTGACCTGAATTGTCTGACCCACAAAAAGAGGTTTTTTTGTCCAGGGCACTGTCACTGGGTGACAGTAGTTGACAAATGACACCATCATAACAGAATAATCCAATGATTGTCTGCTAATATCTGACCATATGAGAGTGAATGATTGCTCTTTAAAATAGATCCCTAAGTTCAATGTACGAACTAATAATATAATCAGCAGCTGTTTGTTGATCCACTGCTTCC
The DNA here is from genome assembly GCA_963556255.1 of Allolobophora icterica. Taxonomy (NCBI): domain Eukaryota; kingdom Metazoa; phylum Annelida; class Clitellata; order Crassiclitellata; family Lumbricidae; genus Allolobophora; species Allolobophora icterica. Next base: position 61,519,134 of record OY744604.1, on the reverse strand, counting down.
ATAGTTCTACATTCATGCACACTTCCATGAATTGAATGACCCACATATCACCAGGGCTGTAGTCACAGTGTAGTGGTAAAATTAGAGGTGAGTACACGCTACCGGTTAGTTTTCCAAAACAAATTAGAGGTGAGTATATGCTGCAGTATTTTGTGAGTATACCCTATAGTATTTTAATATAAATAAACATAGATATTTTGTGAGGTGAGTATACAGTCTCTAGAGGTGAGTACACGCTGTATGCCCGCATATACCCTCGACTACAGCCCTGCATATCACCCATAACATCCTTTCTTCCTTCTTTTCTTCCTTTCATCCATCCTTCTTTCCTTCCTGCCTTCCTTGCTATCCTTATTTCTTCCTTATGTCTTTTCTTACTCCCTTTCTTAAATCCGACCTGTGTCTTTCCTTTACTTCCTTTGTTATTCCTTACTTTTTCTTTCCTTCTTTATCTCTTCTTTACTTCATTACTTTTTCTTAATTCCAACCTTCGTCTTTTCTTTACTACCTTCCGTCTTTTCTCCTTTTTACCTATTCCTACGATTATTCTCCTAAGTCTCTTCTTTTCTCCCATCTAGCATCCTTCCTCTGCGCCACGTTTCCTGGTCTGGCTCCCTGCATCTTGTATCGAGTCCTGATGTTCAGGCAGTTTCTCAATCCACTACTTAAATGGAAAGTTGTTGGTTCTGGAGACACTTAGGGACTAATGTGATTTTAAGACTAACGAGTATTTATGTAATGTTTTTCATTCAGCCTTTTCTGGTCTCATTCAGTCGGAGAGAATCCCTTGCGGACAGTTTACATTGCAGGATTACATCTGGAACTGGTCAGCGTGGTCCATCTGTAAGAGCATTTCAGAGCGGTGTGATTTCTTTGAGTTTCCGAGTATACATACGAGAGTGACCTTGTGTTAGATGAACGGGTGTGCGAGTAGATGAGATTTCAATTTTATTTTTAGTTTAATTCTGTGCAATTTCATTGCAAGTTCAGCTCTAAGGGTCTCATAATGTCTCGGCCTGCAGGCCACACGGGACTGGCTCTATACCTTTATGACTGGCTAGCTAATCCAAACATCCTTGGGATCATCCGTATTTCATGCTTATAATCTTTAATTTACATATATTATCTTACTAATTTATCGGGGTAACTTTACCTGACTATGCCTTGTATTGCAAGATTCTACAGTATATATTCTGCAGTAAGATGGATGATATTCTTTTGTGTTGGAACACTGATTCTTGGAATCAGTGGCCAATAATTATTTCTTGCTTAAATTTACTTGCCGATTTAAGTAAATCTGTTATACGTAAAAAGATTGATACTCGTACAAAAACACACGAGCTATCAGAGAGTTCTAGAGATCCATGTGACCCAGCGCTCAGCCTATGTGGTGCTTCAAATTAGGCTTTTCATTCTGGGTCCTGGTTCAAAAACTTTAGCTCCTTGTGTAGCTAAAGTTTATAAGGAGAGGGTCATGTGTCCAAGAATTTGAAAAAAATTATGTAGCTGTTCCTAGAAACTTGACAACAAGCAGCATGATTGGTTATAATTTACTGATCCTTAAACAGAGTAGGCCCATTAGGCATACATTTAGACACAGTTTCAAGAAATGTGGTGCCAAGTAAATACAAAGTACTGTGTAAGAACGGAATTGCAATATATTCTGCACTGTCCTTATGGTCTTAATCTGAAAAAGAAACAGGAAACTTGTCTGTTCCTCCTCATGTCCCCAGATTTTTAAACATGGATGTGCCAATAGCCTATAGCACCAGATTGCAGTTCACGAGGGCCTTGTGAAGTCTCATATTCACATATTGTTGTGTGATGATTGTGTTCTTACCATGCAGACATGAACATCCGAATATCCAGTTGTACTGCTGTGCGAAAGGTATTGGGATCATTTTCCAGTCGTGACTCTGTATCGCATACTATAGGATATCACAAGCACAAAGACCTGAAGCAACAAACATCGAGACAATACCGTGGTCACCATAGGCAACCTTTCCCTCAAAACAATACAGCATGACACAATAGGCATTATGCATGTGCTTTGAAACACTAAAACCTTATTATTTTACATTGAATTGTAACTTCTATCCTGATCTCCGAATTTATTTAGTGTCCAGAAAATGTATGACACAAGACGTATAGTTTATGAGGAGACCCAGAATCAAGGCAGACCGAGGATTATGCTGACAAGAGGAGTTGGTTCTTAACATCAGGCAGGCGAGTCTTGGCAGCAGCATCTGCCACAGCGGAAGCAGCTAGCATCAGCAGCGGCTCTCTTTCCCAACGTTAGACATGTCCAGAAGACGACACCGTGATGGTCGTGTGCTGCGGCTGGTTGGGGTTGATCATGGTCACCTCCCCTCCCTCTCCTGATGCTCCCTCCCCTGTTCCCTCCTTTTATCTCTCTTATTGTTCTCCTGCTCTTCCCATCCTCCTCCTGCCTCTATTCACCTCCGGCCAACCCCCTCGTCTTCTGCTGCTGTTCCTCCCCTTCTTTCTCCTCCTCTTCGTCCTCCTCCTCATCCTCTTGGATGATTCTTGATTCGCAAATTGCCTGCAAACAGCTGCATTTGATGCGCCTTTCATTCACCAGATGGCCAGCGTCTCCGTTGTTCCTGCACGTTATCTGATCTTATATACGTCATTTGCACTGGACGAAGAAAATTGCATTAAGGACTGCACTCCTCTCTCTCTCAGCCGCTGGCCGACGATAGCAGGAGGGGCCGAGAGTCCCGCACACGGGTTATGACCTGGAAAACATTGACGCTGCTGGAAGCGCATCAGTGAAATTGCTGTGAGATCATTGCGCCAGCCGTGTGTATGGTTAGTTCTTGCGGACTTCAGACAGAGTCAGAAACTCAGAGACTTTGCGTCACTTAGGTGCTTAGATGGCATGGTATCCTTAGATGGCTTGGTACCCTTAGATGGCTTGGTATTTACCAATTTACCATTGAATTACCGGAATTGGTAATTGGTGTCCTTAGATGGTACCCTAGGTGGCATGGTACCCTATGGATGGTCAGTGGTCACCCATCTAAGTACTACTCGGAGTTGATTGTGTTTTATGTTCTTGAAGTTCTGTCCGCACTAGCATATGCCTATTGTCAAGTAAATATATCAGACCTTCTGTCTGGAACTTGCCCCCTGCTATTCATAAAATGCCCACAAAAGGACTTTTTAAAAAGCCTGTGCAATGCATGCATATTTGAATGGACAAAACATTGAATAAATTATGGTTCTTGTTATTTAAGCTTTTTAGTTCTGTTTTTTTTTATATTATGTTGTGTCTAAGTATTGTAAGACAATTCTGTTAATCACTCATCATTTCAAACCAATTGTTGTCAAATAGGCGACCGTAATAACAGGGTTGGAATTGCCCGGAGGAGGTTTGGGGGTTCAACCCTCTAGTCTTTCTTAGGACTCCCACAGTTAAGTCTTCATTGCACAAAATCCCCATCAGTTGTGCTAGTGTGATTTAGGATTATTTGACTCGGTGTCTATGAAAAAAAGAAGAAATTTCCATGGTGTATCATGTATGCATTTTTTAAATTTCTCAACAAAGGAATTGATTTTGATTCGAGTCTGATTTGCAAAACTGATAGCATTGAAATCAGCTGCTGTCAAATTTCGTTGACAAATACGATAAAATGTTAAACCCCCTCCAGTCTTTTTTCTACAATTCCCACACTGCGTAATAAGCAGGACTTCAGTCCATACTAGGTCTGCCCTAAAGTTGTATTCCTGAAACATTATCTGTACACTGCATTTGTAGAGCTTGTTTTTTTAACAATAAGTGAAATATGAATGATTGAACAAATGTCACTGTAGTGCCATTGAACGACAAGCGGCTACCAAATTTGCCTGCGTTTTCATAAATCACTTTAAAAGTCTTTCTTTTTTAGCCGTGGCTGGACTGGGAGCGCACCTGAGTAGGTATCTTGAAGGAGTGCTATATAAATTTTCAGAATGAATGGGATATGAATCAGCGATGTCCATTCATTCTGAACAATTGTCAGGCCTAGTGTCTTCCTTGTGTTGTTTTGTCCAGGTGTTGTTATGTTTCGTCTATTTGCATGTTAGTGTGTATTTGTGTGAATGGTTGACCAGAGCTTAAAGGCTGAAGATCTATATAGTTACAAGTAAATTAATCTTTTGTCCAGGTCTTGTTATGTTTCGTCTATTTGCATGTTATTGTGTATTTGTGTGAATGGTTGACCGGAGCTAAAAGGCTGAAGATCTATCTAGTTACAAGTGAATTAATCTTTTGTCCAGGTCTTGTTATGTTTCGTCTATTTGCATGTTATTGTGTATTTGTGTTAATGGTTGATCGGAGCTAAAAGGCTGAAGACCTATAGATCTAGTTACAAGTAAATTAATCTTTTGATGAACTCTGTTATTGAGGGAATTAGATTACTTCTACGGAAAGTGTAGAAATTTGTTGGTTGTCAACCTTTTAGCACCAACAGGAAAGAAAGTTCAGGTGCATTGCCGTTACCATTAACGCTTTAACGACGAGCGTGTACTAAAAGTGACTGGTAAATCAAGCTGGTCTTTAAAGTGTGAAATCTACATTAGAGTTAAGGATAAGAAGAAGAGCAGTCCTTTAAGCTATTCCCGAGGGCCTGCCATAGCTATGAAGTGCTAGCGACTTCATTTCGTGGACTTGCCATATGTGGATGGGTAACCAATTCTCTCTCTTACTGCATGATCTTTCCAATGATAGTGTATGGTCAGTGTATTCATTTGAGCAGAGTTGGCAAGGGGCACAGGTGGAGTTGAAATCTTGAAGCAGATTTCTGCTATGACGGGGATTTGATCCCCTAACCTTTCAGACGACTGTCCAGTAGGGTAACAGAGTCAAAAAGAAGTTTCTTGTTGAAGTAAGACTCTTTTAGGGATGTTTTGAGTTTGTTTATCTGTTTGTTGGGTTGACTCACATACCCACACGTTAGAATTAAGTCCGTTATTAAAAATTTGCTTTATAGTTTTTCAACTGCTAATGAAACATGTTGGCTGTCAAGCTGTGCTGGCTTTTGTGACTCTGACCAATGTGACAATTTTTTTGGGTGGCGGGACGCGGTGGTGTAGCGGTGTGTTCTGTGCCTTGTCACCTAAGGGTCGCAGGTTCGAATCTACCTCAAGCCACTGCCTAACGACCAAGCACCATAGATGTTCTGTCGTATGGTCGTGTGCTCTTCTGAACTTTGGAAGGAGGGCAGTATCAAAAATACAGTTGTATTGTATTGTAATTTAACAGCTGTAGGCAATCTACTCATGTGTTTGTACTGTTGGAGGGAGAAGCACGAGCTAACCTTTAATGTCGTGTAAGAAACAAGGGCCTTTCAGATCTGCTGTAAAATTGTACTAGATAGTCTTAGTTTGTCTGTTTTAACTCACTGTCAGCTGATTAAAAACGTTGTGAAAATGGTTGTAAGGTTGGGTCCTGGTAGTGTAACGGTATGTTCTGTGCCTTGTAACCGAAGGGTCAAGCAGGTTCGAATCTACCTCAAGCCACTGCATAGCGACCTTGGACAAGTTGCTCACCCACAATTGTCTGTGAGGAAGGCAACGGGAAACCAACTCACTCATCTCATCCCCTGGTGGCATAAAGTCAACGGACCTGCCTTCCGGCAGAGAAATCATCATCATCAACTGCCACTGAGGGAGAGTATGCACACATTCTTTCAGTGCATCTTCCCCTCTGTGAAGACAAAGTGCAGTGTTAAGTGCAGTGCTTAAAGTGTAAAAAAAGAAGTGCCTGGACGCCGCTTACAATAGGCGCAATCATGGTCTAGAAGTTGGGGGACCTACTAGAACATGTGAGTGGGGGAATTGCGAGCGCCGAAGGCGCGAAGCCGCGATTGCCGAAGGCAAGAAGCCCCTAACGACTAGGGGGTCTGGGGGAGCGTCGTAAGCTCCCCCAGCGGGGTCTGGGGCGGAGCCCCAGAAGCCGACGCAATTTTGAGCATATGATGCCAAAAGGAGCACATTTTTGGCTCTTGTTTACCTCACTTTTTTCAACGATGATTTCGAAATAAAACTACCTAAACCATCTCAATCTGTGATAAAATTTGAGTATTTTATAGGCCTATGTGAGGAAACTGAGATTTTAGGTGTTAGAAGAACACAATTTGCAGTCACAGCATTAAAAATTGAAATGCCCTTCTATGCTTCTACTGTGAGCCATAGTCGGATTTTAAAAAGCGAGATGAAGTAAAGTTTTAGAGTGAAATTATAGCCTTATAGCAACATTTTGCATTGAATTCTTATAGACTTGAGTTTAGCCTGAACGTTTATTTTATCGACAGCCTGCGGAACCAGCCACTTGTAGTTATGAAATTTTACATTTTAAAAGAGTTAAACATTAAAACTAAACATGAAAATACTAAAGGAACGTCAAGACTCAAGAATCACTTAATGTCGCCAAATATCAGTTTCCGTGACTCGCGCTTAGCAACAAACTCACTTTAGGCCTAGAATGCTCGTAGGTAAGTTTCATGCACTTTGATAAACAAAAGTAGTCGACTGATAGCAGGTTTTTCTTGCTAGACATTGATTGACTAAGAATGATGAAGCTCTGAGCCCATGCACGGTATCATAACCATGCGATATTTTAGAAAATTAGGCCAAATCAGGGTGAGAATTGTTCGGGGGGGGGTTGGGGGGTTCAACCCCCCTAGTCTTTCTTAGGACCCCATAGTAAAGTCTTCATTGCACACCCAAACTCCACGTGAATCAAGGTCTAACCCCCCAGTCTTTTTTCTACAATTCTCATACTGGGCCAAATAAATTAGCAGCTGAATACTAAAAGTCTTGTAATCGTGGCATATTTATATTGACACCAGTCCAATTTTATATTGAATATAAAGTAGCAGTGTTTGATCAAGTACCCCCCTCTTCGGGGGGTCATTGACCCGGTCAAGGTTTGTGGAGGGGGCGAACGAGCGTCCGAAGGATGATCGCTGAGGGGCGCAGCGCCGAGCAGGGGAAGGGTTTTAGAAATTTTTTGAGTTTCGACACTGTAATGGTAGTATTTTAAGCTGCCATCTTAACAAAATGTTTAGAAATTTTTTGAATTTCGACATTGTAATGGTAGTATTTTAAGATGTCATCTTAACTAAATTTTTAGAAATGTTTTGAATTTCGACATTGTAGGCCTAATGGTAGCATTTCAAGCTGTCATGTTAATTTAGGACTTTTTTAATTTTGACATTGTAGTGGTAGCATTTTAAGCTATCATCTTAACAAAATTCCTCTATTACTTCAGTGCTGATAGGAGTCGATCAGCTTATCCTTATAGACAATCACGTAATCAACTTTCTCTAGACTACTTTTTTATTTTAACAGATTCACAGCGTAACGTTTAAGGTTTAAGTAAAATGCATTAGTAATGTTTCACGAAGTGAAGCAGATTACTTATGTACTACTTAAACAGCAAAGCAAGTGCAACAAACTGATGATGATAATGATGATGAGTTCTCTGTCCGAAGGCAGGTCCATTGGCTTTATGCCACCCGGGGATGAGGTGAGTGAGGTGGTTTCCCGTTGCCTTCCTCACAGACAATTGTAGGTGAGCAACTTGTCCAAGGTTGCTACGCAGTGGCTGGAGGTAGATTCGAACCTGCGACCCTCCAGTTGCAAGGCACAGAAAATAGCACTATACCACCGCGTCCCGCAACAAACTACTATTTTAAATTTAGAAGTTCCTTACCATCAGTTGCGTTTTTATAATAGTTTCTCTGGTTCAGAAGGGTTTTAGCCGGCGATTAAAAATTTAATTTAAAGTCGTTTCTTTGTTTAAAAGTAAACGAATAGGACTATACTTTAAATTCAGATGAAGAATGAACATTGCAGTCGTGTGGAGACAATGTAGTGTGCACAGGCGCTTTTAGAGAGACTTTGACAGAGACAGACTGCTACAGAGACATAGCGACAGAAAACAAGAGAGAGAGAGAGAGAGATACAGAGAGAGAGAGAGAGAGAGAGAGAGAGAAAAACGAGAAAACGACGAACAAGGCAGATTATATTACCGGCATTTCTTAGCGCTGGTGCCTAGAGAATCTGGCTCATGCACAACTAGGTCGACCAGGGTCAAATACTTCCGACAAATCAGGATGACCTAGTATAGACCAGACTGGCAGACGCCACACTTACATGTATATGTCTGCAGTGGCCCGGCATATCATGCAAAGCAGCTGAGACCTAGGCGGGAAAAACATGAAATTTTTTTAAACTTTGTCCACCCTCGTTACATGATTGTGACGCCACTGCATGGACGCTGCATGGACGGCGTGATGCAGCGTCCAGGCCGTGCTGGCCTAATAAGTGGCAGGACGGCGTCAAGCCTTGAAAAGAAGTGCCTGGACGCCGTCCATGACCGTCCATTCACACTTTAAGCCCTGGTTAAGTGCTTACCTTGACGTTGGAATTAACATTTGTGCAGTCTTTGACGTTTTAGGAACAACTGCCTCCTGTGTGTTTCTTATGGATGTTGTGGTACCTTTCTTGCTTTGTCTTCTTGAATTTAATAACGAATGATGTGCGTTATTCCATGCAGCTATGGCTTCTGCCCAGTGTTTAATATAGTCCCCCTCTTCTTGGAGGGGAAACAAGGTTTCTGAGGGACCAACGAATTGACACAATTGTCTTTTCTAATTTGTAATTTCATCCATCTTGAAACAGTTTCAGACTTTTTCAAATTTCATATTTCTCTTCAAAAAAAAGTTGATGACCTTTTTTTGTCATTCCTCCGACTTTTAGCACTTTTTCTATAGGAATTACTCTCTCAAAAAGGTCTATGACCTTTTTTTAGGAATCCATCTCTCAAAAAGTATATTACTCACCTCTCGGGGGGGACAAACATATATCCTGTGGGGGAATTTCCCTCCCCAAAAGGTCTCTACATTATAATATTGCTGGCCTCTGGGGGAAACCTAAATCCTGGGGGACATTCCCCCCCGAAAGGCATCTAGATTAAACACTGCTCCTGCCGCGTCTTCAAGCAATGCTTTGGATCCTTTTGCAAGGTAGAGGACCAGTTCCGTGTTGAGATACTCAGTGGAGTAAATATGTATCTAGGTGTTTGTATTTATTTGTGTGTGTGTGCTGTGGTGTGTGTGTGTGTATGCATAGGCGTAATTTGTGGGGGGTACAAGGGTACCCGTACTCCCACTTTTTGGACTGGGGGTACCGTACCCCCACTTTTTAAGCAATGCCAATCAATATTTTATTATTGTGCCTCACTGCCTCCCCAGATATGGTTTCCATGCGAAAAACGAAAGTGGAAAAGAAATTGGTACATCCCACTTTTTAGAGCAAAGTTACGCCCCTGTGTGTATGTGTGTGCGAGGCTGTTGTCTGAACTTTACTGCAAGCATTTGAGTCAGTAGTGAAATCAAATCAAATCAAATCAAAATCATTTTATTGCAACCCAAAACAGAAAACATAGCAATGATACGATACATCGAGTAACATCGAAAGAAAAAATATAAACCAGGGCAGCAAAGGGAAACCCAGAAGGGATGTGTATCCCGCTAGATTAGGGCACCCAAACCTTTTTATTTAACCTAAAAAAAGTACTGGCCTGCATTAGACATATCCAAAGAGTACAGCTGGATGGCAATAACTCATTTCTGAAAAATTAACCTACATCAGATTAAAGAAACACAAAACTTAACTAAGAACACAAAAATCTTAATTAACATCTTAACTAAACGCGGCAAAAAAACTTCCTTAATCATTTATGAATCTTATAATGGAGAGAGAAGGTGCGTACGTAATTTCTTTTTAAATATAAATAAATTGTTTGACATACGTATATCAGTAGGAATTGAGTTCCATACCTGCGTTCCCTTAGACTTGATTGTATGAAGACGAGCATTAGAATGTATCTTAACAGAACGATAAGCAGAGGCATTTCTAGTATAATGGGAGTGAATGTCATAAGCATGAGGCAAGAAATCCTTAAAGCTAGGTGGTAGAAGTCCATGATCTAGTCGGAAAAAGAATTCCCCAACATGGAGATCCTTAATTTGATCCACTCTCAATATTTTAAATTCTCTGAACAATAGGGCAGTATGGTCCCATTTTCGAGCACCTGCAATTAATCGTACAGCCCTTTTTTGCAGATTTATCAGTCCTTTTAGCCTGGAGGGATAAGTTATTGCCCAAATCATATTACAGTAATTGAGGTACGGAAAGATAAGTGCATAGTATAGACTTAATCTAACAGATTGAGGTAATAGGCGAGCAATGCGGCTCAGAATTCCAACATTCTTAGCAATTTTACTAGAAATTTCATTAATATGTGATTTCCATGTTAAATGTTGATCGATATGTACGCCAAGAAACTTAGTTGACTCAACCTGTCTAAGAGGAGCATCTTTTATGGTTATATCTAAATTCTCATTAGGTGTTGATTTTCTACAGGATTTAAATAAAATGTAATTAGTTTTATCAAGATTCAAAGAAAGTTTATTCGCAGAGAACCAAGTATTTATATTTTCTAGTTCCATATTAACTAACCTAACCAATTCCCTCCAAGAGGAGTGAGAATAAAAGACATTTGTGTCATCTGCAAATAGTATAAAGTAAGAGGCTGGAGAAGTTTTAGCCAGGTCATTAATATAGAGAAGAAATAATAGGGGTCCAAGATTGGACCTCTGTGGGACACCGTATTTAATCCAGTTTAGCCCTGACCACACCCCATTACAGAAAACCATCTGAGCGCGTTTATCTAGGTAACTGGCAAACCAGTTTAACTGAGTGCCTCTAATTCCATAATATTCTAATTTGCTTAATAGGATTTTATGATCAACGGTGTCAAACGCCTTTGCTAGGTCGAAAAACACCCCCACCGAGTATTCGTTGTTATCTATAGCCTTGGTGATCATGTCATGCATATTCATTAATGCCATATAAGTGGAATGTCCCTGTTGGAATCCATACTGTAATTGGTAGATAATATCAATTTTTTTTACATAGTATGATAACCTGTTATGCATAAGCTTTTCATAGAATTTGGAGAAATAAGGTAAAACAGAAATAGGCCTATAGTTAGAGACATTATCCTTATCACCTTTCTTTAGTATAGGTACTATCTTAGCAACTTTTATGGCGTCAGGAACAATTCCAGTGCTTAAAGAACAATTTATAATTTCAGCCAGAGGCATAACAATTCTATCTAGATGAGGCTCAGCAAGGGAAGGGTCTATATCATCAACCCCTTTGATGAATGCATTAAAAAAAATTCATGTTTTGGGTTTATTGCAGTCTTGTTGTCAAGACCTTAAACCTCAAGACCAAGACCAAGACCAAGACCTTGAACCTCAAGACCAAGACCAAGACCTTGAACCTCGAGACCAAGACCAAGACCAAGACCTTGAACCTCGAGACCAAGACCAAGACCAAGACCTTGAACCTCAAGACCAAGACCAAGACCAAGACCCAAAAAAATCGAAATTAGGTCAAGACTTCTAAAAATTGTCAAGTCGGAATATTCGCTATTTTAATGAAAACATGAATCTTTTATTTTATTCAAGCAAATTAACTTTAAATGAAAACTGCAGAGAAATCCGAATTTGCATTCAAAAGTCCTTCATGCAACCTCTTATACCAAATGCCTTTTGTATTTTATAAAAACCAATTCGCTCAGAATTTTCTGATCAAGACGTGCCTGGTGGGCCTCATAAAAATTCCGCCATGTGAAAAAATACGTTCTACAGGTGCTGAAGTCGCTGACACACACAGAGTAGCTTTTCAAGCACTGGATGTAAATGTACAGATAGTGAGTCTTTTTGAAATCTTCCCATGGTTTATCATACCGTCTGATACAGAATAACTGTTGCTGCTGCCAATGGGTTTTCCTGACCAGCATGACTTGTATCCATCCATAGATATTGGTCGTATGATGCAAGCAAGCTTGATACAGAATTCTTGAGTTCTGTTAAATGACTGTTCATATTAACAGCCGGTCTTGGTCTTGGTCTTGGTCTCGCAAGACCAAGACCTTGAACCTCAAGACCAAGACCAAGACCAAGACCTTGAACCTCAAGACCAAGACCAAGACCTTGAACCTCAAGACCAAGACCAAGACCAAGACTTTTAAAAACGAACTCGAGTGCACTCGAGACCAAGACCTTGGTCTCGAGGACAACAAGACTGGTTTATTGCCAGGAGTGTGTAGAGATCTAAATAAGGCAGAAGGTTAATCAACTACCGTAAGCTTAATTAGACGTTTCGGTGAAATGAAGATCTGGTTTCTCAAATTCTCATCTCTGTTAGACAAGAAATAGTCAAAAGCGCATGCATTGGATGATTGGATGAAGAGAGCAATTCTGGACGTTTCAGCTGATATCCAGAGGAATGTTACGTATTTCAGCAAAATATAGATAAAATAATTCTATAAAAGTTAAATACCTGTGCTGCCTGAGAGAAATGCCTCTGAATGTGCTGATTTGAAACCTATTATTCCAGTAACTATACTTTTTAATTAAGTAATAATAATATGATTCATTAGGCAAAAATATAATGGTGTGTTTCCGGTAACAGAGTACGCAATGATGCATGCATGTATGTGTATATGCACATACATGCCACTCCCTTTAAAGAACTGGTCAAGCTTAACGAGAATATCCAAGAGTATACAGTATATGAGACAAGAGGGCAGCATGTAACAATATATAAATCATATTTTGTATTTTATAATGAGAATTGTAACAGTGATGAGTATCTGTAGTTGGTGAATACTGTAGTGAGCTAGCAACATAGTCATTACTGTGGCAGATGTAGTGAACAAGTGCTATAGTGAACAGATATTGTAGTAGGTGAATGTTATAGACAGCAAGTGTTGTATTGTATTGTATAGTATTTTTCATTTTCAAAGAAGACAACTGTGTAATTATTTGTTTTCCTTCTGATTCCTCTGATTTCCTGGATTTCAACTGGGCTTATTTAATGGATTATGATTTTAACTACCCGTCCTGATTTTGTCGGAACCACCTCGATTTCGAGATAAATGTCCCGCATCTCTACTTGACCTGGTTGGCTGTCCACTTTCACATTTGTGATCATTTTTTCCAAACTAACAAAATGTTGTTGCTTAAAACACATTACCTGTACTATATGTGTTCAACATCACTATAAATTTATTATGCAAGCGAAGTGAAATATCATGAATATGGCATCACCTTTGATAAAGGAAGAAGCATAGAGTATTTGGTAAAGTGGTTCTTTTTCGATACATCACCATTCAAGTACTAGTTTTCAGTGCTAAGTTTGAAGCATGAGTTCGGTTTCAATGACTTAACGTCTGCTCTCACAACAGCTGGATTAATTATAATTATCGATTGATGGCGGATATGAGCTTTGCATGTTGCAACGAGTTTGCTCACCGAGCAGTTTTGCCGAAGCTTATAAGCATGTCAGACAAAGGTGCAGAGCTGAAATGGGTGGAATTTTTTTAAGCAACGAATTGTCCAAACTTGCAAAAACCTTATTGAGCTTGTGTTGTCCGTACCAGTGAGCAACGCTCCAGTTGAAAGACTCTTTTTCTATAATGAAGAACCTACATGGACACTGACAAGCATAGCAGAATGCTTGTTGAACTTGTGGAAGCTGAATTGTTTGTGAATTATAGAATGACGTCTACGGAGTTGTACAACTTTGTTTTAGGACAAAAACCATTGTTGAAAGCGTGAAGAGTAGGGTCTAATTTAAAATACAGCTTTAAATCAAAATCATGATCATCGCCTAACTAAAGTGCTTGAAAACTTGATCTGATCGACAGAATCTGCATGTGTTCTTAAAGTCAAACTATTTAAAAAATCTCAGTCAGAAAATTGCAGAAATTGATGTTGGAAATGAACCATCTAATATTATAATGTAATAAAAATTGTAAAAATATATTTGTACCTAATGCAAAATCTTCAGTAACGACATTTAAGCTCATCCTGACATCATCGCATCAAAATCATAAATATTTATGTTACCTTAATCATCTTTTTAAAATAAATTGTTAATTTCCCCCCAAAAATTACATGGTTGCATGACTTGCGCCTCTGGTCCCACATCGTGAGGTGTTTTACAATTTGGGTGCTCCAAAATTGCGTCTCAACTTCCTAGTTTGGAAAGGTGGCAACCCTAGACTTCAGTGACTATGCACATTACCATTCCATGACTAACCTAAGATTATTGAAAGTAAATTTTCAGATAAATTGTGCGACCATTTAGTGCCATTATTATGTTTATCTGTGCTGGGATATTTTATATGTGACTTGCTCTAGCAAAGGAGGCGGAAGTCGCCAATGATTAAACAAGAGAAATTAGCCAAAACACCACTCAAGTATACATTTTTCAGTTATTGGTTTTTTGCATATATCAATAAATAAGATCTTATACTATATGAAAAAAACATTGATTTAATAATATTTCACCTATTTTATGAAAAATTTAATAAGTTTGTGTGATTGATGAAAATTATCAGAATTTAAAATTTGGGGGGTGGACCAGATTCAAGAGTATTTTACGGCCTTCAGCCTGTTAGGAATACCATGTGTAATACCTCGTTGGAAAGCTTATGCATTCAGCTTGCTAAAACGAGCCTCATTTGTCGTGTTTCCCATAGTGATTTCCATAAGTTTAAGGTTAAAAACACCGAAACTTTGCAATTTTTCTTGTATTATGATAATAACCGTTGCATGCGTTTTTCTCGAAATTGTACTTCCGAGTAGCAAAACACTCAAAACTTCATATCTCTGGAACCAATAAAGATAGAATGATATTTTTTTTCAAAATTTTAAACAGAAATTATTATTTATCATTTTAAGCCCAAAACATTCAAAACTAAATTTTTTGACAACAGCATCCTTTTGCCAGAGCAAGTCACATATTATTATTATGATAATGGTGAGGTCTTTAGATTAGATTGACCAAGACTACTGGAATGTTGAAATTCATGCAGGCAGTCTTTATTTGTTCTCTCCGAGTTCAGAACGACATAAACCTCTATTTAATCTCTTAATCGAGAGATTTGTCAGGGCTTCTTTCATTTAGACTTTCCTCTGGCTTCTTCTTAAATCTCGATTAGACAGGCTTGCTTCTTCTTTCATCTAATAGAACTCTTCGTAAACAGTTCGGCTTCTGCGCATCTGCGACCAAGACACAAAATTGTAAAGTATTTTATTGTAATTGTATATAGTAGCATATTCGTTTATTGAGCAAAGCTAGTTGGCACACCGCAACCAGGAACGTGGGTGTATGATAGATAGTTATTGCTACTTTGATATTCAGCACTCGTGAATAGGCAGGTGCCCTGCGCTTGGCCTTTGAGTGGTGCTTGAAAAATTTGGAGATTACGATATGCAGGAAGAAAAATAGAAAATAGACGTCATGTTGAAGACTCAGAAAATGTCCTTAAAGATAAATTTGTATAGCACTGCTATAATAGTTGCTCTCTGTGTTCATTTCAATATTATTGGGAACATAACGTTCATCAGTTGGCAAACAGTAACATTGCTCAGTTAACTATCTAAGAGTTGTCAGTGGCAGGCTCACTCATACATGTATGCAAAGCCCAGAAAGCAGATTTCTGACTGGAGTTGACAGGTGACAGCATATTCATAGATGTGTAGTACAGTATGTAGAATTGAGGACGAGGCGCAACAATAGGTAATATGATCAGCCGCCGATGGCTGTCTCACCGTCCAGCTGTTCTCACAGATGAAAGATGACACAGCGTCCGGAAATCCCTTGAACCACCAGACAGGTAGGCCTATTTGTCGCCCACCGGTTGAGACATTTGCGGTAGGTGCCAATCCATAGACTTTTTGCCCTTGATCCACCGGATCCCATTCCTGGCATGGACAGCGTACAAAGGTTTGTACGGCTGAGGCTGGAGTGTCCACTCTCCAGCTGGAAACCTGTCCAGGCTGGCCCCGTCTGTATATAGGTGGAAACCTACTGTCCCCCTTTGTAGGTGGACCATTCCAGTCAAAGGGAGTCAGAATAACAGGCAACAAAACACCTTGGAAATGCAGTTAATCTGGCGTGAAAGAGATAATAATTTTCTGTGTATGATGTTGATTTCAGACTTGCCAGTGATTAAACAAACGCCTACCATATGTTTCAACAAAATCTTTAAGCCATATATCTGTATAAGATAAAATATGTTGTGTTGTATTATATCAATAAGTATATCAACAAGAGAGTGTTGTAGTGAGCAAGCATTTGTGCAGCGATTACCGGTGTTAGAAGGTTTTGTGGTGAGCATGTATTATAAGGAGCAGCCATTGTTGTGAGCAGTTATTTTGGGAGGTATTATAGTGATTGAGCAATGAGCAAGTATTATAGTGAGCAAAATTTCAGACAAGGTGCCTCTGTAATTGTTTCTCCCCAAGAATGTTGGCAAGAAGCTTATGCTTTCATAGGCATAAATGTCTTTGTATGTGTATATGTATTTATACGTATATATGTCTGTATGTATGTATGTATGTATGTATGTATGTATGTATGTATGTATGTGTGTATGTAGTTATTTATGTATGTATGTAGACATGCATGTATGTATGTATGCATGTTTGTAAGCACATTTGTATTTGTGTATGTATGTATGTATGTATGTGTGTATGCATATGACCGTTTATATAGCACATTTTTATATCCTCACAAAGACACTGAAATGCGGCTATCCAACCGTTTCTTCTTTCTATAAGTCATTTGGCCGTGAGCTCAACAGATAATTTAAGTGTTAGGCTTCCACTGACCACCCATGGTCTCATAAATCGGGTCAAAAAGACTTGCAGCTCTGGGTCTGTTTTAAAACAAAAATGTAATCCTGCCACTGAGCAGTTTATTAGGTCGAAAATTTGCTTTCTATTGGATTGCTGTGATCCTAGAAATTGCTATGATCCTGGATTGGCAGCATTGGCTTATACGAGTGTCAGTGGTACATTACAATGGAGACAGATTGAGGTTGTTTTCAGGTCCAAGGTTTCTTTATTAAAACTATCCATACTTCGGAAGCAGTGAAGTATAGCATGTGCCACAAAAGTATTAAATTGCTTCTGGAAAAAGTGGTATGCAGAGAGAGATACGTGTGCATTGAAGTTTCTGTAAAAGAATAAGTAAACTGCTTTATTCCTCTTCAAGGCATAACATATGATTAAATTCCAAAGTGGTTAAGCAAAATGTTCATTCAGAAGAAGATACTATAAATATTTTAATTGTATTCTGACCCAATTGTTATTCTCATGCTATATGACTGAAGGCATTGATACAATAGTTTGCCAGTGCATTTGAGTTTATGTATAATTCAAGTGTCAATATTGACAGTGGGGAATATCGTGGTACAATGTAGCAATTTATCAAAAGTAAAAATACGCAATACAATATAGCTGGAAATGCACAGTTAGTTTGGCAATGGAGCAGCAGGGAAGCCTCATTTGTCACCCTTCATGTGCCACAGATTTTGAAATATGGATGTACCAGTGTCAAATAGTGTATAGTATTGATTGGTATTGTATCGTATGGAATATGGCATACGACAGTATAATGGTCGCTCATTGAAATGGGCTACTTGCACTTTATCTGATCATAAACACAAGGCGTGTGTTGCAACAACGCGATAATGGTTTGTTATGTGCAAGTGTGAAAATATGTTAAATTAAAAACTCGATTGTTTTCACTATGACTGTAAATCACTCGCTGTTGACTCAGCAGATCCGCTTGTGACACGTTGTCACTGACAACGACCCAATTAAAGAATAAATCGATGATGGATGACAGAGTCATGTTCACGGATCACAAGAAGTCGGATCAACCGTGTGGCTGATTGTAGCGAGCAAAGACTGGAGGCAGGGAAATGATGTAGATGTCACCGATTAACTCTAACTCGTGCTCAGACGGGAAGCTCCTGAAATTAGTGTTCGTTGGCTGAAACTCATCAGCGAGCGACAATAGTTTATGATGATTGCCCGAGTTTAATAAGACTTTCTTTTTCCTTGTAGTTGTTGCCAGCATTTTCCTCGTGTGCTTTTCTGACTTTGGCGTTTTTTAAAAAGAACTTTAATAGGAACAGGTTGTCATCTTAATTTTGGATCAAAATGGGAATAGTCGTGCTTTTGTTTAAGATAAGCTGAATATAGTGAAGGGAATGGAACAACTTGACTTTGATAGAGGTGAAAATAAACTAAACGCCAAAGCCACTAAAATGTGCCACGTATTCTAATGAGTAGCTTTACCATCGGGACGAGAAATCAGTGATGAGCAAGAATGGACAAATATATCAAACTTAATTGAACAGATGTTAAACTACTGTTGTAGTTTAGTTGGGCTAAGTTTGGATCAAACGGATACGAGGTTTGTCTTCATCAGAGATCCTGCACTCCATGGCATTTTGTAATTGTAGGAATTTCACCATTTATTCTTGCGATTGAAACGAATTTCCTAAACAATGTGAATGTAACTAGTAGGGCTATTGGTTGTATTGTAACGATATTCTAAGGGTTACTTGTTATGTTTAGCAACTGTCGAAGTCGTATAGTCTGTTCGTGATATGCTTGTATCGATCTATAAATAGACAGACGATAATACTGTGACGTTGACGCATATTAATGAGCAAGGGACTAGGAACAAGGAGCTAGGAACCCGGGACTAGGAACAAGGAGCTAGGAACCAGGAACAAGGGACCAGGAACAAGGAGCTAGGAACCAGGAACAAGGGACCAGGAACAAGGAGCTAGGAACCAGGAACAAGGCACCAGGAACAAGGAGCTAGGAACCAGGAACAAGGGACTAGGAACAAGGAGCTAGGAACCAGGGACAAGGGACCAGGAACAAGGAGCTAGGAACCAGGAACAAGGGACTAGGAACAAGGGACTAGGAACCCTGACGAACCCTATATAAAGGGGAGTAGCGTAAGTTCATAAGCCTGTAGTAGCGTAAAGAGGAGTAGCCTGGAGTAGTGTAGGTTCAGTAGTGCAGAGGAAGTATAGCCTTTGTGTAGAGGTTAGATGAGAGTTGAGTTTAGTATACGGTGGAGTTAGACCGTTAGAACTCTGACGTTACCGACTATTGTAGCGTGGATTGTTGTTGTGTTGTTGCGATAGTTTCGAAGTTACGTATATGCGGAGTTTAGTCGATTAGATTATACGAACTTTAACTAGTACACAGTTCGGAGTTAAAGGCGATTAGATAAGCTCTTCTGGATTATACACATTCTTAGTTCGTCAGCCTACGGAAGGCCTTTATAACTAGACGTTGCGTTGTGTTGTGAGTTATAATAAAGAATATTTGTGGAACATCATGTATCTTCTTCCTCTCCAGACCGGAGAGGTGATCCCTAGTTCGTTTTATTGTGGAGCACTTGGTCGTGGGTCTTGGCATCCTGGTAAGATAAAGAAGAAGACTCACGTACCTATACGACGTTTGGATATTGCTGCTGTCACCATCGTCAGCGTATCAACACCACCACCGAGTACGGACCTTCCATTCCGCCACAATATGATGACTAATTTTTTGTTCCATCCTTTGTACTGATCTATGCTTGATTAATCACGTTCTGAGGGTATGTTGGGATAGTATTTTCATTCATTCATTCTGAGAATTTAGGGGTCCTACCTAGCGGGATACCATCCCTTTTGGATCTCCCTGTTGTATCCCGTCTAACTGATATGTCAATCTAAACAATGTGAATGTAACTAGTATTGGTTGTATGATGACTAATTTTTTGTTCCATCTTTTGTACTGATCTATGCTTGATGAGATACAATAAAGACTTATGTTATGTTATGTAATGTTAAGATATTTACCCAGCCACGGCCAAAAAAGAAAGACTTTTGTAGCCAGTTAAGAATTGTCTAAATAATGCATGTGGGAATGCAGCTTCTGTGCTATACTTATGTTCACTATTAGTGTTTTAACCCATCATGTACAATAATAATGGTAATAATTATTATTTTTTTTTATTGTTGTTGCTCTTGCTTTTCTGCTGTTAACTGCTTAGTGTTCTTCATTTGATCATTTGGAGCAGAAGCAAATATTTCTGTCAGTCGATCCTTGCATCTGTCCATCTATCCATCTATCTATCCATCCGATGCATTACCTATACGTGGTGATGATACAATCTGTGTCAGTGACTTTGCAGGTGTGCGCATTGTAGGAATTTGAATTAGTCCCTATGAAGTTTCAGGCACCTGCCACTAAGAGGTTTTGTAGGATTAGTACTGCATGATTATTCGGAGTATGTCATATTAGTGATGTCTAGCAGAGATGTTCAGCACTGCTGTTATTGTTCCTACTGCTGTTTTTGTTAAAATCATGTATAAGTGAAACCTAGGGTGCATTTTGTGGTTTTTGTAGAGATAATAAGTTGCTTTGGTAACTTATTAACATCGTTTGGCAATGAATAAAATTCATGAGAATGGTAGCTATGCATTGCAACATGGAAAGAGGCAGCGGGTATGATGAAATGGTTATAAGCAGGTATTAGTAGCGATGGAATTTTAGAGAAACCAATGATGGAATTTAGACTTGCAAAGTTCTGCTTGATCTCATAAATCTATTGAACAGTGTCAAATATTATATTTGGTACATTGAAGTTTGGAGACCTGTGACTAATCACATATAGACAATAGAGCCATCCTATTATAATAGGAGAGAATATTGTGCTGTGACCTCTGCACTGCAGAGGTCACTCAAGTAAGAATGTAACGAGTACCCCAGTGAGTACCAGACACAGTAAGTAACACATGCTTCTAAAAAGAACTTTCATTTCGTACATTTCTGAAATATGTAAAAGAATGTTAGGAAAATATGTTCGCGCTGAAATGACGAAGTCAAGAAGTATGCATGCATCAAGAGTATGCATGTATCAAGATACTTAATATAGCGCCTTCAAGTACCTCATGAAAGCGTTGCCTACGCACGCTAGCCAAAATGGTGCCAAAGGTCATTTATAAAACATATTCCGTCATTTAGCGAGCAATGTCCACGTAACTAGAAATGTCACTAGTAGCAGACTTGCGTGTACACTCTTAGCCTAGTTATCTAGGGTGACAATTTGTGCAGAGTTCCTGGACTGAGCAGCATTGAAGATGTTGACAGGCGATGGTATCAGCAACACGCGAACACCCCCCCCCCCCGTCCAACGTTATCCTTGGTTGTTGATTGAAGATGAGGCCTCAGGTTGTTACTCCAGTCACCAGGTCGATCCGTGATGGGAAGAATCACTTTCTGGTAGATGGCTATCAATGCTATTCTAAGTCTCTCCCCACCTGTTAATGGCATCGCTAAGTCTGTAGTTGAGAGCGCAAGTGTATGTCTGGAACCTATCATCCCTTAATTAGATATGGACTCTTCCAATGACATGGGGCATCAGTCATGAGCAGCAAAGGCCATCTGTATACTCAAAATCACATCAAACTCGCGTAAATGACTCCTGAACACCAAATCGATAGCAGTAACTGTCCGAACGCAACGGAATTATTGAATAAATTCCACTTTGAGATGAACTTTACAACCAATGACTGTCGATGAAAACACAGCCAACTCATCATGGCCGCCGGACATGTGCAGAAAATGGCAGATATGTTGGAAACAAATTGTGATTTGTGTAAAGTATCTTGGCAGTTTCCCTTTTAGTGTTCTCCACTTTGTATATGTGTACCCATTGTTGCACTGATTTACGAAATTCATTTCATGTACATCAACAGAATGCATAAAAATACTGCTTTTCAAGTTTTTCGGCCAATCCAATGGCTGCCCATCATAAATCGACCTGGTGACTTGAGTAACATCATGTCTCATCTTCAACCAAGTTTTTTAAAGCTTGCTATCCATCAGATATTGTATGAGTTCCATAGAGAAAATCTGATGCAATATTGTCCGTTTGGACATTTCCGTCTTGCGATCACTTCAGTGATGGTGAGCTCCTTAAAAATTCTGTATAGAGGTAAGTTTAAAAATCTTACTGCGCCATCGACTTCTTTTCTAAGGACTGACCAGACTTACGTAATGGAACATTTTCGAAACTAGGATGTGTAATTTGACACTTGTGAAGAGTTTTTTTGTGGTGCTGTCCAGTTCTTAAGTAAGTAATCTTTTCATTAGCAAGAGACTAATGCTCATACATTACAACAACAATCGTACAGTTTCGTATTGTCTGATTTATATACAGTTATATCTTTATCTCAGGAATCATGTCAAAGTGAAAGTATATTTGCTAACTTACATTCTTATATGTATGTCAGATATTTATTTATTCAATCATCCAGAACACTTATATTGTGCTAAACATTGGTAGCACAAAACAAAAATATGAAAACCAACAACAACAAAAGACTAAATGCAAACTATGATCAAATTTTGAAATGCTGTCAACAAGCTTAGTTGCATGCAGAATGCTTTTAAGCTGCCCATTGCCCCAAATGTAGGCCCATGTAGTTGACACTGTCCCCACTTCCCACTTAATAATTTTAGAAATGTACCCTACTTAATAATTATTCTCATCTGTTTTAGAAATATGCTATTGTGTTTGATGTTCATTGCATGCTTACTTTTACTTGAGGGACTACTGCTGTGTGGAGGTCATGCATCGTCTATTCTCTCAGTCTGTAGCTGCTATATTGTTTATACAGGATCAGCTACAGATGACTCAACCTTGAATTTTACCACATTTTTGTAGCGCCTTTCATTGTTTCCTCATTAACAGTCGATGTTCTGTTGAGTGAGTTATGTGCAATACACCATTTCCAACAAAGATCTCAGATCACGAAGATTGCCACACAGTAACAATAATACTTCACTCTTTCACCACTCGTGTCGGCAGAGAAATGGTGTTTTCTGGAGGTTATATTAGGGTCATTACAGGGTTCGATTTTGGTCACTGATTGCACAGAAATTATTGCAAGAGAGGTTGGAGACAGAAAGGGCATCCAGCCATAAAATGTGCACTGCAGCTTAGTTGTTTTTCTTATTGATCTGGATCTGGAAAAGCGGGTTGGTTGGATCAGATGTGCATGGAAAATAGCCGTTTAAACAATGTGTGCTTTTAAACACGTTTTTGCTTTGTGTACTATTGCTGATCAGAGGCTGGTAGTCAGTGTGCCGTTACGTTGTCCTGTTTGATTTATGTTGCGATACTTTTTATGTTTTTCCTGTGCAATAGTTTGCTGGCTCAGAACAATTGTGCACTTTGACAGGTGATCTGTTTCACAGTTAACAGTTTTACAGTTTACAAATCTGTTTCTCTTATGAACAGTTGATATATTTTTAAATCGTGTAATGATCTCAGAACCATAGGCACTGAATATAATTTAATATAATCAACATGTTTGAATAACTGCTCCGCTGAAATAGTTATAGCTGTAGACTTGTGTAGTTAGTATCTACGGACTTATAAATGATCCCATGTTGGAATCCACCATGTTGACTGTTTAGGTTTGATCTTGAAGTTGGTCTTTTGCATTAGAAACCATGAAGTATCGTGATCTGCTTTTCCATGTGAATACTGTTATGATGGTCAATAGAGTTGTTTTGCTATCAGTATGAAACTTACTGTGTGGAAGATCATACCTAGATCAGTTTGTCATCTGGGTCATGTTATTATCTGCATCAGTTTGTCATCTGGATCATGCTATTACCTGGATCAAGTTATTATCTGGATCATATTTTCTGGATCATATTCTTATCTGGATTGTGTTGTTATTGTATTGAGTTATTTTGCATTCTGTGGTTATGTTTATGTTGTCAATGGCCTTTTTGTTTGAGGGAGGATTTGACAAGGGAATAACCGGAAATCGCCTCGGACATTTGCCTCGGCCGAAAATCCCATTTCTGGAACTATTCGCCTCGGCAAATGCTGTAGACGCAAATGGTTGCAAAAATTTCTTCTTTGAAAACTTATTCAATAAACTTACGTATATGATATTATAAATGTTCAGCCTTAAAACAGTTACAATCCATTGAATTCAATTCCATTTTCTTGAAATTATGTCAATTTATTGAATTTAATGCAATTTTAGAAAACTTCACAACTGCACAGAAATAACTAAAATTCAAAATGTACCAGTCAGTTATTACAAGTACACAAATTTATTTCGATAATTTGTTATTACATGAAAATGTGAAGCTTTGCATATGGAACAAATGGTACCCGGTTTGTTTCCAGATCCGGCAAATAGTACATCCAAATACTCGGATTCGGTACTCGGTGGAAAATGTCTACCCGGTTGATCCCTAGATTTGACAAGAATAACTGTGTCGCGTGAGGAGATCGACGACAACGACGAGATGTCATTATCATCATGATGTAATCGTCGTTGCTGGTCGAGATAGGACGATGACGGACGAAAGCCAGTCTCCACTGGGTCAACAATGAAGGCAGCGAGGCCGAGGTGTAATCGGACACCACACAGCCAAGGTGTAATAGGACACCTCGCGGCTATGATGTAACCAGACACCGCCCGCGCTGCAGGCGAGCGACGACCCGCGTCTCGAGGAGCAATCTGACACTAATTGACGATAGCTTGACGTGGGGAGGGGGCTGACCGATGCACGCTGAAGTTCCTACTTAACGGAAGGAAAAGGAGAACACGGGACTTGTACTACTGACGAGGGCGTCGTGTGAACAGCGGTCGAGCGATCAACATCGAGAGGAGCGACCAGCGGCGGCGGCAGAGTATTAGTCCGTCAGGTTCAGAGACTGACGCGAAAGAACGATCTGTAGTTAGGCTGTACGAAGCAACATTTGAGATAGTCCGATTTAATATCTAAACGCTTTAACACTACGTGGAAGTTCCCGTAGAGTTAGTGTATATATATTTGTTTCTTTAATTAAATTCATTTATTAATTAAACAAAGTTCGTCGTGAATCTTCTATAGAAAAGTTAGGCACGTTAAATAAAAGTGCAAGTAAAAGAACAAGCAATCGAGGGTCGACATCAACACACGGCAAACACACGACGGGCGACCTCCGATTGCGACATTGGCGCAGTCGACAGGATTTTTCAACTGAAGACGTCACGACGAAAAGCGGAACCGGAAACGGAAAAGAGGAATCTCAACAGATCGGGACCAGCGGCGAATACAACCCTTCGCAACTGGAGAAATCGAGTGCCGGACTCCGGAGACGAAGGACTCGAAGGAACCGACAGCAACAGGCAAGGACGAGGAACAAGAGCGCCGACGGACGACCGACCATCGCTAGCAACGACGGACGGGAGTGGCAACGGAGGACAGCGGATCAGCCAAGATACCAAAAGACGGAGCTCGCTCGACGTATTCAGAGGGTAAGTCCTTACTGGTAGTCGTGGTAATCTGTGAGGTTGCGGTTGAGGTCTGGATGAGGATTGGTGTGCGAATAGCCGAGGCTTTTGCGTAGCTCCTTTTGCTCAGTTCTGTTCTTGTTGTATTTGTGGTAGAATTTTAGGACGTTGTTTTCTTTGATTTCTGACCAGCGGTGACTCTCCTCTAACTTACTTATCTTTTTCTATTAGTGAGCGGACTGTTGGAAGATGGATAAGTTGTCGATAGGGAAAAGAGTGAGGGTGCTGAACATGCCCCGTCACAGACTAGTCGCATATCTGATAAAGATGAGACTAGGAGAGGAGGAATTGGGTTCCATGAGGATGGACCAGCTCCAAGAGGCTAGTGCTGAAATAATTGTTTCTGGAAGGGAGATCCCGCCAGAAGTAAGTGAGAAAGTAAGCACAGGTAGCCCAGGTAGCAGTATGAGCCCGGCAAGGCAAATGCGGCGGGTCATGTTAGAACTAACAACATACCAGAGAGAGGAAGCGGAGAGAAGAGTGAGGAGAAGCAGTGAAAAGGAACGCAGGAGGATCGAAGAAGAGAGAAAGAGGCTACTAGAAAGGAGAGAAGAAAGGCTGAGAAAAGAAGCGAGAGAGGAAGCGGAGAGAAGGGAGAGAAGAGAGGAAGAGAAAAAGAGAAGAGAAGAAAGACTCAGAATGCTTGAGGAGAAGTGGAGGAGAGAAGATGAGGAGAAGCAGGCTGAGAAGCTCAGGCTGCTTGAAGAGAAGCAGAGGAGAGAAGAGAAAGAGGAGGCTGAAAAATTAAGGCTTCTGTAGGAGAAACGGAGGAGAGAAGAGAAGGAGGAAACAGAGAGACTCAGAATGCTAGAGGAAAAGCAGGCTGAGAAGCTCAGGCTTCAGAAGGAGAAGCAGAGGAGAGAAGAGAAAGAGGAAGCAGAGAAATTAAGGCTTCAGGAGGAGAAACGGAGGAGAGAGAAAGAGGAAGCGGAAAGATTGAGGAGAGAAGGGAAAGAGGAAGCAGAAAAATTAAGACTTCAGGAGGAGAAGCGGAGGAGAGAAGAAAAGGAGGAGGCAGAGAAGAGAGAGAAGGAAGTCCGAGGGGAAAGGGACGCAGAGAGGAGACTCAGAGACGAAAGGGACTATAACTTAAGGCATTCGGTCGTAGGACGAAGGGAAACGTATAGCGAAAGCTTGCGAGGACTCTTATCGAGGTTCCCAAGCGACCATGCGAAAACCCCTGGGTTCTTTGTGCATGATGAAAAGTTATTCGACTCTTGCGTTGTCCCAGACGACCTTCGAAGCAGATTTCTCTTGACCTGTCTAGATAATCAGGCCAGAACAGTGACAGCCAGAATTCTCATTGACTGGACCCAGAAATCGGTGCCTGTTAAGATACCCTGGCGAGCTGATCACCAAAAGGCGCTAGATAATCTTACGCACGATTTAAATAACGCGGTATGTTTGCAGACAATTGACTACGGCAGAGAGTTTGGTCTATCGACTGACGGTTCAGACAAAGCAGTCGGAGGCTGCTTATTCCAAATTCAAGTCGATGGAACAGAACGGCCAATATATTTCGCCAGTTCTAAATTAGATGCTACGCAAGCGCGTTGGTCCACTGTGGAGCGCGAAGCGTATGCTGTGATTTTTGCGTTGAAGAAGTTTAGGGATTGGATTTTTATGTCAAGGACCACCCTCTATTCTGATCACACCCCCTTGACGTTCCTAACTGCTTCTACGCCCACAAGTGCTAAACTTGCGAGAGGGGCTCTGGCCCTCCAGGACTTCGATATGTCTTTTGAATATCGACCTGGGGCGCTGAATATTCCCACTGATCTTTTGTCCAGACTATGATTGAGGAAGAAGGCGGACTACCATGTAAGGCACCGCGACAACTGTAAATATATTTCTAACTGTGCTGATATTTTGTATTTTCATGGGAACGACGAGGACATGGTCTGGAGGAAATCGATGGAGGGAACGACATCATTCTCAGCCGGGAGGCGAACCAATGACTGGCTTTGTCCTCCCCCGGGAAGGGAGGTGTCGCGTGAGGAGATCGACGACAACGACGAGATGTCATTATCATCATGATGTAATCGTCGTTGCTGGTCGAGATAGGACGATGACGGACGAAAGCCAGTCTCCACTGGGTCAACAATGAAGGCAGCGAGGCCGAGGTGTAATCGGACACCACACAGCCAAGGTGTAATAGGACACCTCGCGGCTATGATGTAACCAGACACCGCCCGCGCTGCAGGCGAGCGACGACCCGCGTCTCGAGGAGCAATCTGACACTAATTGACGATAGCTTGACGTGGGGAGGGGGCTGACCGATGCACGCTGAAGTTCCTACTTAACGGAAGGAAAAGGAGAACACGGGACTTGTACTACTGACGAGGGCGTCGTGTGAACAGCGGTCGAGCGATCAACATCGAGAGGAGCGACCAGCGGCGGCGGCAGAGTATTAGTCCGTCAGGTTCAGAGACTGACGCGAAAGAACGATCTGTAGTTAGGCTGTACGAAGCAACATTTGAGATAGTCCGATTTAATATCTAAACGCTTTAACACTACGTGGAAGTTCCCGTAGAGTTAGTGTATATATATTTGTTTCTTTAATTAAATTCATTTATTAATTAAACAAAGTTCGTCGTGAATCTTCTATAGAAAAGTTAGGCACGTTAAATAAAAGTGCAAGTAAAAGAACAAGCAATCGAGGGTCGACATCAACACACGGCAAACACACGACGGGCGACCTCCGATTGCGAGAAACTGGAGTGACATTTGGGATTGGTGAAGAGATTACGGCCTTGGTTTCTTCCCAGGGGAATTTTTTATGTTGAATTTTCCGGACACTCGCGAGAAACTGAGGGGAACTACGCAATCGCTAGGGTAATCTTCGTGCTTTATGCTTACAAAAGCAGGATCAGGTAAAATATTAGGTGGTTGAATGAACAGTTCCAGAAAGTGGCAAGAAACTCTTACTGCAAGAAGGCCGATAATTGCGATAAAGCAGGTTATCTTAAGTTATGTATCGGCAGCACCGTGACAAATTGACCATGGAGTAAGAAACCATTATTCATCCATTAAGGCATTTGAATTCTAAACGGGTTCAGTTTATTTGATGGCTAGTGTCTGCCTTTTGCCGGTTCCTACATTTGGCTTTGAATCCCAATGCATTGTGTGACAGTGGCTCTTTCTTGTTGAGTTGTGTATGTCTCTGGCAAAGGTTTTATTGTGGTTGAATTGTGTGAATCTCAAGGAAAATTTTTGTTATCGTTTAGTTGTATAACTCAAAAAAATTTGTATTGCTCTTTGAGTTGTGTAACTCTTAGGAAAAGTTGTGCTGCTACTGAGTTACCATCTGGAAAGAAGAGCGGAAGGTATTATAGCGGCAGGCGCTCTGATGTTGTTTGGAGTTTTTCGAAATGGGAAAA
The DNA here is from genome assembly GCA_963556255.1 of Allolobophora icterica. Taxonomy (NCBI): domain Eukaryota; kingdom Metazoa; phylum Annelida; class Clitellata; order Crassiclitellata; family Lumbricidae; genus Allolobophora; species Allolobophora icterica. Next base: position 61,490,427 of record OY744604.1, on the reverse strand, counting down.
TGGTGATGGAACTGACAGGGCTATAAAAACTGTGTTGATATTTTAGACATGACCGGTTGGGTAAAGTACAAGGTTGACATAAGAAAGATGTGAAATAAAATGGAGTTTGTTCCAATAATGTAAATGTAAATCTTCAGAGTTTCTCAACGCCACACAAAAGTCGCGTCAGGAAGAACAGCTCATTCACTGGCGCTATGACATGAGGTTAAATTGAGTAAGCATGTGTGATAGAGAAAAGTGCAAATGTGATAAAGAGAACTGCAGTGAAGGAAGTTATGTTAGTTTGAAGAAAAACATGTAGCAGCGGCAGCTTAGGAGAAACCAGATGGCTTTATTGATGAGCATAAAAGCGCCAGGCCAAAAAACACACAGCGAGTATTGCAGGTGGAGCTTATATTGTCTGACGAAGACAGTCAAGAAATTTTCAGCTTATGGACCGACTCAGAAGCTCGGCTTAATTAAAAGGATGCCTGATCCATATTAGTTATGGACCCAGGTTTTAATTAAAACTAAAGGCAGAGCTTGCTGATTGCAGCAGAATTTTTATAGAACTAACAAGGCGAGGTTTTTGAACGAATGAGTGATATTGAGGAAAATAGGAAGTGGCCAAATTATTTGATTAAGTGTAAGTATGAATAAAGTAATTAATATATTTCCTTTAAAAAAACGCTAAACTACAACTAATATTTAGACTTCGTCAATTTTATTTAAATTAAAACGTCTTTAAAAGTGTAATATTTAATTAGCAGATTTAAATATCAATTATCAAAACAACTTTGCCTAACTTTTCCAGTTGTATGTGCCATATGTATGTATGTATGTATGTATGTATGTATGTATATATGTATGTATGTATGTATGTATGTATGCATATACATATTTATGTATTAAGCCAAAGTTATTATATTTTCCCTCTGATGTGTAACACCCTGGCTGCTTATGCCTCATCCTTTTTTTGGAAGCCTAGTATTTATGTACATGTATGTATGCATGCATGTACAGGGTGGCGCAGAAAAAGTGGGACTGCCTCATGAAATCTTGTGCAATATATATCAATTATGTTTTGGGCGGTTTTTTAAACTGAAAAATATCCTTACTCACTAACTCAACGTTTGGCGTTGCTGTTTCGTGAACTTCCAGTTGCCATCTTCATAGTTTATGCCATTTTTATGGAGCTCCTTCGCACACGGCAAGAATAACGATCAACTTCCTTCTTCGGGAGAATGTCGCCTTCATCGAACCAGACATGTGGCCCCCAAATAGCCCGGACCTAAACCCTGTAGATTATGCTATTTGAGGTGCTCTTCAACAAAAAGTCTACCTTCGTCGTAAATTTGAAACAATAGATCAATTTAAACTGGCAATTGTTGAAGAGTGGCAGAAACTCTCTCAGCCGTTTATAAACAGAAGCATTGACCAGTGGCGCAGACGTTTAGAAAAACTGTGGAGAACCGAGGAGGACACATTGAATTTGATTTCTGATTTTGTATAAATTATCATTTGGCAACAATTTACTTGTTTTTCTTAGAAGAAAAACTTACACAGAAATTTATTACTTGATATTGTACTAGGCGGTCCCACTTTCTTTGCGCCACCCTGTATGTGTGTATGTATGCCTAGCCACAGGTTTCGTCGCTTTGCAACACAGGATCATCTTGTTGTTTCTCTGTCCTATACTTGCACAATGCAATATGGATGCTTTGCTGTAGTTAGTCCCTTATGCTGGAACAGGTTTCCACGCAGCCTGCAAGAAGAGCTTTCTCTGCCTCTGTACCAGCCGGTGGTTGAACACCTTTATATTCGATCTTGGTCTCATATTGTCTGGTCAGGAGCATCTTCAATAAGTCTTCTAAAAAGGCTGTAGAAAAATGTGCTCTGATAAATTACAAAGTTACCAAGTTTTTTGGAGTCGTGTGACTACGGTAAGGGCTTTAAAATTGAATACATTTGCACCTACTAAATTATAGGAAGGTGTCATTAGTGCTCTAAATGTTTAATGTTTCTGAAGAAAGTAGGATTGCAGAACATGCAGTTCACCACAGATTTGATCCCCCATTTATCATTATTATTTCATCTATTTTGCCTGTCTTGTGCTTAGTTCTGTTAGGAAGCTGGTCTGCCTGAATTAACATTATGGAGTGCTTTTTAGAACTGTGTGAGTGACAACTACAACTGTTGACATTGGAATGTGGATTCAGTAGGTGAATGTCAATTTCGCAAATATATGCTACGCGTGTCATTAATGAAATAATTTGGGTTGAGTCTCAGAGGAACGTGAGATGTCAGTGATATTAGTAACGTTTCCATCCAATGAAGTGATTTATGAAATGTCTGTTTTACGAGTCAATATGTAACTCTCTCTTGAAGCCCAGTCCAGTGCTTTTTGTGTTATGGATAGCAGCTATTCAGAATAGCCTTTCCATTACACCGTATTCGGCCTTTTTTAATATCCCTTTTGGTGCGGCACAGTCCATTTATTTTCTTGTGCCCGTACTATAGTTCTGCTTTGTTGTGTTCGGGTTCCATGTGCAGTTGGCACCGTAAGCCGTAGTGCACTACATCTGCTGAACCTCCATACACATTTCGTACAACAGGACTTTAATAATTGATGCTGGTGTCATCTTCTAGGTCCATATCATCAGCTTCTGTCACAAAGCCACGCTGTGTACATCAACCTGTCTTCATCTTGCTTCATGCAGCTGGAACTTGACTTTTACTAAATCTATGCATGTGACTATGCATGTATATTATATATAGTTGTGTGTGTGTGTGTGTGTGTGTGTGTGTGTGTGTGTGTTTATGTGTGTGTGTGTGTGTGTGTGTGTGTGTGTGTGTGTGTGTGTGTGTGTGTGTGTGTGTGTGTGTGTGTGTGTGTGTGTGTGTGTGTGTGTGTGTGTGTGTGTGTGTGTGTGTGTGTGTGTGTGTGTGTGTGTGTGTGTGTGTGTGTGTGTGTGTGTGTGTGTGTGTGTGTGTGTGTGTGTGTGTGTATATATAAGTGTGGATGTGTGTGTAGGTATGTATGTTCAGTTTATTAATGAAGGATGGAAGGATGAATGAGCACCAGAGGTTGTTGCATTCCATGGATGGTCAGAAGCCACCGAAGCAAGTAGGCCTACTAACCTTAACTGCACACATCTGCCTGCTTCATATCAGTAAAATGAAGCAAACACCCTCACACCAAGACAAGCAGGCAAAGTTGTGCCATAAACACAATTTCTATTTTAGTTACAGTGATTATCTGAAATTAGATGTCTGTCATGTAGTGACACTGGTTGTCAGCCAACACCGGTTGTCAGCCAACACCGGTTGTCAGCCAACACAGTATTTGCCTTCGAATTACTGCCGATACTGTGTCGCTTTTTAAGGATATCTCGAAAGCGATGGACCGTTGCAGTCTGATAATCTAAGAAGTTGCAGTTAAGGTAACTGAGCTGGAAATATTAACTATAAAGATAAATTTTTATCTTTATGGCACAGTTTTAGGGGAATTGCTACATTGTCTTTGTCTTGCAAGTTCTCAGCCCAGTGGTACAGCTCTGTTGACAAGTGGCTTTGGTCTTCTGCCTATTGTAGAACTGCCTCTGTTCAGTTTATATCCAGCATGCAAATCAGTTATAAATAAAATATCTCAGGTCATAAATTGTGCCAAAACACTTAAAGAATGCCAGGAAAGGATTATTTGACATTATATAATACAGGAATAGGACATTTCTATAGGCGAGCACTTGGCTTTGTACACGATACGGGACGTTTATGTGTATTTGTATACTATTATACGGGACCGTTTTTAAAGCTGCTGTATAAATTCGGAAGTGTATATCTGACGTGAATGCAGAACATGCTCGCATCAAATGATGGAGTGAGAACATTGTGTTTATTGACTTTTTGCTGTGGCTGTATCAATGGATCTGCTTATCTGGCCTGATAAGCGGAATCCTTTCAAAATTCCAGTCAGTGTGGGTGTCCTGGGATATGGCAAGGTCCAGGAATTTATTGATGAAGATAACTGCGTGTCTCGCGTTCATGACTTCTACAAATGCTCTGGGTTGTTTGTTGTCATTATCAATCCAAAACTCGATTTAACATGTCATTCATATGCGGATGCATGGGCACTGAAATGTTTTTGTGTGACTGCGGCTCCTCGTAGTAAGGCGTTTTATGTGTTGTGTTACATTGCTAGTATTGTGTTCAGTACGGCCAGTTTATAACCTTCAAACAAGTGGGACTACGAATGCCATAGATATAAAAGTTATAGTTTTTCGTAGAAAGTTCAGTGTCATATATGCTGCAGTTTTGTGTCCACAGAAGCATGTTCTCCTAAGTTGCAGGACTACTTCTTAACCTATGATCAAATGAAGCATTAGTGCACTATGATAAAATAATCAAACTAGTAGTACCCTATGATCAACTAATCAAAATAGTGGTACCCTATGATCAACTAATCAAAATTATAGTATCTTATGTTATGATCAACGAATCAAAACAGTAGTACCCTAAGAAATACCTTCAACCATAGTTGTTAACAACGTTTTTTTCGTTTTTTATTTTTCTTATCATTTTTTCCGTTTTTTTATTTTTTTTATGTAGCTTTATTTATTTATTTACTGTCTGTTAATTTTTTAATTTTCTGTTTAATTTTTTTGTCTGATGTCCCTTACGTTGTCTCCATTCTTTCAAGGATTCAGCCAATTTTACTTCACTATTTACGTCATCATTTGAGAGATAAATACTTTATGAAACAGCTCAGTACAAGAAATAAAATTTAAAAAGTTATTTCTAAGTTATCTAAAATGCCAAAAGAAAAGGATGCAGAATGGATTCTTGATAAACGAGAAAGACAAAAACTCAACATTGGCTAAATTGAGATGCATTTACTGTGAGAAAGTTTACACTATATAGTCTATACTTATAAAGTTTACTTTTTAATTGTGTTAGGTTAGTCAGCAGGGACTTATGTGGACTTATGTTAAATTTGAAGAAATTTTTTTAATTTGTCAATTTCTTATTAAACCAAACTTATAAGAAATAAAATAATTGTTGTAGATTGATGTTACTTAGTGTCAGGGGCGGATCCAGAAAGTCTATAAAGGGGGGGGGCCAAAAAATTATACATACAAACCAACTGACCACCAAAAATTTTTTTCACAATCTATCTCCCAAAAAAGTTGATGACCTTTTTTTTAAATTTTTTTTTAGTCATTAATCTTTTTAATGTCTTTAGTATGCATCTACGGGACCCACATCCTGTGTACATTTGACTCGTCCACGCCTACGGGGGGGGGGGGGGGGGGCCACGCCTGTGTAAACATCACAAAACGCCCAGAAAACGCTTTGTGTAAATAAAGATAAATCTCAAATGGGGGGGCCATGGCCGGATAAGCCCCCCCCTGGATCCGCCCTTGCTTAGTGTTTACTAATAAAGTTGTGTTATTTGCTGATTAAATTCTGTAAACAAGGTTTGTAATTTTAAACTGCACTAGGGCCTACAAGATGCGAGAAAGTCAAATTAATTTCTTTTTGGTTTTTTTCCTGCATTTTTCCCGTTTTTTATTTTTTCTAAAACCACGTTTTTTCCGTTTTTATTTAGTTTCTAACGTTTTCAACAACTATGCCTTCACCTTTCCTACCATACTTGATCAACACTTTCAGAAGCATTTAAAGGGTGCTATATAAATATGTATATAAACTCACTAACTAAGTGTTCCATCCTCTGTTGGCTTTGTGAGATTACTTCCTGTTGTGGTCTGTCTCGCATTGCATAAAATCCTGTTTTCTAACCAATGGCATCCAGTTGTATAGTCCTATCCCACTCTACCATTTCCTTTTTCCAATCCAATCCTATCATGCCAATGCCTTTCCCATCCTCCTTCAAACCATTGATTGTTACATTATCTTATCGTATCATTATAGAAACTTCCCATTCCTTTCTAATTTTCTCTTTGTCGATTATTTGGACTGAGCGTAAAAATGTGGGTCTGTCGTATTCCGGAAACTGACTTCGTCCTGTGGCTCTCATCAGTTTGATTCTCAGCTTAAATCCCATCTGATTTCCCTCAGCTAATAGCATGGAAAAGGAACCGAATGAAGACAAAGAGACCGCTGTTGCTGCAGCTTGGCCGCACAGCATCCTTATATCCTCATCTTGCTGTAGAAGATACACACGTGTGTATGGCTGCTATAAAAGATAAAAGTGTTTATAACTGCTAGAAATGGGCTCAGCATATAGCAGCTCATCGCAGCTCATCTTTATAATAGAGACTGGTTAACTGTTTGTTTAAAGGTGCTTTTATAAGTTGTGCTTATTTTATAGAAAGAATTGCAGTGCTGTATTTTTCAGGATAATTGCAGAAAGGGATATTTTTAGAACTTTGTATGAATTTGAAAAAAGATTACCAGTACGAGTGATGATTATTATTATTACTATGATGACAGTACCGAAAATGATAATGGTGGTGGTGGTAGTTATGATGATGATGATGATGAACGACACAGATGATGCCAGTGATGTGATGGAGTTGTTAATGGTGATATTACTTTTGTCATTTGTTGTGCATTAGCCTAGACATTCCTGGATTAAGGTGATGAAAACTGCACCACACTACTTTATGCTTTGCTATCGGTATTTTAAATGAGAGATATATTGCCTTTAGACCAAATGCTCTCCAGATATTATAAAAAGAACTCTATATTCTGCACTTGAAAGCATGTTTTTGACTTCATAAACCTCCCTTTGATGGCAGTTTTAATCCTCTTCCATCCATTAAAAAAACTAAATGATTCACCTTACTAATGCAATACCCAGGAAAATGTGATTTCTGGAAATTCTTCCAGAAATTCTAGCTTCAGTTTCCCAGTCGCTGCATTCATCAGTTTCAGCCACCTCTTTTAATATGAGGATAAGTACTCCAATAGTGGCTTATTTCAGAGATTTAAATCTCGGGCTAGCACACGCAGACCTTAAATGGCGTGGCGCCTATTCAAACGATGGTGAAGGATCTCACCCGATCAATTCACTGAAAAATGAGCAGGGTTGAGGCCATGCGGTCGCTATATAAAAACGTGTGGGCCTACATTTATATTTACTCCCTTTGGAGGAGAGGGTATTCATGCTACCTTTTAACCTTTAACCTTTTGTTAAATCTGTTGGCTGCTGCTAGCATTGCTGATGATGACGATAATTATGTTGATGTTTCACAGAAGCTGCCACTTTCGTTTGACCGCTGGGGTTCACTTGCCAGTATATTAAGTGATTTAGTGGAGGTTTATACTTAGTGGCTGCAATTAATGGAGTTTATCAACTATCAAGAATGTGGTGCAAAGAAGCTTAGTGCTTGAACTCTTCTATTCCATCATCTCCAAATTTGGTCAGTCTGCTGGAATTCTTTTGTTCTCAGCAACATTGCAGCATTTCTCAGGTTTCTTGTCGAGAGCAAACTTTCATCTTTTTCAACTTGCATATGCACTATAACCTGGCCTCTTGTTGATCTGATTTTTCGAATTTCGACCTGGCTTTTCAAATGGATTGTGGGCTTGATTTTGATGTTGCTGTGTTACCCAAAGCTATTAGCCTAATGAGAAAGATTTTCTTGGTTAGTATATTGTATTTGAATTAACAAGAAATTGTAAATTGCAAGCTCCTACTTTACATGTAATGTACACCAGAGTGGATTTTGTCAGCTGGTTAAAATAAAGAATATACTTACTTACTTACTCTATGCGACCATAGACTGATGTCTTGGATAGTATGATAACAGCGCTATAGAAGTCAGTGGATTAGATTAGATTAAGTTAGATTAGCCTGCAGGTTATTGGACTGTGCACAGTGCTGGCAGTACCTTGGTCTTTGGAGATCATTACTTCCTATGGTCCAGTTCCACAGAATTAAGAAACCATTAATTTCCAGGCGACTGCTCAAAACATTCAGCAATATAGTATTATGTATGAGGGATTGCTTAACATCCTTCAGAGAATATTAAATTTATTTTAAAATTAATTTGGAGCACCTCTGATGAGTTTCTCTTCAGTTGCTGTTTCGTAATTTACAAGTACAATTAAAACACAATTTGTGGTTTAGACTGTGTGTGAAGTCTTTGATATCTGAGCCAGTTCCATGAAATCTTAGTAGTGGAATATTGAAGTTCATTTGCTCCAGGTCTTCAGATGTTCATGAAATTTTTATTCTACATAGGCATATGTGCTGATATCCACTTCTGATAGATTCTGAAGAGGCACTGGTATAATAAAGAATATACTTAGTCTTACTTACTATATGCACATATTGTTACTATAAAAGATGATGATTTCTTTATTTCCAAAAAAATTCAGAAAGAGGCAGCTACTGTACTCAAGCAATCAGATTACCCTTTTGGTTTTTGACAGGACTCCATATTTGTTAGCACCCAGTTGAACCTGTATCTACTGTACTGCGTGAACTTGTTTATATATTCTCAGCTTAGGTGCCATTCAGCTTAGGAATTATAATTAGGAATTATAATTAGGAATTATGTCCCGCCATGCTATTAACACTTTAACGACGAGCTGCATTGGTTTCGCAGTTGCTTTTAGTACAGTCTAGTCGTTAAAGCATTAACAGGCGGCAGTAGTTAGCACATTATGCAACAACTAAATATAGGTTTTTTCAGTGTTATCCCTGCTTAGGTTGGCCTGATTTACACCGTGTATTACAAGACTTGTCCCCGGAGACTTGATGTTATTATGTCCCTGCTAGTAAACGAGCTGACAATTGACAGTATAGAGCACCTTTGACGGAGTTTGCGAGTAATGAGCTATATTGTGTCTTTTATAACATTACATAGTCATATATATATATATATATATATCATTGAAGTAACCATTGGTTTTATGTCTTGTCCATTGTTACAGTGGCTTTGCAGAAATTCACAGCTTTGATTAGAAATACTGAAAGTAGATGATAAGTAAAGAACTTAGGTTTTAAGGTGTCTTATGTCACAAATGTCATCCACTTTTTTACTGGGAATACACCTAACAAAACCATGTACGTGGAATTATCAAAGTGTCGTATTTAGCTCTTTCTTAACTTTTAGAATTTGGAAGAGAAAAGACCTCTCATAATGTGTTGCTTTGGTTTCTTTTTTGCTACCATAAAAATGAGATGTAACTTCTGGCTTTATTGTATAAAAGATTAATTGTGTTTGTACAGCCTGTACTTATCTGAATAAAACTATATATATATATATATATATATATATATTATATATATCAATAATAACATTACATATATATATGTACGTAATGTTATTATTGATCAGATAATCTTGTATCTTGCTTATATCTTGCTTATTTATGAATTCAGCACAAAGGCTCAGGTAGCTGGAAAAGGTGGACAAAGAACAGGTCATACAAAGGCCAGAGTTAAATAAAGAGTTCACAATTGGGTCTTTTGTGCTAGACGTTTCCACATACCAGAAATACAGCAGCTGAAAGCACGTGATCCTACAACTGTCTCGAACCTATAGGTTCTAACAACAAGCCAGTATTAGAAGAATGCAACAGTCTATGAGGGTGATGTGGAGTTAGCAACACAGTAAAGTGTCATGGAAGCAACGTTCCCTCTAAGGCAAAGATGCAAGTGCACAAGCTTGTCATGTGCTGCACGGTGACATGGACAGCAATTTTTCATTTTAACAGTAACCACTTACCACATGATGCAGATTGAACGTGCCATTGTTTTGAAGCACTGTATAGTGTGCTGTGCGGTGTGACTATGACGCTGTGCGACTTAATTTGTAGTTAAATTTGAACTTAAAAAATGAACAACTTTTACCTGATTTTAAAGCATTAAAAAATTCCCCCTGTGACATCCACTGAGTGGGCGTCATAGGTGTTTGTGTGGGTGTGCAACGGTTGGCTCGAGGGAACATTGGATGGAAATCTGTTATTCTGTGTCTTAAAGGCGAGCTATGATGTAAATTAGTCATGAAGGGAAATTGATGAAATCTTTATGCAGAAACAATCTTTCATCTAAAATAAGATTTCGTGTACATGCCTGTGAAGTAGAGGATTTATTTATTATTTATTACAGTGGTTTTATATAGCACCCCTTCAAGATTATCTACTCAGCATTGCTCCCAGCCCAACCACGGTCAAACATAACCGCTTTAAGGCTAGACAGAAACAAGGTAGGGTGACCTATTGGCGTTAATCGCGGTGCTAAAGGGAGCCCATGTAGGAATTGTAGGATATAGCTACAGTTGTGAGCAAGAACAGGCACAACGACAATTGCTGTTGACAGTTGGATAGTAACTCAGCAGCTGTTTTGGAGTGTTTTGAATGAAAGGGCTCCTGCCATTTGAATTGAATTTTAATAGAAGAAGTCTTTGTTAATTTATACTATATGTCTCTAAAAATTGGACTGGAGCAGACATGGACATTGGTTTTGCTACTTTGCACATTGTTGGAAATATCAGGCAGTTCATGATTTAATCTAAAGCCCAAAGTCCAGTCCTAATTGCTTCTGAAATTAGAATATAGGAGGATTCTTATGCCCTGCTATAAGTTCACTGCCTCGGGAAGTCAACCCATAAAAGAGTGAGTGTTCTGCCATAATTCTGTTGTCATGTCACTGTCCGACTGTCCACAGCGTAGCATCTTGGCGACTCTGCTCACCGAGGAAGCTTCGGCAATAAAAGTATATTTATCCCGTTTTTTATGTGACAGAGGCAGGTGGGCAAACACTTTTTCCTGTCTTCGTGTGATCATCTCACTGAGGTTGTGGAGCAGAGGATAGCGAGGCGAGTGTGCAGGAAACGTTGCAGGAGTGTCTTATATGATGCGATACTGCCTCTTGTGTCTCCAGTGGGGTGATCCTGTTATGTAATGGGTTCGGAAGATTTTGCGCCCTTTAGATGGCCTCGGGGATCGATTTCCGTACTTTACGATTTCTTATCAGTGATTCATAGAGAAGACCGCGTTTCCGTTGTGTGGCAAAGAATTTTGTCTGGGACGTCTAAGATCGACTGTGTTGTCTGCATGTGTGATCCAAGGACAATTTGGTGCATCATCTATATGATAGAATGTTCGTGCTTTTCACATACCCTTTTTGGCACTAGACATTATTTGACAGGTATGTGGCTGAATTTGAATCTTTAGCGATGCTATCGCATTGAATTTTATGTCCACTCAAAGACTTCATTTAAATACAACAGCATTGCAGTTGTAACTTAGCAGCAAACAACATCTGCAGCATAATAATGAATAGCATCTATTTAAATAGCATACAAATAGCATACAGGATAAATAGCATGTAAAGCATGCTACATAACAAAATGTAGCATATGTAAATACGTCATGTTGCAACTGTTGTAACATATAAATAGGTAACATGACAGCGAGGCACAGTTGTAACAGCAGTAGACAACTGAGCACGTAGTTTGTATTCTAAAGTACCAACTGTGTTCTAAAGTACCAACTGTGTTCTAAAGTACCATTTGTGTTCTAAAGTACCAATTGTATTCTAAAGTACCAGTTTCAGTATTCAACCTGGTAAGAAAGGAATTGGTTCTGTTATTCATGTCTTAGTATCTATGTATGTGTATGGGTATTTCTACAGCACCCCCTAAGACCCTCACAAGGTCGCTAAACATGGCCATCTAACACGCCTGAATAGGTGCAACTTAGATAGCTTGAAAACGTTTCCTGAGGTGTATGTAGAAGAATAGTTCCTATTTTAAATTGAAGACCATTCCAGAAGGATGGTCCAGTGCACGAGAAATGTTGCATACGATGCAACGTGCAATGTTGTGCATGTATTAGTGTTCTTCTTGTGCATTTTGTGTTACTTCTTTGAGTGTTATTTAAATGAACAATCGCATGCAACATTATGCCTTTTTGATTTGCACAAAACCAGCTGGTGGTGACCCCTATTGTCGTTTATCGTCACACATGTATATTCTCTTTGTTGAAATTGTGCAGAACCAAAATTATTATAATGAAATGTGGCTTACTAGCTGTTTTTTTTTATATAAAAAGTGTTAGGCCTATTTGAAAGGACCAATGTGAGTTGGGTTCCTGGTCTTGGAGTAACTGGCTTTTGTTTGGTAGCTTTAGGTTGAGCTAAGGTTTTCGAATATATACAGGTGCTAATTTGATGGCCGTCGCAACACAACTGATGGGACTATGCTAATGTAATGTTTTCTGATAACTTCTACAGATGATTACACTATAGATCTATTGATAGGGAAGCTACAGTGGAGCTTTATATCACTCTTTGTCGGGGAAGGTAATTTTCACAAGGAATATTGCTTGAAGAAATGCAAATAAAATACTGCCATTCATTATCAGTTTTATGGTTCTAATAATTGTTATGAGAGAGACAGACAGACGAACAGAAAGACAGAGCCAGAGACGGACAGAAAGACACACACACCAGACCTGCCAAGCGTACGCTGACGTTGCCATGTTTGGATCAGGCAATAGATATCGTTTTTGTCGATGGTAGAGATAACCGTGTGTGCTCTGAATTCGTACTGTGAAAATCATTTGTCCATTACTGTTTCATGCACATTTATAAGTAGAAGACAGCCGGTCGCTCGGGCTGTCCGCTTTCATCCATAATCACATAAACTTACGGATGGTTTCAAGTTAAGACTTAGTCGGCCGGGGCCGGCCACAACAACGGATTTGCAGTGCAAGTACGTACCGCGATTTGCATCTTAAAATCATTTCGGTAAATAATTGCAAACTGAGGGCTAGAAACTTTTAATGGTGCAGTAGTTCTGGACAGTTGAGGCACAAGGCACAGTTCTTGGAAGGTGATTTTCAGGCAGTGAATTACATTTTCAGTTAGTTGAACTGCTTATTATATTCTTCTTAGCACTTGTTATTTTTCACTGTGATTTGTATTTGTGTTTTATTGTGCTGCTGGACTGTGGCAAAATCAAGTTTACCCAGCGTAGGCCTATATTATATAGTGTGACATTATGTTCGGAACAAACTTGCAATTTGCTGTTTAAGTTTTTCTAAACGAATTACTTCTGTATCAGTAGGAATTATTTTATTCTGGAAAAAACAGCTTTACGTAATTAGCTGTCTGTGCAAGTTGTAAATTCTTTCTTCTTTGCTTTGCTTTTACGAATTGGGTTTGGTATTGAAGTTCTTCTTGCAGCAGTTGGACACCAAAGTACATTTTGCTTTAGTACAATGCAGCTGTCCTGGCTTATCTTAAATTGACATGACACTGAGTTTGTGCCAGCAGCCATTTCCTGTGGAATTGGTTTTTAACATTATGGCAAAAAACGGGTTTCTTTGGCACAGCTTTTGTTCATTGCTAAATAATAGCCTGCTTTCACATTTGCGTGTATATTTACAAAAATGGGTTTAGGCCCATGGGAAAAAGTTTGTTGATGAAGCAGACATAGTGACATTTATATCAGATGTCTGAATTATTTAGTTATGCGTGCTGTACAAATTGCAATGATCGGAAGAATCACAGTGCAGGCAGTGGTTGGGTGTGAAACCCTAAGCATCCTTTGTTACTAGCTTTCTCTCGAAGGAGAGGAAGCTAGTAACACAAAGGATGCTTAGGGAAGCTAGTAACACAAAGGATGCTTAGGGACATGGGCGGCGATCCCGGGGGGGTCGCGGGGGACAGGACCCCCCACCTTTAGGAGTGGGGGGACACGCCATGCATCGGACCCCCCCAAATTTTGAAGATACACGAAAAAAGGTCAACAAATGCAACTGTGTGTGAGGGCGAAAACGAGTTTTCAGTGCAATTTTGACAAGAAAAGTAGTCTTTTAGCAGAAGTGTCCCCCCCAAAATCGAAAGAATAAAAGAGATAAAATTGTGTAATAGGAGATGAATTCAGCAGGAAAAAGTGATGAAAGTAAGGTTGAGGACTAAAAAAAAAATAAAGGTCATCAACTTTTTTCGAAGATGAGATGTGATTTTTTTTTCGGTTTCTGGAAGATGAGAAGAGAAAATTTGTGAAAGTTTACGGAAAAATTTTTGAAAGTAGGAGAACTAAGGTCGATGGCTAAAAAAAAAGGTCATCAACTGAAAGGGACATTTTTTTAGATGAAGTGGGACAAAATTTTTTTGGGACAAAATTAAAAAAAAAGGTCGTCGACGAGATCGTGGCCTACTTTGTCCCCCCACCTCTCAGACAAGATCGCCGCCACTGCTTAGGGAAGCTAGTAACACAAAGGATGCTTAGGGAAGCTAGTAACAGTCTTCCTGACCATGTGATGAATACGCCATCTGCAGAGATGTTCAAATCACAGCTCAAGACCTATCTTTTTAACCCTTTAGCGACGATAGGGATTAGTTTTCCACACATTTTAGTACATGCTCATCGTTAAAGTGTTAAATAACTGTCATTGATCTTTTGAACTCGTATACAGCACTCTTTTCTTTGGCCTCGGCTCTGCTATGGTGCTATATAAGTTGTCTCATTATTATCATTGTTATTATTATTTTGTTTTGCCCCGAGGTAAACAGGATCCCTCAGGGACTTCAACATTATTAACATTTATTTTTTATTATTATAATTATTATTATTATTGTTATTATTATTATTATTATTATTATTATTATTATTATTATTATTATTGTTACTAAACCATTGTCCCTTATAAAAGAGGTCACCCAGTTTGTATTTCAGGATGATTTTTATCTCTGGTGCTGGGTTTTGTCAGTTAAGCGTTTTGGCTGCATTTCCTTTGTTGCAATTGTGCTGAAATCTCGACTGTGCTGTTTTTATAGGGGCGTGTGTTGATAAGGGACGGTGACGTTGGATACAGCAAGATCAAGGTCAAAGTTCTTAAAGAGGGTCTCACGGAGGATAAACTAGGATCAGTTGCGTGGAGCCATTCCTTCTACAACGCAGGTCATGGCGTGATCTTAGTGTTGAACCTTGTGAGTGACCAAATCTGTTTACTTCACTTCTAACAGCCCAAACACTGACTAATTCTCAAATCTTGCTAGCACATACATTTCTTTGTCATAGCACTGGAAATATATACTTTATTATTTATTATTTCATTATTACTATTATCGCTTTAGACTGTTGTAAGCTGTGATGCGGTGTGTCATCCTTCGTTGATTTATAATAAACGAATATACATATATATATATATATAAAACACTGCTTATAGCACGCTGATCTGATATTCTGTTCGTAAGGTGGGCAAATTTACAATTATAATTATTCAGCTTTTGGCCTGAAAGTCATGGGTTTGTTCAAACTTTGTCAGAAATTAAGTATTGCAACTTTATTTTTGCACTTACCATAAGTCATGATCCGAAAAACCTTAGAAAATGCATATTCAACAGATTTGGTCTTCTTCTTCTGGTTCTTTGGCTCAGGCAGGTTCAAATGTCCAACGTTGCCACTCCTCTCAATGTTGAGCTTCTTCTTTAAGACTGCTGTATCCCTCTTTCATCATCCAATCCAGCATCATCTGTCTTGGTCTTCCCTTTGTCTTCTTCCCCTCCAGTCTTCCCTCATTGACCGTCCTTAGGAGTGAATCCCTCCAGTGCCGGTGGTAGTATATTTTGGGCCCCATGCGGAGTATACTGTATGGGTCCCCATGACACAAGTCAAATTGCTTTTCATTGCTAATCATTTTATTTTTAGTACATTGTTAACAAGTACAACTAGTCAAATTTAACTATACACGATAATATTGAGATATAGAGGAACTTTTAGTTTATTGACAAAGAGAAGATTTAGTCTAAACCAGTGGTCACCAACCCGTGGCTCGCGAGCCGCATGCGGCTCTCGAAAAGTTCTGTGGCGGCTCTCCAGAGCTTCTCTGAAATAACATTTTCTATGTGACGAACTAAAATTGCGCTATAAAATGGACTTTCCGTGTTTCTTGAGGTCAAAGTTCTATATTCATTGTTTTTTGTGTCGGTCAATATTATTATAATGATTTTGTTGTGCTCCGTAATTCGTCCTAAAACCATGGCGGCTCCCAAAACTTGCTAAACTTCGCAATGCGGCTCCCAAAAGTTGCTAAACTTCGCAATGCGGCTCCTCACCGAAAAAAGGTTGGGGACCACTGGTCTAAATCATAACATTATTATTAGGGTGTCTTGTTCATGTTAATTTTCTGTGACATTTTCGGGCCCCCCTAAGTTGTGGGCCACATGCGACCGCACTGTTCGCACGCCCCTAAGGCCGGTACTGATCAGATTTGGTATGATACTATAATAACTTAACAAAGTTGTTGAATATTGTGACACGTTTATTTGGCAAGACTTTGATGATGTGGTTTGTTTTAATATACTTAAACTTGAAGGTTTGCTACCATTGGTATTCATGTAGGACTTGTAGTTAGAGAACACTGTCTTCCTTATTAAGGCCATGGTTTGATTTTGGTGCACTGTCAATAGTGCATTAGACACCGGCACAATAGAAATTACAAATTAATAATTATAATTATTTAGAAGAAACTGTTAAGGAGAGCTTATGGTGTGTTTTTGGATTTGGAGGCACTTCATCAGTTTGGTTGGATGAAGATTTGGGTGCAGGAGGGGGGATAGAGTAGTGGTAACACTCATGACCAGGAGAGCTTAAGGTACGCGGATCGACTCCCGTAACCCCCCTCTAGGGCGGCGCTTTGCATGGCTGCCAAACCGTGTGTTTAGTTAAGATATTGATTGTACTTTCATGTTTCAATGTAATCTTACTGCGTCTGTCGGTTTGAAATAATAAAGAATATAATTATTATTATTATTATTATTATTATTATTATTATTATTATTATTATTATTATTATTTGGGTAAATATAGTCTGTGAGTCAGACTGAGTGTATTGGAGCACCCAGATCTGAGCACAGAAAGAACAAGTCAAATTACACAGTAGTAAAACATACACGCTGCTTAAACCGAATTTCAAACGCACAAACTACAAAAATTAAACACAACCTCAAAGGCACAAACTACGAAAATTAAACATAATTTCAAACGCACAAACTAAAAAAAATGATCATAAATGGCAGTTGTGAGACTATATTTGCTATTCAAAATGACAAGGAGTTCGGAATCATAAAGGAAATGCTCTCCAAAGTAACACCATAAAATATTTTTAAGAAGGTTAGATGTTGAACGAGCTGTACCCCAACCATCAAGTTTGAACCATTTGGTCAATTTTTTATGTGTTTAGATGGCGTTTTGTCCTGTTGTGGCAAAATTGACCATAGAACTATCATGAAAGTACATTGCAAATGATCAAATAACATCTAACCATAATATATTGACATTTCAGTTAAACTGTTTTGCAATGCAATTGAATAGAGAAATTAAATCCTGGCAGACTTCATATCCAAGTGGAACACAAGAGCAGTTTAAGAAATAAATCACAAGTATTTGGTTGTTAAGCAATTGTCATAATGGTTGAGTCGTTAACCATTTTGAAGTCTGGTCTATGGTTTGCTCATATGTCAAGTTTATGGTGTTCTAGCCTTTGCAGATTTCATTATATCTATAACAGAAGTCTCAATCTCACATGCTTTCTTTCATTTTTTAATTCTTGCACTAGTCTGTTGTGCAGTAGATCAAGAATTACTTGACTTTGTGTGATTCATACCACTAGAGTGTTTAAATATAGAACTCTTGGTGGTAGCACTCAGGAAGTGTGGAGTTTACGACTGTTATTATAAGTTTACAAAAAGCTTTCGCATTCCAGTTTTCATCAAGCATTTGAAGTGCTTTTGAAGCAACTGAAGTGCATTTCAAGCAGTGCTATGCAAACTTTTTTTTATTTGAAACTGTTTAAATATCTGGTGGTAAGGCATCAACTGGTGTTATTAATCAAATTGTACATTGCTCAACATCCCTGAGGAGTGACTGCCTCAAGGCTCCTTATAATATTGTGTTTCAAGCGAACGCTCCACTGATCACAGATTGTTTCCCACAAGAACCCAGTTTTATTACATTATGTGATGTGAAGTGACTACATGACGTGACTTGATGTTACGTTTTATTACCTTGTGTCAGATTAAATCACAATATAAACGTTGCTTTCGGTGTTATCGTGAAAAGATTTTTTTACCAGACTTGCGATTTTCCTGCTTTGCTTGACCACAGGCATCAGCATCTGACATTGGTGTTTTCATTTCGTCCTTTTACTTGGCTCTTTTATCGGAAAGTTTCTAATCGCCACGGCGAGCTTACTCCAGGACCGTTTGTCTTGTGTGCGACATCTTTACACTTTCCCAATACTTTTTCTCGGACTCAGGCTCGGACCAGTCGGTGTGCATTTAATTTAAGTTTTTGATTGATTTTGTATGATTAGATGTGGATCTTTCTGCTTCGGTGACGAAGCGCAGTGAAACATTTTGAGAGCTACACATGGCGCCATTGGCCCTTGCCAGATCTGTGTCCTTTGCCTTGGTGTTATTTGAGATGGAGACTTAATCAAATACTGGCAGCATATCAGTCTTCTGGCCAGTCAGTCAGTAAACTGGACTTGAGCTAGCCACTGTAGCCAGCCAGACTGTAACTTGGCCAGTTGGTCAGGCGAACAATCGACTGCCCGCACGGTGTTTGGTCAGTTGAGTGCCCACGTCGGAGTACTTCTTTTCATAGGAACTGCTATCGAAGTATCGCATGTTTATTGTGAAGCCAATTTTTTTGGTTGAATGGTTGGGTGATTGAACTGTGGCTCCTTATCGGTCTAATCTGCAGACTTTTGCAACATCGCTTTGAATGCACAGTTGAACATGGCTGTGAGGTAGAACTGTGTTCTAAAATCGTAATCTTGTGGATGGATCCAGGCAAGATCTACAAAAGACAGGATAGTAGGGTAGTCAAGCATTCCGAAAATTATGAGATTGGAATTTGAATGTGGCTAGTCACTTCCAGATTAAATCTCACATACTTGATCATGCATTCGAGCAGTCCTTGTTTCATTGTTCTGTGATTCCGGTGTTGCCCACAGTGCTATTAATTTTTTACCTTTGTGATTTCGCTGCATGACTAGGTCCACTAATGCTCTTCTTCTGGTTCTCTGCCTTCAAGGCAGGTTCAACCATCCGACGTCACCACTCCTCTGGATGTGGAGCCTTGTCTTTAAGTCGACTGTATCCCTCCTTTATTATCCAATCCAGCATCATCTGTCGTGGTCTTCCCTTGTCCTCATCCCCTCCATTGTTCCCTCTATGACATTTCACTGTGCTATCATATGGAAATCTGTTGTTGTATCTTAGCAAAGCTGTGCTGTCTGTATTGATCCTTTTGCCATCTCACTCATGCAGCGTAGTGGTCTGTTTGATAAGGTGCTTGGTGTGTCATCCAACGATTGTGGCTTGAGTCTACTGAATAGACTCCATGTAGCAGCTTGAAGTGCACAAGTTTGTCTGCATGTGCCTCTGTTACAAAGCAGCATAATTTAGTAACAGCATGAACTGGAGAAGTTAACGGAAGGCATGCCTTGTTCTGATGCCATGTGCAGGACGTATGGATTCATCCATTAATGGTTCATGGATCTAAGAACAGGAAGTGTGCATCCCCAATATCGTTCTGTTATGAGATATTGGAGACGTTTATTTTACTTGCGTTCTTAATCACTATGTAATCATACTCATTTCTGGAGCTCTCTAAGTTAGTCTTTGTAATATACCCATTGAAATCTGGTACCAAAGTCCTACCTGCACCTCACCGTGGTGGGGGGGGGGTGAACAGCTGACTAGGGGATTGCCCGGTGGGGCTATGCCATCAGTGGTGAAGGTCCAGGGTGAAAGCCCTGGATTGAAGGACCACCTTGGGCGACTCGCGAGGTGGACAGGCTCACCGGGAACCCCGAAAATAGCTGGCCAACGCAGGAGGCAGGTGTTGGAAGGACACCTGAGGGCGCATGAGGCCACAAAACTGGCCCACCGGCTTCCTTACCCTGCCAGAAGAGGATTGGTCACCATCTGGGAAAAAGACCAAGAAACCTTAGCATGACTATGTACCTAAACAGAAAAGTGAATATGAAAGAGGCAATAGAAAAAATCAGGAACAGAGAAACCTGGAGACGTCAAGTTGAGGACTCATCGTCGGCCTCGGCCTGACGGAAGAGAAACAAAGAAGAAAGAAGAAGACTGTTTTATTCAGTTCACATTCCTGGTGAACCTTAAATATGATATAATCCACAGCTTCTGATTGATTGTCTGCTGAGACGAACGCCACTTCTTCTACCCCTGTCGTAACCCTCTCTTGTAGGTGTATAGTTTCGGCTTGTTTGCATAACCAGTCACTTACTACAACTATACTATCTCTATTTCTATCTTGAATGAACTTCACTGTGGTATTGCATGGCTAGTCAGTTATGTTTACAATTGGTAATTGTTTTCAACTATTTCTTCTTTTCAGTTCAGCACACAAGAAACTCGATTTTACACATCAATTGCCTCTTTTGACTAGCTCAACACAAATCTGTCTGTAACAAATTTCAAATCGCTCACATCAACTAAATCTTTGGGAGTGCCTCACATGGGACTTTATATAGAGACACCTGTAAGACTCTCTAATTAAATATGCAAGGCTTAATACTGAACAGGTGGTCTGCCAAGCTATACACTGAGGCATTATACACACTCCCATTATATATATATATATATATATATATATATATATATATATATATATATATATATATATATACATACATACATACATACATACACACACACACGCACGCACGCACGTACGCTATCACACATGCACACACAATGCTGCTGTCAATCAAACATTTAAAGGCCAATAATACCGGTATAAAACATAGAGGCTCATCTCAACTAAATGTCACTGTTCTCAAAAAACACCTTCACGTCTGCTATATATCTACATAAAGACGTCTCGGGTCTCTGGGGACTAACCTTCCAATTGTACTCAACAAGCATGCAATGACTGAATAACTTGTGTCATTTATTGCCATCCATAAAGGGCGCTTGGAACTCAACAGTATTTTTAATACAGATTCTCTGCACTGTTTAAATTAGTTTTCTTCATGGACATTACAGTGGTCAAGGTGGTCATCTTCAGTCCACAGGCTACAGACTCTGCAATGTGTAGCCAGCTCTCAACTAGTGATGGATTGATGGTGGCTGGCACCTAAAGCTGTACCAATATCACTTTTTGCCGATTATGCTGATACCACGTAAAGCTGATGCCAATTATGAGGCCGATTATTTCATTATTTGTTAAGCCAAAATGTTCGGTTCCGAAACAAAAACCTACCATTGTAATGCAAGCACATGTTTTGCTGCTTGCGCTCGCCGTGATAAAATAGTTGTCAAATACTACAAACAAAACTTAATAAGAATCAAAACATAGATATTTGTGCTCCTTTTCTTTTTGTAACGATTATTGTGCATAAAACAAATAAATTTATATTTATTTATTTCAGCATTTTCGTTGGCCGTAGGAAGACGTCAGTAGGTGCTATTGTAAATTTTTTTAAATCGGCACCAATTATTTTTGCTAATACCAATTATACCGATTGTTGTAATAATCGCCCTGATTATGACTATGGCCAAGTAATCAGTACAGCCTTGCTGGCATCTAGGTGTTTGTGAGTGTAAAGGGGCAATGGCAATTTCCATTTAAAAAGCTTTCTTTACCACGACTGGGTTTCATTTTTGTTAGAGTTTTTGTTAGCGTGATACAGCTGATTGTGCTAAACTCTTGCGACAGTCCCTTAAAAGTGCTATTTAATTATTCATTTCCTTTATTTTACTTTGGATAACTATTACTGCATAAAAACTGGCGGTTGTCTTCGAATAGCTTTACAACTACAAAACAAAGATTCTGATTGAAAATAAATGCAGCCGGCTAAGCGTTGTGTTGCATTTTCATCTCTTTGGGTATAGAAAACAAGTAGAACAGGCGCATTTTCAGTGTTGAAGGATTTTCTGCTGATGACGAGGGCGCCATAGGATAAATGATGTATTAAGCAGCTTTCGCATTGGTGTGGAGCAGAGCTATCCCATGTGACCGCTGACTCCTTTGATTAGCCATTCGTACATCCTGCCTTGGTCTTCCGGTGTCGCTGGCCGACGGTTATTGCTCTTTGATATTACCTTACCACCAGAACTTGATGTCAAGGTTACAGTCTTGTCAAAGCAGTTCAGATTTATAATGGATGAGGTTGAGGAATCGTTTCACATTGGCAGCTGAAGGGCTGCACGAAGCTGGTGTATCTGAAGACAAGGAATTATTATTGTTGTTGAGGGAAGAAGAGTGGGAAAACTTTCCCGAAAGCCACGCTGGCGACCGCCTTAAGAATTCATGGCAATTTTTAATGGATACTTCAAGCCTTTTGCATAGCCAAGCGAGTGGATTTCTTGGTGTGGTCGTAAAATGAATGCTTACTGTGAGTGCCAAAGCTTTAGTTTGGTTTTGTTCTTTCAAGAAATCGATGATCTTATTTTGTGCCACATAGTCATTGATCTTGTTTGTTGCAGCATAAATCAGTACTTAATCGTATTTCTTTTACTCTGTGGATCAGTGTTCTTATTGGGTGTCGCAAACGATTGATGATCTTATTTCGTGCTGGACCAAGATACTTGGATTCTTGGTGCTCTGCTTTTGTTGATTGATGAACTATTTGGTGCAGCTTAGATCAATGATCTTATTTGGTGTTGCATAGATCATTGATCTTATATGGTGCTGCATAGATCCATGATCTTATTTGGTGTTGCATAGATCAATGATCTTATATCGTGCTGCATAGATCAATGATCTTATTTGGTGCTGTGTATATTGTTGATTTTATTTAGTGCTGCATAGATCAATGATCTTATTTGGTGCTATGTATATTGTTGATTTTATTTGGTGCTGCATAGATCCATGATCTTATTTGGTGCTGCATAGATCAATGATCTTATTTGCCACTAAGCAGCACTACATGTACGTAAACTCTAAAGTTTGAGTCGTGTAAATGGTGTAGTTGCAGTGTGATTCTTGTTAATGATTTCATTAGGATAACTATAATTGTAACTTAAAAATATCATTAACTGTAACTGTAACGAAAATAACACTAACGAAAATTCATTGTTATTCTTATTGATGTGAAAGAGCATTCAGTGTATGTGGGAAGCTATGTACTGGAAAGCAAAATCAGATACATGTGAGCGAATTTGGAGTGTCCTGTTACTCGTGTATTCATGAAGCTTTTCAGAAGCCTTTCGAAGCTCTAAGCAAATTATAAATGTAACGTGTCTTAATATGCACAGCACTGCATCTGTAGGGAATTTCGCTTAGCCTTATTGTAGCTAAGTACTATAACTAAAATAAAATCCAGTAACTATAACTCTAACTAAAAAATAATACTAATTATTACTGTAACTATAAATAAAATGAAAACCCATTAACTACAACTGTACCTGTACGTAACTAAAATAAAATCTGTAAGGAGGAGCACACTGTGTAATTGGCTAAACTATTGGAATTATGTGGTATTTCTAAATATCAGCAATTTCTACAATACAACCCTATCTCTAAGCTCGACACCTACTACTCTGTGAAAGCAGGTAGACTCCCTTGACTAAGTCTTCCCGCCGTAATGGGGAAACATTTTGTGGACATACAGTAGTGTTTGATGGACAGTGTGTTATATAGCGTTAGCCAGCTAAAAGTGTTTCTGAATTTTTATTTGTTTTTTGGACAAATTCATCATTTTGATTGATTAATTATCAAAATCCTGATGTCTGCCAATTTTCTTAGTTTTATTCACCAACAGATAAGTGTCTGTTTCTGTCATACTAAAATGTATGCCATTTGGCTGTAACACTGATATACGCTGTTTACAGTGTTAATTAGTAGATTCACTGAATGATGCTCTCTTCATTAGGGCTGTAATTCAAATTTTGAGGCCAGAACTAATATGGATGGCACTTTTTAAGTTCTGTTGCACTGGTGAGTCACCCACTGGCTGAAGTCCGTGCTCTCTCCTGATTACATTTTTTAAAGCTCACTGGGATGTTTTCATGTTTTTCAGTGTTTCCTGTAAGTATGACTTGAACTCATTGGCAACCTCCTTGAGAGCTGTCTGTAACCTTGTTTAGACTAGTTATGCCTATCATTTGTGCATTGGCTCAGTACATGTACCTCCTGTTTGGTCAACCACAGACAGGTACTTTGTTATCCCTTTCAACTTTTTAAAAAATATGTTGGTGCGTTTTTGCTTCTATTGTTTCTCTCTTCTCGAATATTGTTCACTGCCAAACCAATCCTTTTTCCAAGACTGGCATGGTTAAAAAGTCTCTATTACCATCTAAAAAACTCAATGTAATACCAGTGCATATTCGCATACTTCTTGCTGGTTATGTTGAGCAGAACCCTTGTCCATCGCTTTAAGAGCATAAGCTGCCTGCCATCTGAGCTTTGCCTTTATCCATTCCAAAGCCCATGTTCTGACAAATGACCTCACTGAACACTAACTGTTTACTTTTGTCACATAATGAAACATGGCTCTGTCCTGATCACATACAGTCCTTTCTTTCAAATATAACTCCTTTTTATTCATTGCTGCAATGGCTGAATAGAAATGATGGCGGATTAGCTTTCCTTAACAAATCCCTCTTACCTTTGTTTCACTCTGTTCTCCCAGTACCTCCACTAATGTCTCTTGAATTATGGTTGCTATTCTAAACAAAAAACATTTTACACTCCTAAATACATATATTGACCTCTATCACTTTCTTTAATGATTTCTTTATTGAGTGGACATCAAGCTCTAAACTCATGTGGAGGCTCTAAACTCATCTCCAACTGATTTAGTCATTACATTCATATTAATAAATGATAGCACTTCTACCTCTCATGAACTCTTGACTTCTTTTGCCCTTAACCAGTGGAGTACCTGCCAGTCTTGTTGTCCTCGAGACCAAGGTCTTGGTCTCGAGTGCGCTCGAGTTCGTTTTTAAAAGTCTTGGTCTTGGTCTTGGTCTTGAGGTTCAAGGTCTTGGTCTTGGTCTTGGTCTCGAGGTTCAAGGTCTTGGTCTTGGTCTTGGTCTTGAGGTTCAAAGTCTTGGTCTTGGTCTCGCAAGACCAAGACCAAGACCGGCTGTCAATATGAACAGTCATTTAACAGAACTCAAGAATTCTGTATCAAGCCTGCTTGCATCATACGACCAATATCTATGGATGGATACAAGTCTTTGTTGGTCAGGAAAACCCATTGGCAGCAGCAACAGTTATTCTGTATCAGACGGATGATAAACCATGGGAAGATTTCAAAAGGACTCACTATATGTACATTTACTTCCAGTGCTTGAAAAGCTGTGTGCGTGTGTCAGCGACTTCAGCACCTGTAGAACGTATTTTTTCACATGGCGGAATTTTTATGAGGCCCACCAGGCACGTCTTGGTCAGAAAATTCTGAGCGAATTGGTTTTTATAAAATACAAAAGGCATTTGGAATAATAGTTTGCATGAAAGACTTTTGAATACAAATTCGGATTTCTCTGCAGTTTGCATTTAAAGTTAATTTGCTTGAATTAAATAAAAGACTCATGTTTTCATTAAAATAGCGAATATTCCGACTTGACAATTTTAGAAGTCTTGACCTGATTGCGATTTTTTGGGTCTTGGTCTTGGTCTTGAGGTTCAAGGTCTTGGTCTTGGTCTTGGTCTCGAGGTTCAAGGTCTTGGTCTTGGTCTTGGTCTTGGTCTTGAGGTTCAAGGTCTTGGTCTTGGTCTTGGTCTTGAGGTTCAAGGTCTTGGTCTTGGTCTTGGTCTTGAAGTTTAAGGTCTTGACAACAAGACTGGTACCTGCCAATGCACACTAAAGGCCTCACCCTTGAGCTTGTCACAACTACATCAGAGTGCAGCTTAATTCATGGGATTTTGATTAAAGAGACTGATCTTTTTGATGTCAGTGCTTCCATTTGTTTTCAGACCAAACCACCATTAATCATCCCAATCAGTTCTGACCGAACTGCGTGATAAGCACCTTCCTCTTAAATAAAAACTGTCGTTCACGACCAGAAGCCTTGGTTGTCTGAAATTGACAAAGCTTGACATCAACATAGCTAACTGGAATGCACTTGATGCTGCTCATGACTTGTATTGTATTGTATTGTATTGGATTGTATTGTATATAAACATTTATAAAGCGCCTCTAGTAGGGTGAACCGTTCAGAGGCGCTCCCAGTGCACAAGGCCAAGAGAAAATAAATAAGTCTTGAGGAAAGCAAAAGAAGACAAGGGGGTTACCTATTAAAATTTGAGAGCGAGTAGAAGGAGACAGTGTGTTCCAGAGAGAGGGACCAATTGAGGTAAAAGATTGGGACTGCGCCATAGCTGTTCTAGTATGAGGAACTGAAAGATCAAATCTGTCAGAGGAGCGAAGTGGACGATGCGAGGAGACAGAAAGAGGCTGGTAAATTACATTAATTAAATATTTGGGGGCAAGACCCCGCTGTGTCTCGGACACCAGATTGAGGATTTTGAACTAATACATGCAGAGAGAGGAAGCCAGTGCAGTTGCAGTTGCTCAAACATGAAAGACGAAATTCATGAGTAGCAGCTGCATTATATCACGTGTATTTTGTGGTGTAAATTTGTTCGTAACTTGGTTTCTAAGGCCAAATCCTCCTCTCTCTCACTTAATTTCAGAAAACTCACCCTGCCGTGTTCTCTATAGAAGGCTCTCAATAAGTTACTTCATAAGAAAACACCTGTCACCCATGATCTTTGCACCATCTGCTCTGGCCGATGCTTTCATAAAGGTTTTTGGTGAATAGATAACTGAACTTCTTTGGCATTCTGCTATCAAATGGCTTTATTTTGAGCGCAACAAACCCATTCTCTCAATTCCATTACTCGTTTTTTGGTTGGAATTTAATTGCTTTTTTCGTCTGCTGTTCCCTGTAGGCAATTCCAACTCGCCTTCTCAAAAGCTGCTTTGATATGCTTGGTACAATTATCTTGACATTAATCTTCTCTGCCACAGCTGTTACTACCAGCTGTGACAACTCAGGGTGGTATCTTGATCTCACTCCCCTAGTTCAGCATCTACTTGTCCATGTGTGGTCTCCTGCCACACATGATGGGCTCCCAACCTGCCTATTGATCAGTTGGGTCCTGCGAACAGCTGCCCTGCTGGTAGGTAGCATCCCGAAGTTTGGACGGGTCTCGGAGTACATGTGGGAGGTACTCCTCTGGCTCCCCTACCCACAGAGCATTGCTTGTGGAGTCTATGCTTTGGTTAAGCAGTGCATTGAGGGCTTGGCTCCCCCTTACCTCCGGGAACTTTCCTGCTCCACTGTGGCTGTCCGGCGTCGTGGTTCACTTCACTCTGCAGCACAGGCGGAGTTCCTTGTCCTCCACGCATGGACTGCTATCCGGCAACACTGTGCCTTCTCTCTCTCTCTCTGCCCCAATGACCGGGAATGGGCTCCCAGTAGCGCCTGACCCAAATTGATTGCTCTGCTGGTTTCCACTTCTGCCTTAAGACTATCTTATTTGAGGGGGGTTGGACGGAGAGCGCTCCTGAGTAGACAACCTTGAAGGGGCGCTATAGAGCCTCTGTAATAATAATTATCGGTCAATTTCTGAGGGGTTTCTTCCTTCCTTGTGTTTCTCCCTTGCAATAATCTACCCTTTGTTGAAAGAAACCATCTTTGGATGGTGACAAACTACTGGCCTTCTCAAACTTGAATTTTATTTTGAAACTACTTGAGCATGTTGCTAAGTTGGCTGGATGCCCATCTGACATCAAATTCCTTGCCTCTACCTTTGCAATCAGCATATCATACAATCCACTCCACTGAGGCAGCTCTTTTCTCTGTCTACAATGGACATTATCCGATTTATGGACAATGGTAAAATAACACTTACTCTTCATGAACTATCTGGTATCTGAAATACTGTTGACCATGCTATCTTGCTCCAAGATGGCTTTTCCAAGATGGCTGGGGACCAGGGTATATCTACTGCAACTCGCTTCTTACTGACATTTTTAAAGCAGACTTGGTGAAGCTGTAGAGAGGTGGTCATAGCTATAATTAAAACTTCAAAATATGACCAAATATAACTGAATTGGCTGCCCATAGAATAACAGATATTTTCAAGACTGAGCTAATAATACACTAGAGTCTACACGTAAGCCAACCTCAGTATCTTCATTCTATGCTGACTCCTAAGACTCTACTCAGGACTCTCTACTCTACCAGGTCTTCTGACTGTGTTAATCTGACTTTTCCCATTGACTCAGACAGTTCTGTGTGAGCATCATTTAGTTCTGTTGTTGGCTCTTTCTTCTGGTTCTCTGCCTTCAAGCAGGTTCAAACGTCCGACGTCGCCACACCTCTCGATGTCAAGCCTCTTCTTTAAGTCTTCTGTATCCCTCCTTCATCATCCAGTCCATGTCTTGGTCTACCCTTTTGTCCTTCTGCCCTCCATTCTTCCCTCGATGACATTTCTTAGGAGAGTCCTTTCTCAGCGTGTGCCCAATCCATTTCCTCTGCCTTTTTCTTAATATGTGTATCAAGGATCTTTCTTCTCCAATCCTTCCTATCACTTCTACATTTGTTTTATGTCCAGCTGATCTTCTCTGTTCTTCTCAAAATCCACATCTCAAACATCTCCAGTTTCTTGATGTCCTATTTCTTCATGGTCCATGTCTCTGTGTCATACAACACCACACTCCACACCAGTGTCTTTACCATTCTTCTCTTCAGATTCCTGTTCATTTTTCCTCTCAATTAATCTGTCTGTTTTGCAAATGCCTCTTTACCCAGTGCTTCTTTAACAATAGGCTCTAGAATTCTCTTTCGGCAAACCATTAACTCTGCAAAGGTTGTTGTGTCTTTCAGAAATTTGAAGTTAAAACTCCTCTTTATTTTGCACTCATTTTGCCTGCAGGCTATTTCTATGCCTTCTCGGGTTCCATTCTTCGCTTTTCACTGGACTCATCCTGGAATTTGGCGTGCACGATTTTGCTCAGTATTCACCATCGACTGCTGCCTTTAGCCATATGACAGTTATGCTATAGAATTTCTATGATTATTTTTATTACTGTGGACAGACGAGTCATCGACAAAAACTATTACATAGAAGTCAGTCATTGTCGATGAGCCAGACCTCCACATTAGGAATTGAGCCTAAGTGCACATGTCACGACCAATTCTATACAATATTTTCTGAGAGTACATTGACCCCTAGCATTCAGAAACCATTCTCCATGCCTTATTTTGATGCTGAAGGTTCCCATCAGCTTACAGCTTGTTTGTACTGAATTGTTTTTGGGTTTGTTCTCCATCTTTCATAGTGCCTTGAGCTGAATGAACATATTTATTTCTCTTTTCTATCTGAACCACTGTGTTAATTTTTAGCGCTTTTTGTCATTAAAATTCTGTTTACTCCATTTACTGTGTTGATTGGCTGGTAACATTGTCAATCCTTGTGAAGGACTGAAGTCTTCTATGCTTTAGTTCTCTCTGCTTCCTGTTTTTTCCTCCATTGAAGGCCATCTAATAAAAGATTGGTTTAGAAGATCTTCCACAGCAGAGACTTTATATCCAGTTCAAGTGTTACACTACACTTCAGTCGCTCCGAAAATTGCCTGCATTGCTTATTGGTGCACCACTCAGCAGCTCAAACTCAGCTAGCAGCTGGCAGAATTGTATTAGTCTGAAACTTTAATGTTATGTTACGTGTGCTGCACTGGCTATCTTTGGCTCAGCGTAAACCTTTGGTCCAACACAAGACCAGCATTGCTCACTTGGGCATCATAGATCATTGGGTGCTAAGATAACAAGGAAGTTTCCTGATGAAGACCTTGGATGGAGCAGGTGTTAGCCAGTTCGTCACAGGGCATGAAAGTAGCTAAATGGCAGCAGTCTTCCACTGGCCCCAAGAGAGACTCAGGGTACATGTATCAGTTCAGCGAGTTCGCTGTAGAATTCACCAACAGAACTAAAGGGTAGTTGATGTCACGTACGGCGTTCTGCCACATCGCATCATCTGGACCTGGCATGAGGACAGACAGATCGTTTCCTTCTGAGGATAGACATGTGATGTCTAGGACAGATGACGGCAAGGCAGCCATGCGTGACCTGAGGTTATGCTCGGATGAAGAGCAAGAGCAGAAAACCTTCCAGAGTGATGTTTTGCTTGTGCAGTCAAGTGTCGGCACAGATCCACAGTTTGTGATAGTGCCATGTTATCTGTCTCTTCGTCAAGGTACTGCTTATTGGCACGTTGACTGATTGCTGTTTTGAGGATAAAATGTCCATTGATAAGCAGCTGACAAGCTGTGATAGTAAAAACCGTTAATTAAAACTACAAAATTGCCATCATAAGCAAGGAACATTGTATCTTGAGTCCGCTCTCATTTCTTGGAACCGGACATGTATTGGCAGCTGACGTTCAGAAAGGTTTTAATTTAAAACTTTTGGTGTCGAACAATTTGAAAACAAGCAGATATCAAGGTGTTTGAGATATAAGAACACAATAACAGACAAAATAAACTTGATGTATTAGAGAAAATATAGAGTTTAGTAAACACAACATTTCGTTAGTTTCCACTCTGACCACTGCCAACTGACCTTGCATTGGCTGCGATTCCTGTTCCAATTGTGCAATCTTTCAGTTGCAGCAGCCCAGTAGAATGGATGAAGATAGCAGCATGACCAGTGGTAACCTAACCGTGTCCAAATGACTTACAGACTTAGTAGAACATAGGGGAGGTGCGCTCATTTCCAGCTCTTCGGCCCTTGAGCAGGCAGCAGACGAATCCAAAGGTTCTAGACGCAGAGCCCGTGCATTGTAAGACTTTCCACAGAGTAAAATGCGTGCAAACACCTTGCCCGGGGTCATTACACGGAGTCTCCTCTGCAGACTCAGACTTGCAATCATTAGATTACAGAGCACACTGTTTGAATTAGGGCAAAACGGAAATCGGGATCGGTAAACCGATTTTTCCGATTTTTGGACTATCCGGATTTATCGGGATCCATAATGTCTAACCCGCCGATTAATAACAGTTTTTTGATGGTTTCGGTATGGACTAACAACAATTTATAGGCCACTCAGAAAGGGCAATTGGCATTTGCACCTGTTTAAGGCCCGGCTATTCCAATACCAGCCATGCGTTGAATGCGTTGAGGCCAGCGACTATTAGCCCTGTCAGTCAGTTAAGAAATATAGTGAAGAGGTGACTGACTGGCTGTTCTTCCATCCAATCGCCTGTAGCTGAAGCCAAGCCATTAGCCAATGATGACTAACTTGGAATTAGGCTTTGGTACTAGTTGGAATTGGAATCGGCAAGTAATGGCCTATTCTATCCAGGTTGACCCATCAATAGCGTCGAGGACAAAAGCGCCCCGACAAATGCACCCTGATAAATGTGCCCCAACAAATGCACCACAAGAAAACACCCAACACTAGCGCCATAAAATCAGTGACAAATGCACCCCGACATTTGTGCCACATAATACCTTTATACGTAAGTGCAGTTTGATATTAAAATACTTGTTGGAATTAAAGATATTTGTTATGCGGGAATTAGAATCATTTCAGGAATTAAAGATATTTGTTGCAATTTAATTAGAATCGTTTCAGGAATTAAAGATATTTTTAACATGAGGATTAGAAGTGAATTAAAGATATTTGTTACAATTTAATTAGAATCCTTTCATACATGACATACATCTCTCTGATTAATGTTTTCATCTTTGTATTAAAATTTCGTGTTTGACTTTAACAGTTACATTACATACATTTATCTTATTCATGTGTATTAAAATTAAAATTTAGTTTACGGGGGCGCATTTGCCTGGGCGCATTTTTTGGGCACATTTGTTGGGACGCATTTGTCGGGACACTTTTGTCCTCCGCGCTTTTGACGGGGCGTCACTATCCGGTATCTGGATTCGGCAAAAAACCACAATCGGTTATGCCCTAGTTTGAATATATTTATTTATTTATTTATTTTTATTCCGGATATTTCTATAGCGCCTCTCGAAGTCAACTACTACTCAGAGGCGCTCCTGACTACAGCATTTGATACTGTGCTGGAATTTTCACGCCGAAGCGCCACGAGCAATTATTAGTGAAGGACTTGCCCAAGGTCCGTACGCAGCGGCTAGAGTGGGATTCGAACCTGCAACCCTCCGGTCACAAGGCGCCGAACTTACCACTGAGCCACCACGCCCCGCAACATTATTTATTAAGGAGCTTTTATATAGTGCCCCTTCAAGGTGATCTACTCAGGAGCGCTCCTAGTCCAACCACGGCTAAAGAGAGTAGTTTTCAAGTTTGTAAGAAACAAGGTAGAGTGAGTCATAGGGACCAGGCGGAGTGCAACAGGAAAGCCATTCCAGGTTGCGGGGCCAGCGACCGAAAAAGAACGGCGCTGTACTATGCTGTACTGTAATAATAATAATAATCTTCGTTTAATATTTTCAAACTGACAATTACGCAGTATGATTATAAATCAGTAGGAACGGATGATCACAAGTTATTACAGGAGTCGAATTTAACTGTATACGGCAGCCATGCAAGGTGCCCATCACGTCCTACATCTCATTTTAACAACGCGCCATCTCGCGAATGAAATTCTGAGTGGTCCTTTGGGATGATTGCGGGAAGCGATCCCGCTACTTACTGCTCTTCACGCCAGTGATGTTACCACTACTCTATGGACCCCCCCCCATAGAGTTGTAACCTGCAGTTGTTAATCACAGTAAATTCTTTGCATCATGGCGCCATCTACGTGTTGTTCTCATTCCTTGGCCATTTGATAGAAGGCATGCTTTGTTGATCTGCTGCTGCTGTTGTTATAGTTTGTTTTGTCTTCCAGTCCGTTTCCAGCAAATCTTCATTGGCATTCTGGTGCGGCATTGGTCTTGGAGTTTTTATCGAGCAGTTGATTTGCTCGACTTTTTTGACTGCACACTCTGTTACCTTTGACCTTTGCTGTTAAGTCAGTGTTCTTGTACTGTTGGAGGAGGGAGGAGTCTTGTGTGAAATGATTGTTCTGTCATTTTGTACTCAGTGGCGTTAAGTTAGAAGTAGGACTGTGGCTCAGGAATTGATGAAAAAAGGTTAGGCCCTATGATGGGAAAATTAGTGAATACAGATTGCATCATAGCCTAGGGAAATTATCCTTGTCAGCTACAGCTGCTGGTTTAGTTATTATCTAGACTTTCTAGAGAATAGCTAAGGGTCAGTGCTTAATGTCTCACAAATTTCTACAGTGCCTCAGGTGCCAACATTTGCATATGGGCTCTATATGGGTTCCATATGGGTCGTGTATGAGCTCCGTATAGGCATTCTGGCAGGAAGATCAGGTGCCAGCATCATGACTAATTATAATAGTTTGGTCTTTCACTTCTGTACTTCAGTTTCTGGTGTGTGATGTCACTCATGTTATTTCTTGTGACTTCAAGAAACTTTACTATAAATCTTGAAGACCTGAACAGTAATCAATCAATCAATCAATCAATCAATAAAATCCTTTATTGAAGCCGTTTGAAAACAAAGCAGTATAACATAACAGTATCAGCATTTGCAACAAAAGAAGACCCAGAAGGGATAAAAAATCCCGCTATGTAGGGCCACCTAAGGTTCAATACTATAACAATAAATGTCATTATAAAAGTCTTTCAATCAATATTCTAATCAATTGCTTCGATCAAGAAAACAGAAGTGAACAAGATAAATCTAAATTAAATTTAAATTAAAACTTAATTAAATGGTATATGTGGAATCCAAAACAAAATTAGTGCAATTGCAGCAAACAGTTAACATTATACAATTATTAAGTGCATTGGACATGACACGAGTGCACACAAACAAATGGTGAAAAACACGAAAAAACACGAATATCACGAAGAACCAGTTAAGGAATCGAATACTAAGATAAGCAGAGAAAAATGATAATCACAAGTCTCTGCAAGAAAACTCAATGACGAAAATTTTAAACACAACAAAACTGAATGAGCTATGACTCCAGTAGGAGTGCGCGCAAAGATTTTTTGAAAAAGTACAAGTTAGGCAGTTTATGAGTATTATATGATATTATATATATATATATATATACACATACACTATATATACACATACACTGGATATATATATATATATATATACAGTAATATATATATATCTTGTAGACCTGAACAGTAATATATATACACTGTATATATATATACTGTGTATATATATATATATATATTACTGCTCAGGTCTACAAGATTTATAGTAATGTTTCTTAGTTACAAGAAATAACATGAGTGATATATATATATATATATATATATATATATATATATATATCTGTTTGATTACTTTTTATAATCCTGAGCTTTAAAACTTGTGAACTTTACTTATTGTGGATGAAGGAAGGTTTGCAACCATTCATTATCTTGCCGTAGGTGGCAGCACCTTGCTTCACTTTACAACACTTTACCCTACATATCTACATAACCTACAGCTTTATATCTTAAATGTGACAGCCTTGCAGGTATGTGTCAAGAAGCAAGAATATCCTTTTGATTCTGTGTTTTTGTTTGTCAGATTCAGTCAGTGTGTTGTTATTTTCAGATACAATCTGAAAAGGAGTCTACGAACATCCTGTTAGTTGCTAGCACCGCAGTTGCTATTGCTGGTGCAGTCATCTTGCTTAGCATCGTGGTGGCTGTCATCGAAAAGAAGTACTTTCGCAACCGACTTCGGTCTTCGTTGTCGCACGAACATGCAACGACAACAACGCCCGTTGGCAACCAAAGACCGGAAGGTAGGCAACGAAACGAGACTAATGAAAACGAATAGGTACTGGCTGCATGATGCCAACATTTATACATTAGACATTTGCATGACATGCCATGTGGCTGGTGCTTCACGAAAGTCCATGGCTTTGGGAGTGCTGGCTGTCAGGTTTCTGTCTTTTGCAAGACTGTATATCGCAAATTCTTCTGTTCTTGGTGGCCACTGCAAATCGGCTTTCATCAGTATTTCTTCCAATCACCTACGCAGTCTTCGGATTCTTTGAAATAAAAAAGAATTTGGGAACTGCCCCCTTCCGATTTATAATCACGAAGGAGAGATTTTGCTATTGGCATTGTGTCATGGTCTTGGTTGCATGTCTGGATGGTATTACAGTAAAACGAAAGATATGCGCAGTTGACTTGCATCTAGGTGACTGGTTGTAAAGTTCTAATAGATCTAGCAATCCACCTGTGTATTGTTACTTCTGCCCCAAGCGAGAGTTCGTCTAGCCGTGCTGTGATCTGCAGCTCCATTACAGCATAGAAAGATACCAAGCAGAATGTTGTGACTCAGTGCAACATAGATAATTATCTATAATTAAATTCAACAGAGTAATGAACTCCCTAAAGAAGAAGAAGAAGAAGAAGAAGAAGAAGGAGGAGGAGGAGGAGGAGGAGGAGGAGGAGGAGAAGAAGAAGAAGAAGAAGAGCAGTCCCTTAAGCTAGCCTGAAGGCAGCCATGGGTATGAAATGTTAGCAACTTCATTTTCTTAGCCTCGGCATGTGAGGGCGGGTGGCCAGTCCTCTTCCTCGCCGTCTCATCCCACCAACAGCGTCCAGTCAGTGTACTCACTTTATAGCTGAGTTGGCTAGGGGGTGCAGGTGGAGCAGAAATCTCGAACTAAATTGCTGCCCTGGTGGGGATTTGAACCCCTGACCTCTCGACTGACAGTTCAGAATGCTAACCACTACACTATCGAGCACCCTTTCTCTGAAACCAGGTGAAAACTGCATTATCAATGTGATCGACAAAAAAGCCCTGGAAACGTTATCAGTATGGCTGAATCACTATCAATTGTTTTCCAAAATATAGTCTTTTCCAGGGTTTCCAAGTGCTGGGCCACATTGCATAAGTAAAAGTAAACACAGATCATTCCTTTACCATATGAATTGTGTTAAACTTCAAAGGCCATTGTCAAATATTATGTAGATCCTGGAGGCACAATCACAATAGGCCTTCAATACCATCTATGTAAATTTACATGGCAGATCCGGATGTTGATCCCAGGTTACAGAGGTCAAAGGGCGGCAGATCCGGAATTTTAACCCAAGTTACAGAGGTCAAGAGGCGGAGGATCAGGTATTTGAACCCAGGTTACAGAGGTCTAAAGGCAGAGGATGAAGTATTTGAACCCAGGTTACAGAGGTTAAGGGGTGGCAGATTCGGAGTTTGAACCCAAGTTACAGAGGTCAAGAGGCAGAGGATCTGGAGTTTGAACCCAGGTTACAGAGGTCAAGGGGTGGCAGATTCGGAGTTTGAACCCAAGTTACAGAGGTCAAGAGGCAGAGGATCTGGAGTTTGAACCCAGGTTACGGAGGTTAAGAGGTGACATATTACCTGCTTGTCTCTCTGGCAGCCAGGCTTGATTCTCCATTTGCTATCTCTGGACAACCCTTCTGACTTGCCGCAGTGCTTGTGGACAAGCTGGTTTCCTGCATTTAGCTTCTAAATAGCACTTTAGATGTTGGAGTTTATGATTATGATTGAGATTTCTCATAGTGGACATTAGTGCTTGGGCTTCCTAATGATTTTGCATTACAACCTAGACCAATAATTAATTAATTGTAAATGTAATAGTATTGGTACAGCATCTGTTTAATAGAAACATCTCAGAGGTGCTATTGACCTGACAGCATAAATCCGCAAACAGAATGGTAATTGCTGAGCACTCTAAAGCGACATCCGCAATTCGCCTCTGAGTTTTGGAGGAGCTATCATTTGGGGTGCTCGATAGTGTAGTGGTTAGTGCGCTGAACTGTCAGTCGAGAGGTCGGGGTTCAAATCCCTGCCAAGGCAGAAATTTGGTTTGAGATTTCTGCTCCACCTGCACCCCTTCCACCTCAGCTATAATGATTATGCTGACCGTACACTGTCGGTGGGAAGATGAGACAGCGATGTAGAGGACTGGCCACCTGTCCACATATGCCAAGGCCAAGAAAATGAAGTCGCTAACACTTTATACCCATGGCTGCCTCAGGGCTAGCTGAAGGGACTGCTCTTCTTCTTCTTCTGTCATTTTGGTAAGTAATGTCTGCTTTAA
Organism: Allolobophora icterica; assembly: GCA_963556255.1. Classification (NCBI taxonomy): domain Eukaryota; kingdom Metazoa; phylum Annelida; class Clitellata; order Crassiclitellata; family Lumbricidae; genus Allolobophora; species Allolobophora icterica. The sequence continues at coordinate 61,453,416 of OY744604.1, read as the reverse complement.
ACAGTGTTTTGGGATGCGGCTGTGTCACATCCGGATTCTCATATCGACCAACAGCTTTAGAATTAACATCCTGTGGGTGGGACATGGCATCCGATTGGTTAGAGTATTCGCTTTGTGTTGCGGAGAGTGCAGGCTCAAGCCTCCTTTGAGATGGTTACTGTGTAGAGACATTGAGCTAGTCCTTCACTTAAAAGTAATTGCTCAGATCTATTGATTGATGCTTGTCATTAGATAGTGGCGCTTAATAAATGTGTAATAATAATAATAATAATAATAATAATAATAATAATAATAATAATAATAATAATAATAATAATAATAATAATAATAATAATAATAATATAATAATAATGATAATGATAATGATAATGATGATAATAATTATAATAATAATTATAATAATAATAATAATGATAATAATAATAATTTTCTTTTTCTTTGTACGTATGTATATCTGTATGTATATGTATGTATGTATGTATGTATGTATGTGTGAATGCATGTATGTATGTATGTATGTATGTTTATATATGTATGTACGTGTGTATGAATGTATGTATGCATCTGCAGGCTATTAATATCGCACTTTTAGAGCCTCACAAAGGCATCAAAAACATGGCTACCTTACAGATCTAACTGTAATTGCTGTTAGAAATTTAATAATAATAATAATATTAGTTAATATTTGCACTTGGTTGATTTGCCGAGCCCGAGGAGTTCTAGCCGTTCCAGACCCTTAACAGTTTAACTAATATTGAAGTCCCTGAGGGATCATTTTTACCTCGGGGCATAAAAAAAATGTAAAAAAATAAAAATAATAATAATAATAATAATAGTAATAATAATAATAATAATAATGATGATAATAATATTATTATTATTTGTTATTAATAATAATAATAATAAAAATTAAAATAATAATAATAATAATGATTTTTAATGTGGGCGGAGCAAAGTAGCCGCTGAGGTCAGGCAGTACTTTGAAAGCTAACAATGCCGCGACAGCACGTGAACACCTGAACCATCAGTAATTGGTTGATTGATGTATTTTGTCGGCCGCATAAAGACCTCTATTGACCTGCAGAGTCTGTTGAGGATTACTGACCGATAAGCGTGTGCTGATGGCCAGAGATTGTGATCCCATGGTGAGGCAAAGCAGTGGCTTCAGAGTGTGGACCTGACAATTATGATTTGGCACCCTTCGACGAGCATGGTGATGGCATGGTTATGCTTGAGAACCTGCAGCACTTGGTTGATTTGCGGGAAATACAACTGCTTAACCATATCCAGGTGCTGCTTCTTTTTCTTTTTCTGACATGGCTAAGCATACATACATGTATGTATGTATGTATACATGCATACAGACACACATACATAGTGCATGTATATATGTATGTATGTATGTATGTATGTATGCATGAATGCATGTGTGTATGTATGTATGCATGTATGTATGCATGTATGTATGACATTGTATGTATGTATGCATGTATTTATATATGCATGTATATATGTATGTATGCATGCATGTATGTACATATGTATGTACGTATGTATGTATGCCTGTATGTATGTATGTAGTATGTATGTATGTGTGTACAGATGTATGTGTGTATGCATGTATGTATGTACATATGTATGCATGTATGTACATATGTATGTATGTATGTATGCATGCATGTATTTATGTAGTATGTATGCATGCATGCATGTATATACATATGTATGTACGTATGTATGTATACATGTATGCATGCATGCATGCACATATGTATGTCTGTATGTATGTATGTATGTATGTTTATATATGTATGTACGTGTGTATGAATGTATGTATGCATCTGCAGGCTATTAATATCGCAGTTTTTAAGAGCCTCACAGATACAATAAAACATGGCTATCTTACAGATCTAACTGTAATTGTTGTTAGAAATTTGTGTAGCGCCGCTACAAGAAAACGAATCAGAGGTGCTTTCAGTACTGACCTAAATCATGTTAAATCCATTAAGAAGAGGAAATTCACAGTTAGCAAACATTGTGCAGTTTAATATGGTCGTCAGCGGCAACAGATTACCAACTAGAGTTGACATATATGACAGCAAGTTCAGAGTTCCCGAAGCACGTAGAGTTGAGGATGAGGAACAATGATAGGTGATGTGACCTCGTGCCAGTGGCAGACGGTTGTCTCACTGTCCCTTTCAGATGAAGACGACATGACGTCCGGAAATCCGTTGAACCAGGAGATATGTGCACGACATGTATGCATCATCTGCTGACCGTAGGTAGTTGAGATAATCTGTGATTGACTGTTCGGTGCAACTCCAAAGACTCTTTGCCTTTGCTGTACCCGGTCCATGGTTTCCTCTTTCTGGCACGGACAGAGCATAATGGTTTGATGTTTGACTGTCTAGCTGGAAACCTGTCTCACCTCTGTAGGTGGAAACCTGTCCCCCTTTGTAGGTGGAACCCTACCTTCTCTGTAGGTGGAACCCTGCCCAAGTAGGTGGAACCCTACCCCCTCTGTGGGTGGAACCCTGCCCGCCCCCTCTGTAGGTGGAACCCTGCCCCCTCTCTAGGTGGAATCCTACTCCCTCTGTAGGTGGAACCCTACCCCCTCTGTAGGTGGAACCCTGCCCCCTCTCTAGGTGGAATCCTACTCCCTCTGTAGGTGGAACTCTACCCCCTCTGTAGGTGGAACCCTGTTCCCCTCTGTAGGTGGAACCCTGTTTCGCCTCTGTAGGGGGACCATTCCAGCCACAGAGGGTCATAATAACATGTGACAAAAACCGTCTGAAACACAGTAATTCCATGGCGAGAACAGAAATAATCCCACCACGCCGACTCAGCAACTGTAATAGTTCAAACTTGCTAGAATTAAAATTAATGGGCAAATTCTGCATTTAGACAAAAAATCTACAGAAATGACGCAGACAGTAATCAACAGCCAACGTGGCTGCTAATATGCACAGAAAGAGGAGTTGTCATATCAGCAACCATCTTAGAACGTTCGTGTTGTTGATGTCCATGACTGTGTTCTCTCAGAATCTGTGTTCTCAGGAAACCATGTGTTGTAGCTAGTCTGTAGCTTGCGTATCTAACGAATAATAAGGAAGCATGTCATGATGAGTCTTTGATCAAATGCACATAAATTATGTATGACGGTGGCAACTGGCAAGGACAGCGAAGTTATGTCGAGTAACTTGGTTAGTTGACCACTGGTTGAATACTAGGCTTCAGTCCGTAATTTAAGTTCAAGCACAAACCGGAAGGTCATTCTAAGGTAGTGTCCTCTTGTCTAAACTCTGCCACTATGGTACTCGGGTGGTGCCAATCTCAAGCCTGAATGAAGAAGGAGGGCGGTGCTAATCATCTTCGTTATGGCACAGTGTTGTCGTTAAACAGCAAGTAATCGAATTCTCCTGTGAAATTGCTCTGGTCTTGTTTACCCATCTGTGTGATAGATCCTCTTGCAGCTGAGAAAGTTGGAGATTTAAATTACATTAACTTCCGTTTCCAGGCCATGCCTCTGAGGAGTGACTATGGAAGCACATTAAAAAGTGCATTAACTTTACTGTTACTCCTTCACGTTTATAGTGGGAATTTATGTACTGTGTATATATATGGTGCATATGTACATACCTGCTCGTGCTGTATACGTGTATGTATGTATGTATGTATGTACTATAGCATCTGTTATTATATGCATGCATGTATGCATTATGTATGTATTTCACCACTGCAGAACCACTCAATGGCAGTTCTTATTAGCCCACAAAAAGATTTCTAGGAAAGATTTCTAGGAAAACAAATTTATATGTAGTCAAATGATGCTTGCATAGCGGCATTAGGCAGACATTTGTATTTGGAGCAGAATATGAACTGTCTTAAAAGTGTTTGTCAGTTCTTGGGAACGCTTTTCAGCAACCGTTAATATTCAGCGTAGATTTTACTCTGTTGGGGTTGGTGTCGTTCCAATCACGGCTCAAGACTTAGAACTTTATCGTCAAGCTTAATGTTATAATCTTGACAAGATGTATGGTCTCAGCTTACTGCCTTGAAGTAGATTGGGCGTTGCTTTTCTATCAGGTATAAGTTGACAACCACTGCTGAGGTTTTAGAATTGCATACGACATCAATCAGATCACTTTGCGCTCTACCTGGTGTCTCTCTGTCTTTAAGTTTGTGTGTATGTGTCCATGTCTGTCTGTCTGTGTGTCTGTGATCTGTCCATCTGTCTGTACATTTGGCTGTCCGATGACATCAAAGAAGTTAACTTCAGGCAAAAAAAATTAATCTATCAGTCAGTTTCAGTGAGGTTACTGGAACAGGGTTTAAAGGTGTACAATCGCAAACTAGCCATCGTTATATGTGCAACTCTGTATTTGACTGTGCAATAGTTGTGTGATTTTTTAGTTAATTTTGAATCAGATCACGAATCATAATACCGACAATATAACTACGTTACTCAAAAACATTGTCAGTCTAACTCAGTGGTTCTTAACCTTTTCAAGGGAGCCGAACCCCAAGAAAAATCCATGACCACTCACCGAACCCCTTAAGTTTTAACAATAATTTTTTAACTAATGGGAACAAAAGGAAATAAAAAATTGTACCAAAATGTGATACAATATTAAAACATTCAATACAACACATGAACTACTATAACAGTTAACTAACCGTACCAACACTACCAATTGCATCTTAATGTGTCCTTTGTTGTTGCCGTTTGGAAACAATGTGAGAAATGAAAGTCCAGAAATGAAAATAAAATAGCAAATGATTTTTCACTCACACTCACTGACCCTGAATATGTATATATTTCAGAGGACCTCTGCCGAACCCCTGGCACTGGCTCACCGAACCCCAGGGGTTCGGTCGAACACTGGTTAAGAAACACTGGTCTAACTATATAGAAAGTGCTGCATGTGCAAATCATTATAACTTAGCTATATATAATTAATGATCAGATATCTTGTTCAGGAGATAAAATTGAACAACAATTATTGATGTACAAAAATAATTTCAATCGTATTCATTACATCTGTCATTGTTTAAATATGCTATGAAAATGGCCTTTCTGACCAATTTATGGCTTTTAGGCAGAGCCTTGGACAATCAAATATCTTGTTCAGGAGAGAAAATTGAAATACAAGTACTTCATGACTTGTATCCTCGAGTAAGAGTAAAAATGCCGAATATATCAGACCCAGGCTATCATATTTGCAAATCTTTCATTTATAAGCAGAACTTGAATCTTGAATGAAAAGTGATATGTTGCTGATTGGAGATGTACAGGCGTCATTATGACGATGTCCCTGTACTGCACATTTATGTCTTATTAAAATATGTTTAGAGTTGTGAAGTTATATTGTGCTAAGTATTAGATGCATTGGTAGTGTAGATTGGTGATTTGGTGCAATGAATGAATTAATTACCAGTATCTAGAACCAGCATCTTAAGGAATAAAATACATAGATAGGGTGTGGGGTATATGATTCACCATACTGGATTATTCAATGTAGAGCAGGGAACCATGACTGAATAATTCAAATCCTAACCATAAGTGAAAAGATCGTCTGCTTGATTGCCACGCTAGAGCAGAACTTGATCGATTCGATAAGAGAGTTTATGCGAAGTTGATCAGTTTAGGTCGCAGATTTTAGTGAAACAAAAAAGTAACTCAGTCTGGTGAAGTTTAGAAACGTTCGCACTGTCGGCTTGCATCGGGCTTTCAAGTTATGATGCCTGGAGCGTGTGAAACCTTCAGTGACGGTTGTGCGAGTAGTTTTCTGTTTACAAGAAGCAACAGTGCGGAGGCAAGCTGAGTTTGTTGTTGACCAAGACGGTGATCAACAATCGGATGTTAGACTTCATATAAGTAAGTTTTGTTGAACTCTTAAGCGAGAGAACATTGAAATATCGGGGAGATTCAGTCGAGTGCAGACAAAGACACAGACGGTGAAGAGGAAATCTTTGTGAGGGGTGTATCAAGTATGAGTAACAGCACAGATTCAAGAAAATCAAAATGGGAGGTTAGCAGAGACCATTATACAATAGCTAATAGATCATAAGATGCTGGTTTAAGTAGAGTAAACCAAGAAAATCTTTCAGTCAATACTCAAGCATTGATTGTATGATTGTACAGTGACATAATATACACACATATATATATATATATATATATATATATAATTATTTATATATATGCATATATATATATAAATAATTCAAACTGAAAGAAACTGATTAACGTTCATTGCAAACCTATTAGATCCTATTGCTTATACTGACGATGGGGGCTGTTGATTAAAAGTAGCAGGTGTAATATCCAACACCAGGTATAAGCGCTACATAAATTGTGTGCTGCTCTTACCGGGATTAAGCCATGATGGGAACCACTTAGACATGAGTCAAGGGCCAAAAAGACTGATTAAGAAACAATGAAATTGTTAGACTTACTTGAAAACAGACGCCATCTTGGATGCGTGTTGTCATCGGGTTGGATAATTATTATTCAGAATGTAGTGGTTACGTCATTAGCTGAGCTGTATTTATGGTGAGGGGAGGTCAGACCAAGACGAATATTATTAGACTTGCTTATAGACGTGTGGTGAGCAGGTGATATATATTGAAGACATAGGAGTATTGGAGTATTGACTAGTTGTCGAGTAATTTATTTCAGGGTGTATATCCAACACCACGGTATAAGCGCTAGTCATATCTCTTTCTTCTGCTGCAAAATTGATCTATCTAACTTGAAGGGGAACAGACATGCTCAAGTTATGAGGCAGTAGTTTAGGCTGAAAAAATAATGGTGTGTTTCCGGTGACACAGATTTAAGAAACTGGGTAGGTAGGTAGGAAAATTCTTTTTTTGGTAAAATATTTGTATGCAGTGCTATTTCACAGCGGCCATATCACCTTTTTGTTTTTCTTACATTTTGAGAACAAAGAAGATGTAACTAAATAAACACCTTGCTAAAACAGTTCTGTGTTCTTTAAACTTATTTGTCAGTAAATTAAATTTTAAAAATGTTTTCTTTATATATGCTAGAAGGCTAATATTTTTTCACAAGTGTAGTTCATCATGTCGTTTTCTGGCAGCCATCAACAATAGGCTGAAATTTCACTAATTTCATAATTTCTAATTGCATAATTTCACTACAGCTTGTACATTTTGATTATTATGTTGTTGTAAATAAACATACTAACTACTATGTAATATTTTTGTTCTAACCTTGTTTTCTGGGAAGGAGCACACTTCTCTGCTGCTTCTGACATCATTATTTCAAATGCAAATCTCACAGTTGTACTTGCAAGGGCTGTTGTTTCTGGAACCATACAGAGCATGGCATGGGAGAGGGGGGCTCTACACATGAAAGAGAGCTAAGACGCTTGCCTTGCACGGCCTCAAAGACACGTCACCTACCGGCCAAAGGAGGAGAACAGGGGACAATATATGTAAGAATTAAGAGCGGATTCAAAGACAAGCATCCTACAGGCTGAAGGAGGAGGGAAGGGGGACAACACACAGCGAAGAGAGCTCAGAAGCTGTCTTGTGCGGTTTCAAAGACACGCCACCTACAGGCCGAAGGACTTTGAAGGCTAACCACTCTCTCTCGACCGTCCACCGAGAGTGGCCATCATAACTGTAACAGCATATTCACGAGCGCTGTGTCCGAGGGGTTCTTCTGAGATCGATATTTAGTGGAGGCCCGAAAACAGTTGCTGAGGAGGCTGGTTGTTAAGGAGGCTGGTTGCTAAGGAGTATACTTGCTAAGGAGACTGGTTGTTAAGGAGGCTAGATGTCAAGGAGTGCAGTTGCAAAGAAACTGATTACTAAAGATGGCGGTTGCTAAGGAGTAGTTGCTATGGAGGCTGGTTGTTAAGGAGGCTGTTGCCAAGGAAGCAGTTACTAAGAAATTGGTTGCTAAAGATTTCAGTTGCTAAGGAGGAGTGCTAAGAATGCTGGTTGCTAAGGAGGCTCTTTGCTAAGGAGGCTGGTTGCAAAGGAGTGCTGTTGCTATGAAAACTGGTTGCTAAGGATGGCGGTTGCTACAGACGGTTGTTAAGTAGTTGCTACGGAGGCTGGTTGTTAAGGAGGGTGGTTGCCATGGATGCAATTGCTAAGAAAGTGGTTGCTGAAGATGGCGGTTTCTTAGTAGGATGGTAGCTAAGAACACTGGTTGCTAAGGAGTCTGGCTGCTAAGGATGGTGCTAAAGAGGCTGGTTGCTAACAACTCTGCCTGAGTCTGACGTTTGAAACTGAGTGCTAAAGAGGCTGACGTTGAGGCTGTTTGCTACGAAGTTTGGTTGCTAAGAAGGATGGTTGCTAAGGTTAAGTGCTACGGAGGTTGGTTGCTAAGTAGGCTGGTTGTTTAGGAGGCTGAGGCTGCCCTTGAGGCTGGTTGCTACAAAGGCAGCTTTATTTGTAGGCCTATGGTACGTACGATAATTGTAGATGTTGCTGATATATTGAATACGATTTGGGAAATAACACTGACGAGAAACCGTGGGAAAATCGCCGACTATCATATTATCTCCCCTTCCCTTCCACATTTGTAAAAACTGACCGTGGGAAACTTACACCCCATTTATTGCTCTAATTAACGGTGCACTTATTTACATAGAAAGACCGCTGATTTCCCAGTCGTCTGCTTTAGTGAGCGCACCTATAATGTCGCAATTCTGCATGTCTTTCATGGAATGCAATGTTTTCAACTGTTGGAAATCTGCAACTCTGACACGCAGTGGGTTACGAAAAAAATTTTTCCCCAAAATTATCCGAGTCGCGCCAAAAAAAGTGACTCGGTCGCGTTACCGAAAATACGCCATTATTTTTTAGCCTTATGCACGAAAACCTGTGATAACTAGCAATTTCTTTAAACTTGGTGCCATGACTTTAGTTATGAGTGATATTGAATTTTTTTCTGGCCTGAAGGCAACATATCTTTGGACATCTCTCTATTTTAGTTGCTCTGCTTTCGCCAATTCTTTCAACTAGAAATTAAGTGGCAAACAAACTGCATGTAATGCGCACAAGAAAGTACAAGAACTAAAATTGTACTAAGTTATCAAATTACATGTTTCTGTTGTACCTATGATTTGTCAAGTCAATTTGTAGGCATCATGTGGTTTACTCTTCTCCACAGATCTATAGTTTCATTTAAAAACAATTGATGTACCAAAATCATTTCGATCATATTTATTACGTCTGTCGATGTTTAAAATTTGCTATGAAAATGACCTTTTCTGACCAATTTACGGCTTTTAGATAGAGACTTGGACAAGTCATTTCTCTGTCCCTTGTCTGTAGTTCTGCAGTGTTGGAAGAATTTTCCATGCGCATCCCAAAGTGGTTAGGTTTTTTATTCAGGTTAATGCATAAATCTCTCATTTTATGCAATTTCAAGTATATATGGCACCCTGTGCAATATTAACAGCGCCTGCAGTGCACAGACATTGTCCATGGATGTTCTGTTTATGAGCCATTTCATGTTTGCAGCAAGCACTGGTACTAAGATCCCATGTCCCACAGTGGGATGATGGGGTATTGGTACCCATATCTGATAAATGTCTAGTTAGATCCAGACAAAGAGCGATCATTAGATCATGTTAAAAAATGAGTGTAACTGCTATCTTTCTTGCTTTTATGAGTTTGTCAGCTTTCCGTGAAATGTCCTCTTAGCAGTTCCACTATCTCCATCCAAATCTGACCGGTTCTGACCCAGTTTGAAAATATTTGTTTTCACGAGGTTAGAAAAACTCTTATGTGCTGTTTTATTTTCTAGATGCTTTGATGAAAGCTTAAGCTGATACAGTGAGAAGTCTTTTAACTACTAGACCATGCGACAGTCAGTTATTTCAATAAAAAGTGTAGAAAAGGACGCTGAATGTACCAGTGGTTTTTTTTAGACTTTTTTTATAACATGCAATGCAACAAATTTGCAGTGTGTTTACTTAGAATTAATTTTTCACATCTCCAGCCATATTGCAGTTTACATTTGCTGTCCTTTAATCATATTTCTTTTCATTCCGCTTCTCTGTTTCATTTTAAAGCGTTCTTTCATTATTGTGTATATACCATGTTTTTTACTTCTTTGTATATACCGTTATATAGGGCGACGTGACGCAAAATCAAGGTGGGAATTGTGGGGATTGGGGTTCAACCCCTAGTCTTTTTTAGGACCGCAGTTAAGTCTTCATTGAACACCCTGGAGGGTCGTTTCCAACCCCCTCAGTTGTATTAGTGTGATTTAGCATTATTTGACTCTGAGTCTCTGACAAAGAGAAGACATTTCCATGGTGTAACATACATTTTTTAAATTTCCCCAACAAAGGAATTGATTTTGATTCGAGTCTGACTTGCAAAACTGCTAGCGTTGAAATCAGCTGCTTTCAGATTTCGTTGACATCAGTTTGCAAAATACGGATAAAATGTTCAACCCCCCAGTCTTTTCTACAATTCCCACACTGCGCAAAAGTGACAAAATTTTTAAAAATCAATACATAGGTCGCACTGGCAAATATGGCACACCCCTACACAGATGGCCAGAGGTGGATAAACGTATGTGCTAATGGCGGCGATAGATATATGGCTATTATCAGCAAATACCTGCTAAAAAATAAATTTCTGCACTTTTGAAGTAACATTTTTTCAATATTTGGTGTTTGTTGTGGTTTTACGATAGCTGAAATTAAAGGTTAAAACCTGTGCAGTTTGTTATGCTTTACAATAATAAGGACTTGGTTCTATACATCATGTAGCTGAAGGGGTCCAGAGATAGTATATTGACTAAGAGACAGGCAATTAGATATTAAACAGATTAATCAGTTCAGCATCTTTATTTAAGTCGCCACCCTTGACGCTCATATAAAAACGTGAGTTATTGTCCAGAAAATACAGTGTGCGTGTGTGTGTGTGCTTGTGTGTGTGTATGTGTGTGTATGTGTGTGTGTATGTGTGTGTATGTGTGTGTATGTGTGTGTGTGTCGATGTGGCTCATAATCTCTCTGGAATGAGCACTGCTGCAGCCTTCCCTTGTTCCGATCGGAGAGGCGTTTCTGTGCTCCGCATTTTCCCACAAGGCGACCACAGTTTGTCCGACGTTATGAGTTATTTCACCGCATCCAAGCAAATTAACAGAGATGTAAATATTTTATCAAGAGTTAGAATTCCACGTGCGCCAGGGCACGTCTGCCAAGAAGGACGATGACGGTGGATGAGAAGCAGATGTATCTTTGTTGGCAGCCGATAAACGAGTGGAATACTTTATAAGAAAAGAGTTTGATACAACAACATCAGTGAACCGGGAAACCGTCCGGCGTTTTCATTATTTTCGTATAGAATTGGGAGAGCATTTATTAATGTTGTGGTAGCGCCGGGCCGCATGCGGAATCTAGCGCAGATACGGTTTTACTGTTAGCCATGGGAATACTCTTCTGCCTGGCTGTTGTTAAACAGGTTGTAGGAAGAAATCATGTTTGGCTCTGTTAGATCACTCTAAGAATTTGTCGTGTGATTGATTGAGTTAGTAAGGATTTATTAAAATGCACCAAATGCTACCCAACTCATCTCTTGTGTGGTATGTATTGCCATTCTAATGTTTTCCTGTGTATGTTTCCTTTTCCAAGATACTTTTCTTGTGAGCTGATATTTTGTATGGTGACAGTTTTTCTATATTATATTGTCGATTAATAATTATTCAATTGTTCATTAGCTTTGAATTATCAGGTGATGAATGTAATCTGGTAAAATAGTCTTTTAAAGAGCGTATAAAGTAGTATGATGCACCAGTTGAGAGAAATTTATTTTTTGTTGGTTTTGCATACAGATGAAACATAATTGGTCATTTGTATAGATAGATAGGGAAGAGATTGAAGGATAATGGAATGCAAGGCTTACGGCACAGCAGCTCTGTTTGGTCAGCTTTCTTTCGATATTAATTGATTTAATGCCAGATCAGTCACCCATGCTTTGTTGATCTCGCTTGCATATTAACAGCTTGCCTATGGTTCCTTACAGCGTCAACAGCCAAGCTCCTGATGTCAGTGTCCTAGTACAGCTTTACATGTATTATGAATGGCATTGAAGAAGTTTTTGTAAGTTACAGTGCTTAATGAGGCAAGAGGGAATGGCAGTCAGTGTGATTCTCCTTACAGATTTTATTTTAGTTATAGTTACAGTTATAGTTAATGGTTTGTTATTTTAGTTATAGTTACAGTTATAGTTAGTATTATTTTTTAGTTATAGTTATAGTTATAGTTACTGGGCTTTTATTTTAGTTAATTTTAGTTAGTACATAATTACAAGTGACCCCAATGGCACTCCTCCTGGTCCACATATGGGGTCATCGATTAATTATGTCAGCAAATTTTAGGCAGTTTTGATCTCCTCCCCTTGTCATCAACTGTCAAACATTCAAGGACCCCCTAATAAAATTATGTCAAAGAAAATTACCCCACCCTCAGAATATTTCTATGACGCTAACATGCAAAAAACTGAAATTGCCAAAAAAACGTTGTCATTCAGATTTTAATTTGATACTTAATGGCTAAAGTACTTGTGCAATCACTGTCTGTCACAGATATTTAGTGGATTTTCCCATTAAAAATACAATCTCGTTTTCTGTTAAATGTCTATTCAATTTGATTTTTTTAATGAATATTTCTAATTTGAACATGATAACTTTTTTATAATATTCCTTTTAACATAGAATATTAAAATCAAACAAGTTTCTCACTCTAAAATTAACAATCGAAAGAAAAAATTATCTTTCCATCAAAAAGAAACTCGAAATATTAGATTTTCGAAAAGCAACCAGAATATTCGGAAGGAGAATATGCACCACATTTTCTCATTTTATCTCGGAACAATAAACAGGATAGTTTAAAACGAATAAAATATCGCTTTTGATTAAATTCGCCATGTTTATCAATATTACACTTTTTTATTTCATTAACGAAAATAGCGATGAGTTTTCGTTAGTGTTATTTTCGTTATAGTTATAGTTATAGTTAATGATATTTTTTAGTTACAGTTATAGTTATCGTTAACGAAATCGTTTTTTGTTCGTTAACGAACATTTTCGTTATCGTTAACGTTAACGAGAATCACACTGATGGCAGTCAGTCCATTCACCTGCCAGTTTTGTTTGGTATCACAAAACTCTCCTACATTTTCCGTGTTATTTTGCGTCATAAACTTAGTTCATGCCATGCAACTGCTGAGTGTTTAAGTACCAGGTAGATGAGAAAATGTTCATAGACCTGTGTAATGTATGTATGTGTACTTATGTATGCATTGATGTAAATATGTATGTGTGTATGTGTGACGTTGTGTGTGCTTGTAATGAGTTTGCGGTGCAGCTTAGCTTTGGCTTGTGTTTTATGTAAGTTCTGTTGTGGCTGTTCTCATTTGTTGTTTCTCTTCCTGTGGCTTCTCTTGCAATTAGCATCTGTGACAGTGACAGTCCGAGTCATTAGGATTAGCTGCAGTTGGACTACAGGTATCTTAAGCTTACCGCATTGAGTGCAGAAGATAAAGCAAACCATGAGTTCCGTCTTCAAAGTTACAGTTGCAGAAGATAAAGCAAACCATGAGTTCCGTCTTCAAAGTTACAGTTGCAGAAGATAAAGCAAACCATGAGTTCCGTCTTCAAAGTTACAGTTGCAGAAGATAAAGCAAACCATGAGTTCCGTCTTCAAGGTTACAGTGAAAGCAGTGCTGTGCTGTATTGTTCAAATGAATGCTGGTGGTAGTAGTGATGATGATGATGGTGATGAAGATAATGATGACAAAGTTGGCAACTTTTTCAAGTGTAGTCTGCAAAGTACCTTGAATGAGATTGCAGAACACTTTGTGCAAATTGAAAGGGTCTGAATAGTTGGGTTGTTTTATATATGGGTCACCAGAAACACCAGGGGAGAGGCCAATACAATCAATATTATTAATTAACTAGATGGCACGGAACTACAATTACCAAACGCCTCGGTTTGTTGCCTTCGAGTGGTTGTTCAGCCAAATGGAACCGTTTGTTACTTCTTTTATTGTTTTGGTAATGGTCATCTGGATTATGAGCCCCAATTTCACCATTGCCATTTTTTATGTATATGAGCTTAACAGAATCTGAAACGCTGTGGATGAAGTGTGTTTCCATTCCATTTCCTTTGCAGCAGTTAATCTAGTGGTCGGACGTCTTCCAAGTTATCTGAAAGCTGTGTCAGGCCATTGGTATCGAAATGCAGCCCTGTGGTGCCATTTGCATAGCATAGACTGCAACGTTTTGTGATCTATCCACTAACTTACCACCCCAAATTTCAACGGGCATCAGCGGAATATTCAGTGTCTCTATATCATCTACCGTGTCTTCCTGCTCCGCATCACAACTATCAACGTCGAGGCATAACCACGATCGTTGCATCGCAGTGAGCAAGTTGAAGATGTGATGCTTAATTCAATATCTGTGCGAGAGTAGACTTCGATCGAGGCCGAAGCAGACAGCGAGGAATATGATTGAATTTCATTGCATAATAAGACGAAAATAAACCCAAGCAGGACACTTTTCGTCGGAGAATCCTGTTATCTGCCAGGATTATGGCTACTTATTATGCCGAACAGATTTCTCTGGCACATTAAGTGTGGGACACGAGAGTTAGGGAACCATTTGACCGGTTTACGTAGCTTTCAGCGGTCAGTCGCGTTTTTGCTGCAGCATCATTTTGAAGTGTCTGTGATTAAGCGAAGATGGTGCGTCATTGAAGAACATTTGCAGTCATATGCCCGAAAGTATCCGTTCTTGCTCAGAGTTGTTTCTTGTTCTTGTTTCAGTTGTTGAAGCTTTTAATTTTTAATGAATAGGATTAATGGCTAATTATTAATGGCAATCACAGACTAGCACAGTTGTGCAGTCCAGAGCGAAAGGTGACTTGGCTTAACCGTAGGGAAATCTCTTCCTGACTTGCTAATTATTAATAAGGTGAGAATTTTATGAGGAATTTTGAGGTTATGACCCAGTCTACAAGATCATGACCCAATCTAAAAGGTCGTGGCCTTTGTTCTCACGATCACATAATTTCTGCTGAGGGCGACATTGACTTAAAACAAGCATTATGTCATGATATTTTGTGTCATGAAGCAGGTGACTTTGGTGTCAACATGAGCTGCAAAGTAAACATCTAGTCGTGTCCTATGTTCCTTGGTATCAGGTGTTTACTTGGAGCATTAACCTTATGCTGACAATTCGTATTTTTATCTCTGAGTTTAATACGAATTCTTCTGGTTGGGTTTGGTGGTTGGTTGAATGATTGATTGACTGACTGTTGGATTGATTGGTTGAATGATCACTCAATGGATCAATTGATCCCTTGATTGATTGGTGTAGTTGTGGTGATGAGATGCTATTGCACTGAGGTAATGCATTGAGGAGGCATTAAGTCCTTGAACCTATGAACGTCTTGTTGCAAAGCCTGGGTCAAAGCTTGAATACCAATCAAGGCGAGAAAAGCTCCATAAGTCGGCCATTCCGTTCAGTTCAATTGAATCAATCAATCAATCAATCAATCAATCAATCAATCAAACAATTCGTCAGTACGTCAGTCAGTCAACTAATTTCAATCTTGCTTGGATCACATAGCAGGTACAAGGGGCAGCACACACTAGTTACACTACCATTACATACCAAACAGAGATTGTTTCTGTTAAATAACGCCCTAACAAAAAAAGATTAGCTTCGATTGTCCAGATTTGGAATTAGCACAACCAGAGTAGGACAGTGGCTAGGGGTCAGCCGGGTAGACATTTTGCACCGAGTACCGAATCTGAGCATTTGTATGTACTGGTTGCCGGATCCGGGTACGAACCGAGTTGCATGTGCAAAGCTTCACATTTTCATGTCATGAAAGTTATCGAAATAAATTTCTGTACTTATAATAACTGACTCATACAGTTTGAATTTTAGAAATAAATAATCAATTAAATGGACTTGACTTCTGTTGTGGACATCCGGTGTTGGTACTTTTTTCTTAAAAATGAATATGCTAGATGAATCTCAAAGCTGAAATTAGGAGCATACGAATTCCGGCATGTGAGGCAGACAAGCAACTATTTGTGTGTACAGTATTTGCCGAGGTGAATAGTGCTGAAAAACGGGATATTCGGCCAAGGCAAATGTCCAAGGCGATTTCCGGCTGACACCTCACAATTAAGGAGTTACAACAGCGGACAGCTTAAAAATGTGTTAAGAATAAACCAGTAGACCAGCGGTTCTCAACCTGTGGGTCGCGACCCCCGCGGGGGTCGCCTTACGATTTTCCATGGGTCGGCTGGAACCTATAGAAATTTGTAAAAAAAATAGTTGTCAGCGTAGCTTCTTAATGTTTTCTTCTTATAAATCTTAAATAGGCCTAATGTTTAAACTTCAAATTTAACAGCTGTTATTGAATTTTGTAACTCTTAATTGTACAGTCATAGTACAATACCAAATAAATATTAAACTTCAAGTAAATATTTCATTTATTAAATGTTACTTTTAAAAAATAATTTCAAAATTATTACCAACAATAATTACAAATTGTTTTCTTCATTAATGATTTTTTGTGGTATTATACATGATGCGTTTGAATTATCAAATGGTGAGAAGTGAAATGCATCATGATGGTAGCAAAAATGCGGTGAAGGGGAGTATCCTATTCAATTTTATTGCTGGGGGTCGCCACAACTTTGGAAACTTTATCAAGGGGTCGCACCACTAAAAAGGTTGAGAACCGCTGCAGTAGACAATGAAAGGACTTGTATTGACATTGATGTGAAATTCTAAATTCTCATGGACGGATTTGCCATGCTGTGTAAAACTGTGGACTGAAACTTGTGCAAACTCTAAGATCAATAGTGGCATTGAATTCGGATAATAAAACCTTTACGCTCTCTGAAAAGACATAAATGATTTGGTTCATCGATTAACTTTTTGCCTGTCAATCCTGGTCATGCGCAGCAGAGGGAATAATTTTTTATAGGCAGCTTAGTTAGGCCTCGGAGAGTGCTTCAGGGCAGACAGGCAGCCACGCTTTATGATGGGATCGTGTGGCTTTCGTGCAGGCTATCTGATCACACTTCAAGGACTATGAAGTGTGATTTCCAACCAAGTCGAAGATGAAACTTTTTTATGATTTATAGCTCAGATAACAAAACTGATGGCTGTTGCAGTGTCCAGTTTATAAATGATTGCACACAGTTGTGTTGTGGCATTAAGTTGATGCCTCTTTGTTCCTGTCCGTCTGTCTCTGTCTGTCTGTCTGTCTGTTTTTGTTGGTTTTTTTTTGTTACAATAAATCCTTGATTGATTGGTATGTCTGTCTGTCTTTCTGTCTTTCTTTGTTGTTTTTGTATGGCAGTGGTAGTCGTGGCGACTATGAAGTCTTTTAAAGTAAAGGGACATATCCCCTAAGCTTAAGACTGCCAACCTTTTTTAAATTACACAGATATATTCCCCAAAACTTGAGACTGCCCACCTAGATATAGAACCTGAGTGCCTTCACCAACGTGGTTGACATATTGTTTAACGATTGGTTACAGACAACAGGGTTATATTATTTTTAAAATTAAAAGTTCCAGTGTGCAGGAATGCAGTGAATTGTGCTTCACTGTTTCTTTAAGAACTTAGAAACCTTACAATTGTCTTCCAAGTGCATTTTCGACTTACATGCAATACAATACAATAGAACTGTATTTGATATTACTCTCCTTCCAAAGTTCAGAAGTATACACATGATCGTACAACAGAACTGCGATGGCGCTGAGCAATTATGCTTGAAGGATTTGCTCAAAGTCCTTACACAGTGACTGCCTGAGTGGAGGCGCAAACCGTGCTATCCGTGTTACATGCCCAGTGCTCTATCCATGCAGCTACCATGTCCAACTACAAGTCACGATGATATCAGTCAGGCATCACTAGATTCAAGCACACTGGAAATCTAACTGGTCGGTAGGATCTTACTGGGGGTGGGTGACGATGACATCGATGATGATGTTGATTAATGATGATAGTTAATGTTTACTAGTTGTTCTAGATGATTTAAAGTTGATGATGCTTGTGCTTTCAGATGGTTCAACCGTCAGTAAGAACGCTACAGGAGTGGCAAAACGGGAAATGGTAAGGCACTTTATCATGCGATTTTTCCAATCATCTTCACAATATGGTGATAAAGTTGCTTAGATCTGTAATGAAACCCGTTTTGTCCGCATCTTGTAAGGCATTGTAAGCGTAAATAAGGTGCCCCTACATGTAGCCTGCTTTGAATTTGTTAACATAATTAAGGTACCTCTACAGTACTGAAGTGACCTGTTAACATGCTCTGTTAACATGAGTATGGTACCCCTGCATATAGCATGCTTGGGTTTTGTCATCAAAACAATGGTACTTGTATACATAAGACCTGTATTGGTATTTTGAATGTAAGTCAGTTACACCTATATGCTTCTGTTGTGTGAACATAAGTATGACACCCATACAAGTGACCTGCTTTGGATGCATGAGAATTTCTAGAGATTAGTTAGACTCTGCATAGATTTCAGAGAGTCGCCATTTTGGAGTTGAAAACATTGCCGAGTCTTTAGGTGTAGTTTTCCCCATCCATTGCTGTAGTTTCTCAGCCACAGTTTGCTGCTTTAGTAATTGCATTTCTCATATTTTGAGAGCACTGTTATGAGACAAAAAGGTATCGGTTGATCATGCAAAAGCACTGTGTGATGAGGGTTTGTTCAGAATGCTTGACCTTCTGTGGGAAGACTTAAGCCTGCACAGTGCATTAAAAAACTTGTGCTTCTTTCAGACTTGCTGATTTCTCAGTTATCGCTAGATTTTAGCTAGATTAGCTAGATTAGCTAGACCATAGGCTGCCTCTCTGTCTTACGGACTGATCTTCTGGATGTTGACCTGATTAAGGCTTGATTTTTGTGTGCCATCGGTTGATGCCTTGTGCATTAGACACCTGCGCAATAGAAGTTACCCATTACATTACATTACATTACATTACATTTTGTATTATGTTACATTGAACTGTGGCATTT
This sequence comes from Allolobophora icterica, assembly GCA_963556255.1. Lineage (NCBI taxonomy): Eukaryota > Metazoa > Annelida > Clitellata > Crassiclitellata > Lumbricidae > Allolobophora > Allolobophora icterica. The sequence continues at coordinate 61,434,351 of OY744604.1, read as the reverse complement.
TCAGCGCATTTTTACATTAATTTTTTCTAAGAGCTCATCAAGTGGATAAACTTAGTGTCATCATCTGTTTAGATTTCGATTAGACATGTCACGTATGTCATGGCTTGCGTGTTGTTATCGCAATCTTTCCCATGTAGGCCCACGGATCGTCCTAAATGTGTCATGTCTAGACTTCACTCTTTGATGATGTCAAGCTATTTCTGCACGCAAACAGCTCTAAGATCTGTGTTTCCGCCATTGCCATGAAGCGCACGCAGTTCAAGTTCTTCCCTCATTTTCCAAGTCTTTCCAGGAAATGATCGTTTTCATGTCACACAGAGCGGATTTAAAACCCAAAATCCGCCTGTTAAAGGCTGACTCGTCACACTCTGATCACTTCGGTTTAGGTTACTAACAAAGATCAGTGTGGCACACAAGCCTTGGATGGGAACGAAGAGTAAGTATGCACAGGAGAGGCGTTATTTCCAATTGTTTTGGCTATGAGGGACTGGCCCTACAGAAGGTAACCCTGTTAGAGATAGTCCAGACCCCGTTAAGGCTGTAAAAAAGTTCAGCAGTAGAATGAAAGTCATCTCCATAAGCTCTCCTTTATCCTGCATACACTCAAACTGGTGGAAACAAAAACTTTGATGTCGAATTCTGCTTTTAGGAGATTGAATTTGTATACATAAATCAGTATATATGTATATATATATATATATATGAGGATATAAATGTGCATGTATATATATATATATATATATATGAGGATGTACATTCATATATATGCATTATCTGTAAGATACTTTATGTAATTATGTTTTGAGATGGAGAAGCACAGTTGTAGGGGGTCATCCATTTTCTTTATTTACTCATTTATTTTATTAACGTGTGATTTATTTAAGGATTGGGTCGGTAGCTTTGCTGGAGGGCCACAGTTGCTGGGGTTGTCTTTAAAACAAATCCTTAAAGTAATTTTGGGGTGGGAGAAAGCCGTATCGATTCCAGAATTGTTTGAAGAAGGGCAAGCGTATTTTAGAACCTGCGTAGATTGTGTAAGTAAGTAAGTAAGTAAGTATATTCTTTATTAAGAAGCACTAGAAAACGCACAGTGCTGTACAAGAAAGATAATTTACAGCATATTATTTCGTATTACATATTACAGTCAAACAATGTAACCAATTAATTTGTGACGATGTCTCTATACTACACATTTAAGAGACAAGTTATTACAAATGAATACATAAAAGATGCAAAGGATACAAAAAAGGCTATTTGTATGCTGTATGTCAGGTAGTTGCTGAGAAGGGGTGATCTCAGGGGTGGCTTTAACAATCTGCTGACCACCTCAGGCCAAGGTTTTTGCTGCCCCTAATATTTATGTTCCAAAATTGTAGCTTTAATATCATTGTAATTATATTTACTGTCATCTTGCTCACAGTTTTAAATTAAATTTAATGTTTCATTTTAAATTTTGATTCTTTAATTTTTAAGTTTTCCTGCCCTCTGGTACATGTTACTCCAACCCATGTCCTCATTATTTTTATAAATCTCCTGCTAGAAGATCTTGGAGCAAGTTGAAAACTGCTAGATTTATTAGAATGCCTGATTTAGTGACCAACCGAAATTGCTGAACTGATTATTCTTTGATGGGATGAAAAACTGCACAAACATACATGCACAAGCATACATACATACACACACACACACATATATATATATCAGTCTTGTTGTCAAGACCTTAAACCTCTAGACCAAGACTTAGAACCTCAAGATCAAGACCAAGACTTTGAACCTCAAGACCAAGACCAAGACTTTGAACCTGAAGACCAAGACCAAGACTTTGAACCTCAAGACCAAGACCAAGACTTTGAAATTCTAGACCAAGACCCAAAAAATCACAATCATATCCAGACTATATCCTTACTAAAAAATGTCAAGTCAGACCACTCCGCTATTTTAATGAAAAAATGAGTCTTTTATTTTACTCAAGCAAAACAACTCTATATGCAGAGTGCAGAGAATTCTGAATTCGTATTTACAAAAATGCTTCATGCGAAATGTTATTCCAAATGCCTGTTGCATTTTATACCAACCAATTCACTCAGAATTTTCTGACCTGTGGGCCTCGCAAAAATGTTGCCATATGAACAACTAGGCCTACGTTCTACAGGTGATGAAGTTGCTGGCACACACAGCAGCTTTTCAAGCACCAGATGTAAATGTAGAAATCGTGAGTCTATTTTGAAATCGTTCCATGGTAAATGACCGGAAGTCAAAATAATTGTTCAAAGCAACAGTAAAGCCTCAATCACACCGTGTAAATACTAAAGCAATTGTATTAGTAATTATTGGATAAATTTTTAAAATCTTTCGTTTTTTTAAATGACTGTTCATTGACAAAAGTCTTGCAAGACCAAGACCAAGACTTTGAACCTGAAGACCAAGACCAAGACTTTGAACCTGAAGACCAAGACCAAGACTTTGAACCTCAAGACCAAGACCAAGACTTTGAACCTCAAGACCAAGACCAAGACTTTAAAAACGAACACGAGTGGTCTCGAGGACAAGAAAACTGATACATGCATGCATACATATGCATACATACATACATGGATGCACAATGCTGAGTTGACAATCCATCTCAGGGTTGGCAACTTGTTGCAGACCACTGGTTATAACCGGTTTCTGCCATGGCGATAATCACCCCGGCAAAAACCTTGTGGCAAAAATGGCAAACCTTCTTGGCAGAAACAGCTAAAGCTCTTTATTACATGCCAATATTTCACATTTTGCTAGTTTTACTACATCATTGGTCTAGTAGTTGAACTGTAAGACAGACTTTTTTTATCTTAATCTCATATAGTTGACTTTTACTGCATTTATACTGCAGGGTAATATAGATTTAGTACAGTAGTTTTAATTTCTCACAAGAAATATTTATTTTAACTATGCAGTTTGTGCTGTGAAATATGATTTTTCAATTGTCTTGCCCTCACTTTGGAAAACAGGCAACAGTTGGCAATAAATAGGTTTTTGCCAGCATTAACCCAATCCGGATCCATTCATACATGCATACATACATGCATACACGTACTTACATACATGCACATATATAAATACATGCACCTACAACCTGTGAATGTTTACAGGTGCCACGCTTTCCTGCTTCTGCTGGATTCCATTGTCTGATCAAATTGCAACTGTCTATCATTGCATTTACGTGTTGTTGCTTTTGACTCTGTGCAGAATACGCTTTCAAATGGTCTTAAAACGTGATTTTTAGGCCAGGTAGGTAGACTGGAAATGTAGGTGTGCAGTGCCTTTGTTAGGAACATAAAATGCACTGTATTAAGTTGCTTCATACATACTTACATACAGACTTGCATGATTAATCTAATCAAAGAACTTCTATAGTGCCAATGTCATAATGCTCAAGTCGAGGGTTACTACTAATCAATATCGTTGTACGAGTCAAATACGAGGATGAGTCCGGTCGAAAGACGAGAAGGGAGTCCGAGAAGACGCAAAAACAAACTACGGATTAAACGAGTCCGGGAAAAGACTTTTTAGTCGAGATCTGTACCACTGCATGCATGTTTGCATACATGTGCTGGCTCCTGAGTAGATAACATCGATGGGGCGCTATATAAAACCTCTGTAATACAGTGTGTTTTGAAATGTTCCCTACACTGTGCCGGCCTTAGGGAGTGTGCAATTGCACAGGACCCGCAGCTTGGGGGGTGTGGTGGGGGGGCAAAATGTCACATAAAATTAACATGAACAAATGAATAGCAATGAAAAACAATTTAACTTGTGTCATGGGGGCCTGTACAGTATACTCTGCACAGTGCCCGAAATATCCTAAGGCCATCGCCGCTCTACAGGTGCTACATAAATGTGCCGCAAAATACACACGCCCACACAGACAGGTGCCGAGAAAGCAGAAATAGAGAGCGTGAGTGAATTTTCTGTCATTTGTTGGCGCATAATAACGAGAGGCGGATAAATTTGTTTGAGCCATAATGACAACTGAAGCAAGTGGGAAGCTGATTATCTGAGGATCCATGTGTTACCATCGCTGTCTCTGGCTCCTGGCTCCAGGAATGACGACAGCAGTTGGCAGCAACGGCAGCGCACAAGCAGGAGCGAGAGGAGGAAGAGGAGGAGCAGATGAAGGGAGAGGAGCAAGAGCAGACGAGGAGGAGGAGGTGGTGGAAAAGGAAGAGGAAGAGGACAGAAGATGAAGGGAGAGGAGCAGAACGAGGATAAGGAGGGGGAGAAGGAGGAAGTGGAGGAGGAGGGAAAGGAGCAGGACGAGGAGGAGAGGGAGGAGAAGGAGGAAGAAGAGGAGGAGATGGAGGGAGAGGAGGTAGAGCAGGGCGAGGAGGAAGAGCAGGAGGAGGAGGAGCAGGAGGAGATGAAGGGAGAGGAGCAAGAGCAGGACGGGGAGGAAGAGGAGCAGGAGGAGGAGGAGAAGAAGGAGGAGGAAGAGGACCAGGAGATGAAGGGAGAGGATCAAGAGGAGGACGAGGAGGAGGAAGAGGCGAATGGTCAGAGGAAGTAGCATCACCAACACAGGCAGGAGCAGAGGACGAGCCTTTGAGGGATGAGACTGAATGGAAAGCTCGAGATTATGGCAATGGATCTGAGACGAAGGGAGCAGAGGTTTGGTAGGACCGTAATGGACCGGACTTTGTCCTGGTCGTTGAAATGTATCCACCTCATAACTTTGTCTCCAGGTGACCATCGCCGCTCCCTCCCCAAAGATGAACGGCAACTGTCAGGCACAGGGAAGACTATCTGGAAAGGTCATCATGTCCAACAGCTACTCCTCGGAACATTTTCCATTAGCAGGAAATCAACTGTTATGAACATAATGGCTATGGAAGCTATATTCTGGGACAAATCAACTTATTTTTATATTAACAGTTTTTATGTGTGTGTGTGTGTATATATATATATATACACATAAAAACTATACAGACAGTATATATATATATATATATATATGTAGAGAGATAGAGAGAGCCTAACATATCTTGTAGTAGTAGGTGTTGATGTAGTAGTAGATGTAAAGCATCTAATGTAGATATTTCAGTCTTTGTAAATTTAAAGGATTTCTTCAGTATTAGTGTTGGTACTAACAGACACTGTGTAGAGCACATTCTCGTGTGTTGAGCTGATTTTGTGACACTAATGTAGATGCTTTTTTTTAGCAAACTGTGGACATTTTTTACAATGTTAGTTGTAGTAAAAGATATGCAGCAATCAGCTGAGATTTTTAGTGCAACACCAATGGCCTATCTTGGTTATGCATTTACATCTCTGTGGGGAATCCATCAGTTGTGATTAATGGCATAGTGGCTAATAAAACTGGACGTTGTCTAATTTAACTCTTTTATTAACTTTACTAAGACACCTTGCTCGAACATCGGCTGCCAGCTAACGAGAATACTGCTACTACTACTAATGAAAGTCATTTTAAGAATGTTCAGTGTAATTAGTCAAACTCGATGAACAGAGCACATGCATATGAACATCATGGTTTTACTATGTGAGAGTTATATATACCATAACACATATATACACATAAATTATATGTGTAGTGCATTAATGTGATACCTTCTTTTTTTGAATAGCTTCTGTAGCTTCTGCACCTCAGATTCACATTTCTGTGTGACTTTGTGCGTGTTAAAATGTTCATAATAAATAAATAAAATAAATAAATGTTTGGTCTTGGAATTGTAAGTGGGCTTTGACAAGTCTACGGCTCCATGTTCGATGTCCTTCGGCACCTAAACTGGACGCGGTTTGATTATTCGGTGGTGCAATATATGGAGGGTCAAAAACGGGTGATGCACCCATGGATGTGGGTGCTGGATGTTTGATGGCTGTATAATTTAGCAGTGCCAGGGAACGGTCATACGGTGGTTCACCCGTTGATGCTGGAGGATCAGCAGGATCATTGAGACCGCCTGCGTGATGATCGGTGGGTGTTCCACGATATGGATCATGTCTCAACGATTTCCTTTGGGCGTCGAAGCGTGCTTGCTTTATGACTTTATAGGATCAAGGCGTCTGATGCGTTTATGTCAACCACGCGCCTCAACAATTCATTGTTGTGATACATTGTGTTCAGGTTTGAAATATGGCAGACATTTGTTTGACCTTCTATAATGTATCATTTCTGTTGATTCTGCTTGGATTGAAGTTGTTGTCATAAGTCTTCACCAGTCGCTGGCTTCAGTCTCCATCAGGCCCTCATTAAGGAGGGTGCTGCAGCACCCGGGCCCGCAGTTTTGAGGGCCCGCATTTTCGGAAGTACATTAAATTTTTTAAACTTGTAATTGGGCCCCGCGCTGATGGCTATATAGGTAATCACAGCACCCAGGCCTGCATTAGCCTTAATGTGGCGCTGGTCTCCCTGATGGCTGGTGACTTTTTTCTCAGCACTTGACTTATCAGTACTTATGCTAGACTCAGGTTGGAGTCGGTGATCAATGCAAGGCAGTAATATTTGGATCTGTTCCACTCCCCTCTGTCTTTTTCAGAAGACCACCTGAATTGCGTGCTCAGGTTGTCCATTTGTTTTGCGGGTAATGTGGACTGGTTTTTGTTAATACAAAGTTCCATTCTACTGTAGAGTTCTTAATTGTGCCACTGTTGAATGCCATGTAATTATCAGCTATCAGATCTTCTGGTATATTCTGACATGCAAAATATGGACATCAGTTTCACAATGTCGGTTCCAACCTTCTGCCAAGGACATTCTGGAACAGGTTGTGGTTCCAATGGCTCTAGTTGCTGGTTGTGTTGATGTGCATAGGATTCTGTGTTGCCTTAAAATCACATATCATGCTTCTTGAAACCATGAAAACCAGTCCGCAACAAGGTGGATCACTTTCTTTTGGGGCAGACGGAATGCTCTGAATTTGTCCACCACCATCTTGAACTTTTGTTGTTACCTGGGTAGTCGTTTGTGAAAATGTTGTATTCTCCCAGCATCTCATGCCCTATGAAATTAAGAAAGATGAGCTTCCTCTGGCTAACTTTCTGACAACAGAAGCAATCAGAAGGATCTGCGATTTCCTTTCCAACTCGATGTTGGAAGAATTCAACTTTGCGTGTCCTGGATGTTGGAAGTTTACATGTAATTCTATGGCAAAATGACAAAGACAGGTGAACCAGTAACATCGTTAACACCTTCATTAACATCAAACACTGTTTTGTGTGCTATAATTTTGTGTTGTTTTCTGCCTTTTGGTGTTAATGAAGTTGTTAACGATGTATATTCATGGTTTAGAGTCGAATATTATGCATATTCATGGTTTAGAGTCGAACATTATGCATATTCATGGTTTAGAGTCGAACATTATGCATATTCATGGTTTAGAGTCGAACATTATGCATATTCATGGTTTAGAGTCGAACATTATGCATATTCATGGTTTAGAGTCGAACATTATGCATATTCATGGTTTAGAGTCGAACATTATGCATATTCATGGTTTAGAGTCGAACATTATGAGTATTCATGGTTTAGAGTCGAACATTATGGTGTAACGCACAAGTTATGTATCTGCTGTAATCTGTCGTTTATGGCCTTGTTGTTGCTACGGGTGCATATTTTATTGTTTGTGAGTTTGTTGTTTGTGAAGCTCAAGTCAAAATTATTTGTCAGTAATTCTTGATTTATTGGTAATTTTATTTTCGATGTGTTGTCAAGAGTGTTTGGCAGTTACATACATGAGGTTTGCAAGCTGTTCTACCTGCTTTTCTGTACCTGCTTGCAAAGACAGTGTTATGTTGGTGAGCTGCAAAGCTCAGCATGGTGGCCAGTGCAGAAGTTCTTTCCACAAACTATTCAGTCTGTTTTGTCACATTGAAATGAATCATGTAAAATAAATGGCATTAAACTATATTTGATGAAGACAAGAAATCCATTCTTTAAAAGACAATGGACTGCACCATTGGACACCTACCTAACAGCCTTTCTCTTGCAGAATTTATTTGATACAGCACTGGCGTTGAATAAGCTGTTCTCTCTGGCACAGCTTTTATGTAGTGCCTAGAAATCTCTGAGATTTACGTTTACAATGGACTCATTCTGTAAAAATTATTTCTTTAAAATGTCTTTAAGAGTTAGGACTATGTATCGCCTTAGCACCTGATCAAATCTTGCATAGGTGTCTTTAATATTTCGAGTTGTTATTATTTTAACCTGCATGTATTCCAACATTGACAGTGCATTAATGTTTCTGGTTACCTTTTAAGTTACACTTGTTTAGCTTAGCTTGATAGCCAGCCAAGCAGTGCTTTTGGGAAGGGGCTATATAAATTTGTTGTTGCATTATAAGTAAGTAAGTAAGTATATTCTTTATTACACCAATTGCCTAACTGCACTTTGGTTTACTTGCATCTAAACAGTAGATTTGATTTGATTTGATTTGATTTGAGTATAATGAAAAACAACAGAAAGTTCTTGCAACCACAAACAACAGCATCCGTCCTGTTAAGCAACCCATGGATATATTACGCTGTGTCATTTGTTTAACTGTTCTTCATGTGAAGCATGAGAGCACTTTTGTTGCAAAGAAACATTTGTCTTTTAGTTTTCTAATTACGATGAGTGTCTTGTTTTTGATGAGGCCGTCACTTCAAGTGGAAACGAAGTCCATTTAACAGATCCAGTTAATATTGTTGTTCTTTTTCCAGTCAAATGGTCTCGTCTAATAGCCTTACATAGTTATGCTGGCCCAACGGTTTGGAATGCGCTGCCCGTTGAACTCCATGCTCCGGAACTTTCTATTGAAAGCTTCAGGAAGAAGTTAAAGACTTGTTCATGTCATCTGACTAAGCCAAACTGCTAATAGCTCATATGCGTTGTATTTAGTTATATTAATTTGCACTTTATAAATCTTCGCATATAATGATTATGCTGGTTCTTCCAGTTGAAGCTTATTATTATTATTATTATTATTCGTTTATTGACACGTTGGCAAACTGCAACATGGTACATGAATATGACTAATTAGACAAAATAAAAAATAAAATAAAATTTAACTCGACAACCATAATCACATAAATTTGTAGCAGGTACCAGTTAGGCTTCAATTGTGCCTCTAGTCAGTGGCGTCACCAGGGTTGGTGTCACCCAGTGCGGTAAGTCATGGTGTCACCCTCATTAAGGTTCACAAAAGTAAATTAGCATAGAGTTTCAGAAAAGAGGTGAAATTTAATGACTTTTTTAGGAATACGTCTCGCAAAAAATGATGACCTTTTTTAAGGAATTCGTTTCGCAAAAAATGATGACCTTATTTTAGGAATTCCTCATCTTACAAAAATTTCATCATTTTTTTGTCGACACACTCTGAGGGTGTCACCCGGTGCGGTCCGCACCCCCGCACTCCCTCGTGACGCCACTGCCTCTAATGGAACAACCAAGTAAGTCCAGACATGAAAAATGGACTTGATTCTTCCGTTGATGGCGTCATGTGTGTCGTAGTCAGTGACGCCGGCACGCAGACGCAATAGACGCATTTGCATCTACTTTTTCAGCTAAGCAGTAAACAATGAAATATTAATGACACTAATGAGAGCCTCTAAATGTTAACCTCTTAATGTAAATATCTGAATCTAAATGTGTGAAATAATTAAGGTTTAAGAATTTCTGGATGGCAAAAAATGTATTAGTAAAAGCACACGGTGCACACAATAATGACAATATGCAGTGGTGTTATAATTTCTGCATGATCAGGAGAGATAATGATTGTTAGTAACCAAATCATTCGAATTGCATGATGAAAGTTTAGCATATGACCGCATGATACTGCGTTGTCAGCGTTTCCACTGGGTGTAAATGTTTAAGACTGTACGAGTTTTTGTCTATGTAGTGGTAGACCTATGTAATGTTCATTTATGCTTCACTGTCACATGAATGATGATGACTACTGATTGACCAAAACGACTGGCAGTGTTTTTTGTCTTAAATATGTTTGCGACTTTGCATCAAATTTTTGGCGTGTGGTGGCGCCACTGGTCGTAATGATGACTACAAATTGATGTTAATATTTTGCTACACATAAATGTGTGCAACAGTACATCAGCATAGCAGACATATAAGTGCTCATGTTTAAAAAAAACAGTTGTTGAATCATTTACTGTCTTTGGATCTGTGGATCATAATAAATAAAAAACCATAGCATTGGCTAACCTGACCTTACCATGAGGAAAAGAGTAGGATTCACCTACCTTGCCTCATGGGGTATTCATTTATCCTGTGTTTTTTCACTGTACCAATTACTTGGGGTAAGTTTCTGTGCCAAATGTGAATCTGCTTTGCCTGGACTTACCAGATGCCTTGACCATCATGCCTGGACACTTGACCAGATGTTGGCAGTTCTGAGTGATGGACGGAGTTATCCCAGGGGATTATTGTTTAATCAGTCAAGCGTGATGCCCTCGAAACAGCCAGCTTAGCCGGAGTGGCAGCTTGCCAGTTGCTGCACTGTGACCATGTTTAAAGCAAGACTTTGAAGGAAAGCCTTTCTGCCGGTCTTTTCTTTTCTCCATCATTAGCCTCATTCCACAGGTTGTTGCGTTAGGGCGTATTTGTGTCGGGTCAACCACCGTGAGGAACGGGTATGCTGCGTTCCCCAGAAACGAGATATTATGAAGAAGAGAAGACAATTGTTCGATGGACCCTAAGACTAGTATATCTGTGAAAGTTTTAAACATTGTCTAGGCATGATTATATGCATGGGCATCCGGACAGAGGGGGAAGGGGGCATTCCCCCTGTATTTTGCACATATTTTACAAAAATAAAATCTTTTGATTATTTTGATTATTACAGCAGTCTTAACTCTATTTTCAGTGCAAAACACACTTAATCATTTAACCCTTTCCCGCCGGAATTGTTTCGATACCTATTGGGTTAATCGGGTCACGGGTGACCCGGTCCGGCGGGAAAGGGTTAAGTAAGTCTTTGGCCACTATTTATGTTTAAAGTTGTCACGTGTTCTGTGTTCACGAATAGCTATTCTATGCAAAAACGTCATTCCCCTCTAAAAAATTTTGCCCCCACAAAAATTTTGCCCCCCAAAAACTTCTGCAGACACTCTTCATTACATGACACTGTTTGTATGCAAGAAAATTACTGCAGAGTGATTATACGGGGGTGGGGAGAAATTTATATACCATGTGTGGATCCATCCGTATAATATTATGTACATTTTATGTAAAGACAGGAAATGACGTCCTTGCACTTGTCTTGGACATTCAGCGCAGATGTTGCTCTGGATGATTTTTCTGATATTTCTGCTGCAGCAGTTTCCAGATAGTAGGGTCAAACTATGAAAAAAATGTGATGAACCCCAAAAAATTGCAAGAAAACGTTTTAGGATGATTTTCGGGTGCAGTTGGTCTGGAAATCAACATACTAAAAGTTTACCAAAATCGGACCACGGGAAAAGGTCAAATTTTGGCGCCAAAAAAGATGGCCGCCAATGAGGAATGAATGACTCAAATGTACACAACTTGCTTAAATTGACAGAAGCAAATCATGTAACAATTTGCTAACAGGTATTTCTAGACTAATTTGACCCTGCTGAAAACGAAAATCGCGGTTAGCAAGCAGGATTTTTAACGGTTGCATGGAAAAACAAGATGGCGGACAAAATGGTGGTAAATATCTTCCAATGGCTGTAAGTAAGGTCATGTATATGATGGAAGCATGATTTTAGAGTCGAACTTAACATTTTCGGGGTCAAGGAATGCAATGAAACTAAATTCACATATGTAGCACTTCCAAAAAACAAAATGGCGGACAAAATGGCGGCCAAGTATCTTCGAATGGCTGTAAGTAAAGTCATGTATGTGATGGAAACATGATTTTAGAGTCTAAATTAACATTTTCGGGGTCAAGGAATGCGATGGAACTAAAGACACATATGTAGCACTGCCAAATAACAAAATGGCGGACAAGATGGCGGCCAAAATCTTCAAATGGCTTTGAGTAAAGTCTTGCATATGATGGAAGCATGATTTTAGACTTTAAATTAACATTTTCGGGCTCAAGGAATGCGATGGAACTATAGACACATTTGTAGCACTGCAAACAAAGCAAAATGACACACAAAATGGAGGCCAGTCTGGAGTAGTGTTTTGTTGGTCAAAGAATACCAAGGAAGTATTGTATTGTATTGTGTCTAGAAATGTTTAAGGCGTTTCTCGCAGAATAGATAACTATCCAGAGGCACTCTTAGCACAGAAGCCTTGGGGAAACAGAAATGCCTTTAGAGAACGCGAGACCGATGAGGAAAACCAGTCATTAGTTTGGCCCTGAGCAGATAGAGAAGGTCATTTCAGATCATGGGACCCACAGTGCAGGACATCAAGCATGTAAGTAGAGATATGAGCAAAGCGGGAGAATCGAGGGTTGAGCCTAGAGGAAGCATTTACAACAGATTGAAGGGGAGAGACGCTGCTTAGGGAGACCCATGAAGAGCGAGTGGCAGTAGTCCAAGCGTGAGCAGACAAATGCGTGAACCACGGGGATAAAGACAGAAGGTGAGACCGAGTGTCCGATGGCCGTGAGACGTCTCAGTTGAAAGAAGCAGGAGCGAGTCATGTTGGAGATATGCTCTGTGAATGTCAGGGAGGAGTCAAGTGTGACGCCCAAGTCGCGGACGATGGAAGAGTAGGTGTAAGCAGGGAATTTCTCAGTCAGCAATGGAAATTTGAGTGTAGCAAGCTGCTGCTTAGTCCTTAACCAGCTCAATTGAGTCTTAGCAGTGTTGAGACAGAGACGGTTAGTTTACTTAGTTAACATCCAGTAGTGAAGGTCAGAGACAAGATGGTCAATGGAGCGAACAAGGGAGAGTTGATCAGTTGACGGACCATGTACAAAAGCCTGAGCATCATCTGCATAAAGATGGCCATTTGCCCCATGTTTAGTAAATAGAGACGGATATTATCATATTCAGCAGTGAAGAGGATGCATAGAATGGGACCGAGCACCAAGCCCTGGGAAACACCAACTTCCACCTCTGTCCACTGAGTCCTGGTTTCACCAAGGACAACCAGCTGTGAGCAGTCAGAGAGGTATGATATAAACCTAAGAAGAGGAACACCAGATAGGCCACAGGACAGCTCCAGTCGCTGAAAGAGGATTTCATGGTCAACCATGTCAAAGTCAGATGAGACATCAAAAAGCGCCAGGAGAGGTGAGAGTGATTAATAGCTATAATTTATAAAGCTCTGACAGATAAGAGAGCAGTTTCGGTGGAATGGTGGCCCCTGAAGCCATATTGGTCGGCCGGCAAAAGCCCAGCTTGCTCAAAGTAAGGAAGTATATAGCTGGAGTGAAACTAGTCTTTCAAGGGTCTTTGAGGGGGAAGAAAGATGGGAGATGGGCCGGTAATTTTGACAGGCATTTAGCCTATGATTTAGGTCAAGGTTTTGCTTTTTCAAGGTCGGGAAAACAATAGCCCGTTTTTAGGAAGCAGGTATAGGCTGGCAACCCTCAGAAAGCGACCTGTTAAATATATAAACTAGAAATGGAGGTAAATCGTCTAAAATGTTCACCCAAAATGGGGGAAGAGGATCCAATTATTTGACAATGTTCCGTTTCAAGGATTGAAAGAATCCTTCAAGCGTGTCACCCGTGTGGGAGAATTGCGGAGGAGGGGCATCAAGAGTCTTCGATCGAAGATCAGCAATCTTCCAAGACATCATCTGGAGAAAATCCTCAGCAGAAAAGGCAGGAGGACCCACTGAGCGCGTACCCTGTCCCAATGGGCCGGAGATTGAGGACCAAAGACGATCTGGGTTGTTTTTATGTTGCTCAACCAGGCCCTGATCGGTCTCGCGTTCCCTAAAGACATTTCTTTTCCCGGGGGCTTCTGTGCTAAGAGCGCCTCTGGATAGTAATTCTGCCACTTTGTTCTTTGGCAGTGCTTACAGCCATTCGAAGTTACTTGGCCATCATTTTGTCCGCCATTTTGTTTTTTGGCAGTGCTACATTATGTGTCTTTAGTTCCATTGCATTCCTTGACTCCGAAAATGTTAATTTAGACTCTAAAATCATGTTTCCATCACATACATGACTTTACTTACAGCCATTCGAAGATACTTGGCCGCCATTTTGTCCGCCATTTTATTTTTTGGAAGTGCTACATATGTGAATTTAGTTCCATTGCATTCCTTGACTCCGAAAATGTTAATTTAGACTATAAAATCATGTTTCCATCATATACATGACCTTACTTACAGCCATTGGAAGATATTTACCACCATTTTGTCCGCCATCTTGTTTTTCCATGCAACCGTTAAAAATCCTGCTTGCTAACCGCGATTTTCGTTTTCAGCATGGTAAAATTAGTCTAGAAACACCTGTTAGCAAATTGTTACATGATTTGCTTCTGTCAATTTAAGCAAGTTGTGTACATTTGAGTCATTCATTCCTCATTGGCGGCCATCTTTTTTGGCGCCAAAATTTGACCTTTTCCCGTGGTCCGATTTTGGTAAACTTTTAGTATGTTCATCTCCAGACCAAATGCACCCGAAAATCATCATAAAACGTTTTCTTGCAATTTTTTTGGGGTCAAATCGTATATTGACCCGACTAAGAAGACAGGTTCAGGAAATGTTGAGCAGTAGATTTTGGTGTATTTTGTGTTATATTTGTGTCATTTCGTGTGAGATTTGGTGCTTATTTATAGTTTGTATCTGCATGCCCACTATATCAGTGGTTTCAAACTTTATTTTTATTTTACCTTCAGGTAAAAAAATCGAATGTTGGCATACCACCAGCGAAGGTCAGGTAAAAAAAAACAGGCGAGCGCGAAGTCCTCTTGCAAATTAGCCTAGGACCTTAGGTAGACAAATTTAAAATTACACTGTAATATATTATCTTAAGAATGTAATCATATCAACAAAAAGGGAAAATAAAATCTCTATTAGAAAGTGTTAGTGTGAGCTGAGCATAAACTCATAGAAAATTTAAAGGAAAAGAAGTGCATGGTGGACAAAGTCAATCAATAGTCAATCGCTTATCAAAGAAAGATGGACATAAACTCAGAAAAAACTAATTTTTTTAAAATTTTTTCTGATGTACCACTTAGCGACACCTGGCATGCCACTAGTGTTACACGTACCACTGTTTGAAACCGCTGCGCTATAGTGCCCTTGAAGTACTTCACATGCTACTGCATTGTAACTGTTGTCGCTCGGTGCAGTATGTCATCCAGATTTGATTATAATAAACGAATATACATATATACAAACCGCTGCCTGGACCAGCTTAAGTTGTGTGAAAGTCATTAAGAACCAAGTGTTTTCAATAAGTGCCCAATGTTCAGATAACCAAGAGAGTTGACACTGGCAAGCACCCATGGACATGTAGAGCCCAACTACCAAACTCCCATCCAGAGCTGATAGTAAACTCCATTTTCGAAGTTTCAGATTCTGAACTACCTGGTAGGTAGCATTGAAGAAGAGAAGGGATGACAGGTGACAGGACTGACAGATCCAACACAAGCACTACCTCGCAGATGGTACAAGACACTAAATCCTGGTCATCCCTCAGCCACCGGTCTGTGGAGGACAACATGCAGATAGAAGGAGAATCACCACAATGTGTGATATTTTTTCAACTTTCAATGTGACACAATAGTGGGGCAGCCTGGTGCAAAAACATGAAGGAATTGCTCATTAAAAGACAGAATCATGAAATTTGGCACATATTATGAACATGTCCTAAGGAAATTATTTAGCTATAGGGCCATCGCAGATGTGGCCCCTGGCCTTAATGGCAGCCATTTTCCAAAAGGCCGACCGAAAATAGAGATTTTTCAATATCTCAGCTTCTAGTTCTCTTAGAATCGTGATCTTGGTGTCTAAACATACATATTTAGGGGCAGAGATTCCAACAGAACTAATTGCAATTACTAGAAAAACTAATTATGGTAGCCATCTTGAAGTTAAGGTGACCTAAAAGCCTAAAAGGGCAGTCCAGTGCAAAATACGAATCAATTGCTTATTGACTGATAGAAGCATGAAATTTGGTACATAGTATGAACGTGACCTAAGGGAATTTTTAGCTATAAGGCCATCGCAGATTTGCCCCCTGGCCTCAGTGGCAGCCATTTTCCAAAATGGCCGACCGAAAATAAAGATTTTTCAATATCT
Source organism: Allolobophora icterica (assembly GCA_963556255.1). Classification (NCBI taxonomy): domain Eukaryota; kingdom Metazoa; phylum Annelida; class Clitellata; order Crassiclitellata; family Lumbricidae; genus Allolobophora; species Allolobophora icterica. Next base: position 61,418,180 of record OY744604.1, on the reverse strand, counting down.
CGGCTTCTAGTTCACTTAGAATCGTGATCTTGGTGTCTAAACATACATATTTAGGGGCAAAGATTCCATTAGAACTAATTGCAATTACTTACCTGGTAGCCATCTTGACGTTAAGCTGACCTTAAAATTTGCCTCCTGGCCCCAATGGCAGCCATTTTCCAAAATGGCCGATCGAAAATACAGAGTTTTCAATATTGCAGCTTCCAGTTCACTTAGAATCGTGATCTTGGTGTCTAAACATACATATTTAGGGGCAAAGATTTCAATAGAACTAATTGCAATTACTTGCCTACAAGAAAAAGCTAATTATGGTAGTCATCTTGAAGTTAAGGTGACCTTAAAATCTAATTTTCCCATTTTGGGTTACTTCCTCGTCATGTTAAATTAAAATTATGATTATAATTTTGGTGGTTAAGCGTACAGTATTTTGGGCAAGGATTGCAAGGGAACTAATCATTTCTGAAACTTGTTGTTGTGTTCATGTTCATGTAGAATTTATGAAATATCAACAATTCAGCATGTTATTAATGCATCATAATCTGAGCATTTCTGTCCAGAGGCTTTGGCAAGTGTTGTTCGCTTCAGTTCCCAGCCTCCTTCGATCGTTTGCAGCCACGCCAAATCACCAGGAAATGGTAGCCTAGGAACAGCTACGAACATCTGTGCCCAGACATGACCTGTCTGGTAGGCAGTTCTCGGCGTGTTCCACAAGTGCCGCTTGCGTTGGTGGAAGGCCATCCATTGGTCTGCCTTTCTGTGAGAACAGCTGCTTCTGTGCCTCAGTCACCTTCTCCACACTGCTCACACGGTCATATAGAAGAACTACAAAGCGCTCCAGTACATCGAGCTGATCATCAGCAGAGCTGGGAGTTGATGCTAAGGGGCAGAAGCCTGGGTGACGTCGTTGAATGTCTTCCAAATGCCCAACAGTTCTTTTTCCGCGGCCAGCAGAGGATGATACTGTCACATCTGCTAAATGCGTGTAGGAAGGGCAAGGCTACGCACTTCTCTGGGCAAGGGCACATGCCATATCATGAGTAGATAGGTATCTGAATCTTTTGCCTGAGGAAAGCCAACCCACAGTTCGTCAATGCTGAGCTGTTGAACCGCTGCTATGGCTAACCTCAGAGTCAACTGTGCGGATATCACTTTACGATAGCCATTTTTGGCAGCATCAGAGACACGCAGGAAAATCCTTGTATCAGATTCCTCCTGAGTAAAGGAGCAAATCCAATGGTGTCCCTTGGCTGAGTACAGAGCACGTCCTTGCGGTGTGTGACGATGATCTGTCTGTCTGTTTCTGTTTCAAGTTTTGTTATTTGCAGGCTCAAAAAAGAAAACAACCCTGACTTGTTTTCGCTGTTCCTCAGAATTCCTGCCAGTTTCTAGGTAGAGCATTAGAAGATTCCACGCCACTGCTGCTTCCATTTCCGTCACACTGCATGTGTATGTCTTCAAGGTGCCATGTACAATGTGCACATATTCATCCCATACCACATCTACCCTATGCTCAGGCTCCAGCTGTCTTGTGATGTAGGGCAACAAAACATGGGAGGCATAATCTAAGAAAGTGCACCCAGTGCCAGGTTTCAGTATTTTGACTAGCACTGCTTCATCCAGGATAACAGCATCAACAGTAGGTACACCCAGAAAAGAGCCTGGTTGGATATCTGAGATGGCGTCATCAGTTGAAGTGAGAACCACGTCTTCTAGGCAGCTCACAATGTCTGACTTGGTTCCTAGCCGCAATTTATCCATATTCGAAAGTGATGGTGGGTGTTAGTCGTGGGAGCAGTGCGGAGAAGGTTAATGAGGCACAGAAGCAGCTGTTCTCACAGAGAGGCAGACCAATGGATGGCCTTCCACCAATGCAAGCTGCACTTGTGGAACACGCCGAGAGCTGCGTATACCAGGCAGGTCATGTCTGGGCACAGATTTTCGGAGCTATTCTCAGGATACCATGTCCTGGTGATTTGGGGTGGCTGCAAACGATCGAAGAAGGCTGGGATGTGAAGTAGACAACACATGACAAAGCTTCTAGACAGAACTGCTCAAATGATGCTGCGAGGGCTGTAGGGACAGTACAAATGTGTGAAAGCTGCTCGACAGTGAACTGGTCTCTGTCTGTGTAGAGGCCTATGTGACCTTGAATAGCATTGACGATGTTATATAACTCTGTGGGCAGTACTTTGTCTGGACACTGGTTCCGAAATGTGGATTAGCTGTAATATCGTTTAATGTACATTTACAAGGACATTAATAACATGCTGAATTGTTGATATTTCATAAATTCTACATGAACATGAACACAACAACAAGTTTCAGAAATGATTAGTTCCCTTGCAATCCTTGCCCAAAATACTGTACGCTTAACCACCAGGTAAGTAATTGCAATTAGTTCTAATGGAATCTTTGCCCCTAAATATGTATGTTTAGACACCAAGATCACGATTCTAAGTGAACTGGAAGCTGCAATATTGAAAACTCTGTATTTTCGGTCGGCCATTTTGGAAAATGGCTGCCATTGGGGCCAGGAGGCAAATTTTAAGGTCAGCTTAACGTCAAGATGGCTACCAGGTAAGTAATTGCAATTAGTTCTAATGGAATCTTTGCCCCTAAATATGTATGTTTAGACACCAAGATCACGATTCTAAGTGAACTAGAAGCTGAGATATTGAAAAATCTTTATTTTCGGTCGGCCATTTTGGAAAATGGCTGCCACTGAGGCCAGGGGGCAAATCTGCGATGGCCTTAAAGCTAAAAATTCCCTTAGGTCACGTTCATACTATGTACCAAATTTCATGCTTCTATCAGTCAATAAGCAATTGATTCGTATTTTGCACTGGACTGCCCTTTTAGGCTTTTAGGTCACCTTAACTTCAAGATGGCTACCATAATTAGTTTTTCTAGTAATTGCAATTAGTTCTGTTGGAATCTCTGCCCCTAAATATGTATGTTTAGACACCAAGATCACGATTCTAAGAGAACTAGAAGCTGAGATATTGAAAAATCTCTATTTTCGGTCGGCCATTTTGGAAAATGGCTGCCATTAAGGCCAGGAGGCAAATCTGCGATGGCCCTATAGCCAAAATTTTTCTTCATCGTATGTTGTTACCATGTGCCAAATTTCATGATTCTGTCTTTAAGTGAGCAATTTTACACCAAGCTGCCTGACTACAAGTCTATTTAATTACGAAAATATTTGAAATTGCTTTAGGAACCTTTTGAACCTTATCAAGTGCAGTCTGTAGATTGAAATCTTCCAGCAAAAGTGCATGTCAGGTGCATCTGCACTTCTGCCAGAAGATCCAACAGGTGCCACAGAGAAGTGGTTAACGTGACAGCATAACACCAAAAGGCTCGAATCCAGCACCAGAATCTGAACATAAGAATAAAATCCGCGCCTCAGATTCACATTTCGGTGTGACCATGCGCGTGTTACAAATTTAATTAATTAATAATAATCATAATAATAAAATCATTCTTTATTGCACATCTGTTTCTTAACAAATGCAGTAAATGTAACGAGTATTTTACAAGTATTTTATTTAGTATTTAATTTAATAAAGTATTTAATTTAGTACAAGTTTGTGTATTCAACTTGAAGGGCTTTACTGGCTGGGCAGTCAGATGGGATTTGTGGGTTGACACTTCTCCAGTAGCATTAAGACAGTCTGTTGTTCTCATGTAATTAGTTGATACCCTGTGAAGTCAATTCCCTAATGCTCTTAAGCTTGTTTAGCCTGGAAGAAGAGCAGAGAGTGCAATTCAATATCAACAGATGGCATTAGTTCCTGGCATCTTGTGGAGATTATTCTTCATCCTATTTCTCCTTAATCTGCTTATTCGTTGTTTGTTTCATCCGGTGGATGTATCGGGTCCCACGGCGGCAGATCCCTGCAATAAAAATTAATTTCTTCATATGCAGTGTTGTATCAACACTCCTGGGAAGAGGACATCAGAAGAGGCAACTGCATTCTCTGTCACCATATGCAAAAGTGCTAATTTGATTTAAGCCAAGAGATTGTGTTATTTGATTTCTCAACTGTAAAGGCTCCATGACTTCAGCATCCAAATTTTAACGTGGTTGTGTTGTGTTCGCTAATGTAGTGGTTAGTGCGCTGAACTGTCAGCTGAGAGGTTGGGGTTCAAATCCCCACCAGGGCAGAAATTTGTCTTGAGATTTTCTGCCCTACTGGTACCTCATAGCCACTCATTTATAATAAGTACACTGACGTATACACTGTCATTGGGAAGATGATACAGCGATGGGGAGGAGTAGCCACCCACCCTCATATGCCGAGGCTAAGAAAATGAAGTCGCTAACACTTCATACCCATGGCTGCCTCTCAGGCTAGCTTAAGGGACTGCTCTCTGCTCTGCTCTGCTTTAGCTGTAAAAATTGGCATCGGCTCATCCAGTGTTATAATTTATAGTTAATGATTCTGTAATCTGTTCAGTCTATGCTTTGCTGACAGTGGCCTTGTTTTGGTCCAGAAGCAGATGACCCCTTTGTGTTTTTACCTCCACATGAAGTTTCTTACATGGACAGATGACGTTGTTATGGTTTGGGAATAGGTCCCTCCGAATGTTTAGGTTGAGGAGGGTAGGAGTGGTTGTATCTTCTGCCATATTTTGCATCTTATTGTATCCATATGTGCTTTTCTTGCTTAATTTATGACATGCTTTAAAATTATTGTAGGATATTACATGATTAGCATCAGAAGTTTGACAAAAACAGGAACAGCACACTGGATAAACTAAGGTTACAAGGAGAGAGTGTAGGAATGAATGAAGGAGGTGTCCTCATTAAAGTTAGGGATGTATCCACACCACTGCTGACATGTGCACTGAGTAGTCTATGCTTGACATATGTATGCGGTGCTTGAATGAAGTCTGAGTCGTCTGAATGTTTCAAGAGCATCAGCAGCAGTCTGGAAGGAAGGAGTTTGCTTGTGTGTATGTACGTATTACTACACTGGATAGATAATATAAATGAGGACATAACATCGCTTGAACTAACTCTAAGGGGGCAATGGACTTGACAAATGACCGAGAACAATGGAGATAATTTATTCGTACCCATCACCGCCAAAAGACTGTCGTCAGGAACTGATGATGATGATGTATTAATCAGAACATCTGATGTAGCGCCTATTACATACTATTATCATAACTAACCCAACACATGTTCTGCATCAGTTATTACCTCCAGAGAAAGCTGTTGTATACTCACTGCGCCCCAGGGCACACAATAGAATTATACCTAATGCCGACTCTTTAGCTCGCAAAACCTTTGTCATTCGAATGTTATATGCTTAAATTAATATTATTAACTATGTACACCAAATGCGGTTAGCAGTTGGTTTTGAATAAAGGATATACGTACTTACTTACTTACTTACTTCTCAAAAGCCCAACCGCCTTGCTAGTGGAAGTGGTGTTGAAGTTCATCAATCTACACCATAAAGGTATTAAACACAGAGATTGAAACTCAAGTACAGGCGGTTGCAAAATAGGCAAACATACAATGGTAATTCTGTGCAGAGTAGAAATATTAATACCATAATCGTGACAAAGTTAAAATACCATCAGCATTGTAAAACCAATGAGGCTCATATAACTACAAGAGTCGTTAATGCCGCTGTGTCATCTGAGACTTAATCAGATGACAGATTTAGTCAGAGGGTCTATGATATGAAGAGTCCTCATGGAATTAATTATATGTAACTTAATAACATATTTAGTCGGAATGCTGATCGAAATATATATGTGTATATTGTAATCGTTTTGAGCCAGATGCATTAAAGTCTTTCTAAGATTTGCTGGTTTCTTGTTCTTCACTGGTTGACACTGTCTTGTATGCTGCAGCTGCTTGTAAAGGCATATTTCACATTTAAATAGCTGTATAAATATTGTTTTAAAATAAACCCGGGCCCCTTGGCGGTTTCAACAATATATAGCAAGATGTGGGTCTATTAGGTAAAAAGGCACACCACAATCTATGAGATTGCAGACATCGGGCTAAGTAAATCGGGCTTAAATGCCAGCATACAGCAGATTTCCTGTCAAATGCAAGAGATTGGATTAGGAAGCTTTAATGGAAGGGTGATGAATCAAAGTGTTAACAAATTCTCTTTTGGAATTGAATCCAGTTTGAATAAACCTGCACTAAGCCACACACTGTTTCAGATCAAGACATCCAGCTGTGTATATATTCTATGTGAATAGTTTATAACAAGTTATATGATAATCCCAGATATGTTTGCATAGCACTTTTTCGAGAACCTGTTGAAAGCTTTTTGTGCATCATCATGGCTGTCAGACATGGAGGAAGAGGTGTGACTTGAGATAAGTTGAAAATGTATGTTGGTATCGCAGAGTGAGGATGCACACAGTGTCGAAGGCTGCATTCTAAAGACACATAAGATATATCAGATCACTTGAGGAGACGTGAAAGCAGCTTCTTTGCATTACAGAACTGACTCTGATCACTCTTCTCTTGTTCAATAATTCGATCGTAGTGCATACTTAACGCACTGCACGTGCGGAATGCATGGAGACTGAGACAGAATAGATGGCAGTCATCCAATTTATGATCAACGAAAAAGTGATTGTTTTGGCAAATTTTTACACTTCTAAAGTATAGGTATTAAATATATAAACATAATTATGCATATAATGCAGAAGTGCAGAAAGAATTTGCATAAACTACTGATATATAATTATATATATATATATATATATAATTATAAATCAATAGTAAGAAACAAAACATAAGATATTTGTGCTCATTTTTATTTTTTAACGATTATTGTGCAAAGAACGTAAATTGTAAAATAATTTGCATCGGCGCCGATACTTTTTTGCCGTGTTTTTTTAGTGTTCGTGATTTTTGGGTGTTATCCTTGATAGCACTCTCACGTTCTCGGAACATATCTCCACTCTCACAGGTCTGTTCATGTTACCTCCACTTGAGGTGGCTCAGGGCTATCAGAGGATCCTCTTTAGTCTTCAAATCCATTTTTCACACCTTTATCTGCTCTCACTTGGACTACTGCAACTCTCTGCTCACAGGTCTTTCTAAACTGCGTCTCTCCTCTTCAATCAGTCCTTATTCTGCTGCTCGGTTGATTGCCCATCTCCTTGCTTCTGTCACATTTCTAACTACATGTCGTACCACCTTCACTGGCTTCCCACTTCTGCTCGCATTCTGTTTAAAATTCTCTTTCTCATCTATAGATCCTACCTTGGTCAAGCTCCAAAGTATCTCTGTGACTCGATTTGTCATTCATTTATGTGGCTTTTCATCGCCTGCTTCACTCATCGGATCGGCTGAACCTTCTAGTCCCTCACTCTAGGACTGCTATGGCCCAGCACTGTGCTTTGGCCCTTGTCGGTCCATCATTTTGGAATGGCCTGCCTCCTGCTACTCGCTCCTCTGTTATCACTTGGGTTCCTGCTACAGCTGTCTGTTGTCTTAAATCTTTTCTCTTTCGTCGGGGGTTCTTTGTACTAGGAGCGCCTCTGACTAGGTTGCACCGAGAGAGGCACTTTAGGAATTTATAAATACAATAGAATATTAAAATTACCTTCCTCTGACAAGATTTCATTGGAAAAGGGTACTTTTTTATTGATAAGCGACTCTGGTGTTGTGAGGTATGGAAGCGTATGGCTGTCCTTCTGTTTTCTTATGCTCTGAATAGGCATAGGACTAATTCAGACGTTTAACGACACGGAACTAATGAGTTGCAGGACTTTATTGCTGTTTCTCGGTACATTTGAATCCCAAATTAACTGCGCATAATTGTATAATTATGGACATAGTTTGATTGAGCACTGTCAGTTAATCTCCGCGAAACATCCAAGGGATGTCAAGTGTATGGCTGCGTTCAGATCGGATCTTGTTCCAATCGATTTATAGAACTCAACCAGAAGAGGAGGTGAATTCCGCTTACGTGTGTCGACGTAGTAGCGACGTGAAGGGAGCACATCAATCAACTCTGATAGACAACCTTTAACACTAGGTTTTTGACCTATAGCTGGTTGAGATGGCAGTTGGACTGAAGATTGGCTGTCCATTACAGGTTAAAGTTTATGGTTTTTATGAAGCATGGACTGCTTATGTATGTGTAGTAAGTGAGTGTTATTATATATCCAATAGAGCTGTTGTACGTGCCAAGCGGGTTCGTCTTCGCTGTCACTCCTCCTCTTGTGCGTTTTTTCTCTTCAGCCTTGATTGATACACTGATTGATTAAATCTGGCCTTGGTCAGAGCGCTTCTCCATTATCTGATTAATTAATCGCGTCTGTGTTGATTGGTCGTCCGAAGCATTCTGGACATGTCTGCGATGTGCCGATAAAACAAAAAACGGGGAACCTCTGTTCTCTCCATGCAGATGCCACAACCATTGTTTATATCAGCAATATCAAACTGTTAACTCGCAGGCTAATTCTGTGGCCCACAACGCCTTGTAAATCATTTTGATTTTTGGCAATGTGTAGTTAAGTTAATTAATATTTGAATTTCCTCATTATGTTATTTGAAAAGTTTGAGCAAGAAATTATTGTTTCACGTATTTATGCTTTAAGTAATATCACTGTAAGAATGTTGTGCTATAAGTGCAATACAGGCTTACGTTTGTCACATGTATTCTTGCACTTTTACATGATCATACCATATGAAGAAACACAGGGATGAGATTGATGCTATTGTGAAATTGAAAAACAGAGATGCTCAGTCCTGTAATTGTCACTAATCTTGCTTTCCTGGGGGGTACAAGTGAACACTTGAACACCCTTATCTTGAGTTTGCAGAACAGAAAACAGGTTGTTACACAAATGTTTGATCAGATTCGAGCTTTTACAGAGACTGGGAAAACAAATTAGTTCTGGAAAGATTATGTAGGACATCTTGCTGAACTACAAAATCCACAATTGGTTTCAGGATTTTAAGGCACCCTAGTTCCACCTGTTGTCTGCACCATTCGCTGTTGAAATAGAAACGGTATCTGAGGACATTCAAGTGGTATTAGCTGACCTTCAATATATCTCAGCATTTTAAAAAACAGAAATATAATTTCCGAATTTATACATTTCTGTCTCGAGAAAAGTATCGAAATTTCCACTGCATTGATACGAAGATTATGGCAATGTGCAAAAGTGCTTATACATGTAGATCAGTGCTGTCCAACCTGTTTGACACCGCAGGCCACCGAAACAATTATTCTTGAAGCCGAGGGCCGCAGCAGTAAACTCAAAGCAATGACTAAAATTTATTGAAAATTACTAACTGTATTAAAATTTATTATGGCAATAATTGTGTAATAATCAGTGAATAATACCATGTATGTAAGGCATGCTTTATAATAGTTCAGTGCCAAAAAGTATATCGACAAACGTTCAAGCACGTTCTTAGTGAGATATTTGGCTTTGAATTGTGCTTGGAATTTTTTTATTTGCGGTTGGTATTCATCTCCGGCGGGCCATTTAATATCAGCTCGCGGGCCGCGTATGGCCTGCGGGCCACGTGTTGGACAGCACGGGCGTAGAGTCATTCCTGGATTGAGGTGATGAACAACTCTTTGCAATCATAAGTTTCAGAAATAATTGTGCGGGATTTAGATTTTGTGAGGCCTACCCTAAGGCATATAAAGCTTAGAGGCCTCTAGTTAAAAACTACACCAGAAGGTCTCACAAAACTTAAAAATGCATATACCTTTTAATTATAATTTAATAGCAAGGCATTTAAAGTTAAAATTTTTCAAACTAATGCATTTACTTAGACGAGATGGAATTTCCTACACAAGCCATTTAAAAATATTCTACATAATATAAATACATATATATATACAGTACACATTAAATTTAAAAGCCCCCAAACAAATTCTGAATTTTTTTGAGGCCCCTACGGATTGTGAGACCCTAAGCTGTAGCTTCTTTAGTTAAATTATTCACTGATTACCCGGTATGCCTAAATCCAGCAGTGCAAATAATCATCTAGAAATAGCTTGACTTGTGAGCCGTTGCAAGAGACACTAGGATTGGCTCCATCATAGTAGAGACTAGGGCTGTACCGAATAGGTGATTATCACTATTCGGCCGAATACGAATAGTTGGACCAACTATTCGGCCGAATACGAATAGGAATAGTGTACAAAATAGGTCTACCGACAACATTCAAAATTTCAAATGTAAGCAAAAGTTTCAGTTCAGTAAATTTAATACATAAACTAAAAGTAAACAGTTATAACTACATGTAATTTTTTGCATCCTTCTGCCAGTCTGTGTAAACTAGGAATGGGACTAATTTAACTAAACTTAGAAATTGTCACTTACTTAATGTTCACTCCACTCGCTAGAGCAGCCGCATATGCAGAAACAGATGTCACGTGACCACTATTCGTATTCGGTCCGACAGCTACTATTTGGCCGAATACCGAATAGCTATTTGGCCCACTATTCGGCCCCGAAGCGAATACGAATATTCGGAACAGCCCTAGTAGAGACACTGAAGCCCCCTAATAGAGGCAAAATGCTGCCCATTATGGAAACTGAGCATATGCAATTGCTACACTCTTTACTTAAAGACTTATGGAATATCAGATTTTGTGTTGTGAAATAATTACAAGACTAATTTCTGTAAGTTACAAGATTAATTTCTGTAAGTTGCTCGTATTTCTTCCACAGTTTCAGTATAATTTACACGTTTCTTTTACATTTTATCATAGGCTCAAACCGCTGTTGTTAAGCCCCTGCTTTTACTCATTGAATTGAAGACTGCTCATTTATGGCAAGAAGAGAGAATTTTTAGAAACGAGGAGGCGTTTAGCAGCCATCTGACATTGATTTGGGACCAATCAGTCTCTGCAGAGTGAGTATTCACTCAGACACTTGCACGCACAGATCTGTGGGTGCCTAAGCTTAGCTTGTCAAGACAATTGAGGGTGCCATCGTGGCCAACAAAATGGATGAGTTCCAGGTCGAGGAGTTCACTGGCGTTGTTGGTCCACTCGTCCTAAGCCTCCCAAAGGCTACGTATCCAGGATGGATTGTTCGACGGAGGTTTCAGCATCGGCTTCCTTATGCGGTATTTATTAGCGGCCGGCTGGATGTCTTAATGGTGTATTGGCTGCCAATGAGAGTTCAAATCTGCACCGTAGATGCCACTGTCTGAATTGTTTTGACTTAGATTGACTGATTTGCACACATTAGAAAGCTTTGTAGTCTTAATTACTTGTTATTTATTTTTTTGTACTCTAAGGCAGTGCTTCTAAAACGTTCAGGTGCTGTGGACCGTTGTTATACCAGCCTTATCGTAATTGTTATACCAGCCTTATCGTAATTGTTATACCAGCCTTATCGTAATTGTTATACCAGCCTTATCGTAATTGTTATACCAGCCTTATCGTAATTGTTATACCAGCCTTATCGCAGACCGGTGCTTTTCAACATCAGCTTAGATGTACGACGTGTTATATAAACATTTAGATTGCATAATATTGTCACTGTTTATTATTGTGACTGTTACATATTTAGAACTGTTTGTTATGTGTGAACACTGTCATGTTCTTTCTAATTTTTATGTTCTGTATACAATTTAATATTTATTTGATTATGTTCGGAATTGTGACTCTGGTTATCGTTGCATGGCCCGGTGAGCGATCACTTGCAGACCGGTGCCAGGCTGTGGACCACAGTTTGAGCAGCACTGCTTAAGAGGTTTTAGGCACCAAGGGACCATGTCAGATCAATTTATAGAGAAGAAATTATATAATTACTACTGGTAATATTATTTTTACTAGTAGTAGTTATTATAAATATTTGTATTAGCATTAGTATTAAGTAACTGATTAATTAGTATTAATTGGTTGATTAACTGCTAGTGTTGTGATGGTGACCTCTCTGTTTCTTTTGCACGCACTGCTACTATGCAGCAGCGCATATCCTCCGTGGTTGGACCCCTGAGTTGCAGTATCTTCCTCGAGTCTCGTTCACCGCTTTCTTCTCTGCTCTAAAGACTGTTCTCTTTTGCCAGGGTTGGGCTGGGAGCACCTCTGAATAGCTTCCTTTATGGGGTGCTATATAAATGCTTAGCTGATTGATTGATTGATTGATTGATTGATTGATTGATTGATTGATTGATTGATTGATTGATTGATTGATTGATTGATTAATTGAAAGAGAAACAAAGGTAGACCAAAACTGCACTGGAAAGACAATATAAATGAGGACATAAAAAGACTGGAACTAGTATTGAGAGAAACACCGGACTTGACAAATGGCCGAGGAAAATGAGTTCATTTAGTTGCACCCACTGCCACCAAATGGGTGGAGTCAGGAACTGATGATAAAGATCAGTATTATGCAGTTCTACCTCTGAGCTGCAGCATCCTTGCACAGCTGCATCACAGTTTTGTGACACTGTACACTGCGCAGATATTGTCAAACAATATTAAGGTATCCGAAAAAGTCTTTCCAGACAGAAATCTCACACTGAAATTTTGACTCAGAGGGAAGGATTTGTATGATTTATGATTTAGCCTTCTTTCATCAAGCTTACAATTTCAAGATATGGGAGAAAATCTCACATAAACTGAAGAAGCTGCATTGTTTTTGTGGAAAGGTTTAAACAAACAATAGCCTCTGTTGAATTTCATCAAAAATTGTAATGGTTTCCAGCTGTTTGTTAGTAGATTACCAAATAATCCTGTGAAGCAACAGAACAGAAGAAAATGGAAGAAAAATATAATTAAAGAACAAAGAGATCATGAGATCAGATTATTGTGGAGCTATATAAGTATTTGTGAGGAGAGTTAAGCCTCTTAGGCAAGAAATCCATTTCAATTGCTCACACAATGATGGTAGGCTTCAATTATACGCTCTCGCTGGGGGACAAGCCAGTGGACAGACGCGTTAACCGAACCTATTGTAAGATGGACAAATACAGAAATAACCATATGTGTAACCAAATCTGTTCGTCCTGCCAACCAACCGTCCATCCATCCGACTGTCAGTCTGTCCATCCAACCGTCAATCCATCCATCCGACCGTCGGTCTGTCCATCCAACCGTCAATCCATCCATCTGATGGTCTGTCCATCCATCCGACCATCGGTCTGTCCATCCAACCGTCAATCCATCCATCTGATGGTCTGTCCATCTATCTGACCGTCAGTCTGTCCTTTCGACTGTCAGTCCATCCATCCAACCGTCAGTTCATCCATCTGACTCAGAGGGAAGGATTGGTCCATCCATCCGACCGTCATTCCGTCCATCCGACTAATCAATACATTTCGTCATGCATGCTCCTCCATCCTACCGTTCATCCTTTCGTCCATCCGGTATATTAACTGATACGCGTTGTTAGGTTAATAGCTTTGGGGGACATAACACCAATTCATGTTAAGCGGAACAGGGTTATCCGCGAACACGTTAACGAGTCGACACTATAACTGTATTGTACTGTATTGTATTCGGGCATTCATATAGCGCTTCTAGGGGGAGAGCAGGCCCTTAGCCAGCCACCCGTCCACCTGTCCAAAATTATTTTGGACGGATGAAAATTATTTTGGACGGGCATAAATTGTGCATGATTTTCCTCCAGCACCATCCAGTTACTTGTCTAAGGCCACTGCCAGCGTTCAGATGACCATTCTGTAACGAGTAGGGGTTGATATTGGGCTCTGTAGTCTGTAAACAGCATAGGGGCACTGCAGTCAGACTCGTACGGTGGGGGGACTTCGGGCGGTCGCAACTTCGTACGCTCACGGCGTCAGGCGGTCACGCCTTCACTGCTTTTGGAGGCAACTCTGTATTTCTGGCTAAGGTAAAAGAGGAAGATACATTACCTGAAAGAATAGAAGAACGATAGTGTATTGTAATCACAGATTTATATTGCAGAGGTGCTCGAAACTCATCTGAGGTGCTCGAAACTCATCAGAGTTGATGGGCTCATATATGGTGTTAGTTCCTCTTTGGTCCAGTGCTGTACTATGTAACCTCAGTATACCAAACTTCAGCATTGCAAACTTCTGGTTTTGTCAAATAACAGTCCATGGCTCAGCCACAACCAACGTATCTTATCCCTTGGGCTAAATTCAAGCTCTTAAAGCTGTTGGTTTCACTCTATATAAATCTGTTATTTGTTATCTGATTACAGAAACCAATGAAAGGTTGAATCTTATATCATGCCTACTCTTTTGATTACTGGAATGGGATTTTAAAGGGCACTTGGTTCCTGAAGGTTATCTTCCACTAAAGATATTAGTGCTGTTGCAAAGTTCTGTGAAGGCACTTTGTTAATAGCTACATGCTTACCCGGTATATATATATATATACAGAGATACATTTCGTCATGCATGCTGCTCAGGTCCTGTTCTTAATGATACTAACTGCAAAACACTTGGCCACGTCACTGATGCAATGCTCTTCTTCATTCCAAATCATCTGCTTTCCATTTCACCAACTAATCTAATGACGCTTAAACCGCCATTGTCATAATACACAAGGCTTCAGTCGATGAACTGTGGTGTTGGTGTTAATGACCAGCGTCTACACAACCCAAGGATTCCTCCTCCTCTTAGGACTGTTTTGAATCCATATGTGTTATAAAACGAAGAATTACACGACATTATCTGGTCGTATATACCCGAGAGAGGGTAAGCCTGGATGAAAATGACTCGAGGGGATAGAGTAGTGGTAACACTCATGGCCAGGAAAGCATAAGGTACGCAGATCGACTCCCGTAACCCCCCTCCATGGCGGCGCCTTGCATGGCTGCCAAACCGTGTGTTAATTAAGATCTTGATTGTATTTTCATGTTTCAATGTAATCTTACTGCGTCTGTCGGTTTGAAATAATAAAGAATATAATTATTAATTATTATAACTGGGAAATTTAGCAATGTGATGGGTTGTTGTAGGTGGCTGATTCTAGTCCTTTCCATAATCTGCTGACGGGGCGATAAAGGAGTGGCGTGAGCGAGTTCCGAGTTCGGAAAAGGTTTCTTGGGGTTGAATTATTTATTGCCTGTCCAGTGCAATTTATGAACCAGTGCATTATGTCCGTCTAGTTGGTGGTAGGAACCTTACTCTCTTGTACACTCAGATGTCACTGACCTGGGGAAATTTCTGTAATTAATTAATATTTAATTACCGTAACGCACAGAAGTGGTGCCATATGTTAAACGTGCAATTACTGCACCTGCTTCATCTTATGTGTGATGTCTGATGTCTGAGAATGTGTACTGGAAATCTGTTGTATTTGATACAAAAGAATTGCGTAGACTGAGTGTCGAATTTACTGGTGCTTTTAACAGTAACAGAGTATGAAGTTATCCACATCAAGTTATTAAATGATTAGATTTAGGTGCTGTACTGTAGTCATGAATTCAGAAGAGATAACACAGTTGTAACATGTTTGTGATCTTCCGAGTTCCGACTGATTTAAGAAAGAAATCAGTTAGGAGTGCCAGAGCTGCCAGTTTTCTTTGTCTGTCAGATGTTGATGCTCATAAAGATTTCACAATGATTTCACAATGATTTCGATTATTTTGAAGAAAAAATATCCTGCCCACATAGTTTTGATAGTTGTTTTTATTGAATACGAAGTCAATGAGTGCAAGTATTTTAATGAAGGAAAGTGTAAATGCTTTTGAAAAGTATTGTCTTTTGTTTCAGATACAAAACACTACCTTGTGCCGCAAAGTAAATTTAAAACACTGTACAGAAATTAAAAGAGACTTTTTCAAAAAGTGGTTCATGTGTACAAAACACACATATTGTAAAAATAATTCTTAAAATATTTTTAAATTCTTGAATTTTGCTTCTATTTCTTAACGTGTTGACAGTGATTAGTCACAGCAGTACTTTGCATGTGAGGAATTTACTGTGAAAGAGAAGAAATAAGAGAGCTGGCCAAACATGATGAAGATATCTAGAAACCTGAGAAATTCCTGCAGATGAAAGAAGTGGAAATGAAGTTATTTGTTTTTGATGGATGTCCTAAGAACAGAACTGTAATTGATTAGGCTCAGTGACCCTGACGCTTGGAGAACTGGACAAGGGTTAAAATTGTAATTAGCAACCTCTAACATCATAACATGGCATTGGCATTGTTTACCGTGCAAGGCAGTACTATCATGCAGAGCTCATTCATCAAAAACAGATCTAGATTTTGGTATGACCGGAGAGAGATACTCTGGTTGAATACGGATAATTCTGAGGAACAATGACCGATTTTTAAGCATTGTGATTGGACCCAGGACATCAAAGCACTCTGTCAAAAGAATGTAGGATTGGTGTCGAAGTGACACGTTTGTTAAGAATGGAAAATATAATATATTTTCGAAACTCTGAAGAGTTATTGACTGCGAGTATTCCAAGACAGTAGGCATGTGAGTTCATGGCACATGGTCTGATGCAGCAGTTGTGCCGTTTTTTTCCGCCTGGGAATTTTTGATTAATGTCTAACCGAGTTTCTGCCTATCAAATATTTACTGCCTACCACTTTCAACGGTCTCTTGCTAAAGATGCGGGCTAAGCGGTGCTTGCATAAGTCATTCTTGAGACGTATTTATTGTATATATGAAAGGAATTTATCACATATCATACAGAGACTTTGTGACATTTTATGCAGGAGGTTTCAATCCACATTTTAGCACTAATAGGGGTTTGTTTCTGGTGTGTTGGATGTTTGTAAATATTGATTAGTTAGTTAAACGGAATTCTGAAAGCTTGAGAATAGCGTCTACAGTTTTCTTTCCAACCACTTTCCAACTTGATCAATGATGCAATACAGCTTCAACTGGAACGTGCAATGCGAGCAACCTCACGCCAGGCAGTTGCTCCACTCTATTTCTATGGTCTGGATAGCACTCTAGACATGCTAGACATTTTCGGTTAGGATCTCAATGGTAGCTGAACCATGAACAACAGTGGTAGACTTTCTTCAGACATTATCTCCAAAACTGCACAAAATTGAAAGATGACAACAGAAATGCGGAATGTGCAGTGTGGAATGTGTAATGTCCCTGGTGCGTCTGGATTTCTTTCTTTAACGTTCCTGGCACTTCTTCTCAGTCGGTCGATAATATACTTGTAAATGAGTCTGTTGTTGATCGATTGTTTGCGTATGTCCTTCGAACGAAATGCCATTTGAGCATCCATCTGCGCCGTCGTCCTTACTCAGGTGAGGGTGCGCTGACTCGCCGGGGAATTGTTTCGTCAGTAACGTTTGATTGTTTTTGGTGAAGATTTCACGACGTTTTTTCACGGAACTCAAAATTATTTCGTAATAGGAAAGCACTATGATTGATGCATTTCGATTAACATTGCAGAAATCATCGAACGCAGAAGATAATTCGGAATCTCCAAGTGGTTCGATGGGTGGTCGGGTCATCGTCACACACCAGTCTCCGGTGCCGGCGCTGCCCGATCCGTTCTTGCATAATAGTGGCCGGCCAAGCAGCCCCCAGCTGCTCTACCGGGCCACCATGCTCATCGTTACCATCCTGTCTGTGGTGTCTCTGGTGATGGCGAACTGTTCTCCTGAGCTGCAAGTGGTCGTCCTCATCAGCATTCCATCATCTGTGCATTTACGTAAGGCAATGAATTTATTTCAGTTTATGATGGATGTGGACGGTGTCTCTAGTGAGGTTAACTTTGACCTATTCTGCACTGGCCCTGTTTGCTATGCTGCCTGCCTCAGTGTGCTGCTAAGTTTGGATGCAGTTTTGTCACAGCGCATTCCTCTAAAACTTTTTACTTTTTCTTAACTCCTAACTGTAACCCTAACCCTTAACTACTAATTTATTTACATTTACAAATAAATTTCAAAACTCATTAGTAGCACCATTAAAAACCTCCTGGGATTTATTGTATCAGTCACAGTGTGTGATTGCAGTTACATGAAGTGTAGTAGCTCTGTTACGCTTACATTTATATTTCACCCAACTTCTTACATTTCACCCACTTCAAGTTTCGCCCCACGTAAGATTTGCATATCTGTGTGACTTTGCGTGCATTAAAATTTTTGTATTAATGATAATAATAATAATTAAGCCATTACTTGTAGGTGTAAATATCTGGATACGTTAAATTGTCATTAGGTTATTGTAAGATTCACATAAAGCTGCTCTAATTGTGTAATTGATCTGCATACACTGTATGGTGTATATCTGTTTTGGTTCTCCATGCAGTTGAATGATATTCTGTTGTCTAGGTAGCACATGACATTATCAGATTTTATGTTTTATGCTATAAACCCTGTTCTTGATGCACTTAGCTTTGCAATTGTATCAGTGTCATACAGTTGTTTATTGAAAATATTATTATTACTAATTAATAACTTCTATCATGCGATTATCTAATGCACTGGACATCAATTGATGATGTATCCACAACCCAGCCATAAATTTGGTAAATATCCAGAAGACAAGAGAGGCAGCCTATGGTAGATAGCAAATTGAAATGAATTGACATTGATAAGCAATCATTATCGTAAATTCCAAATTTGTAAAGCGCAACTTTTAAGCTAAGTGCAGAGCACCAGCTTATTCTCAAATGCTGTGTCATATCAGAGGGGTTGTCCAGAGATCAATGTCCAGTGGAGGACAGTGTCCGGTTGCCAGAGAGACCAGAGAGAGGAGTCAGAGCAGCTGAGCAGAACGAGCAGATACAGGGAGAGAGTTGCAGCAGCTGGAAAAGCTTGTTCATAACTTATAAATGCATCAGTACATTTTAAAGGCTATGTGCTAATGGTAGTTTAAAGATTGCTTAGCATCTCTTTGACCCAACATACCAATCATTGAAGATCGAGCTGAGTTGTATCTGTAAGAACTATATAGTCACTGCCATATTACCTATTCAGTAAGTAACCTAAGATTAGTTAGGGTAAATTATCAAATAAATTGTGCAACTTTTTAGGCATGTAACAATATTAGCGCACACTCTGATACTAATATATGATCGTTAATGTGATTACGATAATGGTGAAGTCATTAGATTAGATTAGATTTGATCGAGACTACTAGAATGCTTTTTGGACTTTTGTCATGTTCGACTTTGTGATGCTAACAAGAAGTGAGTTACAGTAATCAAAGTTACTCTAGACCAATGTGTTTGCCACATGGTATCCTTAATGCCTGTCACAGTAATACATATATTATTACTTACAAATGCCATTACGCAGTTGGTGAGCGACGTGGTTGAATCAAAACAATGCACAAGTAGCAAGCAGCACAAACCAATTAACTCAGCAAGTGATTCACTCTGTTTCAAATATTTAAGACATCTTAATGTCTGATGTTGTTGTGGAGTTTCCGGTAGTAGAAATTAAGTTTCTGATGGATTAAACGAGGAGTTCATTGGCCGACATTCAAGATTGCAAAGACAGCGGACAACAGCTGCACAGACAAGTGACAAGACGCACTATCAAATGAAATATGAATTTCGGTATCATCAGTATAGAAATTATATCACAGTGATTGATTGTCAAGCGGTCTTCCTGGTGGTGTGGTGTTTTATATCAACAAGTGAGGATCAAGCACGGAACCATGCGGAATTCCTTGTGTGAACAAAGCGCAAGATGAATAATTAGCATTTAAATATTCTGATTGACTGCATGGACTAAGATCAGTAGGATATCAAAACTAAGTCGGATTTTGAGAAGATGGCAACATGATCTGAAAGATATCACTCAACAGTACTAACAGAATGAAGTGATTGTGAATCAGAACAACTTATCAAGACATCCAAGGTTTGACCATAAAGTCACCCATAATAACTGTTTCAAAAGGATAGGAAATCTAATATTCAAGTAGTGACTGAATTTCAATCAAAAGTCAGAAAATTATGTCACTGATATCACATAGTAGCAGAACGTATAACTAAATTAAAAAATCGGCACATATGAACTAGACAAAGTGAATGAGCCATAGCATAATTGAAAATAGGCCAGACTACTGAAATAGATATTGAGAATCCAGATATGACAGGGAGCTAGAGCATGAACAGTATACCATGATCAGTGTCACAGGATTCGAAAATACGAGGAAATCAGGCTCTGAAACTCTATTCTGGCAAGTTTTCGCTCTGTAAAAAAGTCTGTTCTGGTCTTCAGACGCTGACTAAAAACTCACCATTTCCAGGGCTCATTTCCTTTGTAGACTGTTTCCTTGTCTTCACGGATTCCCCTCTGGCATTTTGGCTTGTGCATCGATGACCATCGACAGATATCTGTCCGGCGTTATTGTTGCGATGATGTAGAAGTTCTTAGATTTGATTCGATTTCCATAATGGCATTTCCAACAATTACACATTTCATCAGTGTTTCATTAGCGTTGTAAATGTGAGCGATTTTTCATGAAAAGCCCAATGCAGCCAACAAAGTGACACTTTAAATGTTATTACATTGTACAGAATATCATTCAATATGTGCAGCAGAAAAAGAAATACATACATGTCCAGGTGCATACATGTATACATAGCTAGTGAAATACATACATACATACATATATGCATTAATGCATGCACGCATTACATAGAAACATATATACATTCATAAAGAAGTCTGTTATCCTCTATGTGCACAGAAGGTGTGAATTTTGTGCACATGTGTGATATTATTTTGCTGTTTATAATCCATAATTTTTCTTCAAAACGGTAAGAACATAGGAAAGATTAAGGCCTAATTTTCTCTAAGTATTCAATTATTCAAGCGTTTATGAGTGATAAGCCATAGGAGAGGAAGTCCAATAGCTTCCTAAGAGAGTTATCTACCTGGGCTTACCTGACAAGCCTTATAATTGATACTGTGCTCTTCTGGATTTCAGGTAAAATAAAGGTGTTTTTCAAAGATGGACACAGAAATGAAGTCAACGCAGATGCATGGAGTCAGAGAAACGGCACAAAGATTCAGATATTTGGTAAGCTAGGATTTTTAACCCACTGTTATGATGTGACCAGCAATGTCACATTGTGCATGCGGTCAAACAAACACTTCTGGTAGTAAAGAAAATGTGAATAAAGATATTTAATAATGTAATTACATAATAGTGATATTGATGTTACTGAAAATTATCAATACTTTCATTCATTCATTCATTCATTCAGATTCCTACACAGAGGCACTCGCAGCCCAATCCCTGCAAAGGAGAACAGTTTGCAGCAGAGCATCCATGCTTAAAAGGACTTGAATGTGTCCATGTTACAGTGTGTATTGTAACAGTGATAGTAATATTTGATGACACTGGTGATATTAGTACTGTTCATAAGGATATTGATAGTGTTAATGAAAAAGTAATATTAATGATGAAAAGGACATCAGTGTTGATGCCAATAATAGCACTGGTAATAACAGTGGAGCCATTAACACCACAGAAAAATATGGTGAGATTTTTGTCAAACAGTAGCAAGTTCAAATGTAATGTAATGTAAATCTCTAAAATTCTCAGCTTCACACAAAAGCCACATCAGGGAGACCAGCTTACTCACTGGCGCTATATCAAATCAAATCCTCAATAGCCAGGTTGTTTTGTTCATTCCGGTGCCATGTTCGTGGAGGTCAAGCCAAGGAGGCAGTATGGTGTCCGGTGAAAATTGTTGATGATGTAAAAAAATTGTTAATGATGGGATAAAATTGTTGATGATGGGTGAAAATTGTTGATGATGGTGGTCTTGTGGTGGCGCAGGAGTGGAATCAGGATAGGATGGCTTGAAGAGTTCGGTTTTCAGTCATGAGTGGATAACTGCAGAGGAGATCGCAAGAGGAGGAGGTGAAATTAACAGATGGGTTAGGAGGATGAGCAAATTTGCGGAGATCTTTTGGGAGTTCGTTCCAATGAGCTGGTACAGCATAGACTAAGCAGCGGTTGCAGAATATCAGAGAGGAGGAGAGTGGAGTCTGAGGTAGAGCAAGATGTGATGAGGAACGAGTAGATCAGGATGGTGATTTTGATGGTTCAAAGGTTAACTGATTGGTCAAAGGTCAAAAGTTTCTATTGCAGAAACTGATTCTGCAGAATTCGACTATGAACCACTGATGCATGCAAGAGGGATTGATAGGACCGCAGAATTCGTCAGTTGTGCTGGTAGAATTTTATTTGACGTTTTAATCCCTGTCTTAGCGATTTTACCGGCTCTGGTGCAAGGCTGTTAAAAGAACCATGATGCAGTCATTTCTGCTTCGTGGCTTTCCAATTTTTGTCACAGACATGCCCATGCTATCGCTGTCGTGCATGATGTATGCACCGGTCAACGAGACAAGATCATATAGTTTGATTTGCGCTGTATTCATTCGCTCGATCGTGCCTATCTTGATACAGATGAATGTGGCCAACTTGGTTCAGTCTGGTCCGGGTGTTCATGAGTGGCGCTCGGTCGGGAAATCTAGTGTCATGCTCTGCTGCAGTTAATTTCACGTTGATACAAATGGGTTTCTGTCGAAGCGAGTCTGCACTTCATTATGTTGACAGTATTGGGTTAAACCCCATATGTTTCTCAGGGTGTTTTGCGAGTTGGTGGCAGTCGGGGAGGGAACTGTGGCCTGAAGTAAAATGTATGTGGAAAATGTTCCAATTTGCTCCATAAATCACATCCTGATGAATCTGTTAACATTTAGTTACATTTTGTTTGAGCATATATTTCACTTTTTTTGTTACTGGTAGGCCTACATGTTTAAATTTCAGTGTATTTAAATACTTTATGGGCAATTAATGGCAGCTTCACTTTACATTGAATTGGTGGTAAAAGCTCTGCTGTCAAAATGAGCACGTATCCTGCACTAGATGTCTCTAGATGCAGCAATCCTAGGTCATCATGTGCACTGTTTGTGTGAGTGGTTCAGACTGAAAGTGGGAGTGATGGAGTGAGTGAGTGTGTGTGCATGTGTGAGTGAGCAAGTGAGCAAGGGAGTGAGCAAGTGAGTAAGTGAGTGAGTGAGTGTGCATTTGTGCATGAGTGAGTTAGTGAGGTGAGTGAGTGAGTGAGTGAGTGAGCAAGCATGTGAGCTTGAATGAGTGAGTGAGTGAGTGAGTGAGTGAGTGAGTGAGTGAGTGAGTGAGTGAGTGAGTGAGTGAGTGAGTGAGCATGCGTGCGTGTGTGCATGAGTGAATGAGTGAGTGAGTAAATACCTGTATTTCAGTAAGTAAATTCTTGGCAGTAGTTGATAAACCTGACAGCAAGAACAGTGGGCCATGTCATAATCATTTGCCTGATGTTTCATTTAAAACAGGTCTGCAGTGTTTAACGACATCTATCCAGTCTTTCCCAGATGATTTCCATTTTTTGCTTTTGTGCCTTGAAATGGAAAAACATTCAGTTTGTTATTCATAAGCAAGCTTAGTGTTAAAATATGCATTTTTAGAATCTGCTGTGACTAAAGCTCTGAGGCTGGCTTATATATTTCACTAAACAATTCAATTCCTAAATGTCAGTTATAAGCAACAGTGCACGGGTCATCCTTGGGTGAAGCCTGAAACAAGGTTGTAACCTGTAACTCATGGCAAACCCGCATTGCTTTTGACATGGCCGCCATGTCTAGAATGTTCTTTGATTTTGTGAAATGAAATGAAATGAGATTTACTTCTTAATGTTTTACATCTCATCCATTAAAAAAGACAGTTCTCCAGCCTTAGAGTTTCTTCACGAGATTGTCTATACCCATGCTGTCCAACATGTGGCCCGCAGGCTGATTTTAAATGGCCCACCCGAGCTCACAAAATTTTTGCAATTTGTGTAAAAAATGAAGTAAAAGACAAAGTCATAGCCATTCATTCGTAACTTGGCTTATCACTTGACAATGTGAACACAAACTCCAGTTCCCACAATGCATAAAACTTCTTTAAAGTTTCAAAACGTATGGTTCTCCACAGTTAATGATTTTCAATAAATTTTAGTCATTGCTTTATTGAGTTTACTGGTGTGGCCCTTGGCTTCAAGAAATTTTTTTCAGTGGCCCACAGTGTCAAAGAGGTTGGACAGCATTGGTCTATACCAGGCATGGCGAACCTTTTTTAGCTCTCGTGCCAGAAAATGGTTCTTAAAGAAAGTGGAAAATTTTGCGTGCCAGAAATTTTATTGAACCAATGAACAGGGCATGAATTAAGTACCCAAACAGTGAAAGCTAATATTGAAAAGTCATTGCATTATTTTTGGACGTGCACATGGCTACTTAATGTTGCGATTTACTTATATATACTAGGGCCTACAATTTTATGTGACATGAAGCAGGAAAGATATTGCTGAATGTAAAAAATAAAGAAATATGAAAAAGTATGGAAAAACGAAAGTTCAGAGTTCAGGTGGCGTGCCAAGCAAAATCTGTTGGCGTGCCAGGTTGGGCACGCGTGCCATAGGTTCGCCATACCTGGTCTATACCATAGCGAATTCAAACAGTCGCCATCGCATTACTTATCTCATCTGGCCGCTGTCACAGTGCAGTCTCCCATGATGAATTAAGTTCATAGGAGGAGCAGGTCATGTGGGCCAATACAACACTTTCATTCTTGATCCAGTGTTTTGATTAATTCTTTCATTCTTACAGATAATTTATATAGCACCCTACCCAGGTAGGTATCTACTCAGAGGCGTTCCCAGCCCAGTCCCGGAAAAAGAAAGAGTCATCCTCATTGTTTTCGTCATAAATCATTGTTGTTGTCATCACAAAACATGTTTACGAATCGAAAAATAATTGATTCTTATGTGAGCAGATTTGGACCATGGTAAAACATGCCCTCATCCAAGTTTCTATTTACCATCGTGGTAATCTTAGGTTTTGATTATTTGCTATTGTGTACTGTTATGTAATTAACTCATACAGCATCTGTTTGAGCATACAGGTGGGTCTCTACCTGTACAGGTGGGTCTCTGCCTATAGATGAACCAACTGATTATAATACAGGATGCAAACTCCATGTTTTGATGTTCTATTATGTTGCATTGCTGTGTTAAATTGTGCTTTGATGTTCTACAGGTAACATGTTTTCTTGTAAGATATGATTATGCATAATCACATTACACGGCATTAGGCTGAATAGCGTTATGGTGTTCGATACGACTTTATCCATCTGAACGAAATGTCAACTCCATCTATTCATTTGGCGGTCAGACTCGGGCTTGCTAGCTCCTACTTTATCAGATCTGTATGCAGTCATCTGTGCACATGTTTTTGTGCGTTTGTGCATTTGTGTGTGTGTGTGTGTCTGTGTGTGTGTATGTGCGTGTGTGTCTGTGTGTGTGTGTGTCTGTGCGTGCGTGTGTGTGTGTGTCCATATGATTGGCTGTGGATAAACTATAGAGCTTTACATTTTCTTGTATTATTATCATACAAAGTTATTTAAGTTGAAATCTACCAAATGCCTCTTAGTGTATCACGTTCACCGTTTCTGGTCGAATGCCCACGATTCTGATGCTGGAAATAACTGTTCCGTACAGCCGTGAATCGACCGTGGAATTGTCCGGAAGTTTATATAGCCTGGATTCTAATCTTATTCCGTGGTCAAAGTCTTTTCCAGCGTGTCGTCGTCTGATGTATGCGGACCACTGAGTCACCGTTGCAAAATCAGAATTCTCTGCTGGGCTTTGATGCACTTGTCCCGTGGAAGCCGAGTCTCGGCCGGAGTTGGGCATAATAAAACAGTGCAAACATCCCGTGCGTCGGTCCATAACGGCATTGTAAGGGTTGCCTTTATTTTGAACATTTCATCTGAACAGCAACAAAGAAACAAGCAATAAACCGAACAAAACAGGCGTCGCCGCAGTCACCAGAGACGGGCATTGTCGCTGGGTATGCCTGATGCCACCGGTGCCATTGTGGGCATCTTCATCGTCATAACTAGCAACGATTCCGGCGGCATCAGCCGTTGGGTAATTCGGTTTTTCAAGTGGGAAGGACAATATCCCAATCTAAACATAGACTGCCCAGGTTTCATTGCCCTACCGCAATAGACGTCGTCTGATACGGGTGCACTGTCCTTGAAAAGCGCCCGATTGCTCCGGGGAGATGGCGTTTGTTGCGGGTCTTGTTGATGGTCCGCGTTCTGACAGATTGAGCCACACATTTTACGGTGGTCGAAGGATGTAGACAATGCCGAGGAGAAGTCTTCCGGATTCCAAATGACCCTCTCTCTGCTTCGGTTCTGCTAAGTCATCCGGATCAGTGGCGATCGTCAACCGCTAGTCTTTATAGACTCTCGACTCGAGGCACGGATTCGTGCACAAGAAGTCCTTTATTATCGTTCCAGTCCTTTGGTCCAGCGATCATTCAGATACTAATTAAGATAGCTTTAAGCCTATTAAGTCAATGCTAGTGTTGTACCAGTCATCTTTAATTTAATTAGGCTTCACATTTTTACCAGTTGGTGATAAACCAGATACTGATACAGATAACTTAATTATCATACAAATTTTGATCCTGAAGTTAAGTTGAAATCCACTGTCTGGCTCATATATCATGTCTCAGGGAGTGTATTTTTAGTGTACTGTGTCTATCATGTGTGTCATAAAGGAAAAATGACGTGAAAATAAATAGTTAAAACGAAAATAGGAGAGTAAACAGAAACTATTTTACTTCAGGCAGTGGTCTGAATCGGTGGACCAGGAATCAGACAAGGACCAGGAAATGATTGAGTTTCAGTTTGGAACAGTTTTAGTTTGTTGCTATGGTGAGGGAAGAAATTTCATGTCTTGGAGATTTATTTGATCCCCAGACATTTATTTGTGAACCGTTTTAGAAATAAACCTCTCAGTCGCATAAATAGTCAATCAGTATCTGAATGATGGTGGTGGTTTTGGTAGTCATGGTGCTTTTTGTGATCGTCACGATGGTTGTCATGGTGGCCTTCCTCATCATCATCATGGTGGTGGTCACTGTTGTGTTTGTGGAAGTTATGGTATGTGTTAAACATGGTTGTGTTAGTGGGTTAACACCAACAGGTCACCCTGCCTTGTTCCATTCAGGCCTTGAGACTGTTCTGTTTGACCGGGGTTGGGCTGGGAGCGTTCCTGATAATCTTGAAGGGCAGCTATATAAAACAACTGTAATAATAATAATAATATTATTATTATTGATATAATTAACATAACACGGACATAATTTCATAGCCTGAGGGAACAGAACTACCTCGGGTGCAAAAAAAAATATTAATAATAATAATAATAACAATATTATTATTATTAATAGTAATAATAATAATAATAATAATAATAATAATAGTAATAATAGTAATAATGTCCTATGGTTGGTGTTGGTGGCGGTGGTAGTAGTTGTGGTATTGGTGGGGTGGTTGTGTTAGTGATGGTCGTGGTGGTGGCAGTAGCGGCAGCAGTGATGGTGATGGAGTGGAGGATGACAAACGCGAGATTAGTAGTGAGGAGGAGCATAACAGTCCGTGTGTATGTGATAAGGGATACAGTGATACTGATGGATTTTTGTCTATATATAGCAGTTGGTGCCATTTACATCTCTGGCACGAAATGTGCCTTTCAGTTGGTGTCCAAAGACTGGCACATGGCCAAGGCAGCTTGTGTATCATTGCTCTTAAACGTGTCCTGTCATTCGAAATAGTAAATTGCAGATTCACAGGGAAGAGCGATGACTGTGAAGAATAGCTTTGCACGCAATCTGGCATTATGTAAAATTAGCATCTATTCAGTTTGAACTTTTTGGATCTGATCTATGCATTAAACGAATTGGACGATGATGTTCAATGAAAGGATATGCTATATTAATAATGGTAGTAATAATAATGATAATAATAACAATAATACATTCATTCTATTGTCTCCGGACATTGTTTTAAGAGTCTGAGGGATCATAGCTACCGTGGGACAAAAAACAATAATAATATTAATAATAATGATAATAATATTGTTATTATTATTATTATTATTATTATTATTATTATTATTATTATAAGTGCAAGATTTACTAGCCAGATATTGGCCTTGAACCTTAGGTATGGACAGTTGCTCAAAGGATTGAATGAATGGATGAAGGAAAGATTAAACTAATTAACTGAGGAGTTACCGAAATAAAACATTTTAAGTTGCTATTAATTTTGAACGTTGCAATATATCGAAGTAGCAGACAATGGCTGAGGCTGAACTGAACTGTGGCTGATCCAATGCTGTCAATGATGATGACGATCATTATCTAGATCAGTTTAAGTGATCACTACTGGATTAAGTCTTTTTTGGTTTAGCATTGTTCTGAATTGAATACACTAGTGATGATGATGATGATTACGATTTATTATGATGATAGCAGTGATGACGAGGTTCATGATGAGGTTGAGGACAACAAAATTCATGATTGTAACAACAACTACTCCTCTATTATAAGATAGATGGTGCTCATGAAAGCCTGTGCCTGCTTTGTATTTGTCTGTGAAATGTGTCTGTTCAAGTGGCTGCAATTTCTGGTTTCCAATGTGTTTTCACAGATCTTAGACCTGTAGGGAACTTGTGAGCTTCAAAACGTGCTTAACCATGAATCTCTGATTTGCGATTAAATTTTTTTTGACTCTCTTCATTGTGTGTTTGTAGCAAGCTGCATAATATAGAGCATTTTCAGTGCCTGCACGCACGATTGTCTAATGAAAATAGTCATACATGCTGCGTGTGACCGTCATTATTAGATAGTCGTGCCACGCATGACTATCTAATCTATCCGGTAACTGGAAACTCGGTTCTTTTGCTGACCTGCTTATCGTAATTTGGATGCAAGCCATGAACACCGAGTTGCTACAAGGCAGAGTTTTAGGGCGACGAGGTCATAAAATTCCTCGGTGACGTCCCTCGTAAGTGACCGTTTCGCGCTGGGTGGTTTGCGGCAAATTGCTGGTCACATCCTTTTCTAGTTTTATTATTTATCGTGAGCGGTTGATTGGAATTAAGTTTACTTCTGCTGTGTTTGACTTGTCTAGACGTGACGCAGATGGGGTCAGCCGATTCACCATGCCGAGCGGATTCCGTTTGTCCCATTGAAATGTACCATCGTGATGAGGTTGGTTGCGATTCGGGTGGTAGCACGTGTGTCTGCCAGCGGGGATTCATCTTGCACGGTGATGCGTGCATCGGTAAGAGAATTCGACTCTTTTTATACGTTTTTCCTTTACTGAGGCTTTTAAATACACAAGAACCTCACTATAACATGCTCTGTTATATCATGAATTCTGGTATAACCTCGTCAAATACATGGATGTCAAATATTGTTCGGCTTTGATTGCATTATGACAACCTCAGAGATTATATTATACGGAAGTTTTGTATATGTCTCTATTGAAGACTAGAATCTTAAGAATCTTGAAGATTTTTTGAAGAAGCAGCATGGCTATGCTTACGAAATTTTAAGAGGAGAATGTCATAAGTGAGTTAGCATGCAGTTTTAAGAAAATTGTGGCAGTAATAGGGTATAGAAGAAAATTCCAGCTGGATCATTTGTGTAGCAGATGTTCTGTAAAATGGAATGGTAAACTTAATGGAAAATTCTGAAGGATTCAATGAAACCATGAGGTATTGGAAGACCTTTCCACATTGAAAGTCTCAAGAGCTGAGAGTATAAAATACATTGTTTGGGTATTTTAGATATTGCAGTGTGTGAACTGTCTCCTAATAACTCTGCCTGTGCTCCTATGCCTTTCAAGTTTTGAATCAAGGCTCCTTGTTCCCAATTGTCTATCTGCTGTAATTTGCCTTGCTCACATCTTAGGTCTTGACTGTATGCCTGTTGAAGGGATTTTTCTTACAACCTTTGGGTTTATTTCCAAGTTGTCAACAACTTTTGTATAAGGCTTATAAGCAAATTAAGCCCATGACATTACTCTGCAGTAGTTGGTAGTGCTGTTCCGTCCATACTGTCACGATGAATACCCAACTGCTTGATCTACAGTGCAGTCTGTTAGAATTAGTTGTGTAACCGTTAAGAATTTAACTGGATGAGTGTCTTCTGCTTTTGTGTGCAGATGATGATGAATGCGCACGTAATCGAGACATCTGTGGCTTTCGTGCGGTCTGTGAAAATCTCAGCGGTTCCTATCTGTGCCGCTGTCCAGAGGGCTTCTACCATAATGGCGATTCTTGCAAAGGTAAATTCCTGCAAGTTTTGTGTGTTCTTTACCAGCACTCTTTGGTGATTGTTTAGAGCATTCGCCTTGTGATGTGGAGAGTATGGGGTTGAGCCTCCCTTTAAATGGTTACTGTGTGGGGACCTTGAATAAGTCCTTCGCTCACAGCTGCTCAGCATTATCAATTGATGCTTGATAATTAGAAAGTGATACTTTGTAAATGCATAGTGATGATGATGATGATGATGATGATGATGATGACGACGACGACGATGAGGACGACGACGATGATGATAATAATACACTGGTTGCATCTAACATCTTCCTTATGGCTTGTAAGTTTGTTTTAATGCACTTTCCAGAACAGCCTGTAAAAAATTTTCAATCCTCGTCTTATAAAAGGCAAATATCGTTCAGAGAAAAAGTTTCCAAGGGGATTTATGCTTTATCGCATTGTGCCCAAACTCCCATGTGATCATTAAATATGCAACGTGGACATCATTCAGGTTCCTTGAATGGTGTCTCTGTTATAACATTCCACATGACGCTTTGCATCCATCAAATGGCGTGTGGCTGTGTGGCCGACGTTGCCGTGTGATTTCACAACATCCAGCAAAGCAGAGAATGCGCAGAAGCCATTAGATTGCTAAATGACATTGTTTGGGTCTTTGACGGCGCTTAGAGCAGAGGATCATTGAAGATCATCAGCCATTGTTGTTTATGGCTCTTTTACAAAGACATGATGGCATTGCATGCAACAACTTTTATCTGCTGCTATTGTTGCACGCATCATTTGTTACGGATTCTGGTGACGCTGCTGCATTTATAGAGGTCTGGTGAACAACTGGAAACATTAGTTCTTTCACCATTATTTTTGGACGTCTGAATTCTGATGCACAGTATCAGAGCAGCATTTCAATTTAAATCATGCGTAAGGAATATTTCCAGTCATTGGGTTGTTGTTTTAAGTATGTGCTTGAGCCTAAAGAACTGTCAAAGAGCTAAGACTGGGGTATCCAGACATTCCTCCCTGGAAATCCCCCACGGACATTTCCTCCAGACATTTCTCCCGACATGTCTCTGTAGGACGATTCCCCCCGGACATTGCCCCCCGAGCTAATTAACATGCAATTAATATTAAGATTTTTATCTGATTATACACACATTATATACCGCAATCATGCATACTGTCATATCCGGTGTCTCAGTTGTTTATGTTGAATAAACTTCCTTAATCATCTTGCACACGGTGAGTTGTAATTACTGCAAGTTAGACGTAATTTTCATATTAAATTTGATGTTTTAATTAAGCAAATTCATACAACTACATTTAAATTAATTTCTTCATTAGATGAAGTGAAAGATGGAGCAGTTCTTTATTGAGTTTATTTATAAGACATGTGTAAGTTAGACGTTAGTACCTCTGAAATGGTTCGTACATGTGTCGCTATTTGATAATTGTTATTAATACACCTATTTAAATAATTAATAATTAATTGAACTAGTCAATAAAATGAACTGGGTAAGTCATCAAATAGGGAGAAAAGAGTGGGGGAATTGTCCTGGGGGAATTTCCGGGAGAAATGTCAGAGGGGAATGTCTGGGGAAAATGTTCAGAGGAAAATGTCCTAGACTCAAGACTGCATTGGTGAGACTTTGTGGGAAATGGGCGGGATTAGAGTCAACCATCAAGACTGCACTATGTCACAATTGTTTCACCGAGACTGCACTCCTGTGCTCATTTACACATTGTGTGAAGCCACTGCGGTGCCGAGAGCCTAGGGCATTCATCTGACGTCAATTATGGATGGCTTCCAAAGTTTAACAGTCAAAGCAAGGGCCCATATTTTGTCATTACCCTGCTTGTAGCACAAATTGCTGTCTTGATATACTTTGGCGGTGATTGTCAGCTGAGGCCTGGTGCCATTTCATGGCTAATGGCAGAGTGACTGCCATCGTTTAATTTCTGTGCTGTGTTCACAATATGACCGCAATAAACTCGCTGCCCTTTGCCATTGTGGTCGGGAAACAAGTCGGTTTTCAAATGGCATTGGGTGCAGGTTTTGTTACCAGTTAGCGACTGATTAAGCCCAGTGAAGCTCAGACTTTGAATAATCAACAAGGCCCTGGCACGGCTTTCACGAATTTTGTGACACTATAGTCAGTTATGGGTGCCTTCGGCACCGGTAACTGAATCTTCATATCCACGTTTATGGTGCACTGTAACTCTGGACCTTTCATTGGAAATAGATTCTCTGACAAATCACCCATCACTGTGTGAATGCATGTTTATATCATATGGCTCCTGATTTACTGTCCTCTATCCAGATGTTCTATGCTGACTCTTTCATGTTGTGGTTGTGCATAGTTGGGTGGTTTAACCATGCAGATCCTTCACTGTGGCTCACTGCTTGAAATAAATAAACACACACTTCCGCTGTTCGTAACAAAAGTCTTTCCATCATTGTCATCATAAATTTTCAGGCTGCAATAAAGCAGAGCTGTTTTAATTATAAGACATCACTTGCCATTATCTTGAATGATCTTTCATTATCTTGTCTTAGCAATTAGTAATTACAGTGCACAAATAAATCCTTCAGGTGTTTAACAGATGAACAGGAACTGTGGTCTTTGTTCTGTGTAGCGTCTAGAATGGAGAGCACTATTGGTGTTGTTCTTTAAGCTTTGAACAGTTGCCATTGAGAATATGAGTTTAGCAGCCTTTCCTTTAATTTTATTCTTCCAGCAATTGAAACTAATCTTTTGTATTTGCTTTAAGTGGGTGTATCTTAAGATATATGACTGCTACACCCGGTTTTGCATATTGATGACTTGGCTTGACAATTACAAAGTCAAAATAAGTATTTATGATAGTGACTTTATGTAAATGATGTTGATTTAAATAATTTTTTTAGCTGAGTTTGACTCGCACGCCATCGCTACTGTAGTTTTATGTGTTTGAATATTAAGTTTGCAGTAACTGGTGTCCAGAAGGTTACTATGAATCAATTCCATGTTCAACCAACAAAGACAGGATCTGTTCACGTAAGGAAATTGTGTTATTCTTTAGGATTATGGCTAATACTGGTCAGTGATTTACTCAACCATATTGTTTCCGTCTTTGTCACCATCACAATTGCTGTTTTCACAAAGGTCATTACCATCATTGTCATCATCATTTTCATGATCGTTGTTGTCGTCATCATCATCATAACTTATAGAATATTAACATAAGTATATGAGTTGGTCCAAGCATTAAGAACTATTGAGGCTTTGGGTTGATTTACAACGCAATCTTGATGATTACGTTCCTGTTCAGCTGGACTCTTTGAGGTCCAGTTTTTCTTGTTGTGGTGTTGTAAACTCTCTCAGTGGGGCTGTTTCCAATCTCCATTGTATAATAACCGCAAGAGTTTTGTCTTTAGTACCATCGCAGAAGTCAATTCAACTGTATGATACGTCCGATTGCGTAAACAGGTTATCCATCTAGCCCTAAGGGAGATTGTGCAGTTGCTAGATCGCTGTTGTTATCTTTACACTTCGGCTGAAATCTCTTTCAACCCACTGAGCATACCTCTGTGGACTAGTTTTGGTTGCATCATGTGATCACGTAACTGCACAGACTTTTCCTTTGCCAACGAATGCTTATATTAGTAAGCAAGTAATCTTTTGCTTTGATGTTATCTGCTGTTTCTTCATCACTGCCTATCTAGGTGACCAGATAGAAGTTCTTTAATTGTGAATCCCTCCTGAAATTATTATTATTATTATTAATTTTTGTTTTCCCCGAGGTACATATAATCCCTCAGGAGTCAGATACTAAATATGTGAAAATTAATCTCTGGAGTGACCATCTTCATCAATTATTATTATTATTATTATTAGTAGTAGTAGTAGTAGTAGTAGTAGTAGTAGTAGTAGTAGTAGTAGTATAATTATTATTATTATTATTTTTTTTTTCTTCATATTATTATTATAATTTTATGCATTTATTTAGCTCCGCTTTCTAATGACCAAGCATCAGTCAATGGCGCTGAGCAGTTGTGAGTGAAGGACCCTACTCATTAACCGTCTCCGAGAGGCTCAAACGTGTGCTCTTTGCATAACAAGACGAGCGCTCTAACCAATCGGCTGCCAATTTCCCCAAGTATGGAAGTCTTTCTCCGAAAGCGGATACAATAGAAAACAGCTTAAGACCAGATCAACCATTGATTGAGGTCGTGTTGTGTTCATTTATTTAAAAACAGCCTGCACAGTTTGTGGTCATCAAGAGTCGGAGGCAAGGCCCTGCTATCCACTTCACAACAGGCTTTGTTTGCGTAAGACAGACTTCTTCTATGGTCTATCAACCAAAGCAAGACTAATTTAACCCTATGCTGTTGCTGTCATATTTATCATTCATTCACATTTAATTTGCATTTTATAAAAGAATCACGGGAACATTTACAATTCAATGACTTTGACTAAGAAGTAGCTAGACAATAATAAGTAAACAGTAATGTTATTAGTAAATGTGTATCTTTTAGTTCAAATTAATCAAAAGTGCATTATTGCTTTATGTAATATTAATGTAATATATTAATGCTTTATGCAATATTTAATGAAAATTCAAGTGACTCTGGTAGTAAATATTTTCTGCTAATATTTGCTGATATTTATTAGTAAATAATTAGTTGATTAATAATAAATAATAATTCATGTTTACACGGATGAAAGTAAACTATACCTGTGTAGTTTCATTCATTCATGAAATTTCAAAAGTGCAGCCAATCTCTGTTTAAGGGGCGCTCTTGAATCAGAATTGATCAGTTTGATGTGAGTTTTTACAATAGTCTTTTTTGTGAATTTGTAATTTTTCCAGATGTGGCTTATCCCTTGCTGGTGGCTGATGGCAAGAGCTTCAGTGGTGTTTTGCAAGGTATTGTTTTAAGATATATTCAAACATTGTCTCACTGAATGCTATTTTACCTATGAGTTTTGCTGTAACTGACCACCTAGACTGGAATTGGTAATGGCAATAGGCTGCAAATACCATATCAATATATTACTTGTAAGAAGGTCAGGTAATGTAAATGGCCATTTGCTAGAAACTTCTGCTCATTTTATGGCTTTATTAGACACTTAAGTTTTTCATTCCTATTATTCTGAATGTCAGTCCATGTCCTGTTTCCAAATAGAAGAGAAGATAAAATCATCATCATCATCATCATCATCATCGTCGTCGTCGTCGTCATCATCATCATCATCATCATCATCATCATAATCATCTGCCTTCTTCTCTTCATCATCATCAGCAGCAGCAGGCTCATCATTATCGTCGTCATTCTTTCAAAACTGTGCCAGTGCCATTGAAAGCTTTCTTTTTAAGGCATAGTGACAAGAGTCCTTGGATCTGACTGATTATAAAGGTTTAGATTAGATTAAGCAGATCGATGACGTGCAAGTCTTTATATTGGATCAGAGGTTGGATTAGATTATTTATTTATTCGAAGCACTTATTATTTATTAAGCCTAGGTCATTTCCTTTACAGGGTTTGCAAGACCTCTACCTCCAAATAGAAGACGAAAGCGTAAGTTTCCATTTCTCTGTGATCAGGTAATCTAAGGAAATAATAGTCCAGTCATGCCTCTTGTAACAATTCAGCACAGGTGTGTGCTTTGAAAGACGTTTCGACCGGAAGGCACACTTGACTACAGAAACCTAATAACTTGTTAAACTTTCCTTAAGGGTTAAATTGTTTAATGCTAAATTGTCAATTCGTTATGATAAGACAGGATTCGCACCTCAGACAAAGAAGTAAAAGACAAATGCAATATTAGTAATAATAATGATAATAATAATAATAATAATAATAATAATAATTATTAATAATCGTTATGATAAGACAAAAAAATAATAATAATAATAATAATAATAATAATAATAATAACAATAATAATAATAATAATAACAATAATAATAATAATAATAATAATAATAATAATAACATGGCACAAGGCTGTACACTGAGACCAACCAACCGGCCAGCATACCTGCCTGCCTACCTACCTTATTATGTGCCAACCAGCTGACTAACCATAGCATAAGCTCAGTTATAAGCTAACCATGAACAAAAGCAATAAATAGCAATGATGAGCAGTCTGCCACAATGTCATCCTTGATCTATCCATCAATCTGGTAAAGGCATCCAGTAACCTTTCTGAAGAGCCAGTTGACCTTTCTTTGACTGGCTAGCTTGGTTAGGAGTGCCATTGAGTAGTTGCACGATATAAATGTTAGATGATATGCTTTCCATTGTCGTGTGAGCGCTTTGTTTACGAATTCTGAAGGTCAAAGTAACTACTCATTAGTGTCGCATGTCTTCATCAGAATGGAGTCCTTGAAGACGTAAGGCCTGCATCTGTGACATCTCTCCGCTGAAGGGCGAATGCAGAAGCAGCAGTTTTTACTGAGCAGATTGTCACAATGTTGGATTGTTAATTTCAAGGCTTGGACAAAATTAATTTCCACGTTAGCAGTATGCACCTGCATTTGAAACCAGATCGCCAAGTGTTACAACTGGGTCAGTGTGCCACATGCAATGGTCAGAAATATGACTATTATTAAGTCAGTTGGAAACGGAGCCTGCCTGACGGAAATTTTTGATTGAAACTGGGTCTGTCCGTCAGCTAGGGAGCATGTCTGTAACACCTGTTCTCTAATGAATGAACTAGTAGAGGGCTGAGTTGTGGAGTGTTTGTGACGTGACTAGGGTCCTTGGACGAGCAAGAATATACAGGGCTGAAAATGAGTCATTCTAAATAGCTGAGTCATTCTAAGGACTTGAATGGAGGGAGGGTGATCCAATTTGATTTTGAACAGTTGATATACTGGTTGGTTTGTGGTTTTACTTGTTTCGTGAGAGGCTTGTTAACTATTCATTTGATTCAATTTTTGTAGCAGGTTTAATTAAACTATAAGTCTCCGGTTTGCTGAATCCTTTGATTTACCTGATCTGGTAGAATTAGAGTTCCTGCTTCATTAAGTAGAAGTTTTAATATAGCACTTGGAAACACTGTTGCGTGGTTGTAGAATCCTATCCTGGAAGTGACCTTGTTAGTCACAATGGGTCTTTTTTCTTTAGATTCTGTATACACATTACACAATGCGTTTCAAATCTTGCACACTTACGTAACCTGATAATGCGCCTTTAATATTTTTCTAATTTAAAATTAACAGGCTTGAGATTATATTGATTTTTCATGGCCTTCACGATCAATTTTAAACCATCTTCCATAGAACTAGAGTAGTCTTACCTTGCAGGTTGCATGGCTCAAGAACAGAAGGAATATTTCATGGTACACAGTGCTGTTTACATCAGACAGATATTCATGTATGCCATGCTTTTGTGAGGTATGTGAAATGTGTGACACACAGAAATTTACATTTCACTTTTAAGGACCTTCAAAGATTCTGCACAAAATAGCAGAAGCTTTGAATACTACTGAGAATTCTACTCGATCATTCCCATCCTGAAATACACCTTCTTAGTATTTGAATTCTGTGAAATATATAAAATGAAAAATTAAATGAAAACAACAGAAATTGACTTTTCAGGATTGCGCATTGAGGCATCGAAGAACGTTTTTCTCGAGAACCTTCACAGCACACGACACATGGAAACGATGTACTACGTCACGGACACGAAGCAGCTGACAGATTTCTTCTGGTTTCGGGATTCCGGAATACGGATAAACATCGGCCTACAGAACGTCAACGCCATCCCCGTCTATGAAGATGTCGATCACGACAGCGACAATGAATTCATGATGGGACGGCCGAAAATGGAAGAGGAAAAGGAGCACTTTGCAAACATCATGAAAAACCACTGCAGGTAGAAATACTGCTGTTGATGATGATGCTTTTCTAGTTTTTGTGTTTTTATTGAACCTGATGTTTAGATCTACTATTTTGAACTTTGCACTGAAAATACACAAGGCATTAGTCAGTGTTTGCTTCTGTGTAAAACTCACCAACTGACAAAGTTGTTGTAGAAATGGAATTTGTCCATTTGTGATGCCAGGGTTCAAAACCCGTCGCTTGTCGATTCCTAGATATTGAGCTAGAAGCCGAAATAGGCGAGAGGGGTCAAAACTATTGAACATTCTTCAATTCACCAGTTGCCTATGAATTTGCTATAATTTGCAATATAGTAATCCGATTTTGATGCCGTTTGTTTTATTCGATACAGGATATAGCCCTTTATTGCCCAGCAAAATTGTAGTACAATCAAGTAATGGTTGCTGAGGACTTTGATGACACGAATATTCCGAAATTTTTTATTCGATTTTCTCGCTATATATTAATAAAAGAATCAAACGAGCATAACTTTAGTTAGCAAAAAGATATTTTCATACTGTAAAAAGTAGTTTGAAGCAAATTAATTGTAGAATATGACTAAATAAAAAGGTCAGAAACCGACATGTGACGGGTTTTGACCCCTGGCGTCACATTTGTTGCAATTGATGTCATTACATATCATTTGACTGTGAAGGAACTGGTCATACTGGACTGGTGGGTACTCCATGAACTCTGATATTTATCATGCAATTGATGTCATTATATATCATTTGACTGTGAGGGAACTGGACATACTGGTGGGTACTCTACGAACTCTGCAGGCCCGCCGAGAGGGAGGGGCAGGGGGGGCAAATGCCCAGGCGATTTTCCGACGCGTTTTAGGGGCCCGGGCCGGGCCCGCAATCAACTTTTCTCATGAAGGCTAATGCTAGTTTTGGGGCCCGTGACTGCTCTGCCTAGGGGCCCGGAAATTCTGTCGGTGGCCCTGGAACTCTGATATGGATCATGCATGTCCTGAGTTCTCTGCACTGCAAAGGCATGATGAAATCAATGTTTCATGACATTATATTAAGTTAAGTTAAAGCGGTTACATCGCTTGATATGCCAGTACTTTAATATATGTGCTTCTGAAGTTTGTAGGGCTCATATTTTCTCTGCAGGTATATGCTTTTGACTTAATATAATGTCATGAAACATATGCTTTTAATACAAAAAGTCTCTAAAAGGATTATGCCACATTCAGAATGGATGGCAGTGAACTGTGGATGGCTTGGTTCTAAACATGGGTTTTCTGCGATTTACTTGTCCTTCTCTTGCAAGTCATCGCTAATTTCAGAGCATCAGTGTTGTCAAACCTTTGTCAGTTTCTCGAATCTCGATGCAGTTCTATTTGGTTTATATTGCCGAAAGTTACTGAGAAGGAAGACTATTACTTCTGAAAAAGAAACTCAGTGAAAGCAAATAGGCAAAGCATTTGTTGTTTTTCTAAAACATCATGTATTATTTCTCTTTGTTCATTGTAAGGATGGAGCATTTACCACTGAGACTGCAGAACAGTTTAGACACTGTTGCCTTCCGGAAAAGTGGCAAATGTTCCACTTTGATGAATTATTTCGCACCCACTCTTCTCTCTGATTTATCGTTTTGCACTCAGTGTCGTCGAGGCAACACACGTTCTTTGCTCAGTCCCAGTGGATCAAGTCTTGCATACTAAATTTATGCTACTTACTAGCAATTTTATTCAAAATTATATAAATTTATGCAAAATTAGTTGTTTTAAAAGTCATAATTTATTAACTGGACTTAATTTATTAACTGGACTTAATTTATTAACTGGACATTTCCATTTGCAATATTTGTCCTTGTGTTGCATGGCTACTCATGTGTCATTTATTTACATACAAATTTGTTTGATCAGTTACATTCCAAATTTTGTATGTATGTAACTATATATGTATGTATGTATGTATGTATGTATGTATGTATGTATGTATGTATGTATGTATGTATGTATGTATGTATGTATGTATGTATTATGTATGTATGTATGTATGTAAAGCACCTTTTAAGAACCTCACCAGGGGGCGCTTTACATGGCGATCTAACAGGTCTAAAAGATGATGGCTTGAAATGTTTCTTCAGCTGACTGTGACCAAATAGGCTTAGTTTGTTAGTTTAATGGTAGACTACTCCAGGAGGATAATGGTCCAATGCATGAGAGAGCATAATGTAACCACATCGTTGTATGGTAACGCAGGACCAACAGGTCCTTTTAGAATCTCCTTCCATGTCTAAGATTGTTTCAACACGCTTGTTTGGAGATTTCTAAATTAAAGCAAGCACAATAATATAGTCTTGTTTGATTTAGGCCAATGGCTGTTGAAACGCCGTGTTTGCTGTTATCAGTAAAAGGCACTATATAAATGTTCTGCTGAATGCGTACATACTGAACTGTGGGATAGAATATTGACACATGCGGTGAAATTGATACATAGCTTAAGAGCTTTCTCTTTCAAACATCAATCAAGTCGTGAAGTATTTTCTGATGGAATATTTTTCCAGCCAAGAACAAAGCGCTCTGGTGCTGGCTTTACTGACGCGCAGTTTCATTTCGATGAAATACATTTTCTCGTGAAGAAATAGCCCTTGGGCATTTGACGGGTATAACACGAGGCAGGACATTCCTCAAATGACTCTTTGGTAGTCATGCATTTTGAGTCGTTTATTCATTCGGTAAATTTATGGGTCCTCTCTTCAAAATGCACCCTCGTTGACCTTTGCTGGAGATTCCTTTGAACCCTGGTTCAAAATGGTTCAGAGGATTTTTCAGCAAAGCAAACCTCCAGCAACCATCGATTTCAAAGGCTGCCCAATTGCAAAGGGACCATTCACTCCTCAGCGCAGACTGCCATCCACGCAATCAGATCTCGAACCTAATCTCTCTTATCTAGTGTCTTCTGTGGTGCTATTATCATAATGTTCATGTCGTGAGTCAATGGTTACCTAGAGTGAAACCATAATCAGGACTATTCGAATCCAATCTATCTTTATCTAATGATTTCCATGGCCCCGTTATCATAATGTCCAAGACATCAGTCAATTGTCAGTGAGGGTGAAATTGCAATCAAGACTTGTAATCTACTGGAAAAGCCAGAACCACAAATGTTGTGCAGTGTCAGTGACAGTGTCTGTATGAGTGACAGTGTCAGTGTCGGTGTCAGTGTCGCTGGCAGTGACAGTGTCAGTATATTATCTGATGATTCTGTCTGTGCAGAAATCCGATGCCAGATTATTACAGTGTGACGCTGGAGGTCGCCCGCGACCGCGTGACCCGGGCGTCGTTGGATACATGCACGCCGGATAAGCACGAGAAGGGGATCTGTCCGGAGAACGTCTTTGCTGGCGAGCAGTTCCTGCATCGTACGCTTAACGAGCCTTGTGAGAAAATGGTGAGCTGAACAAATGTTTTCTTAGGCGCTTGTCGCATCGAAAGCGAGAAAAGCAATTTTGCGTGTCGCTCCAGCTCGAACCGGGAAAGGGTGCGTGGGACGTGATGCAACAGTTTTTGGCTGCTGTTCATTGGCCTGCCTCCTGCTCCATTTGCTCTCTCACTCTCTCTCTCTCTCTCTCTCTCTGGGTTCAAAGCACAAAGATATGTCACTTGTGTGGTTTGAGTAGTTACTTTCGAACCAGCAGGAGACCTGGGTCAGTGAATTAAGTTTTCTCCTAGGGGAAATTTCTTAAGGTGTTGGAGCAAAGTTCTGCTGCTAAAGTGCTGTTCTATTGTTGAATCTACAGAGTTATCTATGAATGCATGTATGCATGTATGTATGTATGTATATATATATGAATGTATGCATGTTTGTATGTATCTATGTATGTTTCTGATTATTTATATAGTGCCTGTAAAAAGCTTAAAGGGTGAGGGCATCTATTCCTTACAGAAAACCATGCCTGTATGTATCAATCCAGCGGGTACATCAGATAAACATAACAAATGTACATTGTGCAATTAAACAAGAATCGTTTCTTGTTGAATTCATTATGATAGATGAAGTCACACAGTGACAGATTAGTACTGGTCCATTTACCTTCTAAGTCTGGAGTTAATCTTGGCATGTCATGTCGAAATGGCTTTCTTTTCTCAAGCCGTGTGACCCGTAGGAAGCGATTGTTTGGGTGTTTTAATGCTCTTTTCATGTATGCGAGATTTTATTGTAGTGTGTTATATTTGTCAATTTATATAGCACCTTTTCAATTAACAAATTACTGACCCTTTAATCCTCATACCGTAATTTTGTCTCTGAGGTCAAATTCTGGTAGAGTTTGTAATAAAATAATGATTACCTGACCTTCTCTTACTTAACATGAGGCATATATGTACTACGCCCCTGATTAGCAAACACTGTGAGAAGCGTTTTATAAATGTTCAGATACCATACAATACAATACTGACAGAAATGTTGTCTACAATTGGTATTTTACTCTGTTGTGGCATTTGTCCAGGGCCCAAAACTGGTAAGTGCAAAGCTTATGGCTTCCTTTGCATGCAGTTTTTGTTTTTAGTTCTAGATGAGGAATGTCGCTTGCTCAATAAACTCAAATAAAAACTTTAGGTTAAGATGTGCAATAGGCCTATTTGGTTTAAATTGTATGTTGGTATGTATGCTAAATATTTAGGTAAAATCAGCCAATTTTTTATTCGATGTTATACAGGCTTCAGTTGAAATAGTTGAGTTCTTGCTTGAAGTTTTGCTCATTTTGCATATTCTGATTGAGTCGTTATGATTTTTCAGTTGAAGCATTTTTCAGTGGAAATCGTGCATTTGGTGGTTAAAGTTGTTCACTTTTTGGTTCAAGTTTGCCTGTTTGCAGTGAGTGCCTTGAACAGCTTTAAAATACAGTACAACCTGTTTTGATAGCCAACTGTGCCTTTCTCAGTATTTGGTCATCTCATTGCTTTTTAATTGCAAGCTGCAGCAGTGAGTGCTGGATATCGGAAACAGTCACGTATGGTGGTGCCGCGTCTGAGATTAATAGCATCAGTCTTCCCACGCAGGCTTCCCACTTGATTTATTCATTCTAACAGGTCTCCATGTTCCGTTTGGTCTTTGATGCCGGCTGGGCTGCGTGTGTTAATGTTGCATGGAAAAGCGTCCAGTTCTGGGGTCGCACGTACCGAGTCTGGAGTTCGTTAGTCTGTTGTCCTACCTTGCGTGCTGACTTTATCCCTCTTAAAGGATCTCATCTCCTCATTTTGCCGTCCACAGATTTATCTGTACCACCAGAGGAGTGTTTCTCTTATAAGCACATTAGAGTAGTAAGGAAACAAATGAGAGCTGAAAGCTATCTGTAAAATAAGCAAGCTAGAGAT
Source organism: Allolobophora icterica (assembly GCA_963556255.1). Classification (NCBI taxonomy): domain Eukaryota; kingdom Metazoa; phylum Annelida; class Clitellata; order Crassiclitellata; family Lumbricidae; genus Allolobophora; species Allolobophora icterica. The sequence continues at coordinate 61,374,903 of OY744604.1, read as the reverse complement.
TCACTCTAGCGCAGCATGGTGTAATTTGGCTATTGAATTTGGCAATGCCAACAAATCTGTAGATGATGTCGTGTTGTTTTTGTGTGTTTGGTCTTACTCGTTCTGATTCTTGATGTCTGTACATTGCCTTAGTGATTTCAAGTGTTTTGGCTGCAGCCACGAATCGAGCATATTGCTTAGTAGTATTTTTTCAGCCTATTGTGCTTTCGCATGTTTTGACTTTTGTTTGTTTTTTAATATTGTATTTTATACTCTTCATAAAGTAAGTTTATAAGTTCTGTAATAATAATAACAATTTTTTTACTGTTTTGATATCCGAGGTAGCTCTGATCTCACAGGTCCTTAAAAAGTGTCTGGAGATAATAAAACTGTATTATTATTATTATTATTATTATTATTATTATTATTATTATTATTATTATTATTATTATTATTATTATGACGTATTCAGACTGTTTGTCAGTTCTGTGTGATGGCCGTTTCTGTTGCCAGTTTCTCGTCCAGTCATTTTGTTTATTATTATTATTATTATTATTTTTATTTATTTTTATTTTTATTATTATTTATTATTATTATTTTTATTATTATTGTACATTTATTAGGGGCCCGTATCTAATTCTAGGCATCAATTGATGGCACTGGGCCATTTTGCTTTAACACTACTACTGATGATTATAATATTTACTCTAGTACTCTTACCTTTTCTGTTACTGTTTTAATACATAACATGAAAAAGTATGTTGCGACATCTTCATTAGGAGATTATTGAGACAGTCTTTGTATGTAATTCAGAGATATGCAGGCAATTAAGTTTTGCACTCTAAGCCCAAAGAGACGTATCAGTTGCAGATTTTCCAGATGGGTTGAATGTATCGATCCAAAGATTTTCTAAGACAACTGTGTATACGGGTGTAACGGAGATCTGCCTGATTGCATTATGCCTACTTTAGCCCTGTTTCTGCTCAGCCATAAAGAATACACTGACCATATCCTGCAAATGGTAAGATCAGATGGTGAGCGGGAGGCCTGGCCACCCGCCCTGATATGCTGAGGCCGAGAAAAATGAAGTCGCTAAACTTCATACCCATGGCTGCCTCTTGGGCTAGCTCAAGGGATTGCTGTACTTCTTAACGCCATTTCTACTGCTCTATAGCTTTTGGTTACATTAGAATGTAACTGGCCTTATCTAAGAAATACTGCTCTTTGATCTGATGTGCATTGTGCATAAGGCATTACCTGATTGCATTGGCTTCAGCAGGGAGAAATCCAAGGAGGAAAACACTTTTTTATGTAATGTAATGGGATTTAAACACCAAACTGATTACTAAACCATAGATAATCCCAGAGAGTTAGGTTCAAAATTGCTGTATGCCTTTAGAGATTATAACATAAACTGTATTTTGTTTTCAAACATTATTGTTGCACATTATCTTTTTTGTGTGCAAAATTCACTTTAAGAGAAGTATTTAATGTTGCTTATTTACTACCGGGTATTGCTTTTGAAAACACTGAAAGTATGTAAAAAATCAAAATGCTTCTTCAAATACTCTTCCAAAATATTTTTATTTTGGATTAGCTATAGGTACAATTGTTTAGGAAGATTGGCACTCAACAGCAAAATACCAATTGTAGGTTATGTTGAGTCCTGAGATCTACTTGTTTATTTCCCGAACACTATGCTCAACATTATCTATTTCTCAAAACTCTGTCTAACTTTGTTCCATGCTGCAGTTTGTCAGCATGTGTTTACTTTATAAAAAACTAGCTGGTTTACCCGGCGTTGCCCGGGGTTATAAGTTTCAATCCACACCACCACCACCACCACCACCACCACCACCACCACCACCACCACCACCACCACCACCACCACCACCACCACCACCACCAACCCACCCACCCACCCACCCACCCACCCACACCACTGTCATCATCGTCATCATCATCACCATTGTCAGAGTTTCAATCCCTCTAGCGAATCTGTACTGTAGCTGCATCATCACCATTGTCAAAGTTTCAATCCCTCTAGCGAATCCGTACTGCAGTTGCTTAACCCGGCAGCGCCATCTGGCGAGTTAAAATAGGTTGAGTCTAAGGTTTTGTTATCAGCTAAAAATGCATGGTGAGGGTAGGTTTTTTGCCCGGGAGACCATGGTAGCGGTGAAAACGGGGAATCGAAACCTCACACTGGCTGTGTAATGCCCACTCCGAGAGAGTAGTGAAGGTTTGGAGTGAAAAGCTCGAAAGCTGTGGAAATGCATTCCGGTCTAAGATCTGTGACAGACAGACAGACAGACAGACAGAGTTTGTCCTTTATATATATAGATAAACGAATATCATCATCACTTCTAATAACTAAGGATATGCCAATCCTATGTACTGTTTCAGTAACATCATAGAAGTTTCACCAGCATACTTGTTCCTTCTCTGTCGCTGGACCCACTACTTGGAACAAGCTTCCCAACCATGTGAAGAATGCACCATCTCTGGAGACTTGTTGGAGACTTATCTTTTTAAACTTTCATATGACTGTCATTAATTTTTGTGATGATACCAATGACCATCACACTTTGCTGGAATCTAGCCCTTTATTTCTTTAAACTGAGTGATTAGATCATCAGAGGATGACTGTAGGATACGCTGAACTCTGAACTCATGACTGTTGGTTGACTGTCTCACTTCTGTCAATTCTGTTGATATCGGGCGAATGCAGGAAAACCTTTCACTTCCAGCAACTGAGATTTTAAAATCTCCTGCTCAAAATACTAGCTTCTTGTTCATAATCCTCTGAGGTAGCATCGTCAAGTTGAAAGATTGGATTGCTGTTTGAGCAAAGAGAAACAACTTTTGTGTGGTCATGATTTGGTTGCTGTACATGTTCGATTTGCAAGGCATTTGACTGACCCTCCTACTAAATTGTAGCAGAAAGTATCACTCAGTAGGCATGTTAACCCTTTAATGACAAGCAACATTAGTTTTCCATGCATTTTAATACACGCTGGTCATTAAAGTGTTAAAGTCATTTTCATAACAAAATAAGTTAGCGAAGCTTTTGCGTTTTTTATGCTATGCTGTGCAACTGCCTGAGAAGTAGATCATTTTACTATGTTGTGGCATTTGTCCTGGGTCTAAAACTGCCTGAGAAGCAGATCATTTTACTATGTTGTGGCATTTGTCCTGGGTCTAAAACTGCCTGAGAAGTAGATCATTTTACTATGTTGTGGCATTTGTCCAGGGTCCAAAACTGCCTGAGAAGTAGATCATTTTACTATGTTGTGGCATTTGTCCTGGGTCTAAAACTGCCTGAGAAGTAGATCATTTTACTATGTTGTGGCATTTGTCCAGGGTCCAAAACTGCCTGAGAAGTAGATCATTTTACTATGTTGTGGCATTTGTCCTGGGTCTAAAACTGCCTGAGAAGCAGATCATTTTACTATGTTGTGGCATTTGTCGTGGGTCTAAAACTGCCTGAGAAGCAGATCATTTTACTATGTTGTGGCATTTGTCCAGGGTCCAAAACTGCCTGAGAAGTAGATCATTTTACTATGTTGTGGCATTTGTCCAGGGTCCAAAACTGCCTGAGAAGTAGATCATTTTACTATGTTGTGGCATTTGTCCAGGGTCCAAAACTGCCTGAGAAGTAGATCATTTTACTATGTTGTGGCATTTGTCCAGGGTCCAAAACTGCCTGAGAAGTAGATCATTTTACTATGTTGTGGCATTTGTCCAGGGTCCAAAACTGCCTGAGAAGTAGATCATTTTACTATGTTGTGGCATTTGTCCAGGGTCCAAAACTGCCTGAGAAGTAGATCATTTTACTATGTTGTGGCATTTGTCCAGGGTCCAAAACTGCCTGAGAAGTAGATCATTTTACTATGTTGTGGCATTTGTCCAGGGTCCAAAACTGCCTGAGAAGTAGATCATTTTACTATGTTGTGGCATTTGTCCAGGGTCCAAAACTGCCTGAGAAGTAGATCATTTTACTATGTTGTGGCATTTGTCGTGGGTCTAAAACTGCCTGAGAAGCAGATCATTTTACTATGTTGTGGCATTTGTCCAGGGTCCAAAACTGCCTGAGAAGTAGATCATTTTACTATGTTGTGGCATTTGTCCAGGGTCCAAAACTGCCTGAGAAGTAGATCATTTTACTATGTTGTGGCATTTGTCCAGGGTCCAAAACTGCCTGAGAAGTAGATCATTTTACTATGTTGTGGCATTTGTCGTGGGTCTAAAACTGCCTGAGAAGCAGATCATTTTACTATGTTGTGGCATTTGTCCAGGGTCCAAAACTGCCTGAGAAGTAGATCATTTTACTATGTTGTGGCATTTGTCCAGGGTCCAAAACTGCCTGAGAAGTAGATCATTTTACTATGTTGTGGCATTTGTCCAGGGTCCAAAACTGCCTGAGAAGTAGATCATTTTACTATGTTGTGGCATTTGTCCAGGGTCCAAAACTGCCTGAGAAGTAGATCATTTTACTATGTTGTGGCATTTGTCCTGGGTCCAAAATTGCCTGAGAAGTAGATCATTTTACTATGTTGTGGCATTTGTCCAGGGTCCAAAACTGCCTGAGAAGCAGATCATTTTACTATGTTGTGGCATTTGTCGTGGGTCTAAAACTGCCTGAGAAGCAGATCATTTTACTATGTTGTGGCATTTGTCCAGGGTCCAAAACTGCCTGAGAAGTAGATCATTTTACTATGTTGTGGCATTTGTCCAGGGTCCAAAACTGCCTGAGAAGTAGATCATTTTACTATGTTGTGGCATTTGTCCAGGGTCCAAAACTGCCTGAGAAGTAGATCATTTTACTATGTTGTGGCATTTGTCCAGGGTCCAAAACTGCCTGAGAAGTAGATCATTTTACTATGTTGTGGCATTTGTCCTGGGTCCAAAATTGCCTGAGAAGTAGATCATTTTACTATGTTGTGGCATTTGTCCAGGGTCCAAAACTGCCTGAGAAGTAGATCATTTTACTATGTTGTGGCATTTGTCCTGGGTCCAAAATTGCCTGAGAAGTAGATAATTTTACTGTGTTGTGGCATTTGTCCAATAGCTTGCCAATATGTTCTCTAGCAAACTGGATTAAAGGTTTCTGGAAAAGAGTCCTGCAACAGTATCGTTTATATTGCTGTCAGAAATATTGACAAAGGTTATGAGCTTCAGTTCACTAGTTTCACATTCATCAGTTTGCGTTCTGAAATAACACACACAAGTGGATGGATTGTCGCCTGGAAGTGGTTCCAGTGGAATTGTGCTATTTAGGTTTTGGTCTGTCTGTGCCCGAAATATACGCACCGTCTTCGACAACAAAACTATATTTCTTTGCGAAATTTCCAACAGCTGGAAATACTCCAGGCATAATCTTCTGCTTACTGTATTGAAAAAAAATTAGGTTGAATGATGAAATATCGTTTCAGAGGAGGTAGTAAACCTACAAATAAAATAATATTGATTTAAAAGCAGTAAGAAATTTTAGGGTTGGCCCCCTATAATGTGGATTACAGTTGCATTGAATAGTGAATCATCAATACACAGAAAGTACTAAATCTAGAGATAAAAGAAGACTAAATTAAAAGCAGTAAGGAATTTTATGGGTATGATATAATTCACTGAAGAATTATATAAAAAAATAATAATGCTTTAATATTATTCCCATAAATTAAACCTGGCAAAACTAACTGGATTAAATTTTTACTAACATAAAGTGACAAAACAGTCAAACTATATTTCTTAACATTAAATTTCTTTGCCTTAGAGTTCTAATAACACAACATAACAATGGTTTTAAGTGGTTTAGAAGATGTGTAGTCTGTGTTAGAGCCACTGCAAGTTACGGTAACCTGTAATGCTTAATAGCCTATCTAGCCTGTGGTAACTTCCTCTTGAAAGCTATGATAGTGTCCACTGAGACAGTACTATCATCCAAACCATTCCACAAGTCCACAACTCTTGCACTGAAGAATTTCTGCCCTAATGTTCCTTTCGGCTTCTGAAATAATTTATAGCTATGTCCTTTGGTGCTAATTAAAAGAACCTCTCCCACTGCACTGCCTCCTTTCCAATGATAATTTTGTAGGAGGCTTATAGAAATATTCATGAATCACAGCTTTTACGATTATTGATTGGTGAAATGTCAGTACACATGAAGTAGTAAACCAAGAACTAAAACAAGACTAAATTTAAAGCAGTAAGTAAGTGGATGTATTATAGGGTTCTGAAGAATTATCTAAGCATGTCCTGTTTATGCATTGACACTCTAGTCAGTTAATAGTTGTGGATTGCACTTGCAATTGCCTCAGTATGGTGTAAATGCTTTTTCTCTAAGCAGTTTTACCCAGCAGGTTGACACATTTCGGTCAAGATCCAATTGACCAGATCTTGAACACGTTGGCCCAAAAATATAAAATGTTTTTGAAAGTTTCTTGTCATGCTGAATGACTGTGCCAATCTTAAGCAAACTTAAGACAGAGAAGGTTATGTTAGTGGCTGTGTCAATATTCACATAACAATGACTATAGTAGCATTATATGCATTGTAACCTTGAATATGGAATTATTACCTATGCACAATGCACATTCGAAATTTGCTGATTTGTAGTTATTTAACCCTTTAACAACGAGTGTACATGCACTAAATGCATGGGAAACTAATCCCTCTCATCGTTACAGGATTAAGCAACAACTGCATAATTGCCTAAATAGTTACAGACAACTGTAATTTGTGCAAATTGTATGTTTTAATTAAGTATGATTTTTTACTTACTTACTTAAGTCATGCATCTATCTCATTTTCTTTCCTTTAGCTACAGTTTCTTGACATACTCAGAGGTTTTTTGCCATCAGTGTTGCTTGTTAGAGTGGTCGCCTAATTGAGCCGAGCCGTGGTTCCTTCTGGATGTTTGTTGTTTACTTCCCAATAACCTTGTTAAGCTTTTTTTTTCGATTTGTAAATACAACAGATTGAGTGAATGAATATGTTTGTGTATATGTGTAACAGTGCTTCTGTACATGTGCATATGTCTTTGTCTTGTTGTTCCACTTGCTTCAATGATGAACAACCCTACTAATCCCCTCTGCACTCTGTCATTCATTTCAGCCTCTGTCTTAGACAGTTGAAGTCTGCACTGCATCTTATCCTGATGTTGTTTGTAAGTCTAGTTCCCTATGCGTCCCATCCTCTCCGACTCACTAATCCACTCAAATCGAATATAATCTAATAACCTTGGCGACTGGTCTTTGACTGTAATGCACTGGCCCGAAGCAGCGGTCATTGCGCAATCAGACAAGTTAATTGATTGCAACCCTTGATTGATTCATCAAATGAAATTCGGCTGATCTCTTGCTCTTAGGGCGTTTATCCGGCATCAATGGATGCTGCGACGAACAGCATCGCCTGCACAGATGCTAGCAACAGCCTACTCCGGATCTTCAACCTCACATCCGGAAATACGCACCCATTAACCTTTCCAGGCAAAGACTGCAAGAGTGCATACGTGCGCTGTGATAAATGTCTCCAAATCGACCAGTGCCAGGTGAACGGTGAGTCTGCTGTGTCCGTTTGTCAAGGCCTGTGCCGCTCATCGCTTGACAAATGACGTAGCGGATTAAGGGTTTAGAGTTGACTGTCCAGTTTTCTCTATGGCTGTTGTAGAGTCTCGCCAATTTCATGCCTCGCTTGTTTAGTTGAGTCACTTGCCGGGCAGCCTGGGCTGTGGACCCCGTCAATAAAACTTTAGACATCGATAGTGATCTGTGATGTCTTGAATAGATTAGATTTTTGAATCACTGAACCAGAGGTTACAGATGTGACAGACAATTGAAACTTATATATTACTGTTGAGGTGTCAAAAGGACAAACCAGGTGGGTCATTAGACCTGCTTGGTTGATTTACAAGCTAAAAGTTGATATATTGTATCTTAATTATTTATTAGATTATATTTGATTGTTGTATTTATGTTTGGATTATGTTAGGTGAGACTAGAATATTAAATTCAATGTTTTTGACTTTATTGCATTCAAGGATTCAACGTTGGTTTTTACACAGGCGTAAATTTTGTTGACAGTGCAATATGCCTTTAAGCTAGTTGTATATTAACTTGCCAGTTAATGAGGTAACCTATGATACGCAGAAATTTTTTGTTTGGACATAGCTGTGGGTATACACAGACGATAAGTTATTACAGGTCATTCGGATATCAGATACTAACTCTATAAATTCTTTTCATTTTCAAGTCTTCAATCAGTCACATTTCTTTTTAGAGCTAAGCAGTCCTTTTAGGTGCCCTTTATTTCCCTTTGTCTTTTATTATAAGATATATTATATATATATATATATATACATATATATATAGTTTATATATATATGTACTGTATGTATATATAATATATGTATTGTATGTATATATATAATACATTGTATGTATATATATAATATTTGTTCCTCTTTTAGATGTATTCGAACAACGTTGCTGCCAGATTGATTGCTACAATCTGACTGAGTGCAAACTGTCTGCAGCTAAGAAGTGTGACCACATGCCGGTTGAGTGTGCCAGTGGTAAGCGGTTCATCAGAAGGATTAAATGTAGACACAGATTAGGGGCTGTTGGTCATCTATGCGACTATATTATAAATTTATATAGTCCTACTTTCAGGCAAAAATTGGGCAGAGGTGTTATCTATATGAACATTTATGTAACAAGTTCATCGAACATTTAAAGGTGTGCAGTGCACATTTCCGATATACTGAGCTAGGTCTACCTATCATGTCTGACAAAGGCTCTGTTGAAGTTATTTTGATCACCACTCCTGGAATGTATTTCCTTAACCTGCCATAGCTTTTTAAGGAATTTTAAAGGTATATATATTCTAAGAATTTCTTTACACGGTAGTTATGTCATACACAAGTGTTTTTTAGTTTTCATTTTGTTAAACGGTTGTATGCTATGGGTTTTAAGTTGCTTTGAAGTATTGGATCTGTGTTACAGAGAGCAAATAATTTTACAATATCGTCTCTAACGGGTTTAAATACATTTTCTCTTTTGGGTATTGAAGAAATAAAACAAATAATCCCATGTGTTAATGTATGGTCCTTAACTGTTATTTGTTGCCTGCTGGCAATTGCCGGGCAGGGTTATGATTTTGATCGTACAAATACGTCTAAGAGTGGTTTATGTGAGTGGTTTGTGAGTGGTTTATGTGAGTGGTTTACATGAGTGGTTTATGTGAGTGGTTTATAACACATAACATACTTAACCATTCAGTCACATTACATCTGAATGAATGTTACCCTTTCATCACCTTATGTTATCTCATTGTGTCACTGCATTCTGTCACATCACTACAATATACTTGTGCTGCTCCAATGTGTGCTTGATAAACTCTGATTGTGTGTTGATTTCTCTACTAGGTGATGCTTATCGCTACACACTTCAGCCTGTTTTTAAGGACCTCAAACACGAGTTTCGCTGCCACCTGAGGCTGCACCAACCTCAAATCCTCTACCAAGTCTGGTTCTACGTGAGCATAACGAGCGTCGGGTTCGAAACGCCACGTTTCTTTCGCCAGGTGAGTCTCGACGACATTTCCAACTTCACAAGCGGCCACTATGGCTTGGAGTTCCTGATCATCGAACACAACGCTGGGGTTGAGCTGCACAGAGAACTGATTTTGACCGGGAATGGATCCGGTGACGCTTGGGACCATGTCGTAAGTCTTGTCCACGACAAGAACTCTGATGAACAACACAGAGAAGGATCGTTGTTTCCGTCGAAGTCACACTCACTGAATGTCCATAGCATCAATGCGCAGTTTGACGTGCCTTTTGCCTACAGCACATCTTCCTGGGTCAGCGGAATGAACCGCTGTGAGAAAGACATCCAGAAGTTCCGGCCAGTGGATTGGAAGCACAGCAACTGGTCTCAGACTGTGAACGTCATCACTCAGACTGGTCGAGCACCTTATACTTACGTTCTGAAGTCAGTTGATAATCCGCCACACTTGAAGTTAATTATTCCAGGCATGTATTAATCACTTTTTCTTGATTTTTTAATTATACTTGTGTATCTCTACAATCAGGGGCGTCTACACCATAGAAACCTTGGAGCAAATGCTCCATCCAAGAAATAGGGGGGGAAGATCTGTCAGTGTGTGTGCCACCATTTTAGGGGGGAAGAAGGGGGAGGGGCAAAGAAGAGGGGGAGGGGAAGTTGCTCCAATGTCTTAGGGGGATAGACACCCTGTCTACAATTATCTGTAAGCTCTGTACCTTTTTGTTTAGTGTTACTATCTAAATGTCAAGTTGCCCACAATGGCACAGAGCATTTGTGTATGAAGGACTTGATTTCAGGTACCTTTTCACTGACTCTCTCACAGGGAAGCTTCAGAGCTGCAGTCTTCATCTTAGTGTTCAGCCCATCAGCCATTTTTGTCATCACTTGCATTGATATGTGATGGCTGTGCAGCCTTTGAGCAGACTTTCACCACTGGATGTGAATTGTATTGCTTTGTGGGAAATTGAAGCTTTATTGTTGAGCTATGAACCCCATTAACTTTGTTCAGTTGCTGGATAGCTCTTACACTGTACTCCTGCCAATAAATCCTTCACCTTTAAGACTGTACCTTTTGTAAGTGCAAATCTCTTAAATCTTCCAGTGGGTCTCAGAGGTGAGATTATTCATCTGCACTATATCAAATCAAGTCAGCAAGAGCCAGGTTGTTTCATCAGTTTTGGTGCCAGGAAGGCATGTAGACCGATTTTCTGTGGACTCAGACTGTCACAACGCGGACTTGGACTCTGACTTGAAGCCCCTGGACTCGAATTTGACTCGCTGACTCAGTTTCCGAGTCACGATTTCTGGACAGAACAGGTAACTGTATTGCCACGACTACACTCAGTGACAGTAAGTAGTTTTAGCTGTTCCTACCATGAGTGCACCTGTTTAATGTGTGTTTAGCAGTGGAAATATTTTGTATGCATCCTCATAGTGCTAGATTATCATGTAATTTAATGTTCTTAAATTGTAATTTGGATAAATTACATTAACGATTCTTTCCTGCACTAGTAGTGCTATTATTTTTTTTGTAGGTGCCATTGAATTGCCTGTTTCAGTGTATTTTGTTGTTGATGGACTCGGACTTGATCCTTAGTGACTTGAACTCAAACAACTCTGGACTCGGACTCAGCTGAAATAGACTCGGACTCGACTCGGCTTAGGTGAACTCGACTACATCCCTGGGTAGTACATTAACCCTTTAATGACGAGTGTGTAATAAAATGCATGTAAAACTAATCCCTCTTGTCGTTAAAGGATTAATCAGTATCCTGTTACCTCGCTATCTCTTGCAATGGAAATGGTTCTGAAATGTGCTGTGAATCTGTTTTATTTGCAACAGCCAATGCTTCAGTGTTGCGATGGTGGTTTCGTGGTCGAAACGCTTCACTTGTCATGGATAACCAGTTCCATTCCAGCCTCGCCTTAAGTCCTGATGAACGGGTCTGGGAAGTCCAGCTTTCAGGTAATCATCCAATTAATATGCAACATGGAAAGATTATAACATAACATAATATATTTATTCGGTAACCAACTAATGAACAGGTCGTAATTCCATCAAGTTTCGTAATTCCATCAAGTTATAACAAGTTTAGTGAGGTTACACGTGAGGGGACCCAGAAAGACCGTTCAAAGTTCCTGCTAGCCAGGACCACCTGAGCCGTTTGTGTAGGAAAAGATGCATCACGGCCATCTGTGCAAAATGTAGAGCCCAGCAGTGAATTCTTAACTATCATATAACAAACAGTAAAAATAAAAGGAAATGAAAGTATACAAATTGCAAATAAGTGCACATTCCCTGCGACTTTGTACCTAAGCAACCAATAAGAGCCGTAAACAGTCACAAACTTATATATATCCCATAGTGTTAGGGATAGGGGACCAGAAGAGGGGTGCCATGGATGTTATTTCTCGGGGATGTTTGGTGCTAGAGTGGTAGGTCGCAAGGGTGTTGAATTGTCTATATAGAATTATTATAGAATTATTAGAATTATTATGTACTAGTACATGTAATCAGATTCAATAGGGCTGGACAGTATAGATTAGACTAGCTGACTGATTCTCTATTTTCTTAACTTCTTTCTTTAATATTTTGACACAGAATTGTTTGCTACTTTGATATCTGCTACTGGTTTCCATATTCCTACTTTAGGTGAGCTGACGGACTGTCCCGGTTACCTTGGCATTACCATCAGTGATCGTTTGGAGATGGAAGAAGTCTTCAAGTACGATGCCTTGATTTCCTGCCCTCCAGAGTTCAACATCACATTCAACATTCCCAACTGGGGAGTCAAAGTGGAAAAGACTTTCGACATCGTTCTAGACGATGCTAATCGAGCGTATCGCATTTTTCTGACCAACATTCTGTTCGACGACACCACGTCGACCTGCAAGAAGTTGGCAGACGACACCATTGACTCTTATCGCTCAACCTTGGATATTATGTTTTTGGGTATTTTTGCAATAATCGTTCTCAGCATATTAGCAGTCTATTTCCTTGTCTGGATTTATGCCGAACTCTGCCGAAAATTGGTTTCTGAGAAGCTCGAGGCAGACCACAACTATTCACAAGCGGAAACTGGTCAGAGGCACAAGAACACACGGGTTCCTGTGTGCCTGCAGAGGTTCAGACGTCTGAGTAGGATGCAGAAAACCATCGTGATACTGTATCTGGTTTTTCAGTTGATTTACTGTCTTGTTATGACGTTCACTGTCGTCTCGCTGCTGTTCGCGTTATCAATTCGTGCGCATGCAAATTCATTCGCAAAAATCGGCTCAGTCCAGTTGAAATTCCTCAACCTCACAAACGAATCACTAGCATTCCTAGATAAACATGCGCTGGGTGAAATCAAAAGACAAACAGACCTTCTCAACAACATGCAGGTGGCCTGCGACACGTACATTGAGGAGTTAGCTGAACTGCTGTGGACGAAACTCGATCGCCTGTTCAGACTGGAGAAGTTGGCCGAAACGCTGTTGAACGGCAACTCATGGACCGGCAAAGCACTTCGAAATTTTAATGAAACAATTGCTAGATTTCATCAGGACTTAGATTCGTTTGTGCGCCAGTATCACCTGAAGAAGGAGAGGACCATTCGGCCAGTGATTTCGCAGTACAGGGCCTATGTGCAGAAGATTCTCAACAGTTCGTGGTTGATGCAGCCAAAGAGCCTCTTCAATAAGACGGCTTGGTGGTCAGTGACTGATGGTGCAACGCTCCACAGGAATCAGCATCGCACTGTCCATCATCCGCTCAAAGATGAGCTGTCATTTGCGACATTCTTAAATCTACCAGAGGTGGAAGAAGTTAACTCTTGGCAGTCACACTTTGCTCAAAGGTATTAATATCTCATTATTATTACTGTTATAATAATAATAATAATAATAATAATAATAATAATAATAATAATAATAATAATAATAATAATAATAATAGTAATAATAATAATAATAATAATGATATTCTTTATTAATTCAGAGTGACAAGTACGTAGTAAGATTACATTGAAACATGACAGTACAATCAAGATCTTAATTAAACACACGTTTTGGCAGCCATGCAAGGCGCCGCCCTAGAGGGGGGTTACGGGTAAAGAACCGGGATCTAATGCTCTCCTGGCCATTAGTGTTGCCATCACTGTATCCCCCTCCCTTTTTTTCATAAAAATATTCTCTCATTATTGTTATTATTTTTACTTCTGTATTTAATTAATTAATTAATATTAGAGCACCACTGTCTAATGACTAAGCACCAGTCTGAGAAGATGTGCCTGAAGGACTTGTGCTAGGTCCCTACACAGAAGCTTGTACCTACACGCTCTTCATTGTACTTATTAGTACACGCATTCATTAGTACTGTTGTAGGTTTATCTAACAATTAATTTCGTTTAGATTATGACAATTTTTGTGGTTCTGAATAAATATAAGCACACGACAATAGAAACTTCTGTTAAAGCAGCCATTACTGGTCAACCAACATGTGATGTTTCGTAATTTTATTGGCACTTTACAAATATGAGAATTTGACATAACGTTGTTTAATTGTCATAGTCTGTTACGAATGAATATTGATTGTATTGTATTTGTCAATTTATGCAGCATATCTTACAGAACAAACTAAGCAGAACGAACTACTCACAGTTAGTTGTGCTGTGTTCAAAAAGGCCTCAGTTCAATTCAGAAGGACCTGGTTAACTAGGTGTTATTTGGTAATGGATTTCAATTTTTGGGATATACACTGTCAAAATTGACCGCATAAACCTCTAGCATGCAAAATGTCAAACCACAGAACAATTTGGGACTGATTAGGCTTCAAACAATCAGTTGGGTGGCCGTATTTGGTTCTGAAAGCAGGATAACGCTTTCTTAAGTACAGGAGGTTCGTTAAAAACGACCCATATAAAACAGTAAAATATAAATACAAAAAACTCTCCAACTGCATTAGCATTTTTTATTATTGTTATTAGTATACGAAAATGACTTATACTATGCAAATTAATATAAATAAATACACTGCTAAACTATACTGGTTGTAGAAGGTTGGAATTATTGCCATTTAAGTTTGGTGTTCTACAAGTTCCATGTTTTTTCCATGTTTGTATTGTTGATAGTGCTTATTTCTAGATGGCTGAAACTGTTGGATGTTTTATAATAGGCAGAACATTTCTGACTGTCATTTGAACACAGTTCAACTGTGTAATAGCATCCTTAGATTTTGATCACCTAATTTCTTTTCCCTATTAAACCTTAATATAGGAAAATAAAATGTTCCAGAGTCGATAAGCCAAAACTCAGCATAACCAAGGGTCATTTAACCTTTATCTGAAAGCTATTATAATATTACCGGTACTGTATTTTGGATGGTTTCATTAAAATACTTAAGATGTGCTTTTTGTTGAATAACCAATTATTTATTACTTGACGTGTACATTTCCCATGGACATAAAGGTCTTTATTTGAAATGTAAGAGTAAATAGATTGTGATATTAACAATAGCAGTGATGAATTGTCTTAATCAGCTACAGCAGTTGAGTTTTGTCACGATTTTCAGATTGCATAATGAACTACAGCTCCTCGTCTCTTCGATCGACTTCAAACTGCCAGAATTTTCCCTTTGCAATTCTTCTACCGACAAAAGAAGCCCAAGATTCTCGTTTGGAAATGCGACTGCCTACGCTGAAATGGATTCGACCAAGTATCTTATGACCAGGGTGTCTAAAAGAACGGATCAAGTTTGGCTTAAGGTCATGCTGAAACGCATGGAAATGCTGAAACGTGAAGAACACCTTGACCCCAACGACATTCCTTTTAACGGTCCGTCTCATTCGGAAGATCTACAGACAACCAATTACGAAACAGACCAAGATGACAGTTTCAGCAGTGACTTGTATTTCCACAGTCCACAGAATCAGGTTGAAGACACAGAAGAATTTGATGTTGTTCCGTGGGATGCTGTAAAGTTAATTTTCCTGGCCCTGGATGGTGTTATTCTCGTGTTTCGTTTAAGTCACCTTTGCTTGAATGTAAGAAAGATGTGCAACGGTTTCCAGGAGACGGTTGCACTCAAATTAGCGGATACAGAGTGTACCCATCTTGCTCCAGCTTCTGGACCTGGACGAACAGACTATCCGCCATTGCTGACTGATTTTTGGCAGAATCACTGTGATCGTGCGCAAAAGTTCAGCTGTGAGAGCATTCACGAGACGTCAGAACTGAACAGTTGTGCTGAAAGTCTTAAAGCGTCGAGTGCTACATCTGGCATGACTTCCTTGTCAAACCATCACTATGTACCAAATAATACGCTCACCCCCAACAAAACGAATCACAGCAAAGTCGGAAATTCATTGCCGTCGGTTAAGAGAAAACAGAACTTCGTATTCTTTAAAAAACCCTTAATGCAAAGTACGGTCATGAATCGTAAGGTCCGAAAGACATACTGCTACAAGGATTTCTTGAAACAGGTCTGGCACGGACTTAGCAGGTCGGAAGCTGTTCCGTCACTGATACTCATGGTCGTTATTCTTCTGATCATAAGTCTTGGTCTCAGACTGTCTCACGAGTTTTTGCAGTCGAGGTTTCTGTTAAACTTCAATGGATTCTTCACAACAATGCAGACTTTAGAAGTACACACGAACACTACAAACGACTTCCTCGGTACAATGGGAGAAATCTACACTGCTGATTTCTCGTATCACTATACAAATCACATGGTCCACGAACTGTCTAATCTTCAGGGAATTGCGGAGTTACATTTAACAGGTAACACAGCTGATAAAAGTATTTTTTTCAATTTAGATTTGACACGCAACTGCCATGGGATGGGAATTTGTTGTTTCATTTGGGGGGCCAAGTTTTTTAAGGCTACAGACTCGCTGTGTCTCTTATGTAGAAATAGTTGTCATATCCATTGATGGCATTTCCAACCAAGTTCTAAGGACAGGCGTAATGTCCCACTCCTCGGAGGCTATTGGTCTGTAGTATCCAGCTTATTGGCAAGCATCAGCATGTGCACCATAGTCTGCACTTTGCCACGGAATTTGTTGTTTCATTTTAGGGGCCACGTTTTTTGAAGGCTACAAGCTCACTGTGGGCAATTGGTTATAGCCTTGACTCCTAACTAAGTGTAATCTAATCCAGCAGTTCCCAAACTTCTCTGGGTCGCGACCCGCTTGTGAATATCTTGGCAGTCTTGGTACCCACTGTGTAAAATTAAGCACTGTGTACTAAAATTTGCTTCGTGTATTGGTATCGAAAATATGCGATTTACATACAGCGCTTAGAAATCTAAAGCATTAAAAGGAAACTTAGGTAAAAAACAGTTTACAATTTATTGCAATCCAGCTAGTTCAAGCCCAAATATAGTCAAATGTTGTTGCTGCAAAAAATTAATGTTTCTCGAAAAAATTTGGTGACCCACTTGTCAGAGCTTTGCGACCCACTTTTGGGTCGCGACCCACAGTTTGGGAAACTCTGATCTAATCAGATCTAATCTTTAAACTTCTATAGCGCCGTTTTGTTGTAATGACTCAGTGGTCACTTCTAAGCAAAACTGTATTTGCTTCCAAGCAAAACTGTATTCGCTTCTAAGCAAAACTGTATTCGCTTCTAAGCAAAACTGTATTCGCTTCTAAGTAAAACTGTATTCGCTTCTAAGCAAAACTATTTGCTTCTAAGCAAAACTGTATTCACTTCTAAGCAAAACTGTATTCGCTTCTAAGCAAAACTGTATTCGCTTCTAAGCAAAACTGTATTCGCTTCTAAGCAAAACTGTACTCGCTTCTAAGCAAAACTGTCCTCGCTTCTAAGCAAAACTCCTCGCTTCTAAGCAAATCTGTACTTGCTTCTAAGCAAAACTGTACTTGCTTCTAAGCAAAACTATTTGCTTCTAAGCAAAACTGTATTCGCTTCTAAGCAAAACTGTATTCGCTTCTAAGCAAAACTGTATTCGCTTCTAAGCAAAACTGTATTCGCTTCTAAGCAAAACTCTATTCCAAACTGCAGTCAATAGACAAATGGATTGCGATCTTGGAATGCAGTCGTGACTGGAACAAAATCCATAAATCAAGTGACATTGGGTTGTGTTACATACAACAACAAGGGCTGTATATTCCAACAGGATAGCACGCTACTTCTGGCCTTCACTGTTGTTTTCTCGCTTCATTTGGACCGGCAAAGCTGCCAATAAATCATTTTCCTTCGCATAATGGAAGTGGCAGAAATGTTTCATCTCCTCGTATCTGCATTTTTCAATTCCTGATGTACTGCCATTCATAATTCTGACCTCAATATACCGCATTTTTCAATCCTTAGTGCATTACATTTCCGAATTCCATGTGTGCACAACATTCATAATTCTTGCCAGCCTGTGAATCATTTTTCATACGTCAATTCGTTTTACAGGGTTTGATGGTAGAAAAGAAAGCCACCGCTCGAAAGACGACTTGGCTGAACTGAATGGCACAGATGATGAAATGCAAGACTTGGCCGACACTTGGCATATTCCAATGTTACCTTGTAACTCAATTCCAATCCAGCCCAAAATATACTCAGGTAATACCCACATCTTCTTCTAGCATATGCAGTTCGTGGCCAGCCAGTCTGGGAATTGTAGAAAAAAGACTGTGGGGGTGAACATTTTATCCATATTTTGCAAACTGATGTAAACGAAATTTGAAAGCAGCCCATTTCAACACTAGCAGTTTTGTAAGTCAGACTCGAATCAAAGTCAATTCCTTTGTTGAGAAAATTCAAAAATGCATAGATAATACATGATGGAAATTTCTTCTCTTGTCAGAGACTCCGGGTCAAATAATGCTAAAGCACACTGGCACAATTGAGGAGGTTGGAAACGACCCCACTGGGGTGTGCAATGAAGACTTGACTGGGAGGTCCTAAGAAAGACTAGGGGTGAACCCCCAATCCCCCAGCAATTCCCACCCTGTGGCCAGCGTTTTAACCAGCGACAAAAGAGACCATACTCAGCCATTGAATGTGGTTGTGGCCAAGCATCAGCATAGTCTGCACTGTGCCACAACTCCATGAAAGATCAGTGGCTTGTCCCACTGTTCAAATCAGTTTAGGGCATACATAGAGCAGAGTCACTGAGGCAAACTGAAGCCTGGAGGGCAACCAGAAGACTAGGTGGCGAGGGTGTGGTTACTCTTAGGTTAGGTTAAACCCATTGTCCCTTATGTTGAAATAGCTGTCATATCCACTGATGGCATTTCGATCCAAGTTCTAGGGACAAACATAGTTTCCATCTCCAGTGCTATCCAAACTTGATGAAAAAATTGTGAGAGAAATGTAGACATTTCCAACATGTATTTTATGTACACATGTATGTTTTTTTACATGATGATGTATTTTTCATTATATATGGTATATATATATACATATGTATGCATCTATGTATGCAAATGTCTGATCATTTATGCAGCACTTATTTAGGACCAATCAAAGGCCCTGGCACCACATAGTTATCTAACAGATCTAAAATGTGCAATGTCAGGTAGTTTGAAAACGTTTCTTGGGCTGTCTGTGATGGATCAGTACATATTTCTGTTGGGAGATTGTTCCAGCAGCTGTACAAACAGGAAGGTCCAATTCATGATGTGCACACATTAACAGACTATAATGCAAAATTTAAACTCTGCCCTCTGATAGGAAGCCAGTGTGCATAGTAATTGCGGCACATATTTGTATTATTGTTGTAATTATTGAAGACTAACTAGCTGGCTCCTATCCATTAGTTCAGGATGAACCAAGAGCTGTTTGGTGTATAGCTAGCAGCTCATCACATCATTATCGCTGATAATTTGTTCTGTTGTGAGTTACTTTTGTTGCAGCATTGTTTCATCTCTATTTTTGATTTAAATCAACTAGGAGACTAATTTGCAGAACTTTAATATCAATTCAGTGCCATTAATCTATTACGCTTTTTCTAGAGACTATTTGTTCAAACACAGGTGCAACCAGTATGACAATGATCTTTGAGAAATGTGTTGTTAATCTTTCTGGTCAGAATGCCGTCAGGCACAACTGTGGCAGGAGCTTCTACACGAATTCAACGCAGTCTTCCGTTCAACCTACCTCCTACTCGCTGCCTTCTCCCGTCTGGTCGTCGTTCTTTTTGCCACCATCATCGTCGCAAACACCACCGAGAAATTATTTTTCCATTTTGTCCGAACGCAGCTGCACTTTCCAAGTCGTTACTCATATGTCACATCCACATGGCAAATGTACCCAGCCAACAGTCCAAAGCCACGAACAGCATCAAGCTCCAACACGGTAGTCAGCATATTGCCTGGCCAACCAACCGCGAAAACAATACAAACCGTCTACTGCGAAGCAGGTCAAGCAGAAAGCTCCCTTGACCTACAACGAGCGTCTTTAAAATCCGAATTTCCAGTGGCCCTCTTTTCTGAAACCAAAGTATGATTAAAGGTGTAGTTAATGTACAAAAGTGGTATATGCTGAAACAACTAAAATATCAAATGGCCAAAGTACTGTAGCTTTAGATGAGGATCAAGATGGAACAGATTGAATACTAGTAATGAAGAACTGAAATCCATAGCCAGCTGATAAAGACTGCAAACAGTGATTGGCCTCCAATGATTGAACCATGCAAACGCATACAAGCTGGTAATTTGTTATGGGCTACTTACTCTGTCAGAAGAATACAAAATCTTCTAAGCGTCATTACCGATTGTAAAGTAATGTGTTTTATTTTAAACATGACAGCAACAACTTTTATAGCCAGGGCAGAAATTTGTTTAGAGATTTGGACTCCACTTGTGCCACAGCCAGCATGGCTATAAAGAGTACACTGTCAGTGGGAAGCTTAGATAAGCCAAGGCTGAGAAGAATGGAGTCGCCAACACTCTATACCTATGGTTGCCACAGGGCTAGCTTAAGGGACTGCTCTTCTTATATAGTATGTTGATTATGATGATACAATGTGTGATTGGGATGTCCAGTTTCAAGCAGTGTGCAGCTAGGAAAAAGTGTGCTGAATTGGTCACATTGTTTTCATAAATGCAGGACTTGTGCAATATCTGTTACTCAGTCACTGATTTACAAGTGTTGAGTTTTCCAGTAAATGTAATACAGTGTACAGTCATGTTTAATTCATACAGAACTCATCTGCAAGATATCTATTTTGTAAGCAAGTATTATCTGGTACTATGTCAAGGCCTCAGACGTACTGTACTGTGTACAGTTGCCGCTGTGCAACAGATAGTTATGAAGCAGATATGTTGAGAGGAAAACAAAAAGGGAATTGTTAAAAAAACACAACTGTAAATTTTCTAAGCTTATGTATGAATTGATGCATTTGCCAATGGTTTCGTTATTGGTACAAACTTTGGCATTGGACAAATCAGCTTGATCTGAATTCATAGCAGTGCAGCTAACTCAGTGGTGGACTGGCCATTGTGCCCGTGTGCTATGTCATATATGGGGCCCCTCTGGTTTCAGCACATGGGGCTCCTACAGTAGAAAGGAATTACTTATAAGTCAATACACAAATATTATAAATATGCAAACTGTCATAACGATCATTAAACTACCAATAACACATGTTGCCAAAATGGATCTATTCAATATTTCTATTGGATTCTCTGTGTACACAATAGTCTTTGATATTTAACATGGTCATGTGACACACTTTCTAGGTCCATTATAGACTGTAAGCTCCGGAGTAAATTTATTAGAGTTCATAATATAATTATTTACATTTTTCTTATTATGTCCAGGATATGCCTAAAATAAATTTGTCTGATGCTGTATTTTCTGGGCCATGTTGGGCATGGGGTCCCTTGCATGATTAAAATAGTAAGGCCTCCAAAATAGTCCCAGTCCGACTCTGAGCTAACTTATGGTTACGATCAATGGCAAACTGTGAAAGTCCATGTGCCTTGCATACGGTTGTCTTGTCCGTACTGTCTCCTACTTTTGCTCCTGAATCATTACTACTAGGACTGCTGCTTACATCACTTCCCAGAATATTATTTTACTTGAGAACAGTTGAAGCTTTGTTCCAGAATGGCCAATAATATTGTGATGTGATAATTTTTATTAGTAGTAGTGGAAGGGGACAGAGGCGGATCCAGGGGGGGCCAATCCGGCCATGGCCCCCCATTTGAAATTTTTATTTATTTTTAACATGTGTTTTATGGGCGTGGCCCCCCCCCCCCCCCCGTAGGCGCGGGTCCCGTGGATGTAGACTGAAGACATAAAAAAAGGTTAATGACTAAAAAAAAAGGTCATCAACTTTTTTGGGAGATGACTAAAAAAAAAATTTGGCCCCCCTGATAGACCTTCTGGATCCGCCCCTGAGATATAGCAGTAGTAGTCGTGCGTTAAAACTTGTACCTTATGGAGCATGACCCAAAGATGGAATACTCAATTTTAATACTTGTATAATCTTGTCGATTTTTAAAAATATTCTAATGCCATTAAAGAATTACATCATGTGGCTCAAATCCCATCCCAACAGATTATATTCAAGTCACAGCACTACAATACAAATATACTCCTGTTATTAACTGTATCATGTACCGTACAAGTGTGTTGGTATATTAAAGAATTATTATTGATCAGACTGAAGAATGTGATATTCATAGTCTACTGCTCCGTCTTCCAATATTTTACTATTGTTCTTTGCCTGTGGTGAAAACAAAATCTACTGCATGGATTACATTAAAGTGGCGAAAGATATTGCGATGTAGCTGCATGCACCATCGGTTGATGCCTTATGCATTACATACAACCACACAGCATCCAACCAACATATCTTCAGTTTCCAACCTTAGTACATGTATCCGTCTTTTTTCTTATTTGGATTATTCCAAGGAAATGGACAACTCTTGCAGGTACACCCTTTGTCACTGGCTCTGCACTCAATAATTCCCTTGCAGTAAATGTTCACTATTCAGTCTATTTTCGCCTTCAGGTCTTGACTAAAAACTTATTTTCTTTGGCTCATTTCCTCTGTGAGGTGTTTCCTTGTCTTCTTGGATGCCCTTCTTTGCTTTCAGCTGGGCTTGCACTGGAATTTGGCCTATAGAATTATTGTGCTTGGTAGTGACCATCGACTGATGCCTTCAGCATTACTACAGTGGAACCATGGAATTATTATTATTACAAACATTTTTAACGCGCGCAAGGTCACACAGAAATGTGAATCTGAGGCGCGGTTAGTCAGCCGCCAGGTGAAGAGCAATTAGATATCCATATGTTTGAAAGCCAGTGAGAAGTAATGAGTTTTGAGGCGTTTCTTGAAGGAAGAATAAGAGGTCGAGCAACGGATAAGCATTGGTAGTCGGTTCCATTCCTTGGGGGCTGCAACGCGAAATGCACGAGAGCCCATGGCAGTGCTGCATCTAGGCTCAACCAAACGACCCATAACCGAAGACCGTAGACTGCGTGGCGGGATGTAAGGAGAGAGTAGTGGTTGAAGGTAGGTAGGTAGGAGTGCACATTGTGAGGGTTTTAAATGTCAAGCAGGCCAGTTTAAATCTAATTCTGAATTTTACAGGAAGCCAATGCAGCTGATGGAGCAGAGTTAATGAGTTTGAACGGGAAGTTCTGATTATTATTACTGTATGAATGTTCTTTGTCAAGATACTGATGGTGGTGGTATATTAAGGCTTCAATGGCAGCCAGATCTGCTTTGGGCATGACAGGCTTTGACAGCTCAACACAAAGCAAACGAAACTAGTACCAATTTTGACTGCTGATCATGCCAGAGTGCTACACATGCTTCTATATCAAACAAGACTGAATTCAACACATCTGCTGTTCTCATAAATGCTGCACAGTGTCACATCTCGGTAATAGTTTCCTGAATCACTAGGTTCAGTGTTACCCTGTGAATAAATCTGCCTTAATTTCTTTATAAGTGTGTGTGTGTGTGTGTGTGTGTGTGTGTGTGTGTGTGTGTGTGTGTGTGTGTGTGTGTGTGTGTGTGTGTGTGTGTGTGTGTGTGTGTGTGTGTGTGTGTGTGTGTGTGTGTGTGTGTGTGTGTGTGTGTGTGTGTGTGTGTGTGTGTGTGTGTGTGTGTGTGTGTAATTATGAGCTTTTGAAGGAGGGGGTGTCAAATACAGTTGTATTGCATTGCATTGCAAATGCAACCCTTCTCAGAGGTGCATTGCGTGATTTACAACAAATAATTTGTAAGTAATTCGAATTTAAATCACAACCTTTTCTTTGGTTTCTATGTTCTCATCACTCACTAGAATAAAATGGTGTGTGAATGCGTTAGGTCCTAAAACTCATATCTCTCCTACTTATTTTTTTACTTCTTTTCGATTTCTAATTGCAGGAATGCGCGACAGCCTGGTGGTAAACGTTCTGGGGTTCAACTCTCCGCCAGGGCAGAAAGTTGTTTCAAAATATTTGCTCCAGTTGTTAGTCGGGTCAATATACCATCGGACCCCAAAAAAACTGCAAGAAAACGTTTTATGATGATTTTCGGGTGCATTAGGTCTGGATATGAACATACTAAAAGTTTACCGAAATCGGACCACCGGAAGGGGTCTAATTATGGCGCCAAAAAAAGATGGCCGCCAATGGGGAATGAATGACTCAAATGTACACAACTTGCTGAAATTTACAGAAGCAAATCATGTAAGAATTTGCTAACAGGTGTTTCTAGACTAATTTGACCCTGCTGAAAACGAAAATCGCAGTTAGCAAGCTGGATTTGTAGCGGTTGCATGGAAAAACAAGATGGCGGCCAAAATGGTGGCCAAATATCTTCGAATGGCTGAAAGTAAGGTCATGTATGTGATGGAAACAGGAATTTAAAGTCTAAATTAACATTTTCGGCGTCAAGGAATGTGATGGAACTAAAGACACATATGTAGCACTGCCAAAAAACAAAATGGCGGACAATATGGCGGCCAAATCTCTTCAAATGGCTGTAAGTAAGGTCATGTATGTGATGGAAACATGATTTTAGAGTCTAGATTAACGTTCTCGGGGTCAAGGAATGCGATGGAACTAAAGATACATATGTAGCACTGCCAAAAAACAACATGGCGGTCAAAAATGGCGGACAAATTTCTTCAAATGAAGCAAGATCTCATGGTCAACCATGTCAGATGCAGATGAGACATCAAAAGCGCCAGGAAAGAGAGATGAGAGTGAGAAATAGCTATAAAAATATCAGACAGCAGGAATAAGAGAGCAGTTTCGGTGGAATGGTGGCCTCTGAAACCAGATTGGGCGGCCGGCAAAAGCTCAGCTTGCTCAAAGTAGCTGAGTAGCTGGAGTGATAGTAGTCTTTCAAGAATCTTTGAGAGGATAGAAATATGGGAGATGGGCCGTAAGTTTGACAGGCATTCTGGTTACGGTTGTGCTTTTTCATGGTCGGGAAAACAATAGCCCATTTTTAGGTAGCAGATAGATAACCCTCAGAAAGCGACCTGTTAAATATATAAAGTAGAAATGCAGGTAAATCGTCTAAAATGTTCACGAAAATGGGGGAAGAGGGTCTAGTTCGCATGATTTTTATTTGATAATCCAATTATTTGACGAAGTTCCGTTTCAAGGATTGGAGGAATTTTTCGAAGATGTCGTCCATGTGGGAGAATTGCGGAGGAGGGGAATCAAGAGTCTTCGCTCGAAGAGCAGCAATCTTTCATGTCACGATCTAGAGAAAATCTTCAGCAGAAAAGGCAGGAGGACCAACTGAGCGCGTACCCCGTCCCAGGAGGCCGGAAATTGAGGACCAAAGACGTCTTTGGTTGTTTTTATGTTGCTCAGCCAGGCCCTCATCGGTCTCGCGTTCCCTAAAGAATTTCTGTTTCCCCGGGGCTTCTGTGCTAAGAGCGCCTCTGGATAATTATTCTGCCACTTTGATTTTTGGCAGTGGTACTTATGTGTCTTTAGATCCATCGCATTCCTTGACCCAGAAAATGTTAATATAGACTGTAAAATTATGTTTCCATCATATACACGACTTTACATAGGCCGATATGATTTACTTATAGCCATTTGAAGATATTTGTCCGCCATTTTGTCCGCCATTTTGTTTTTGGCAGTGCTACATATGTATCTTTAGTTCCATCGCATTCCTTGACCCCGAAAATGTAAATTTAGACTCTAAAATCATGTTTCCATCACATACATAACCTTACTTACAGCCATTTGAAGATATTTGTCCGCCATATTGTCCGCCATTTTGTTTTTTTGCAGTGCTACACATGTGTCTTTAGTTCTATCGCATTCCTTGACGCTGAAAATGTTAATTTAGACTCTAAATTCCTGTTTCCATCACATACATGACCTTACTTTCAGCCATTCGAAGATATTTGGCCACCATTTTGGCCGCCATCTTGTTTTTCCATGCAACCGCTACAAATCCAGCTTGCTAACTGCGATTTTCGTTTTCAGCAGGGTCAAATTAGTCTAGAAACACCTGTTAGCAAAATTCTTACATGATTTGCTTCTGTAAATTTCAGCAAGTTGTGTACATTTGAGTCATTCATTCCCCATTGGCGGCCATCTTTTTTTGGCGCCATAATTAGACCCATTCCGGTGGTCCGATTTCGGTAAACTTTTAGTATGTTCATATCCAGACCTAATGCACCCGAAAATCATCATAAAACGTTTTCTTGCAGTTTTTTTAGGGTTCACCACATTTATTTCGTACTTTGACCCTACTATGTGTCTCTATAGCGAAGTCGCAATAAAACGAGTGCACTGATGATAGGTACACTGATGATGGGAAGATCAGGCAGCAAATGAGAGGACTTCGACCTGAAGTGGCTAACACTAGTCTTCTTCTTTTTCTTCTTTTTCTTCTTCTTCTTCTTCTTCTTCTTCTTCTTCTTCTTCTTCTTCTTCTTCTTCTTCTTTTCCTTTGAGTCTTCGTTGTTAAAAGCCAGATTCATATAGCTGCAGAATGTTTCCGAGACTCATGAATCGTGTTACCTATTTTGTGGAAAATCCTTCTTTTCAAAAGTTTGCACTGAAGTCACTTCATGTCCAGCGACTGTTTATTTTTGCAAGACACGCTAAAAGCATTTAGTCCTACTACGCAAGCTACAAAAATTCTCAGCAAATCATGAAAAAAGTGTTTAAAAATAGCGATTGTTGCCAGTGAGCATATATAGGGCCAGTACACTTACATCATATTCTGCTACGCTATATATAGAAAATTGCCTTAAATACTTGACATTTGGATTTTAACCAGACTAAATTCCGCCATTTGTTCTTCTGATCGAATGCATTTGTTCAGAAATTCAGTTTATATAGCACCATCTTAAAGCACTGTCATACTCTTGAACTGTCACAGAGGAAAGCCAAATATAGTTAACTATACATGTACACCACTGCGCGCACTCTGGTTGTGCCAGTACCAAGCCAGAATATAGGATGAGGGCGACGTCAAGGGCCTGGGCAGCCATTAGATGTCATTACACAATGCAAACAACTAGGCCTACTGCCAAGTATGGTACAGGCCGGTTTCATCCTTTTGGTCCTGGACTATTATAATCCAGCGGTCCACGTTTAGAGATTAGGCCTACAACAGTTAACGCGAACCCTGCCGGTGTAAAATTGCTCATTACAGACTCTTAATTCCTGGTCGTTCGGATGCAGAGGTTGCCATGGACGCAAGACGAATCTCTATTGATCGCTTTCATTCTATTTTTAACTATAGGTAGAAAATGAACCAAAAGTCAGCGCTTTTGGTTTGTACTCAATCTCTGTGAAAACAACAACTCAACATATATAAACATTTTTATTTGACAGAACTTGAGCCTTGATTAAAATGTCATTAGCTATACGAGTTCATTCATTCATTCATTCATTCGTGTTTTCGTTTGCACGCTATGTTGTATCTTTACGCCGGTCAAGTTTGGTTGAAACTACTTCCATGTACGCCAATGCTGAGAAAAGGAAGTCGGCAGCAACGGCCCTTCACATCTCGTTTGGTTGAAGGCAGATATCTGATCCTCGTCATCTTCGTTTCGTTGAAGAACACTGTAAATAGGTTTAGAAGTTAGTCGAATGACTTTGGAATGCTGCAAAAATAACCTATCACGCGCGTTCTCTGCGCTCTAGTTTGGCAAAAACATATGCCTTCTGGGGAAAATTCTGTTCCTTCCTGTTTCTCCCTCTCCCCTCACTCCTCAACCGAACTGTACTAAAAGGACTGCCGACCCAGAGAAAGAGAGAGAGAGACATACATACATACATACATACATACATACAGGGACATGGACAGGGACAGAGACAGACAGACAGAGAAAGAAAGAGAGACAGCGATAGACATGAGGACAGAGAATGAATGAATGATAGATTAGCGTGCTAGACGTCAATACTCGAATCAGAGGCGATTTGAGAGAGTGAGAGAGTGAGACAGACAGACAGACAGACAGACAGACAGACAGACAGACAGACGTATGTATGTATCTATATGTATGTATGTATGTATCTCTCTCTGTTTGTCTCTGTCTGTCTGTCTGTCTGTCTGTCTGTCTGTCTGTCTGTCTGTCTGTCTGTCTGTCTGTCTGTCTGACAGACAGACAGAGCCAGACAGACATAGAGACAGATAGACAGACAGACAGAGACAGAAAGAGATTATTTCACACGAGTTCTTCTCAAAGTCCATATCAGTGTAGGCCTACTAGACTAGAATTAAAACAGTCTTCAGCTCTGCAAACGTGCTGTTGCATTTAGCTCTGGTTAGCAAACATTTAAAAGATATCTTAAATGTACTTAGACATTTAGATGAGTTAGTCGCGCCTTTCTGAAGTAGCTGGCTTAAAAGGCGCTATATTAAGTGGCTTGATACAAACCAACAAAAAATATAGATACATACATACATACATACATACATACATACATACATACATACATACATACATACATACATACATACATACATACATACATACAGTACTACATACATACAAGCACTTCTTAGCCGACTACGCAATTATGCAATTGTAATTAGTAACTTCTATTGACCCAGTGTCAAATGCAAAATGCGGCGATGCGGGTTATCATCATGGCGGAGTTAGAGCAAATCGCTGCGTGGGCTAAGAAGAATTGCCTGCGACTCAACAACAAGACGCGTGACATGTTGGTTGCCCGAAGAGAGATCTAAGAGCCTACAGAGCCTATAAAGAACATGGTAAGGGTGACAACAATGAGTATCTTGGGCTTACCCTCCAGAGCAACCTGCGCGCCACGCAGCATGTATACGATGAGGTCCTGCTCCATGTACGCGCTGCGCGTTCTGAGGACTCGCGGTTTGCCCAATACAGCCATGCATATGGTCCGTTGGCTCAGCCGCGCCCTATCGCCTTCGTAGCCACACGACTTGACGCTGCCAACAAAGGATGTCCGTAATTTTATTCCCCGAGTATTATACCCACATAGCTGACACTCTTGGCCTTTAGCCTTTAAGTTAACTGTAAATAACTAACTATTTTCTGCTAACGATTGCACCCAGATGCAGTGTGTCACCTGATTTTTAATTAAACGAATGTATACAAGACATCAACCGATGGCACATCAAAACCAAACCGTAATCAGGTTAATATCCAGAAGATCAGTCCGTAAGAAAGAGGGGCAGTCTGTGGTGGATAAGCAAGATTAAAGAGGTAAGTTTTAAGTTGAGAGCACAATGACACAAGCTACTGAGCAGAGCGAACAGACACAGGGAGAGAGTTCCAGAAAAGTAGGTCCAGCAACCGAAAAGACTCGTTCACCAAGAGCAGTTCTTGATTTAGGTGTATGACCAGACAAAGACGATCTCGTTGAATAATGATGTCTGGGAACAAGAACTGATTTTAATTATGGTAAGTAAGTAAATAGGTATATTCTTTATTTTAACTGGCTGCCAAACTGGACTCTGGTGTACCGTACCTGACATTATTGTGGCTGGCCAGAGTTCAAAGTTTTATAAACTATGAGCCCAAATTGAAATTAATTCTTTACTGAACAGGAAGCCAATGCAAAGATTTAAGCACAGGGGTTATAGGCTATGTTCATATTTTGATGTATTACTTATGGCTCAGGCCAAAGAGTTCTGAACTCTCTGCATCTTCGGCATCTTCGACTTATTGACACCAGTAAGAAGCGAGTTACAGTAATCTAAGCGACTGGAAACCAATGCATTTGCCAGAGATGTCCTTGCAGACATGGGCACATAACGCGTAATTCTACGTATATCAACATGTATGACGACTTTCAAATACTATTTACAAGGCCAGTGAGAGACATGGTCGAATTGAAAACAACGCCTAAGTTACGAGCAGCGTCTGTAAGGTCAACAATTATGCCCTACCTTCTTGCTTGGCCTTCCAGAGGTATCCGTCAGCTGATGTGAAAGACCGAATGGAGAATACCCCAGACGTTATCGTACATCAACTTGATATTTATGATTGTAACAGAGCATCACCTGACAAAAGTGAATGCAGGATGTTGAAGTTAGACAAAGAAGAAGGAATAAAAGGAGATGGAGAAAGAGAAGGGTAGGAAGGAGAAAGAGGAGACAACCAAAGACACAAACAAACATATGTACATGGGGCGAGGAGATGGTTGAATGGCAGCATGCTAACATGAAGATCAGAAGGACGCGGGTTCGATAATTTTAGCCCCACAAGGTAGACTCGGCCTTCCATTCCCTAGATGGCGACGATAAAACGAGCAGTAGGGCAGGCTGCCTTACAGTTAAATTCGCACCTGATAAACTAGTTATCATCTGTTACTGCTACATCATGTAATCTTACTGCGTAATGGTCAGTTTGAATCCATAAACGAATATAATTATTATTATTATTGTTATTATCATTATTATTATTATTATTATTATTATATACATACATACATACATACATACATACATACATACATACATACATGCATACATACATGCATACATACATGCATACATACATGCATACATACATACATAAAGCACTTCTTGGCCAACTATGCAATCATGTCCTACCCTTTGCTTGGCCTTTCCAGAGGTATCAGCCAGCTGATGCGACAGACCGAATGGAGAACACTCCATCGTTATCTTCCATCAACTGGATATTTCTTAGATGACAGCCATCACCTGAAAAATATGAATGCAGAATGTTTAAGTTAGAACAAGACGAGAGAAAAAGAAGAAGAAAAACAACGAGAAGGATAGGAAGGAACAAGAGGAGGACCAGAAGAAGAAGGAGGAAGAAGAGGAGAATGTAGAGTAATAAAACATTTATACAGCGCCCCTTAAGAGCCTCACAGAGATGCTGAACATGCACCATCAATTTGCGAGAAATGCGTTTTTAACAATCGAGTAAAGGAGACTAAGTCTTTATTGTATTTTTAAACATTTATAAAGCGCCTCTAGTAGGGTGAAGAAGGTAATAGTGTCACGAAGTTAGAGTGGAAGGCTCATCCAGAGCAACGGTTCTGCCACAAGCACATAACAGTACCAGACCGTGGAACCATCAGGTCCCTCTTGGTAGCCGATCGAAGCATCCGGAGGATAAGATGGAGCAAGAGGAGGACCAGAACTAGAAGAAGGAGGAGGAGGAGAGAAGGAGGAGGAAGTGTGAAAGAAGAAGAAGGACAATGATGGTTAAGGAGAAGTGGAGGAGAGAAGAAGAAGAAGAAGAAGAAGAAGAAGAAGAAGAAGAAGAAGAAGAAGAAGAAGAAGAAGAGAAAGAGGAGGAGGAGAAGGAGGAGAAGGAGGAAAAGAAGAAGAAGAAGAAGAAGAAGAAGAAGAAGAAGAAGAAGAAGAAGAAGAAGAAGAAGAAGAAGAAGGAATAGAGAAAGGAGGAGAAAAGGAGAGGAAAAGGAGAGGAAAAGGAGGAGAAAAGGAGAGGAAAAGGAGGAGCAAGAGGAGGAGAGAAAGAGGAAGAACAAGAGAAGAAGGAGGACAGAAGGAGGAGAAGTAGGAGGAAATGAAGAAGCGCAGTTCTTTAAGCTAGCTTGAGGGGCAGCTATGGGCATGAAGTGTTAGCGACTTCATTTTCTTAGCCTCTGCATATGAGGGCGAATTTAAGAGAAGCTAACAGATCAATTCTTACCATAAGGTGTGTTGCTTTCGTTCTCTGGAGTAGGCCCTAGTAGATTTTCGTTTTCAGGTCGAGTAGTAGGTTTTGTTCTCATCACGAGTAGGATCTTTAAATTCAGAAGTATCAGTTTCCTTCTCAGCGTGATTAGGACTTCTTCAGTCTTCATAAGGTATACACCGTTTCGTTCTCAATAGTAGTAGCGTTCATTTTCAGGCCAAGTAGCGTTTTTTTCTCATAGCGCGTAAGCTCTTTACAATATGAAGTCGTAATTTCGTTCTGATGGCGTTTAGGACTTCTTCGGTTTCCATAATGTGCACGGGTTTCGTTCTCTAGCG
Source organism: Allolobophora icterica (assembly GCA_963556255.1). Taxonomy (NCBI): domain Eukaryota; kingdom Metazoa; phylum Annelida; class Clitellata; order Crassiclitellata; family Lumbricidae; genus Allolobophora; species Allolobophora icterica. The sequence goes on along the minus strand of OY744604.1, from coordinate 61,342,992 downwards.
AAGTAGACTTCATTTCTCAGCGTTATCGTTCTCTCATGAGTAGAAGTTTTTCATTCAGGAGGAGGAGCATTTTCCTTCTCCAGTATTCGTTCATTCATCCATTCATTTATTCCTTCACTCGCTCACTCATTCACTCATTCCGTCAGTCATTAAGTCATTAAGTCATTAAGTCAGTCAGTCAGTCAGTCAGTCAGTCAGTCAGAGAGTCAGTAAGTTAGTCAGTCAGTGAATCAGTCAGTCAGTCAGTTCATATATCGCCTCCATAAGAGAACTTCTCAGAGGCGTTCCCTGTCCATTCCCGTAAAAAATCTCCGTGCTCCCCCGAAAGGAAGACATTTCCACGTGTATGACCAAACACATAATAGTCCATTCCCGTAAGAAAGCCAATGCAGAATCCCAAGGTAATCTCCTTACAAACCCAACTTGAGTATATTCCACGTGGATGGCGTTACCTGTCATTTTCAAGTACTCTTACCCTGACTCTTCTGATCCTTCGCCTTCCAATTATTCTCGCCGTTAACGACACCCGCCTTGACAGCTGACCTGCCTCTCCAGATCTAGTACCCTGGAAATAGGACTTGGACCTCTTTTGGACTACTCTCTGGAAACCCCCTCTGATTTGGTTTGGCCTTCTGGAAACTGGACTCGGACCTCTTTGAACTACTCTCTATTAACTCCTCTGATTTGACGTAGCGCTCGTGAATAGGCTGGTGCCCTGCGCTTGGCCTTCGAGTGGCGCTTTAGAAATTTGGAGACTACGATTTCCATAACCAGAATCCCAAACTAATTTCTGTGCAGACCCTAATGGGGAATATAGGCCTACCACGTAGTTGGCGTTATCTGACCATTCCCGTAAAAAAGCCTATGCAGACTATTCCATGTGGATGACCAAACCTCAGAAAGTTCACACCCGTAAAAAGCTCTTGCCGAATCCCAAGCTAATCTCCGTGAGACTGTTTCATATGGAAGGTCCAACCACAAAAAAGTCCATCGTAAAAAAAGCCCATGCAGAATTCCAAGCTAATTTCCGTGGAGACCCAAAGGGAGACTGTTCCATGTGGATGACCCAACCACAAAAACCACGATGCCTCATTTTGGTTGTGCGTGCAAAAAAACCACCAGTTTACCCATAACATCGCCCTCAGTGTGACAAGGACCTCCACTTCCAGGAGGTGCATGGACTTCGCTCTCGTCATGCGTAGTGATTTTCTTATTCCAGAGAAGGAGCATTTGGTTTGCAGAAGGAGTAGGGATTCAGTTTCGTAGGGTCACTTGATGTTCGTTTTCTTCGCAGCTCCAGAGGGATTTATATCCGGCTTGAGTAGAGTTCATGTTAACGCTTTTGAGTTCGACTTTCTGCGGTTTTGCTGACTCCATTCGCCTTCAGCAGGATTTCATCCTGGATTGAATCGTGTTTATATGGTAATCCATTCGAGAGCAATATTTCTTCTTTGCAGTCATCTCCTTCGAAACTAAATGGGGTTCGGGTGTTTGGGTTAAATCGAGTTTTCGGCAATCCTTTCGTGAGCAATGTTTTTTTGTAGTCATTTGTTCGCAGATCAATGGAGTTCAGAGCTTAGGAAAATAGGGTTCGGTGTTTAAGTTAAATCGATTTATGGTAGTCCATTCGGGGGCAATGTTTCTTTGTTCTGGTTGTCTCCTTCACAGTTAAATGAGGTTTGGGTTAAATCGAGATTATGGTAATCCTTTCGAGGGCAATGTTTCTTCTTTGTGGTTATTTCCTTTGCAGTGGAATGGGGTTCAGTGTCAAAGGTAACCGGACATCACGGTAGCTCTTTAAAGGGCAATATTTCCTCGTTTTGGTTTCTCCTTTGCAGTTGAATGGATTTGGTGAATAGGGTAATTGGAGCTTAAGATACTCTTATCGAGGACAATGGTAAAGGTTTTCGCAGTTAAACGGGGCTCGGTGTTAGAGTGAAATTGATATATGGTACTTCTTCCGAGGGCCATCTTTCTTCTTTGTGGTAAAAGTTTTCGCAGCTAAATTGGTCCCGGTGTTTGGGTGAAATCGAAATATGATACTCCATTCGATGGCAATCGTTCTTCTTTGTGGCAAAAGTTTTCGCAGCTAAATTGGTCCCGGTGTTTGGGTGAAATCGATATATGATACTTCTTTCGATGGCAGTATGCTTTCGTTTTGGTTATCTTTTCGAAGTTACGTTGTTCAGTGCTCCACAAAGACCTAAAACATTTTAAAACTGATACGTTGCTTTTTTTTAGAATTAAGGTAAATTTTATTATTTTCAAATCTCAACAAACTCTTCACCCATTCAATCACTCTGTCGTTACCCGATCTTTCTTCTACCTCGTTTTTCCTCGCTCCCATATATTACGAGTCTTAGTTACCCATCCAAATACCACACTGATCTCGACTCCCGATCTCCCTCCTTAATTCCACAAATTCTGCGTTCCTCTACCAATCTCGTTGCTCTCCCACCAAGTTCTGCCAGTTTTTGCAACCGACATTAAGTCGCACCTGCTTCGTTCTGTGAGATTACGCACTGGGTTTTAAGATGTCCCAAATCGCGCTACATCTAAGGCAGCTAAGTGGGTTAGCTACATCTAACTTGGTAACTTTTGCATGCATACATACATACATACATACATACATACATACATACATACATACATACATACATACATACATACATACATACATACATACATACATGACAAAGACAAGACAAAACATTTATTGTTCCCAGTAAATTGTGTACATCAACAGTTATGCGTGTGATACAAATTACCATAGAGTATACTGCACAACAGTGATTTTGCTTCTTGAACACTATTGGGTGTTTCTAATGCACTTTTTGTTGCTGATCACGAAAATCACCTTGAAATTGTCCTAGCACGTACCGTTTTTGAGAAATCTTCATTTTTTTAGAATTTATTTTCATATTTTTCAGCTATGATCTTTTGCTGACGTTATAATATACTCCGTGTAACTGAGGTGTGTCCAGGCAAGCATTTAGGGCAGATTGAGTAACGTTTGTGTTATAATTGGTACAGCTTGTGCGTGCATGAGCATGCGGATGCTGGATGGAAGCTGCCGGCAAATTTTATGGCGCTATAGAAGCCACTCGCATACACATATGCTACTCAGGAAGCTGAGATCGGTTTTTGGTATTTTTATGTCACTTTTTCAACGTGTGGCTTTGTCTATATGTAAGCTACATAACAAGTGAGCCAGTTTGATAATAGATTTCCATTTAAATATTATTTAGGACGGTAGATGACAGCAGAAATATCTCGCTAGTGTCACAGCAGCCGTGATATATGTACGTTCTACTGTATTTGAGGAGAGTACACGATTAGCCCTCAGAGACGCGCCATGACTGGACTTCTTAGGAAAGCATATGAGCTGTACTTGGTAGAAGCCATCGAGATAAAGTCATTCTAAAGTTATCAAGACAATACAAGGAATGGGCTTATCACATTTGCTGTGCAAGATGTGCTGTCGATCTTAGAGCTTGGCTCAGGGTACTCCGAAGGCAATGCCATTTGCTGTTCCGATGGTCTGGCGAGAACAGCAGGCTCACGTGACAGACTGCTACTTTTGTCTTACTAATGTTTCTGGTTTCTCTGGTAAGTATAAGAAAGCAACTGAATACCCGAATCTACCTTCAGCCATGAGACCAGTGCCACACGATGAAAAAAATATTCTGGTACCTAAGCCACCGGAGAAGTGGAGGTTAGACGAAGAAGAAGAAGATGATGCTGCAACGACCAGCCGGGCACGTCTACAGCTACTGACAGTGATCTGGAGTTTGAACCAGGTATGTCTGGTGAGCCTCATCTCATCACACAGTCAGAGTTGAATGGCCTGGTCAGGGACTTGGGTTTGTCGAAAGCAAAAGCAGAACAATTGGGTTCAAGACTGCAATGATGGTGTTTGCTCTCTTCAAGTGCTAAGGTTTCTGCATTTCGACACCGGCAAGATGATTTAACAAAGTTCTTTGAAAAGGTTGACAACCTAATTTTCTTTACTGACATTGACAGGTTGGTCACAGCTTTGGGTTGTGAGCATGACCCACAAGAATGGCGTCTCTTTATTGATTCATTAGTGTTCAGCCTTAAGTCTGTGTTGTTACACAATGGCAATGTCCATCCTTCAATACCAGGTCCTGTTTCCATGAACAAGCATGGTGAAGGTTCTCGTTAGTTAAGATAGATGTTCCCAAGAATAAGTGATGCCAAGGTCAAAGAAGGCATTTTGTGGGTCCACATATCGGACACGTCATCAATGACAAGGAGTCCGAACATCTGTTGGTGGGACTAGAGAAAATCGCCTGGAAAGCATTCAACGGTGTCGTGGAGAATTTTCTTGGCAACTATAGAGCACCAAACTGCATTCAAGTGGTTGACAAACTTCTTACAGCATAGAAAAACATGAAATGCAACATGTCACTTAAGATTCACTCCCATTTGAACTTCTTCCCCGCAAACTGGGTGCAGTCAGTGACGAACAGGGAGAAAGGTTTTACCAGGACATTGCCACAGTGGAATAACGGTATCAAAGCAACGTGGAATCCATCAGTGTTGGCTGACTATTGTTTGGACACTGAAACGGGATGCAGCGGATAGTGATTACAAACAAAAATCAACATCAAAACATTTTTAGGCCTTTGGAATAATTATTTATTCTGAATCTCATATACATGTACATTGTGCAACTAAACAGGTTATAATTGCATTTGTCAACAAACTTTAATTTCAAGTTTCTCAAAATTCCTACGTGACACAGACAATCGAAAATGATATTTGTGTTCACATTGAAGGGGTCTATCATGAGCACCCAAAAATTTTCAGGAAGCAAATTTTTTTTTTAAATTTGTTGTCCAGTGACGTATTAATCATCAATGTTAGGAGCAGAGCAATTAATGGGAGCAATAGGCACACCTAAAGGGAGTGATCCCGCTACATCAATCAATCAATCAATCAAAAATCTTTATTGCATCCAAATGACAATTATAACAGAGTACAGTGACTGTAAAATAGCAGTATGATTGACAATTAAAACAGAAAAAGTAGTGTACACAGCGGTAAAAAAACTTGTCATTGGCGGCAAAAGGTGGCCCCCAAGGGATATACATCCCGCTAACTAGGGACACCTAAATAGATATATGTACCAATGAACAATATGACTGACAGGATCGAAGGGTAGCCTCACTACATTCATTCACAATCAATTTAAGCCAATCGGCTTTACAATTAACTTATATAGAGGCTAGGTTGAGATTGATAGTATGCATTCCTTAACTAACCTTAACTAACACAAAATTATATATACTTAAGTTTACCTATGTGCGTGTTCACGCAATATCAAGAGAACAAAAACAAACAAACTATATAAGGGAAAAAAATCAGTATATAAGAAACACAATGATCAATTCTAATGACTAGGGAGACTCATACCACATTCAGAAGGTACTTGCGCAATCGAATCTTAAATAAGTAGGGATTTGGCGAACAGCGTATATCAATAGGCAGGGCATTCCAGATTTTGGGCCCATAATATTTTATACTAAACACCCTTGCATTGGTACGAGCTTTGTCAGAGCGGTAGGCGAGAGCATTCCTGGTGTTATGAGAGTGTAGCTGTGAGCCTAAGATAAAGTAATTCATGAATGAATCCGGTAATGACCTATTTTCAAATCGATAAAGAAAGGTTCCTATTTGTAGGGAACGAATTTGATTTATGGTCAATAATTTAAGGTGATGAAATAAAGGACGAGTATGGGACCCATAGGGGGCTCCCATGATGAGTCTAACAGCTTTCTTTTGGAGAATCACTAGTTTGTGTAGCCTCGATTCATAATTAGTTGCCCAAATTAAATTACAATAGCTTAAATAAGGGAGAATTAATGTATAGTATAAGTTTAACCGGATGGATGTGGGGAGCAAGTAAGAGATCCGCTTAAGTATTCCAATATTCTTTGCTAATTTCAGGGAAATGTAATTTATATGGTCGTTCCAGGACAAGTGTCTATCCACCAGAATGCCAAGGAATTTGGTTGACTCTACTTGTGTTAGGGGGGTACCTGCAATTTCTAGGGAGAGATCAATTGGCCTGATCTTTCTGTGAGATTTAAATACGATAAAGCTTGTTTTATCTATATTCAGGGAGAGCCTGTTAGCTGAGAACCAGTTATTAATTAGTATTAATTCAGAATTTATTATTTGCATTAGTGTTTGCCAAGAATGATGAGCCAAAAAAATATTTGTATCATCGGCAAATAAGATAAAATAAAGGGTTTTGGAGACATCTGCCAAGTCGTTAATATATATTAAAAAAAGTAGAGGACCGAGGTTAGAGCCCTGAGGGACCCCATACCTAATACCACTGCTATCGGACCAGGCACCATTGATCCAAACGCGTTGGGTACGGTTATCAAGATAGCTAACGAACCATTTTAAAAGTGGGCCTCTGATACCGTAGTTTTCTAACTTTTTAAGTAAAATTACATGGTCTACGGTATCGAAAGCTTTGGCTAAGTCTACAAATATTCCAACGGAGTACTCGTTATTGTCGATTGCTTTGGTAATTTTATCTTCTAAGTCTAATAAGGCCATGAATGTCGAGTGACCCTGCTGAAAGCCATGCTGAGATTGATGGATTAAGTTAAAGCTACCAATATAATTGCTAAGTCGATCGTAGACAATTTTTTCGAAGTATTTAGCGAAGTAATTAAGTACAGAAATAGGTCTGTAATTGGCCGGGTTATTTTTATCGCCTTTTTTGTAGATAGGTATGACTTTGGCTGCTTTAATGTTGTTTGGAACCACGCCATTTAAAAGAGAGCAGTTAATAATTGCTGCAAGAGGCTGAGCAATCAACGATAAATTTGACGAGGCGAGATAAGGGTCAATACCATCTACACCTTTCGTGTGGTTTTTTTTCAAAGTACTACAGATTTTTAAAAGTTCCTCCGGAGAAGTCAGAGTCATGCCCATAGAATTCAGCCTGGACGGGGGCAGAAAGTCCATGAAAGTTCCAGGTGTACATTGAATTTTCTTAGCTAATTCATCGGCTATGGTGGCAAAGTAATTGTTAAGTACATTGGCAATTGTAGCTGGATCATCTACTAGGGTTTCATTAACATTTAGAGAGGCAACCATCACTTTCTTATCATCAAGTAACATGATCGTTCTGATTACTTTCCATGTAGCTTTTATATCATTATGGCATTTCTGAAATTCGTTAGTATAGTGAGCACGTTCAGCATTTAGTCTTACTGATTTAAATTTATTTCGATATTCAATAAATTTCCTTTTGTTATGGTCATTCGGATTTTTTAAATATCGGACATATAGGAGGTTCTTCCTTCTGGAGGATTTAAGGAGCCCCGCAGACATCCAAGGATTTTTAAACTTGAACTTTCGGTCCTTAGATTCAGATAAAAGAGGGAACGCATCATTGTAGACCTGGCTGTATTTGTCTATAAAGGAATTGTAGGCTTCATTAGCATCACCCTGGTTGCATATCCTCAGCACAGGATCCCAGTTAATATCATATAGAGCAGTTTTGAATTTAGCTATCCGGTCTTCATTTACCAATCTATTTACCCCATAGTTCAGCTTTACAACAGGTATAGTTGTAAGAGTAAATCGAGCACAAATTGGGAAGTGGTCAGAGATGTCAGATACAATAATGTGGGCATCAAGCAACTTCGACCAGGAACTGGTAAATATATTGTCAATTAAAGTTCGAGTAGAAGGAGTAATTCGAGTAGGTCTAGTTATAACGGGTAGGTACAGATGAGTAGCCAAATGGTTATAGAAGATATTAGTCTCCTTGTGTTCGTTTACTTTTAATAGATCAATATTGAAATCTCCTAATAATATTATATCTTTACAGGTGGTCTTTATTCCCTCAATCAGTTCATCAATTTCCTCGTTAAACTCGTTTAATTTTTGTCCCGGCGATCTATAAATTATCCCTACCAGAAGGAAGCCCTTTTTCAAGTTCAACCTGATGAATAGACTCTCATACGTTTTATGTTCGATCCGACCAGCCAAGGGTGTATACTGATGAAAGTTAAGGCCTTCTTTAATGAATATGCCTACTCCTCCCCCTCTCCCTCCAAGTCTAGACTTTCCCAGAAAAGTGTATCCCGCAATTTGCATAGAGTCTTCAAGATTGGGTTCAAGCCATGTTTCGGTTAGAGCTACAATCGATGCCTGTGCCATATTGGTCAGGTCACTAATTTCTACCAGTTTATGAGCTACACTACGACAATTGATGTGTAAGGTCCTAAATTCCCCTTCTTTTATATTAGGTTCGTACAATTTAGCAAGTTCATGTGGGGCAATATATTTACTAGACCAGCTGGAATTTCTAAAATAGTTGTAGTCTGGGTCAGCATTTAGGTTATCTAGGGTTGAATTAGTTTCTGTTTCATCATGAAAAACCTGCAGTTCCGGTCCATCTGTTAATTCCATAATATCAACACAACGGCCTGAATTCAGTTCTACAGTCTCCTCCACATTCATTTCTTCATCATCGTCTAATTCCAAGCAAGGGTAAAGATTACAAGTAGAACACACCCATGTTAATTGGGCCGCCAATCCCTCAATCGTAGGCCTAAGTATAGAGCAGTTTTGGTGGAAAGTTCGACTGCAGCATGAGCACCTAATCATTTGGACAGAAGATACTGATAAAGTGCAAACATCGCACAGGGGATCACTAATTAGATCCACGAGGACTATCTTAGTTACCTCGTGCAGCGATCTCCTATTTAGATACATAGGGTCAAAAACGAATATACACATATGTTGTACCGCATTAGCAACTAGGCCCGAAATCAGCTACGATACAATACAACACAAATCCGTCGTGCGACCAATTAGCCAACAACAGCAAGTGGGCTGGCAAGTTACTGTACGTTAAAAAAAAAGTAGTGTAAGTGAAGTAATATCTATTACTATTCAAGTAATAACCAAGCTATTCAAATAATAACCAAATTGATCACATCACAGTAATATGCAATAACAGTGGCTATGCAGTTCATGACATTTGCCAAGTTGACATTTGACATTAAGCATAGGGAACAGCAATTCATCTCGAATCTTAATCCGTGCAAGCATGATCAAATCTGGTGGAAATAAAATAGATATAATGATTTATCAGTCATCTTAGGGACAGCTTCCTGCTGATAAAAAAAAATTAAACAGAGACAATTGTAGAAAAAAAGTAATGTAAGTAAAATAAAAACCAAGTTATTCAAATAATAACCAACTTGATCAAATCACAGTAGGCCTAATATGCATTAACAGTAGCTATGCAGTTCATAACATGGATCATTAACAGTGAATATGCAGTTCATGACATTTGCCAAGTTGACATTTGACATTAAGCATAGGGAACAGCAATTCATCTCGAATCTTAATCCGTGCAAGCATGATCAAATCTGGTGGAAATAAAATAGATGTAATGATTTATCAGTCAGCATAGGGTCAGCTTCCTGCTGATCAAGACAAACAAATTAAACAGAATCATTAGTAGGCCTAGCAGGACTAACTAGATATGAAAAAAAATCTACGAATGACTCCACAATGCTAACCAGTAATTTGGTAAATAGTAAAGTGCTAATGAACATAGCACGTGGAATAGCATAATAGGTAGACCTGTATAGTAGGTGGAATAGAGTCCAACGCATCCTTGATGATCTTGTCGCCATTGTGCAGCAGTAAGGGTCTTCTCCACCGAAAGTTTCGAAAGATCCATGAGTGCCGAATATCCAGAGCTGGAAGTGGCGTAAACGACAGGACTAGGTAGCCGTCCCATCCAAGGACAGAGACAGGGAGGCGATCTTTTTGTCAAGATCAACGCTTGATGTAATGCGCATTGGCTTGCAGTTGGGGTCCTCCACCCATTTGATGTAGGTTATGCCGCCAGCAGTCCAGGTAGAGATGGCTTTGCCCTCCTTAACCAGACCACGGGCTATTGCGTACAGGTGGGCGTTGTTGGGCGTTAAGTGTTCGTTAATGAAAACGGGAGTTTTCTTTAGTAACGATCGCGAGCCGTAAACCATCTTACGGGTCTTGATGCTGTTGAACTTGACCAGAATGGGACGATGTTTTTCCTTGCCTCTCTTCGGCAATCGGAACGCCATCGCGATGTCTGCTTCATGTACAGCTAAGCCAAGGGTTGAGTTGCACATCCTGAGAGTCGCCTGAGTTGCCTCACTGACCGCTTCCTTGGAGCCGGAGTCGACGTTTTCCTCAGGGAGGCCATGAATCATCAGGTTAGTGGCACGACCTTCAGTTTCGACAATGTCCAAGCGTGTTTTTAACTTGTTATTTTCAGTTTCCAAGTCATTGAGTTTTTTTTGAAGAACCTCCTGCTGCGCCGCTACCGAAGTCGCAACCATTGCCTCGACGATCGGATTTAATTTCAGTAAGACTTTTTCGATAATTTTATCGAGTTTTCGTTCAATGAGCTCTTCAAGACGAGCAACTAGTACCTCCGCGATTTTTTCGTCCTTTAGTAACTCAACAAGCTCGTCGACCCGAGAGGCTTTCTTAGACATGGTGACGCCGGTTAACCAGTGAAAGACGAAGAAAGTTGAGGTAGATTGAACTGATCTTCCTGAGATAGTCCACGTACCGAGAATAGCGATGTGATCATTAGACAGAAGACAACACCAGCGTACACCGCCAGACCAGTATTAGTTTTATCACAGTTTGATGTACACTCAAGTTGGCGCCTGCGCGGTCGGTGGTTTATCGATCCTCCCTGTTTAGCGACAGACAGGTATTATGGAGCCCATCCTTTTTTTCCAAAGTTGACTTTTAATGTTAAAAATCTAACCAGATTCTTGATTTTTTTACCAAATAGAGTAATCCATGAGAGTCTTCAGACCATTCGCCTTAAAACGTGCAATTTTCGAAGATTAGGTAACGTTTGTGACCCTCGAAATCGCGAGTTATATCCGGAGACCGCCACGCGTGGTAGTGACTATCCAACAGCCATCATATATACATACATACATACATACATACATACATACATACATACATATACAGCATATCGACTAGGTATGTTCATGCTACAGAAAAGTACTGATGTTATGCTTACCTCTTCCATCGGTTAACTTCTCCTTCACATACTCCACAGCATTGATAACACGTTCTTTCCTGGTGACATCGAAGGCATTGTTTCTTCGTTGAGGTTATCTCTTCGGAGTTAAACGGGATTCGGCGTCAAGGGAAGATCTCGACGTATTGCATCGGTTGGTTAAGTCGAAACACAGATGCTATCGATTCCCTGGCTTTAAACCGGATACGACAGACGATGTTTGTCGGATGGTGAGTGAGGCGGATGGCAAGTATTCCACGCTAGATCCTATACTGAGCGAATACAGCGTTTGGGTTCTCGTGTGACTTTCCGATCACAAGCTTAAGCTAATGATTTCTGACATAGCTGCAATTGTATGGTGCTTCGCTAATATGGGTTCTCGTGTGCCTTTTCATACAGAAGAGCGAATCGAGTAAATACTGCAAGGACAGCGTGATTAAAAGCTGCTTCTACGTTTGAGGGAAGTTCGTCCGTCTGCCTCTCCTGCCTCGCTGACTGATATTTTCGTCAATATGCCTCGTTGATTGAGACATTCGTCCCTTTGCCTCGCCTGCCTCTTTGACTGATACTTTTCTTCCGTCTGTCTCATCGATTTATACATTCGTCCGTTTGCCTCGAATGTCTCGTTGATTGATAAGTTCGACCGTTTTGCCTCGCCTGTCTCTTTGATTGATAATTTCGACCGTTTTGCCTCGCCTGTCTCTTTGATTGATAATTTCGACCGTTTTGCCTCGTTTCTCACGCCTGTCTCTTTGATTGATAATTTCGACTGTTTGCCTCGTTTCCCTCGCCTTCTCTTTGATTGATAATTTCGACCGTTTTGCCTCGCCTTTCTCTTTGATTGATTATTTCGACCGTTTTTCCTCGTTTCTTTCGCCTTTCTCTTTGATTGATAATTTCGACCGTTTGCCTCGTTTCCCTCGCCTTCTCTTTGATTGATAATTTCGACCGTTTTGCCTCGCCTTTTTCTTTGATTGATTATTTCGACCGTTTTTCCTCGTTTCTTTCGCCTTTCTCTTTGATTGATAATTTCGACCGTTTTGCCTCATTTCTCACGCCTGTCTCTTTGATTGATAATTTCGAACGTTGCCTCGTATCCCTCGCCTGTCTCTTTGATTGATAATTTCGACCGTTTTGCCTCGCCTGTCTCTTTGATTGATAATTTCGACCGTTTTGCCTCGTTTCTCACGCCTGTCTCTTTGATTGATAATTTCGACTGTTTGCCTCGTTTCCCTCGCCTTCTCTTTGATTGATAATTTCGACCGTTTTGCCTCGCCTTTCTCTTTGATTGATTATTTCGACCGTTTTTCCTCGTTTCTTTCGCCTTTCTCTTTGATTGATAATTTCGACCGTTTGCCTCGTTTCCCTCGCCTTCTCTTTGATTGATAATTTCGACCGTTTTGCCTCGCCTTTTTCTTTGATTGATTATTTCTACCGTTTTTCCTCGTTTCTTTCGCCTTTCTCTTTGATTGATAATTTCGACCGTTTTGCCTCATTTCTCACGCCTGTCTCTTTGATTGATAATTTCGAACGTTGCCTCGTATCCCTCGCCTGTCTCTTTGATTGATAATTTCGACCGTTTTGCCTCGCCTGTCTCTTTGATTGATAATTTCGACCGTTTGCCTCGTGTCTCACGCCTGTCTCTTTGATTTCGTTTCCTTTGCCATTCGTTTTGATTGATAATTTCGACCGTTGCCTCGTTTCCCTTGCCATTCTTTTTGATTGAAAATTTCGACCGTTGCCTCGTTTCCTTTGCCATTCGTTTTGATTGATAATTTCGACCGTTGCCTCGTTTCCCTTGCCATTCTTTTTGATTGATAATTTCGACTGTCGCCTCGTTTCCCTCGCCTTTCTTTTTGATTGATAATTTCGACCGCTGCCTCATTTCCGTTGCCATTCTTTTTGATTAATTATTTCGACCGTTGCCGCGTTCCTCTCGCCTTCGTTTTGATTGATAATTTCGACCGCTGCCTCGTTTCCCTTGCCATTCTTTTTTATTAATTATTTCGACCGTTGCCGCGTTCCTCTTGCCTTCGTTTTGATTGATAATTTCGACCGTTGCCTCGTTTCCCTCGCGTTCTCTTTGATTGATAATTTCGACAGTTTTGCCTCGTTTCCCTCGCCTGTCTCTTTGATTGATAATTTCGACCGTTGCCTCGTTTCCCTCGCGTTCTCTTTGATTGATAATTTCGACCGTTTTGCCTCGTTTCTCTCGCCTTTCTCTTTGATTGATATTTTCGACCGTTTTGTTTCGTTTCCCACGCCTGTCTTTTAGATTGAAAATTTCGAACGTTGCCTTGTTTCCCTTGCCATTATTTTTTATTGATATTTTCGACCGTTGCCTCGTTTCCTTCGCCTGTCTCTTAGATTGGTAATTTTGAAAGTTGCCTTGTTTCCCTTGCCTTTCTTTTTGATTGATAATTTCTACCGTTTTGCCTCATATCCCTCGCCTGTCTCTTAGATTGATAATTTCGAATGTTGCCTTGTTTCCCTTGCCATTATTTTTGATTGATATTTTCTACCGTTGCCTCGTTTCCTTCGCCTGTCTCTTAGATTGGTAATTTCGAACGTTGCCTTGTTTCCCTTGCCTTTCTTTTTGATTGATAATTTCTACCGTTTTGCCTCATATCCCTCGCCTGTCTCTTAGATTGAAAATTTCGAACGTTGCCTTGTTTCCCTTGCCATTATTTTTGATTGATATTTTCTACCGTTGCCTCGTTTCCTTCGCCTGTCTCTTAGATTGGTAATTTCGAACGTTGCCTTGTTTCCCTTGCCATTATTTTTGATTGATATTTTCTAACGTTGCCTCGTTTCCTTCGCCTGTCTCTTAGATTGAAAATTTCGAACGTTGCCTTGTTTCCCTTGCCATTATTTTTGATTGATATTTTCTACCGTTGCCTCGTTTCCTTCGCCTGTCTCTTAGATTGAAAATTTCGAACGTTGCCTTGTTTCCCTCGCCTGTCTCTTAGGTTGATAATTTTGAATGTTGCCTTGTTTCCCTTGCCTTTCTTTTTGATTGATAATTTCGACCGTTGCCTTGTTTCCCTTGCCATACTTTTTGATTGATATTTTCGACCGTTGCCTCCTTTGCTTCGCCTGTCTCTTAGATTGGTAATTTCGACCATTGCCTCGTTTGCCTCGCCTGTCTTTTTGATTGTTGTGTTCATCCGTTTGCCTCGTTTGGCGCTTCTTCCGACTCCATGAACTACGACATCCGTTATTATCTCAATTCCATTTTATTCCTCAAATTGTCTCGAGTGTGTATCTTGCAGTACATGATCCACCACACCTTAAGATTGGAGATACTACCTCGGGTGTGTGGGCAGTTGCTGCATGACCATCACAGCTCGAGGCACTCGGATCGCTTTTATCTCCTGACCTGGTCATCGAGCAGTCTATGATGAGAGCCGTTAAAAACCAAGGCGGTTTAACGAGAGGTCGTGGAATGCATGAAATCAGTGAAACCTAGTTAAGTACTGTGACTTAATGTGCAACGGTGCAGGCAGCAAATTGCAGCATTATCAAAAGTCACAGGTGCTGAAACAGCTACGCCTGAGCATGTTGAGATAGGCCTATAGCATGTCGCGAATGAGACGTGACAGAAAAGACCGATTTGCTGTCAAAAAATATTTGCAGAGATAGATTACCTTCAGATTTTCAGACAAGAATAAGTTGTCATCGGGTGTCGTTGTTTCAGCAAAATGCGTAGGCCTAGTAACTTATGACATGGCAGATGAGATTGGATTTAAAGCTCCGAAGAAATGGGACAGCAAAAGCTCTGTTAATATCTCATTTCCAAAGATTGACCAGGGGAAGACAAAAATGTCTCAGATAACTAGTGTATGTTCTGTCGAATCTGAGAAGGTTTCAATAGACCCCTGCATGCTTTCCAAAGACTAATTCTGGTGGCAGAAAGGGACAACATTGTGCAAGAATGTTTCAGTATGAGCTCACACCATACCGGTACACAATGTCTCTTTTCAAGGACGGTCTGCCGTTTTTTTATGGCGATTTCGCATCTGGCTTTACTTACGCAATTTGTTCAGTATGTTGTCGATGGTAGATATCGTATACACAAAGTGAGATAGAATCCAAAATGGATCTATGCACTATTCTCCCTTTGTTTTTGACTTTCGTAAGCAGGTTTGGCAGAGGAGTGCAGCTAGTGTTTGATGGATATATGCTTCTGGACCATCCATTGAACATGTAGGGGCCTACGCCAATACGATGTGTTGGCAAGGCTTCACAGGTTGGGCTTGAAAGACAAGTCGACATTCATACCAAGAATGTCGGACCACAAGAATCATTCCTAGCTAACGCAGCCAAAAAGAAGTCTTTCATTGTCGTGTTGAATGTTGATGCATTATTTGCAAGCTCTTGATTGTGTCAGTGGCTTTGGACTGTGTTAGGGAGGGTAACATTATACATACCTGTAGTGGTGTTGGCAGAGGATACAGGTATAGTCTACATTTGCATTGCTGCTTTATCATAGAAGAAAAATACATTTCTGTCGTGCGGAAAAGAATAAAGTTGTCGAAGAACGAACGTTATATTCGTTAAAATGGACATTCATCCTATCCCTCCGTTTGACATTGTGAGCGATGCCACAAGTGTCGGGCCACGTTGGAAAAGCTCCTTGGAGTTTTACATTGTGGCAAAAGGGATTACGACGGAAGCACGGAAGAAAGCTTTACTGTTGCACACTGCAGGTATGGTAGTACAGGACTTGTTCGAGACTTTGACAGACTCGGGTTCATCTGCAGATGCGGCCGGCGAGTACGAAATTGCTATGCCTACACTGGACGGACATTTCTCACCAAAATTGAACACACCTTATGAGAGACATGTTTTCAGACAGATGAAACAAGAAAGTCAGGAACGGTGGACAAGTTTGTTGCCCGTTTACGACGACAGGCTGGAAATTGCGATTTTGAAGGAACAGTTAGAGGAAAACGTCCGTGACCAGGTAACTGATAAATGCTCATCTTAATTATTTCGTAGACAGTTGTTAGGAAAAGGGCAGACATCTTGTCAGCAACTCAGGAATTGGGTAGAACAATGGAGATAGTGGCCATAGCCTACAAGTTAGGAAGATGGAGTAGCCGCTTAATTAATACTTTTAAAACTAAACTCAAAACTCATTTATTCTCGAAGTACTGTGATTCAGTGGTTCCCAAACTTTTCTGGGTCGTGACCCACTTGTGAATATCTTGGCAGTCTCGTTACCCACTGTGTAAAATTAAGCATTGGGTACTTAAATTTGCTTCGTAAAAATTGGTATCGAAATATGCGGATTTACGTAGAGCGTTTAGAAATTTAAAGCATTAAAAGGAAACTTAGGTCAAACAGTTCACAATCTATTGCAATCCAGCTAGTTATGGACCAATCATAGCCAAAAAATAAATGTTTCTCAAAATAATTTGGCGACCCACTTGCCAGAGCTTTGCGACCCACTTTTGGGTCATTCTGCTATAATTAACCACTGCATTGTAACGCGTCCTTTGAGTAAGACTGTTTTATTAAGGCGCGTTATAAATATAAGGTGTGTTGTAATGTGAATTTTGCAAGGCTTCAAAACAAGGTCGACCAGAGGGGTTCGGTTGGCAAACTGAAAGACCCAAATTGTCTTGCTAAGAAGACCTGTTTTCACCGGTGTGGCCTTGTAGGGCATTTTGAAGTTGTTTGGAAAACAAAACTTGCACCAGAACAACCTCTACAGAAACACTTTACAGGACACTCTGCACGTGTTGAGGATGAGCCAAAGAGTGAAAGGCCAGAGTACATCTTTAGTTTGCCACAGGAAGAAAAAGGAGACGTTATGCTCGAGGTTGGAGGAGTTACGGTTGCATGGTGATTGGCTCCGGTGCTTCGTGTAATGTCATCAAAATACATGGAAGATGATGAAGAAACAACAGGTGAAGATCACGTGGGTATGTGCAGATAAACGTTTTTTCAGTAAAAGACGTTTGGTTATCGAAAACAAAAAATAAACGCTATCGAACAGTTGCACGCGTGACTCAATCTTTGGACTATCGCTTCAACTGATAAGGCAAAGACGGCGGATAAAGGTACAAGTGAGATCACAAAGCTCTATAATCAGAACTATCAGACCTGGAAATTTAAGCTGGAACTTCTGCTAACTAAAGAGGATCTATGGGAAACAATCGTTAAGGAAGCTCTGATCCTGTAACTATGGAATGGCAGACGAAGGACGGAAAAGCCAGGGCAATAATCGGTCTACTAGTCGAAGACAACCAACTGCGTTATTTGACCGTGGTTGGGCTGGGAGTGCTCCTGAGTAGGCAATCTTGAAGGGGCGCTATATAAAACTACTTTAATAATAATAATAATAATAATAATAATAATAATAATAATAATAATAATAATAATAATAATAATAATAATAATAATAATAATAATAATAATAATAATAATAATAACTGCATCTCATCCGAAAACAGACAACAGCGAAGGGGTCGTGGCAAACACTGCAGAAATACCCCGAGCAGGCTACCCTGTTAAGTAAGGTGAACTTGTTAAAGAAACTGTGTGGGTTAAAACTTACAGAACATGGTGACATGGAAAACCATCTAGCAGAAATGGAAAATCTAATTGACCAGTTGGCAACTTTAGGAGAACCTCTAGCAGAACACCAGATCTGTCTTTAACAAAAGCACTGCATGTTGGAATAGCAGCAGTAATAAGACTAGGTCTAGTTAAGTTGGTAGTTACTGTGGATTAGTTTTTCCAGTTACTTAATTTTTACACAGTAGAGCCCAGTAATTCTTGGACAAGCCCTTGTGATAGTCACATGATCTCTTGTTGCCTGTAAGTCAATTGTCTCTACAAGTCTGCCATTGTGTTTTATTGACTTCTGTTATTAAAGCTTTATTTTCTATCAGGTTATGGGCCTAGCATAGCCCAAACAGTAATAACAGGCCAGTAACGCAGTACAGTGACTTTGTAGGTTTGATAAAAATGTATAAAAGTGAGTAAACTTATGTTCGAACGTCGGTCATAACGTTAACAAGTCGTGGATTAACTCGTGACGAGACAGTGAAAAATGGCAGAATCAGTGTGACACAAAGTTCACAGTAGCGAAGTTGAACAACTCAAACTACCAAGTTTGGAAATTTAAGGTAAAGATGTCGATGATTCGCAACAACACGTGGACGGTAGTGCGAGACGACACGCCCGATCCGGTTCCGGATGGATGGGACAGAAAAGACGAAAAAGCACAATGTACAATATTGCTGACTGTTGAAGATAACCAGCTAGTTCATATCTGCAACTGTACCAGTGCGAAAGACATGTGGAAAGAGCTGCAAAAAGTACCTGAGAGATCAAATCTCAGCAGTTAAATGTATCTGCGAAAGAAACTGTACAAGATAAAGCCGCAAAGCAACCAAAACATGCAGGAATACATGTACATAAGTACTGCATCACAGCTAGTTACAATTACGTGGTAGCATTACGAAGAAGTAACCGATCAACAAGTGGCAACTCTATTGCTGTGTGGTCTACCAGATGAGTACGAAACTTTAATAACAGCTCTATAAGCTACAGAAGAAGATGAACTAACTCTGGAATACGTTAAGAACAAGCCTGTTGATGCCTATCAGCATTACAAAGTTATGTATGCGCCAACGTTAGGCTAACTGGAAGTTTGTTGTCAGTTAAGAAACTAACCAGCAAAGGCAAGAAAGCTGAATTTACTGATAAACAGTGCTTCATAAGAGATAATGAAAAGCTGTTGGCTGTTGGAAAGCTTGAAAATAACTTATACAAGCTATTGTGTAAGAATAACTCAGAGGTTGGAAATATGACCAAGTCTGAGATGAAGCATCACGATTGTATTCACATGTGGCACAGACGTTTAGAACATTGAGGCCCCAATGCTATAAAGTGCATCGGTAAAGAAGGTCTTGCCACAGGCATCCATATCAGTGAATGTAGCGTGAGGATGAAATGTGAGCACTGTACAAAAGGCAAGGCTAAACAAAAACCATATCCATATCCAGATATGAGTGTACACCACACAAAGCAACCATTAGGCTTAATTCACAGCGATGTGTGTGGTCCTATGAAAACATTAACACATGGAAAGAATAAATAGATGGTGACATTTATTGATGATTATTCACGCAACACGATGTGTTACATGATTCAAACAAAGGATGAAGTAGCACACAAATACCGAGAGTTTGCTGCTGAAGTAAGCAACAGGTTTCAAACTGTTAGAGGAAGTGTGTCGACTCAGATGCCTAGAATCTGTGAGAACTGTATCTTATGAGTAGTGTCGTGTATTGTTAGAAAGAGAGACAGGCTGTTGATGTACGAGATTCTCAAGATCGATTAGCAATCTATGATTGCCTAATCGAACTTGAGAAAGGTGGAGCCCTACCCCGCCCCACCCTGTGTTACCCAACCATTTCAGCTGGTAACTCCAAAATAAGGGGCCATCCATATATTACGCATGCAAAAATCCGGGAAAATTGGACCCTTCCCCCCTTCCACGTACTTTTTTCCACCACCCACCCCCTACCTTATGGATGCCGTGCACCCGCTGAAATTTCTCTCTGGGTGCATTCGCACCCAAGGCGCATATGCATACAAGTGACCCCTCTCCCACAGTCCTACTTCTTCTGGTATTACCGGATAGCTGGAACGACTGAACTCTGGATCACTTGAAGGCCGATCAATTTAAAGGCCCCGTTTCCTTTGCATACGTACATTATCAGTAGACCCCCTTCCCATTCGCAAGCATACGCAAGCACATGCATTTCGGTCACCCCCTCCCCTCCATGCGTACGTAATATATGGATGGCCCCTTATTACAAAAAATAATGTGAATATGTGGTAAGCCCTTATCTGTTCTTAATGCATACAAGTAAAATTATTGTTTGTTAGCATACATCGAGTTGTTTTAATTATTGGTGAAATTCTGTCTTCGACCCTCAAGGTGTTAGAAAAATGGCAATGTGGCCCTTCATCCTAAAAGGTTGGACACCTCTGCTATAGGTGATCTTCTGTTCATTCATGGATTGCATAAATAAGGTGATTTGGAATACCAGAGACATTAGTTACTGGCAATGCTCCGGATGAATGAGGAGGCTGCGAGCTACTAGATGCAGCCAGTCAGTGACGTCGTGACGACTCCATCTTCATGAACTGGATGAAGATGGAGTTGATGACTAGGGGGTTGAACCCCCAACCCCCCGACAATTCTCACCCTGCGGGTGGTCAAGGATGCGGCTGCTAAGTTCTCCATGACTGATCCCAGGCGTACTCTGCTGCTCAAGACAAGCAGTGTCCCGTAAATGTCCTGTAAATGGCCTCAATGTTCAATACACGCATGTCTTCTGGAGTCGTATCGACGCATGACAAGGATGCATAGGCCTACATCGCTTCTCGTCTTAATGTAAAGATGTTATTGATTCGTGACGACACATGGACGGTAGTGCGAGACGAAAAACCTGATCCGGTTCCGGATGGATGGGACAGAAAAGACGAAAAAGCGCAATATACAATATTGCTGTCTGTTGAAGATAGCCAGCTAGTTCATATCTGCAACTGTACCAGTACGAAAGACATGTGGAAAGAGCTGCAGAAAGTACGAGATCAAATCTCAGGAGTTAAATGTATCTGCGAAAGAAACTGTACAAGATAAAGCCGCAAAGCAACCAAAACATGCAGGAATACATAAATGCTGCATTACAGCTAGTTACAATTATGTGGTAGAATTACGAAGAAGTAACCGATCAACAAGTGGCGACTCTGTTGCTGTGTGGTCTACCAGATGAGTACGAAACTTTAATAACAGCTCTAGAAGCTACAGAAGAAGATGAACTAACTCTGGAATACGTTAAGAACAAGCCTGTTGATGCCTATCAGCATTAGAAAGTTATGTATGCGCTAACGTTAGGCTAACTGGAAGTTTGTTGTCAGTTAAGAAACTAACCAGCAAAGGCAAGAAAGTTGAATTTACTGATAAACAGTGCTTCATAAGAGATAATGAAAAGCTGTTGGCTGTTGGAAAGCTTGAAAATAGCTTATACAAGCTATCTTGTAAGAATAAATCAGAGGTTGCAAGTATGACCAAGTCTGAGAAGTCTGCTCTAACTCTGACGTGGCTAATAAATTTGCCACCCAATTTACCAGTAGTGAGAACTTTCATAGGTCTGATCTGAACCCAGAGGCGGTACATGACTTTGAGAAGGCACATCTTCAGGCCCAGTGCACTCAGCCTATTTCGAACGCTGTCCCTCCTGTGGAGGCAATAGGCAGTTGTGTAAAAGCCTTGCATACTGGGAAGGCTTGTAAAAATAAATAAGTGATTCATCCACCAAGAGCAATTCCATTAGCACTTCAGCCAAAATTGAAAAACAAATTAGAAAGTTTGGTTAAAAGTGGAATTATTGAAAAAAGAGATCAGCCAATTGACTGGGTAAACAGTTTGCTAATATTTGAAAAGAATGGATATGGTAATAAACATGAAAAGGGGTCATCCATAAAGGACGTCCGTAAAATATGACCTACTTTGGACC
This sequence comes from Allolobophora icterica, assembly GCA_963556255.1. Taxonomy (NCBI): domain Eukaryota; kingdom Metazoa; phylum Annelida; class Clitellata; order Crassiclitellata; family Lumbricidae; genus Allolobophora; species Allolobophora icterica. Next base: position 61,321,341 of record OY744604.1, on the reverse strand, counting down.
CCTTCCTCCTCCTTGTCTGCTTTTAGCAATTGTATTTGCTTGTGAAAAATTATCCCACTACATCTATGGTTGAAAAACGATCACAAGCCACTGGGCAGTGTCTTGTCAAAAATCCCTTTACAAGTCTCCAAGATTACAGAGAATGTTGTTGATGTTATTGAAATTTGAAATTGAACTGAAATACAGACCTGGAAGCCATAGGCCTATGCATGTTGCAGATGCACTCTCCAGAGCTTCCACTAATCACATTGATGTCAGCAAAGAGCAGGAATTGCAAGACGACATTGAAGTGATGGTCCACACACTATATTAAATGACTTCCCAGCCAGCAACAAAAGACTGGATCAATTTAGACTTGAAACTAACAGAGACCCTGAGCTTCATCAACTGAAGACCTGGATCCGAGATGGATTTCCTGTGAATATGAAAGAGTTTACAACAGAGCTGAAGAGGTTCCAGACAATAGCAGGTGAACTATGAATTGGACGAATTGTTGTTTCACGAAGGCAAACACACTGTGCCCAAAGCCTTAAGAAAAGAAATGTGTTTGTTGCATGAAGGACATTTGGGTATTGAGAAAATAAAGGCTATTCAACATTCATTCATTCATTATGGAAATTTATACAGTGCCTCTTCAAGAGACCTACTCAGAGGTGCTCCCAGCCCAGCCACAGCTAAAGAGATAAGACTTGAGGTGTCGTAAGAAAGCAGGTAAATTATAGCACGTTCCTGCCTGTACTGGCCTGGGATACCTCGTGAAATTGAAGAAATGGTTAGTAGATGTTCGGTGTGTAATTCATATAGGAGAAAGCAATAACGTGAGCCAGTGATGCCACATGAAGTTCCTCAGAAACCGTGGGCCAAAGTTGGAGTTGATCTGCTTCAATTTGCAGCTCAAGGTTATCTCCTAATAGTGGATTATTTTTCTAAATATCTGGAAATTGCATTAGGCCCCTATTGGAAGATAAAACATCAAGGTCAGTAATCCTGCAACTGAAAGCAGTATTTGCAAGGCATGGAATACCTGAATTAATACAGGCCGATAATATGCCATTCTTTAGTAGTCAGCTACAGTTGTTTGCATAGGACTGGGGTTTCGAAATTACAACCTCCAGCCCAAGATACCGAAAATCCAATGGTCAAGCGGAACGCATGATTCAGACCGTGAAGCTACTGCTCCGAAAAGCTCGTGACAGCAACACAGATCCATATATTGCAGCGGTTCTCAACCTTTTGAGACTCAGGGACCACTTAAAAATTTTGTGTCTCGGTTGCGGACCATCACTAGAAATTGTGCCAAAAACAAATAAACACAAAAGAAATGTTTGCCATAAATCCGCGTATTATTAGTTTCATGCTGCAATCTAGCCGGTGCTAGCGAATGAAATAAAAATAAAAATTTAAAAACTGACCAAATTTGTCTGTTTGCATGTTTTAATTGTAAAAGAATATAAATTGCGCAGCTTGCTCGCGGACCACCAGGCAGATGGCTGCGGACCATCGGTGGTCCGCGGACCACAGGTTGAGAACCGCTGATATATTGCGTTGCTTCAGTAGTGTTATGCTCCTTTGGCTGATTTAGACGTCCATCCTGCTGATGAGCCAGTCTTTAGGAACAAAACTTCCTGTGCTCAACCAGAATCTGCAACCAAAAGTTATGAATGCTAGAAACGGATTGGTATCTAGACAGCAGAAACAGAAGATGCGCTATGACAGAACATCCAAGCCGCTTCCACCCTTGAAGGAAGGAGATGTTGTTCGTGTCCAACATAATGGAACTTGGACACGTGGAGAAGTCAGTCAGGCATACCCTCCCCTCGTTCATATGTTGTCAACACAGAGAAAGGGTCGGCCCTTAGACGAAATAGAAGGGATCTCGTACACACTGCGGAAAATCCACCCCTTGGTAGACTACCAATGGAGGACGTCTCAGCGCAGGTTCAAGACCAAGGCGAGGTGGAGATGGCAGCTTCAGCAGCAGATTTCCCAACAATCATCAGATCATCTGACAATCAGCCGACGGAGGAATTGTCTGAACCAACTGGACTTCATTCGAGCATGAAAACTCGGAGTGGCAGAACTTTCAAGCTCCCTGTTCGATTCAGTGATTACCTTTTGAACTAATAAGACTCTTAAAAGAATATTGAATTAATCGGACTTTTAAAAGAGGAGATGTCAGATATGAAGGACTCGTGACATCGGTAGTCTTTGGTCAGTTTGGTTTCCGGTGACTCTAGAAGGGCACCTAGTCCACCCTAAGTCTGGCAGAGATAAAGAAGCGCACCTAATCGTCCCCGAGTCTCTGGCAGAGAGAGCATGCGAGACCTCGCAAATGGGTCATCAGTTGTCTATCTTGCTATGTCAGTTAACAAAGTTTTCTTGACTAGTGATGTTGTCATAATTAAGCAATCATTTCACAGTATTTTTGTGCTAATGAAGTTGTTGACGGCGATAAACAAAGAGCCATTCTTCTCAGTGTGTGTGTGGCAGTAAATCAACAGAAAAAAGTTTTGAAGAACTGAAACAGTGTGTACAACAACATCTGTTGCCACAGCCATCTGTTGTAGTGCAGAGGTTGAATTCAAGGGACAGACAACCACATGAGTCCATTTTGGCCTACGTGGCAGAATTGCCAAGACTGTCGGAATTCAGTGAGTTTGGGACCACTGTCGACGAAATATTACGGGATCGGTTAGTGTGTGCAGTCCGAGACGATTAGACCCAGAAACGATTTCTGGGGGAATCGGAATTAACATTCAAACGAGCTTTTGAGTTGGCACAGTCTTTGGAACTTGCTACTAAAAATGTTGTGGTATTGCAATATGATGAAACAAAGGCAATAGGACAACATGATGAAACAAAGGCAACCAGCCCAAGAATGAACAAATTCATCGTCTACGGACCCCTACATTTGAGTCTTCATTACACACCTCAGGGGGTTGTTTCCAACCCCCTCTGTTGTGCTGATGTGATTTAGCATTAGTTTACTCCAAGTCTCTGACAAAGAGAAGAAATTTCGATGGTGCATCATGTATGCATTTTCGAATTTTCTTAACATAGGAATTGATTTTGATTCGAGTAAAACTGCTAGCATTGAAATCAGTTGCATTCAAATTTCGTTTGCTTCAGTTTGCAAAATACGGATAAAATGTTCAACCCCTCCCCAGTCTTTTTTCCACTGATGTAAACGTGTTTAAAATATTGGGGGCATTTGGTTATTCATTCTACACTTATTGCATTGGGTGTACACCACATCTCAATGATTGGGGAGTACAGTTGCCACCACTGATGTAAACGTGTTTAAAATATTGGGGGCATTTGGTTATTCATTCTACACTTATTGCATTGGGTGTACAGCACATCTCAATTATTGGGAGTACATCCCCCCCGAGTCTACGCCTATGGTTGCCACAATCAAGATGAATCTCGTAAAGAATTAATTGCAATCTACCATGGGACAGTCAAGGTTTACCATTCTTGCGATGGCAACGATGTTATCAATGGAAAATAAGTTGGCGAAAGGCAATGAGATGATTGACAAGTTCGCAGCTTTTGAAAGTCATGAATAAAGTGCTGATTTAGTCAAGATGTTCTCTAAATGCTGAAATGCTTACGTATTTGTTCCTGTTTTTGTATTATTTCATTTATGAGTAAGCCCTATATTTCCATAAATTTGTATTTTTATTTGCTAACCTAATTTTAATTAATATTATTACTATATTACTATGTTTTAAGAAATAATCAGCAAAATTTCCAATTATTTTTCCTGATTATATAAAATTTGCCAATTGACATTACTGTAGTTATTATATATGATTTTCTGTATTCATTGAACATTTTTTTATAATGAGCCTGTATAGGCTGCAGGCACCTTCACTACTCTCCATAACTCAAACATTACATTGATAATTGCTAATTTGATTTTTAATGATGTAACTGCTGATCTGATGATAAATGATTAAAATTAAAATTAAAATAAAAATATGCATTGTAATTTTAATTCTGCTAGCTGTTTATGTCACTACTATAGTATTACATTCAGTGATATACGGGAATAACGATTTACGAGTAACCTTAGTACAAAAATCCATAGATGTTAAAACCGTTTTTTTCGTTTTTTATTATTTTCAAAAAAACTTCGTTTTTTATTTTTCTTATCGTTTTTTTCGTTTTTTATGTAATTTTATTTATCTATTTATTTACTGTCTGTTAATGTTTTACAGTTTCTGTTTAATTTTTGTCTGATGTCCCTTACGTTGTCTCTGTACTTTCAAGGATTCAGCTAATTTACCTCACTATTTACGTCATCATTTGAGAAATAAATACTTTATGAAATAGCACGGTACAAGAAATAACATTTTATAAAGTTATTTCTAAGTTATCTAAAATACCAAAGAAAAGGGTGCGTTACTTTGATAAACGAGAAAGACAAAAACTAAGCATTGGCTAAATTGAAATGCATTTACTGTGAGAAAGTTTACACTATATAGTCTATACCTCCAAAGTTTGGTTTTTAATTGTGTTAGTTTATTCAGCATGGACTTATGTGGACTTATGTTTACAATTTAAATTTGAAAAGATTTCAATATTTTTAATTTCTCAATTTCTTATTAAACCAAACCTATAAGAAAAATAATAATTTTGTAGAATGATGTTATTTAGTGTTTACTAATAAAGTTGTGCTATTTGCTGATTAAATTCTGTAAACAAGGTTTTTAATTTAAATTGCAGTAGGCCCTACAAGATGCGAGAAAGTCAAATTATTTTCTTTTGTCGTTTTTTCCGTTTTTTTCTCGTTTTTTTATTTTTTCGAAAAAAATGACTTTTTTTCCGTTTTTTATTTCGTTTCCATCGTTTTTAACAACTATGCAAAAACATTACTTAGGATAGGCCTACAGCCGCCTACTACATATGGTCTGGTAGGGGACTAAGGAAGAAGGTCCATGGGGTGATACCATGACTTACCGCACCGGGTGACACCAACCCTGGTGACGCCACTGAAGTTGGGTACGGTGAAAGGTTTCAAGGCCAGGATTTACATTAATCCTGAGGCAACTCCAGTTTTTTGTAAACCAAGACCGGTTCCATATGCAGTGAAAGAAAAAATTGACAAAGAATTAGAGAGGCTAGAGAGAGAGAGAAGGCATAGTTACTTGGGCAATGTTTTCTGAATGGGCTGCTCCGATCGTTCCCATTGTCAAACCAGATGACTGTTAATAAAGTTTCAAAGTTGGATAATTATCCGATTCCCAAAACAGAAGACGTTGGTGGATTAAGTTTTACAAAACTGGATATGAGCCAAGCTTACCACTGGGATGCAAATGTATAATTCAGACTGATCATAAACCTTTATTAGGAAAAGGATTACTGGGAGAGGATAAAGGGATACCTCAGATGGCAGATATTCAACGATGGGCTACTATATTGGCAGCTCATGAATATAAGATGGAGCACAGACATGGAACCGAACTGGCTCAGGTAGATGTATTGAGTCGCTTGCCTCTTTCTTCGTCAACCCAGATGAACAGGAGATTCCAGCATTTCATCTGGAGGTGCCTCCTGTGAGAGCAGCAGAGACACAATGGTGTACGGCAAAGGATCTGGTGTTGATGTGTGGCGAACCACAGGTTGCCATAGTATGTTTTATCCTCGCTTAAGCGAGTATTAAGTAGATTTGAAGTTCAAGTATTTCTGAAGTAGTTTTTGAGGTTTGAGATGGAAATCACAGAACTTTTGATTTTGAATTCTTTGCTTTACAGGGGTCTGATAGCATTGATCATGATACAACAGTGGTTAAACAGCCGTACAGCCTTGAGACAAAGCCTAGCGTAGCTGATAGAAATACTCTAGACAAAAATATGGCTCAACTTTTTACTAATCTTGAGTTTTTATTTTCAGATTCTGAGCAAGATTCAACTCAGGTCAAGGGAAACGCAGCAGAAGATCGGACTCCAGCGATGGAAGCGGCTCCATCACAACGCACTTCGACCAAGATGTGAGTTGTTCTGATGTCGTGGATCGACGGGACACACCTTTCTCACCACCGTCGTCGTGTCCACCGCTTCGTGACGACGCACACGACGCTGTTACGCAAAGAGTACGACAGCCACAGTAAGTCACTCCTTTCACAACAGAGCCTGTGGACGTCTTGTCTGATTCTCACTCTGCGCCTATGCTTCAGCGCGCCATGCCGTTGTTGTCAACATCCGCACGACGTCCTGCACCTGCTTCATCCTGGTCACGGAAGTAGCAGTCGATTCCTCTGTCGTCGAGCTTTGCTGTTCATGTCCAGAGTACACCAATAGATGGCGGCGATGGCCGTTTTCTGCCGGGCGGTGCGGTCACTGCATCGTCTCAACTCTACATCCGAGATCTAGCCTGTGTCGCATCGGGGACGCCGGCTTATCCCATCAATGTTCCAGTGAATGTCTGCAGCCCTGAAATGACTCCGCAGCATCCAAACCAACGAGCGTGAACGTATGAGGTAACGTCTATCGCTGAGCCATGCTACCAAGAGGACGTCCGCGTCGTGGTGACCGACACATCAAAGGGGACATGTCCCCGCGTTATGATGACCGAAGGCCAAGAAATCTGTGCCGTTGTGGTGCTGACCAACAGATGCTCCCTCCGAAGTGGGATGATCCGGTAGTAATGGAAGTGCCGGCCGATGATGAATATCGCCCACACGTCGCCGGTATCCAGACATTTTCCCCCGGCACATTTCCCCCTACCCCGCCCCCCGGGACATTTCCCCCCCGGCACATTTCCCCCCTCCCCCCGGGACATTTCCCCCTCCCCCGCCACATTTCCCCCAGCACATTTCCCCCCTCCCCCGCCACATTTCCCCCCTCCCCCGCCACATTTCCCCCAGCACATTTACCCCCTCCGTGACATTTCCCCCCTCCCCCGCCACATTTCCCCCAGCAAATTTCCCCCCTCCCCCGGGACATTTCCCCCCTCCCCGCCACATTTCCCCCAGCACATTTCCCCCTCCCCCGCCACATTTCCCCCAGCACATTTCCCCCCTCCCCCGTGACATTTCCCCCTCCCCCGCCACATTTCCCCCAGCAAATTTCCCCCCTCCCCCGGGACATTTCCCCCCTCCTCCGCCACATTTCCCCCAGCACATTTCCCCCCTCCCGGAACATTCCCCCGGCACATTTCCCCCCTCCCCCCGGGACATTTCCCCCGGACAATTCCCCCGTAGGATAATTCCCCCCGGACTTTTCCCTCCGTTGAGACAGTGTAGTTGGTCTTGGACAATATCTATCTTTCTATCGATCTATCTAGCTATCCATCTATCTGTCTTTCTATCTATCTATTCTTCCATCTATCTACCTAGCTACCTATCTATCTATTTATCTTTCTATCTACCTATCTATCTATCTATCTGTCTACCTATCTTTCTATCTATCTATCTACCTGTCTGTATATCTATCTATTCATTCATCTATCTACCTACCTATCTATCTACCTATATATCTGTTTATCTTT
>OY744604.1:61288847-61311347 GCA_963556255.1 Allolobophora icterica | reverse complement strand
TGAGCCATTAGCTGCAGACAGTTCTACGGTCTGTTCATTGGAAGAGCAAGGTTCAGCTCTTTCGAACGTTTTGCAGTATGGAACTGAGATGTGAGATGGGCCACAGAACGTTAGCCCTTGTCCCGCCATCCTGTGACTCTGTCTGACATCGATGAAAAGCTAGTTAAGTTGTTATCGTTGCAAAGACTTCTGGAACTGTCTCCGCCAATCGATTCCTGTGTTGGGCGAAAGCAGAAGAGAGTTCTTTGCCTGGTTCTTGCACTGTCGTCGTTTGTCCGTCTTCTTCGGTTCGAAGACATGCTGCAACCATTTTGCAATGCTCCATCTTACCCGGGAGAGGTGTGTCCCAAAATCAGTGCAGCTGGGACCTGCATCTATGTCCCGTGGGTGGGGGTTAGGTTGCATAATGGCGAATGGGCCAGCGGCCTTGTTTTGGTTAAACTTTGATGGAGGTTTAGTTATGACTTTAATAGGTCAAGTGAATCTTTGGCCGCGTAATGGCGGAATTTTGAGAATGGGTTTTAAAAAAAGGCCAGCCTGGGCAAGAATCCTATTTAAGTTTATTTTTGATGTACCATGATTTATTTTCTGGACATGTACATAGTTATCTGTCTTAAAATGGGGACAGGTTGACTGGAGCTGAAGAATGGCTGTATTTAATGGTCATGGGAGATAATTTTTATTTTTCATGATTGATGATTTGATCTGAGCTGTATAAATCTAGATTAATTAAGATGTACAGAAATTTAGTGATGTAATGTAATCTGATTACATTTGGCTCAGTGTGAAATTGCGTAGCTATGACTGAGCTGCCAGGATAAATATTCAGAATGTCTGTTGCAAAGGTTATGCTGCACTCTAACTATTGCAGAGATATGTTATGTGCATTTTGCATAATGCAATGATGGCAGAGCTTAATGCAGGATGTTTATTTGCATATGTTGCCAGATTGTACTGTGCTCAGGGTATGCAGAATCAATGCAGATAGTTGTGTTAAGTTGCAGTCTGTAAAATGTATTATGTAACTGGCTGATGATGTATGGAGCTTAAGGCATTAATTTGTCTTCTTAGAGACATAGAGTGTCAGCTGATCTTAGTTGTCATAGATTTTCTAGGGCTGTAATTAGGCCTATGAAGTGTATAAGTCTGTGTTTACCATGAGTTAGCCTAGGGGTGTAATCTGTCCTATGTGTACAAAGACTTCTTGATGTGAAGTGCCAGTTTTAGAGAGGTCTTGCATTGGATGTATTTGCAGTTCCTCGTGGTGAGGTGGACGGCAGAGGTAGCCTCCATGTCTTGAGTTTGAATCCGGTGCAGGTCAAAGGTGTGTATGTACGATATTCTCAAGATCGATTAAGCAATCAAAGATTGCTTAATCGATCTTGAGAAAGGTGGAGCCCCAGCCTCGCCCACACCCTGTGTTACCCAACCCTTTCAGCTGGTAACTCCAAAATCAGGGGCCATCCATATATTACGTACGCAAAAATCCGGGAAAATTGGACCCCCTCCCTGTTCGCTCACGTACTTTTTTCCACCCCCACCCCACCTGGGCACGTACGGTTGACGACCTCCCTTCAGACCAGCTGCAGAATGCGTCAGTACAACAGGTCCAGGCACCGGCTGTCGGCACTTTAGGCTAGATTGAAGGATGAGTAATCCATGGACTCGTTGCTGAGTTGCGTGATAGTTTAACAATGGCATTCAGGGATAAGGTGGCATACAAGCGACACCTCTCCCACAGTCCTACTTCCTCTGGTATTACCGGATAGCTGGAATGACTGAACTCTAGCTCTCATGAAGACCGATGAATTTGAAGGCCCCGCTTCCTATGCGTACGTACGTTATCAGTAGACCCCCTCCCCATTCACAAGCATCGGTAAGCACATGCATTTCGGTTACCCCCTCCCCTCCATGCGTACGTAATATATGGATGGCCCCTTATTACAAAAAAATAATGTGGATATGTGGTAATCCCTTATCTGTTCTTAATGCATACAAGTAAAATTATTATTTGTTAGCATACATCGAGTTGTTTTAATTATTGGTGAAATTCTGTCTTCGAATCTCAAGGTGTTAGAAAAATGGCAATGTGGCCCTACATCCTAAAAGGTTGGACACCTCTGCTATAGATGGTCTTCTGTTCATTCATGGATTGCATAAATAAGGTGATTTGCAAAATTTTTAGTGTTTGTCAATTTCCTACATTTTAATAATATGCTATCAATGATAATGTTACATGCTTACATTTCTTACTGTGAAGATGCGAGGACAATGCGGGGATGAAAATCTATTATGCGGGGATGGTGAGGGAATGGGGATGAAGGTTGCAAGAACGGTGAGGGATGGGCACAGGGTTCTGCGGGGATGGGGTTAAAACTTAAAATGCAGGGTGGGAATGGGGACACATTTCTGTCCCCGTGTCACTCTCGGGTAGATATTTTCCACTGAGTACTGAATCCAAATATTTAGATGTACTATTTGCCTTGCCGAATCCGGCAGCGAGCCAAGTACCATTTGTTCCGTATACGAAGCTTCACATTTTCACGTAGACCCCTAACAGAAAATTATCGAAATAAGTTTCTTTAGGCCTACTTGTAGCCAAATAACTGACTAATAAATTTTGAATTTTAGCAATATCATTGACTGCATTGCCCTAATGAATGAGTATTTAACCACACCTTAACACAAGGAGTTTTTCCTGACCAGCTCAAAATAGCAAAGCTCATTCCAATTTTTAAAACAGGGGATAAAACAAAGATGTCTAATTATCGTCCTATATCAATCCTCTCCCCTTTCTCCAAATTATTGGAAAAAATTGTCTATGCTAGGCTTAGTACTTTTGTGGAGCATAATAATCTCCTGGCCGACACCCAATATGGGTTTAGGAAGAATTTATCTACGGAGTTGGCTATACTTGATCTTACTAACCAAATCAGCAAGTCCTTAGATGACCAGGAAACTACAATTGGAATATTTCTGGACCTATCAAAGGCCTTTGATACTGTGAATCATGCAATACTATTGGATAAACTTGAACATTATGGAATACGGGGTACCCCCCATAACTGGTTTATGAGCTACCTTTCAAATCGATTTCAATATGTTGCCCTCAACAATACTTGTTCATCCTTTTTGCCAATAACATGTGGTGTCCCTCAGGGGTCAGTCCTTGGTCCCCTTTTATTCCTCTGTATGCAAATGATATTCAATCAGTGACTGATTTGAGTTTGATTATGTTTGCGGATGACACGAACATTTTTACTACTGGTTACTGTCGTATTCGGTTAGCGGCATCATTAAATGATAAACTGGAAAGCATAAGCCACTGGTTTTCAGCAAACTTAGTTTCTCTGAACTTAAAAAAGACTTGTTTTATGATATTTGCTAAAAACAAGTTTTTGGATGTTGATATTAATATTAGTATAAATGGAGTCTCACTGTCACGGGTGCATGAAATTAAATTTCTCGGTGTGGTACTAACTGATGACCTTAAATGGAGGAAGCACGTTGATACGGTAGTTAATAAATTATCTAAAATAGTGGGTATACTCCGCAGGGGTTAGTTATATCCTTGATGTAGATACACTTAAGCTACAATACCACACTTTATTTGAACCACGCATGACATACTGCTGCTCTATCTGGTCGTTGCCACACAGAAACGGGAACCTAGACCGTATTGAAGCACCAGAAGGCCGCTGTTAGAATTATTACCCACTCTCCTTATTTATCTCACCCCAACCCTTTATTTTGCACCTTAGGCATAATAAAAATTTATGACTTGTCTCATTTATCTAAACTTATGCTCATGTTCAAGTTTGTACATAATATGTTCAGTGCTCGAAATGGAAAATTTTACGAAACGGAACGCTAGTCAAAGATATGGGAGCATTCACGTTAATTTCATAGTATTTTCCACAATAATTTCATTTGACGAACCGGAACGGAAACGCTAATTCATTTTACGAACCGGAACGGCGTTCCGGTGCGTTCCGGTCCATTTCGAGCACTGAATATGTTACGAAAAAATTTTTCCAATTACTTTACCACAGTGGACCAAAACCCACACTCACAACACGCGGTGCTCAACCAACTTTGCTGTTCTTTATGCACGCACAGTAAGCAGAGCGGGCAACCTCCAAGTTCTGGGTCCTCGTTTGTGGAATTCTTTATCGATTAAACTTAAAGAAGAGAAATTTCTTCCTGCGTTTAAAAGAGAACTGAAAATAGGCTACCTATTAAAATACAATGAAATATAACCCTGTTGGAAATTACAGGTCTTTCCCTAATGAACCATACCTATGTGTTTTGTTTTTGTTTTATCAGGATATCTATTTGCCTTAGTTATGAAGTGATAATAATAATAATAGTAATATTATTATCAATAGATTTCTCTTTTGTTCTTTTCTTCGCTTTTGTGTTGTGTTACTTTCATATTATATTAAATTTTTGTTGTTTGTTTTAATTTCTCATTTCATTTCTCATTTTTCATATTGCATAATCTGCTATGATTTGTCATATTTTGTCATAATTTTCTCATCATAAAATCTGCCTCTGTTTGTATACTTTGGTTCTGATTACTCTGTTTCTTGACCTTGATAATTATTTGACTAATGTATAGTTGTACACTACTAAAACTGTTTGGTCGCAACTGCATCTCATCAGCATAACTTAGTTTAGATCTGTGTGACACTTTAAACGTTGATCGAAATGTGAATCAGGTACTAGGGGTCAGGGTGGTATAAGCTTTTAGCTTTTTCCTGGCTTCCTGTTGCGCAGTGATTGATATGTTTCTGTCATGATTTGTACTTTGTTTTTTTAATGGACGCAATAAACAAATAAACAATCAGAAATCAGTAAACTGGACTCAACTTCCGTTGTGGACTTATTTGTTTTAAGGCTGAACTTTTATACACATAAGTTTATTGAATTTTATTTGCAACTATTTGTGTGTCCAGTATTTGCTGATGCGAATACTTCCGAATAGTGCTGAAAAACTGGCCAGATATGGAATACCAGAGACAGTAGTTACTGGCAAGGCCCCCCATTCAATGGACATGAATTTAAGCAATTTGATAAGAACTATGAGTTTAATTTCTATAAAACCTTATGTCCAAATTTGAAGTTTAAGTCTTTCTGAAGTAGTTTTTGAGGTTTGAGATGGAAATCACAGAACTCACAGAAGAGTCCTGATGTATTTGCTCATTCTGATAATTCAGATGAAACGATAATGGAGTCTGCTCGTGGACCTAAAACAGACCCTGGAGCGTCGTTGAGAACGACACCCATTCTCCATCCGAGAACCACAGACAATCATCTTGGAATCCTGGTAGATCCGCTTCAGGAAATGAACCTGGACAGCCGGAAGTGGTGATAGAAACTAGTCAACCACCTGTGTTGAGGCTTGGTGAGCGCCTACAGGCCAAACAGTCTGTCTATTATGGCAGCAGGGCTTGGCCACAGAGTGATATGATCCCCTCCTCCCACGTAGACCCACGGCAGCTCGTGCCCGCCAGGGGACGCCTCGCTACAGATGTGATTCCTGAAGTGGGTGCAGTATGGGGATTGGCCTCCAGAAGGACAAGGAACACCAGAGGTCGCTCAGTATGTTTGACAGAAGTTAGAATTATGGGTTCAAGAGGGTTGATGTCTTGTGGGAAATGCAGACGAACCCAAAGAATCATAAAGCACACATGGTAGAAGTAATCAGTGGCGGCGATCTTGTCTGAGAGGGGGGGACAAAGTCGGCTGCGATCTCGTCGACAACCGTTTTTGGAAAATCTTCCCCCGAAAAAAAATTCTCTGCCACTTCATCTCCGAAAAATTTCGCTTTCAAAAGTTGATGACTTTTTTTTAGTCCTTCACCTCTTTTACCAACTCTTTCTCACACTCTCCTCTTTTTTCCCCCACTTCTTCACATTTTCCCCCCACTTTCATTTTCACCAATTCACCTGCGCAAAATATCGATTTCATCTCACAAACAAGTTGATGACTTTTTTTTTAGTCATTCACCACGTTTTACAACTTTTTCCCGTCTCCCAACAATATAACTTCATAACCCTTTTCTTTTTATGATTTCCCCTAAACACTTTTAATTCTTTTTACTTTTTTACGAATTCCTTCTTTCTCATAATTTTGGGGGACGCTTCTGCTGAAGAAATTCTATTTTTACCTTGTGTGGTCAGAAACGCTGTGAAAACCCTCACGCGCAATTACATTTCTCCGCCTTTTTGGTGTTTCTTCAAAATGTGGGGGACAAATGTATGGAGTGTCCCCCCACTCTAAAAGGTGGGGGGACATGTCCTCCCCGCCCCCCCTAGATCGCCGCCCATGGAAGTAATGGTGGTGGACAGCAACTTGGTGCCCAGGCAGTGCAGGAATGGATCTACTAACTGTGAGGTCAGAGAGCATTTCTTCAGTCGAAGAATTGGAGTAAAAGTATGACCTTGGACACAATACTAACCCAGTTTCCAGATGTGTCAAGGTGATGGTACATTTGAAGGAAAGCTGCTTCTAGAAGTTGACAATACCATTTCACCCTGTAAAACTACCGGTCTGCAAAGTGCCCTTGGCTATAAAAGCCAAACTGAAATAGACAATTTAGTTGCAAGAAAGATCATCGCACCTGTATCTACCCCAACTGATTGGATCTCCTCCATGGTGGCAGTAAATAAAAGCAACAAGTGTAGAATGAATAACCAAAAGCCCCATTTGCACCAATATTTTAGACAAGTTTACGCCAGTGCATATAGCATTAATTTGAGCTTTATTGAGTGTAATATTTGAAAAATATTGGTTCTGCTGAGCTAAACAAAAAGTGTGAAGATCTGGCTAATGTGAACTTGATTATGGTGACCTTCCAAATGAATGCACTCATCTCAAGCACTACATGGTTCTTGATGAAAAATTGCGAAACTTTCCCTGCGTTGTACAGAAAAATAATTTCGGACAACTTGAAATCTGTGTTCCTCAATGTTGAAATTCCATTCAAAGTGTTCATGTTCATGATGGTGACCAAGTGTACATTGTACATTTTCAAAATTGAAACTTGTAAAGAATCAGCTTTGCAGCACAATGGGGCAGCAGCGTTTGAACTGGGTTTCACTCATGTGGTGCATAGAAAATGACATCCTGCACACCATTGACTTCAAACCACTTATAAATCGGTTCTCCGCAAAGAAATTTCGTAAACGTTTGTGTTGAGTAATAATAAATAATTCATACGGTACCATATCTATCTGTATCATACTGTATGGTATACCAATTAATTATCATTTATATGTTGAAATATTTGTGCTTTGTGTTATAATGAATAATTGTTCAAAAGTTTATGTTGAATAATCTTCACTTTACAGTATGTTTCATTATGCGCTTCTCAGTATGTTTCATTATGTTTAAACATTTACTTTGTTACAAAGCAAATGTTGAAAGTACCAGCAAATCTATAGGTTTATTTTTTATCCCTGTGGGTGGGCAGGGGCCCAGTGCATTGTTCTGCCCAGGGCCCACAGTGCTGTTAAGACGGCAATGACTGGATAAGTCAGAAACTTTTGACAATCCAATGCAGGAACAGGGTCTGTAGAGTCTGATAGAGAAAGATGCTGAATTTTCAAAGTAAAATTCGTTCGAGTTATTCAAGTTGTTCAACACTGATGATCAAACTAAATATTTGGTAACTGAGACCAAACAATATGCAGATCAGCATAATAATCACATGTTTGACGTCAGGGAGGATGAAATGAGGGGGTTTGTTGACGCAGTTGAGCAGAATCTGGGAGGACTTTATCTTACGAGTAGTGTCGTGTATTGTTGGAAATAGAGACAGGCTATGTATGTACGAAATTCTCAAGATCGATTAAGCAATCTATGATTGCTTAAAGTGGAGCCCCAACCTCGCCCACACTCTGTGTTACCCAACCCTTTCAGTTGGTAACTCCAAAATCAGGGGCCATCCATATACTACGTACGCAAAAATCCGTGAAAATTGGACCCCTCCCTGTTCGCACACGTACTTTTTCCACCACCCTCCCTACCTGCGTACGTACAATTGACGCACCCGCCCCCCCCCAAGACCCGCTGCAGAATGCGTCAGTGCCACAGGTCCAGGCACCGACTGTCTGCACTTTAGGATTGAAGGATGAGTAATCCATTGACTCGCTGCAGAGTTGCGTGATAGTAGCATAGGCGCCGACTTTTGTTTTTGTCTCTGGGTGCTTGGGTCCTCCCTCGCAACCCTACCCCCTTTCTCTCCCCTCCCTTCCCAACCCCTTTTCCATCCCCTCCCTTCTACCTTCCCTTTTTTTCGTAGGTGAGTCTTGGCGGAATTTCGGAGAAAGAAAACTGTTTTCGTGTCAAGGGTTACGAGGTTAGAAAAAGTATTGGAAATCTGTGACGTTGCTGTGTTATTATTTATCTGCTATTTTAAACAATAAATAATTAAATAAATAATTTATGTAGGCCCTACTGGCTGTGACTCTGAGATCATGCAATGTCGGGTATTTGTGTTGCAGTTGTACTTCTGAATTTCTGAGAAACTTAGGTGTGAAAAATTAGAATTTGAGGTCCGAATTCTTCTGGATGCCGTGCATCCACTGAAATTTCTCTCTAGGTGCATTCGCACACAAGGCTCCCAAGGCGCCTATGCATACAAGTGACACCTCTCCCACAGTCCTACTTCCTCTGGTATTACCGGATAGCTACAAAGACTGAACTCTAGCTCACATGAAGGCCAATCAATTTGAAGGCCCCGCTTCCTACGCGTACGTACATTATCAGTAGACCCCCCATTTGCAAGCATACACAAGCCCATGCATTTCGGTTACCCCTCCATGCGTACGTAATATATGGATGGCCCCTAAGTTGATGATTCATGTATTGGGAATGAGAGATCATTTTGATATACTTGATTAAAATATCAGAATTTATTCGATGTTAAGAGTAAACTTGTGCATTGTTTGAGAGAGGAAGGCGAGGACAATGCGGGGATGAGAATCTATTATGCGGGGATGGTAAGGGAATGGGGATGAAGGTTGCGGGGACGGTGAGGGATGGGGACAGGGTTCTGCGGAGACGGGATGGGGTTAAAACTTAAAATGCGGGGTGGGAATTGGGACACATTTCTGTCCCCGTGTCACTCTCGGGTATATATTTTCCACCGAATACTGAATCCAAGTATTTAGATGTACTGTTTGCCTTGCCGGATCCGGGTACGAACTGAGTACCATTTGTTCCATATACGAAGCTTCACATTTTCATGTAGGCCCCTAGCAGAAAATTATCTAAATAAGTTTCTTTAGGCCTACTTGTAGCCAAATAACTGACAAATAGATTTTGAATTTTAGCAATAACAAATCAGTAAATTGGACTCATCTTCCATTGTGGATTTATTTGTTATAAGGCTGAACTTTTATACACATAAGTGTATTGAATAAGTTTTAAAATTTTATTTGCAAGTATTTGTGTGTTCAGTATTTGCCGAGGCGAATACTTCCGAAACGGGATATTCGGCCGAGGCGAATGTCTGAGGCGATTTCCGGTTATTGGTCATGTACAACAAGTCGATGATGACGCCTTGTGGGAAATGCAGACTTCAGCTGACGAACCCAAAGAATCATAAAGCACACACGATAGAAGTAGGCTAATGGTGGTGGACAGAACTTGGTGCCCAGGCAGTGGAGGAAATGGATCTACTAACTGAGGTCAGCGAACATTGCCTCAGTCGAAAAAAAAGGAAAAGTGAGTAAAAATATGACCTTGGACACAATACTAACCCGGCCAGGTCTGGCTGGTGTCGAATTCAGTTGTAGGTGAATTGAGAAGAGCAGACACTGCAACGACAGGTGGCGTTATACTTCATGAGTATAGATGGAGAAGGATGGAGAAGGATGAGCAGAAGAAGAAGAAGATGTCCATGTGAGAAAGGTTCGGTAGATGGAAGATCCGGTGGCTGAAATGCGGGAAACACTGGGCTCAGGCTGAAGAGCTGAGGTCTGGCTGGTGAAGTTAGGGAGCGCGGCCGATGCAATATCATCAGAAAAATCAAGGCTACCATTGCCAGATATGGAATACCACAGACAGTAGTTACTGGCAAGGCCCCCGCCCCCACACCATTCAATGGACATGAATTTAAGCAATTTGATAAGAACTATGAGTTTAATTTCTATAAAACCTTATGTCCAAATTTGAAGTTTAAGTCTTTCTGAAGTAGTTTTTGAGGTTTGAGATGGAAATCACAGAACTCACAGAAGAGTCCTGATGTATTTGCTCATTCTGATAATTCAGATGAAACGATAATGGAGTCTGCTCGTGGACCTAAAACAGACCCTGGAGCGTCGTTGAGAACGACACCCATTCTCCATCCGAGAACCACAGACAATCATCTTGGAATCCTGGTAGATCCGCTTCCGGAAATGAACCTGGACAGCCGGAAGTGGTGATAGAAACTAGTCAACCACCTGTGTTGAGGCTTGGTGAGTGCCTACAGGCCAAACAGCCTGTCTACCGGTATTATGGCAGCAGTGCTTGGCCACAGAGTGATATGATCCCCTCCTCCCACGTAGACCCATGGCAGCGCGTGCCCGCCAGGGACGCCTCGCTACAGATGCGATTGCTGAAGTGGGTGCAGTATGGGGATTGGCCTCCAGAAGGACAAGGAACACCAGAGGTCGCTCAGTATGTTTGACGGAAGTTAGAATTATGGGTTCAAGAGGGTTGTCTGTTGTTGGGACAGAGGGTGCGGTACCAAAAGAGTGTCAGAAGGCACTGAAAGAATTATGGGTTCAAGAGGTTCATGAAACGCACCCAGGCGTCTGTTGGATGAAGGCTCGAAGCTACGTGTGGTGGCCGGTCCTAGATGCAGATGTTGCAACTATCGTGCGCAGCTGTGATGTTTGTCAACGTCAGTGGAATGCTCCTCCCGAAGCACCACTGCACCTATGGGAACATCAAGTTTCCAAAACACAGGAAGCTCGGTGCAAGTTTTGTGGTAAACAATATATTTTGCTTAAAGAAAAGTGTCTTGCATGGGGCAAGTGCTGCATGCTTTGCCAGGGTCCCAACCATATCGCAGCAAGATGTCCGGATAAGAACAAGAGAAAACTGCTACATTTACTTGAACAACAATGGAGCCAGACTACGATACTGTGTCTGTCATGGTTGTGGAAACCATTTCAGCCATTGAGCCGGCTTCCAAGAGACTTTTTGCCAAGTTTATCATTGGCGATATACCGGTTCGTTTTCAGTTGGACTGTGATGCAACAGTGAATGTTCTTCCACAGAAAATCTACAAGAGAGTGTCCAGAAACTATAAACTTACGAGGCTTCAGGCACCCAATACAAAATTGGTCATTAGGGCATAACCGGGTAGACATTTTCCACCGAGTACCGAATTCGAGTATTTGGATGTACTATTTGCCGGATCCAGGTACAAACCGAGTACCATTTGTTCCATATGCGAAGCTTCAATTTTCATGTAGGCCCCTAATAGAAAATTATCAAAATAAATTTCTTTACTTGTAGCCAGTGCTTTTTTTAGCCGGAACGGCGTTCAGGCACCTTTTTTCAGGTACTAACAAATAATTTATTTATTTTAATAATAAAAACAATAATTTAGTTATTTTAATTTATTTCAGTGATTTGATTTCAAGTATTTTCTCGAGACTTAGCCCGCCCATAATTATTGCGTTCCGGAACCTATTGTTCCATTCCGGAACCTTTTTTTCCAGAAAAAAAGCACTGCTTGTAGCCAAATAAAGGACTAATACATTTTGATTTTTAGAAATAAATAATCAATGAACTAGATTTAACTTCCGTTGTGGGCTTATTTGTCTTAAGGCTGAACATTTATGCACATAAGTTTATTGAATAAGTTTAAAAAAAATTCTTTGCAACTATTTGTGTGTACGACTGGAATTTCACTAGTGTGGAGTTTCAACACTTTATGGAAAGCCTCGGCATTAAACACAGTTGCGTGGCTCCATATCATCCTGCTTCAAATGGGCAGGCAGAGAATGCTGTTCAGATATTTAAAAATGGTATGAAGATGGTATAAAAAATGGTATTTGCCGAGGCGAATACTTCCGAATAGTGCTGAAAAACGCACTACCCCTTAGCAACAATTAGAAGATATTTTGCCAGACCTATCTCGTGCTAAAGTGTTCTTTCTATTTGATACAAAGAATGGATACTAGCATGTCAGCTCTGGAGGAATTCCAGCGACATTTAGATGAAAATCGAAAGACTAGATAGAGGGTGTCAGGGCTGTGGCAGATGATATCCTAGTTTATGGGATTGGAGACACAAAGGAAGAAACTCTTAAGGATCATGACAGAAAGCATTGCTACAGAGGTGTTGGGAGTGCTTCATAAAGTTGAACAAAAACAAACGTAGACTCAGACTACCAGAGTTAGGCCTACGATACATAGGTTTCCTAATCTCTTGCGGTTTCAGAGGAAACTTTGCAAAAAATTAGACAAGCGTCAGGAATGGATCAAGCCACCATCAGTTTAATAACCTATTTTGGACCAGTGTTCGTTTTACAAACACACTTTCTGATTACGTCACATTGGTTGGGGTCATCACTTTAGTTTTCTTTACAAGTGCTCTTATGCAGCGAAAAGTTTGATTTGTCATATAAATCGCCACAAATGTTTGTTCGATGTGTGATATCGCACGAGCTGATGCTGATGGGTATTTGACAAGTGCACATATTTAGCATAAAGCACACGAAAAGTGAAAGTGAAAGAATAAGAACAAAGCGTTCTTCTCGTTGACAGAAGCTGTGGAGCAGATTCTGGAAGATAATGAAAATGACGTTGGCAATGTAGTAATTATCCCACCGGAGCCTGAATGAAACATTACAGATGAAGAGGAGGATGAGGAGAGAAGTGGCATTACCAGTGATGTGCCTGGGCAAATAGAGGTCGATTAGTCAGCTGCCGAGGCTAACCCAGATGCACTTCACAATGATGATGACACTGTGTTGGAGGTTCCTGTGGCCAACAGTTCTGCACCACGGCTAGCAGAACACAGAATGAGCCTAAACATATAAGAAAAGATTAGTCTTCAGCACAGCTACCGCAGCAAACAAAAAACAGCTAAGAATTATGGAGTTTAGATCACAGATGATGGGTCATTGAAGACTAAGCGCAAGAAAATATTAGTGTCGAACTGGATAAGTCAGAAACTTTTGACAATCCAATGCAGGAACAGGGTCTGTAGATAAAGATAGAGAAAGATGATGGATTAGCAGAGAAAAATCTGTTCGAGTTATTCAAATTGTTCTACTCTGATGATCTAAATAAATATTTGGTAACTGAGACCAAACAATACGCAGATCAGCATAATAATTACATGTTTGACATCAGGGAGGATGAAATGGCTCAGTTTGCTGGCATACACGTCATCAGTGGCTACCACAGCCTCCCACGTCAGCGTCTTTACTGGTCAGCCGATGAAGACATCAGAGTTCCTATTGTGTCCAACGCAGAGCCTCGCAACAAGTTCCAATCCATCAAACACTATCTGCACATGGCCTACAATGTAAACTTGCCGCAAGGTGACAAGGCGAGCAAAATTCGTCCTTTCTATGACATGCTCACTGGTAAGCTGAAACCGTTCGGTGTATATCACAAGCACCTGAGTGTTGATGAGCAGATGCCGACATATTTTGGAAAGCATTTAGCGAAAATGTACATGAGAAATAAGCCGGTTAAATTCGGGTTCAAATTCTGGGTTCTGGCATCATCAATGGATGTCCTTATCATGTCATCATATACATAGGTAAGGATTCAACATGTCGTGAGGGTGACCGTCTTGGTAGTCAAGTTGTCCGGCAGCTTCTGACGACAGTTGAATATCCCGAATTTAATTGCATACTTAAACTTGTAGAGAGAGTTTGTCAACACAGTTGAGCAGAATCTGTGAGAACTGTATCTTACGAGTAGTGTCGTGTATTGTTAGAAAGAGAGACAGGCTGTGGCTGTACGAGATTCTCAGGATCGATTAAGCAATCTATGATTGCTTAATCGATCTTGAGAAAGGTGGAGCCCCTACCCCGCCCCACCCTGTGTTACCCAACCATTTCAACTGGTAACTCCAAAATAAGGGGCCATCCATATATTACGTACGCAAAAATCCGGCGAAATTGGACCCCCTCTCTGGCTGGTCTTAAAAGCTAATTCTCAAAATTCTGCACACGTACTTTTGTCCACCCCCTCTCTACCTGCGTACGTATGGTTGATGCACCCCCAAGACTAACTGCAGAATGCGTCAGTACCACAGGTCCAGGCACTGACTAGCTCTAGCTCACATGAAGGCTAATGAGTTTGAAGGCCCCGTTTCCTATGCATACGTACATTATCAGTAGACCCCCCCCCATTCGCAAGCATACGCAAGCACACAGAGGTGCGTTTAAAGAAAATGGGGCCCTAGGCGCAAACATTTTGGGGGGCCCTTCTGAACGTGTAGACTGAGTCTGAAACTCTGGTGGTGTTTAGCCAATCATGTGCAAAAACCCACGAAGTTGAACTTGAAGCCGTTTTGTGAGTGTTATTGACCCTGTAATTATGGAAACAAATATATTTTCATTCGTTTGGGGGCCCTCCGAGAATTGGGGCCCTAGGCGAGCGCCTAGTGCGCCTACATGTAAATGCGCCTCTGCAAGCACATACATTTCGGTTACCCCCCTCCCCCTCCATGCGTACGTAATATATGGATGGCCCCTAAGTTGATTCGTGATCCAGCCCGCTGGGTAGGTTCATCCGGCTCGCCAAGCCTTTCAAAGTTTTGATTTTTATGCCTAACATTATGAATTTGCTACCAGGGCTGTCTGAAAAAAATTCTATAACTTAGTGACAGTAAGCATGACAGTCACAGGAAGAGAGTTTTCCAAGAGCATGACTTCTTAACATTTTACAGACAATACATATCCTAAGAGGATTTCCATATCTGGGCAGTATATATAATGTTGTAATCCCTGCTAACAAATGGACATTTGACTGGACTATTTAGAATAGCTAAGTCAACTGCTGAGGATGGCCCCTAAGTTGATTCGTGTAGAGTACTTGATAGAGTACTTGTGTAATGAAAAGCAGTTTCAGGTATCCAGTTAGTCTATCTGTTCTTAATGCATACTAGTACTTCAAAGATGCGTAGATGGATAACAATGAGGCAGAAGATGACGATGTGCAAGGCTAAGTGCGAAAGTTCGGTAGGAATTAACTCCGGCGGCTGAAAGCGGAAAAACTGGGCCCTACGTTGAGGAGCTGAGGTCTGGCTGGTGAAGAAGGCAGCACCCGTTGCAGGTCTGATGGCAACCCAGTAAAGGAAGAGCAGGCACTGCAGCGACAGGTGGCGTCCTACTTCATGAGTATAGATGGAGAAGGATGGAGAAGGATGAGCAAAAGAAGAAGAAGATGTCCATGTGAGAAAGGTTCGGTAGAGGGAAATCCGGTGGCTGAAATGCGGGAAACACTGGGCCCATGCTGAAGAGCTGAGGTCTGGCGGGTGAAGTTAGGGAGTGCGGCCGATGCAATATCATCAGAAAAATCAAGGCTACCATGGCCAGATATGGAATACCAGAGACAGTAGTTACTGCCAATCCCCCCTCACCCCATTCAATGGACATGAATTTAAACAATTTGCTAAGAACTATGAGTTCCTTCACGTGACAAGCAGAGAATGCTGTAAAAACTGCAAACAGACTTCTAAAGAAAGCAGCAGAAAGCAACTCGGGCCCGTATCTTGCTCTTCTGGACTGGCACAACACACCAACAGAAGGCCTAAATAGCTCGCCAGCGCAGACTCCTTGGTCGATGGACCAGGACGCTATTGCCTCTTTCAGATAAACCCCTTAAACCGCTGTCATCGCCTCAGGTCATGGAGCAGTTAGAAACAAAGAAAAGGCGACATAAAATATTATGACAGAGGCACAAAGGAGTTGCGTGGTTTACACACTGGGGAACCAGTGTATGTTCTTCTCAACAAGAAGCACAGCACATGGACGCCAGCCACCATAATACAACAAGTGGCTATCGGATCATACGAACTGCTGACAGATGATTGAAAACGTTTCCGTGGAAACTAAACTACATCAGGGTTCGAAAACTGAGCAAAGCAGACTTAGCAGAGGAGAAAGACGCGAGTTCAGTCATCGCAGAAATATAAATTCGAGAATCAGCATCAGAAACTGTGCCAATGCCAAGAGAAGACATCACGTATGAGAAACTGGTCGAGAGACTAAGACAACGCTACTGAGCAGGTCAGGCTGGAACCTTCTGGGCTCAGCTTTATTATCGACGACAACGGGTCGACGAGTCTCTAAGCAACCTATTGACGATGTGAGACGTTTGGTGGTTTTGGCCTACCCGGTTCCTTGTAACGAGACAACCAAAGTCGTAGCTAGACACGCATTTCTGCACAGGGCTGTCTTTACGTCTGGGCAAAGTGGGCAGTCGCCAGGGGAACCACGATTCTGGGGGCCCCAAAGGACCAAAAAAATTGATGTGCACGCGACCTCCACGCACAACAATTTTTATCTCTGTGGGTGGACAGAGGCCCAGTGCATTGCTTTGCCCAGGCAACACAATGCTGTTAAGACAGCACTGTTTCTGCAGGCGATGCTAGATCGTGATCTTTCTCTGAAAGTGCGGGAAAGATATTTGCGGCTATCGATGAGGCATATCGGATCGCGTTGTGTCTAGCGGCATATCAAGCGATGTCAGACACAGATGATCGCAGGAGACCACCAGATCGGGTACGTGGAACTCAAGAAGTCGACTCCACCATGCATCTACAGAGTCAGCCAGATAGTTTCTGTGCAACTCAACACAAATACCAGTAGGAAATGGAAAAAAGGATATCGCAGAAAAATTCCTGAGGTAAACGAAGAGTATGTACGTCCGGCGGAGAATCCTAGAGACGCGTTGCCGCATCACGTGCTACAATTGTGGCCAAATGGGTCGTATCGCCTGCCAATGTCGGCAGCCTCGTCGTTCCACGAGACGGCATTCCACTAGTCAAGGGGAATGGCTCTTCATGGTGTCGACGTTTGAATGTGGCTGAGAAAAAACCCGGTAATTCCACAGCCGGCAACACTAGTAAAGGCAACTCCCGAATTTAATTGGATACTTAAACTGGTAGAGGGAGTTTGTCGACGCAGTTGAGCAGAATCTGAGAACTTTATCTTGTGCGTAGTGTCGTTTATTGTTAGAAAGCGCTGTGGATGTACGATATTCTCAAGATCGATTAAGCAATCTATGATTGCTTAATCGATCTTGAGATAGGTGGAGCCCCAGCCTCGCCCACACCCCGTGTTACCCAACCCTTTCAGCTGGTAACTCCAAAATCAGGGGCCATCCATATATTACGTACGCAAAAATCCGGGGAAATTTGACCCTTCCCTTCCATGTACTTTTTTCCACCACCCAACCCCTACCTTCTGGGTGCCGTGCACCCACTGAAATTTCTATCTGGGTGCATTCGCACCCAAGGCTTCCAAGGCGCCTATGCATACAGGTGACACCTCTCCCACAGTCCTACTTCCTCTGGTATTACCGGATATCTGGAAAGAGTGAACTCTAGCTCACTTGAAGGCCGATCAATTTGAAGGCCCCGTTTCCTTTGCGTACGTACATTATCAGTAGACCCCCCTTCCCATTCGCAAGCATACGCAAGCACATGCACTTCGGTTACCCCTCCCCTCCATGCGTACGTAATATATGGATGGCCCCTATGTTGACTCGTGTATTGGGAATGAGAGATCATTTTGATGTACTTGATTAGGATTTTTGCAATTTTTTTTCGATGCCACTGGCTACGAATTTTAGTCATTTCTTTCTGATATACGGAGAAGTTGCTGCTGAAAACGCAACATTTGAGACGATTTTTAACAGAAATTATCCATTTTTATTAGGGTTTTGTTTTACTGTGTAATTTCTTACATGTTCAATATGTCACTGTCGAGAAATTCACTCTTGCCATGTGGTGTATGTTTTAAGCTGACACCCATGAGGTGCGGTATGGCAATTGCCTTAATCCGACACCCTGTGAGGTGTTTATTTTGTGTTGGCACACATGAAGTGCTAGGGAGCTTTTGCCTTGTCTGACACCCTGTAGGGTGCTGAGATATTTGGCTGGGTGCGGTTTCCGTATTGACACCCTGTGACACCCTATATAATTTGACTGTGTGGCAAGTTCGTTTTGTTACCCAATGGAGCGCCGTGAGGTGCCGATGTCGAAACGACACCCTATGGAGTGCCGTTGATTAGATGTATTGTATCTCTGTAAATCAGCACCTAGAGAATTGTGTGAGGTGTCACTTTGGGGATCTAAGGCAAGGCCGATGCATTTCAGCTCTCGGTGTTTTGACACCTATGAGGTGACGTTTAGGGTCTATTCATTGGTTGGGTGTCTAAATTGACCATGGGTGCCCTTTTGGACTGACACTTCGTGTCTTAGGTTATGAGTCACCCCGGTGCCTGACACCTCGTGGGATATTTCGGTATATAAGGCCGGGTTTTCAGAGCATTCGAGGGAGTCTGCAGGACGTTCTGAGATTCGGCCTTGAGCTAAGCATCGGTCTAGAAGTCTCGACTAGCTGAAGAAGAGTATCGTCGACAGTTGCGATAGTTCTCTTGATGCTGAGTCGTGGTGGCGATACCCGTATATTGCGGATGTCATAGTTTGCGATATCAGTACATTGCGATAGTTCTTTCACTGTTGAGTTATGCGTTGCTGTAGTTCTGTGGATGCGATAAGTGCGATTATAGTTTGTATGCTTCTGTGCTCGTTGGATATTTGCGATTAAAATGGACTTCTACGTTACTTCATTGTCGACTCTGTTTAAGCCTCTTGACAGACCACGAGAGCCGGACCTGGCCTTTTACACGAGGAGTGGGGTTTTTTCGGACATCCTGGTAAGAACTCTGAACCTCGCAACGCCTCAGAAACCAAGAACATCCCCGGTTTCGCGACAAACTTGTACCAGAAGTGTGGTTGTGTTTTTGTTCGTCGAGTTCAAGAGTCAACGAAAGTCAACGGAAGTTCCGATATGGAGCCGGAAGGTCGCACCGTCCACTATATGTTGTTGGGCGTGGGAGAAGATCCGATTCGACAGCCAAGCAGCTCGACTCAGTTTGTAAAGTGGACGACGAAAGACGACAAGTCTGATCTAAGCCGCCTGTTGGAATTCATAGAGTATAACAGTCCAAGCTCGGTGACGGCGAACGACGCAACGGAACGAGAAGAGCGGCCGACAGAACTGAAAGCACCGAAGAGTACTGGCGTCGTCTACTGGAAGGTGCCAATGAAACCCGGAAAGTTTGAAGGCACGGGATCGCTGGAATCGTTTCTAGCCCAATTTGAAGTGTGCGCACGGCACAATGGATGGACAGCTGCAGATCGAGTCGATTTTCTGCGCTGCGCTCTGGAAAAGGCCGACACGCAGTTATTATGGGACTTTGGTGCGACAGAGGACGTTACTTACGAGGAATTAGTCGGTCGCCTCCGCCAAAGGTACGGTACAGAAGGACAGGCAGAGACGCTCAGGGCACAATTATACTACCGCCGCCAGCGGGCGGTCGAGACTCTGAGCAACCTGCTTCACGAAATACGCCGGTTGGTCGTGTTGGCGTATCCAGTGCCTTCCAATGAGACTACAGAAATCGTTGCTCGTGATTCGTTCTTGGAGGCGATGCGAGACCGGGAGTTGTCCCTGAAAGTAAGGGAACGAGAGCCCAAGACGTTGGAAGAAGCCTATCGTACAGCATTATGGTTGGAGGCATACCAGCGAACGGCGGATACGGGGGATCGGCGAAGATTGCCCAACCGTGTTCGAGGAGCACAAGCCACCGACGAGGGTAACCAGATTCAGTCGCAACTGGACCGCTTCCTGACAGGTCAGATGGAAGCCCAGCGCAAGTGGCAACGAGAAATGGAAGAGCGCATCGATCGTCAGTTCGCGGAACTATACCGAGCCACGACGCGATACCTACCA
Organism: Allolobophora icterica; assembly: GCA_963556255.1. Lineage (NCBI taxonomy): Eukaryota > Metazoa > Annelida > Clitellata > Crassiclitellata > Lumbricidae > Allolobophora > Allolobophora icterica. Next base: position 61,291,354 of record OY744604.1, on the reverse strand, counting down.
TGGAGAGGACAATCAGCGAAACACGGGGAGAGCACAGAACTGCTACAACTGCGGAAAAGCCTGCCACTGTGCCCTAAGCTGTCGTCAGGATCGACGCTTTTGCCGCCAAGTACCCACCGCCGAACCGGAGGCTCCGAATCAAGAGGAAGAAGTCGCGGTTAACCACACCACTCGTCAGAGGCCGATGAACCGAGGAGGAAATAACGCCATATACATCCGAGGAACAATCAACGGGAGAACACATCTGTGCCTGATCGACACCGGATCAGAGGTGAGTTTTGTGCCTTTTTCCGTCGTAGAGGGTTTGGAACTGACTCCCTGTCACCGTGTGCTCTTGGCTGCTAATGGGACCGAAATTCGGGTGTTAGGTGAGCTGACCGTACCAATTAAGGTATGGTGTGGGTTTGTAATTCTCACCACGTTCTTGGTCTCTGACCAGATCGTAGAACCTTTGCTTGGGATGGACTGGCTGAGACAGCATCGGTGTCGCCTACAATTTGGCACGGGAGCATTATTCGTAGGACGCCGCAAGATATCATTGGTTAAGGTAACGGGTCCATATGGTGGAGGCGGGTAATGGTAGCAGAGGAGGTCCTGATTTCCCCCTAAGTGTCAACAGGATATTGAGGCTAAGACGATTTATGGGAACTTAGCGGTAACAGCTCATGCTTGGATGACTGAAGCTAAAGAAATTCAACCTGGAATTCATGTAGCTCGGGTGTTAGTAAATGAAAAGGCTTCAGTTACTAAGGTGAGAGTAGTCAATTTGACCGAGGCATCAGTTCGGTTGGATAAGGACCAATTGTTAGGTCAGCTACACCCCGTTCAGGTGGAAATAAATAATGAGATAAGTGGGACTGCCGAGGAAAGATCGTGTGAGCAGGTATTATTGGGTGACCTGCCCGAGAACATACCGATGGAAGCCAGAGAGAGGCTGACGGGACTTCCGCAAGAATATCGGGAAGTGTTCTCTACGGGTGAGAGTGATCTGGAGAGGACATCAGTATGCACCCACAGAGTAGATACGGGGAATGCAGCCCCGGTAAGACAACCGCTACGTAGACAACCTTTCGTGTATCAGACCGCCATTGATGAGAGAATGGACCAGATGATAGCGGACGGAGTGATTGAGCCGACGATGAGTGAGTGGGCAGCCAATGTGCTGCTGGCCCGGAAGACGAAAAATGTAGAAGCCGCTCCTTTGACCAAAGAGGAAGTCTCATCAGTAGCGAAGGCTCTGGTTGAGTATGTTATTGTAAGGTGCGGGGCACCATTGCGGATCCTTACGGATCGATTACATTTATTCCGGAAGTTGTGCAAACTATTGGGGATAGTTAAGGGTAAGACATTCAGCTATCACCCCAGCAGAAAAGACTTAATTGAGGTTCGTTCACACGCCAAATTTTATGCTGGGGAGGATTATTAACAGCCAACAGCGTGAGTGGGATGAGGTTTGCTCCCACGTCTTGGCGGAATGTTGTGCATCGACTCCGGAGGAGATCAGATTCACATGGGTGTCTGGAAGAGAGACTCGAGCACTGCTGAACCTTGTCTACGGACGTCCGCCGAGAGCACCGCTTTTTGTTGCTCATATGTATGAGCTGGAGCTGTGTTTTCCGTCGCCGGAGGAGAAAGACGACGATGATGGTGATTGGTCGACCAAGTGAAGTCTCCACTGACAGCCTTCGACCACGCCGGGTGATACGGAAACCCGTGCGATATCAGTAAATGAGAAGCCGCTGCAATGCAACGAAGAAAGCCTAAGATGAGACTTTGGCTTTTAGACTTTTACGATGAAACTTCGGCTTTGAAACTTGGCGTTGAGATTTTGGCTTTGGAAATTCAGCGTGGAAACTTTTGCTTTTTTGCTTTGAGACTTTGGCTTTTTGCGTTGAGACTCTAGCTTATTGCTTTGAGACTCCGATCCTGTGCGTTGAGACTTCGGCTTATGGACGTCTGCTTGGAGACTTTGTGTGGAATTGACGAGAGCGAACTTGGCATTCGAGAAAACAGTGGATTAGAAGCACTGATTTTTAAAGTCGAAAATGCATGGGTGCTGTTTTACCCTGCGGTGCTGTGAAGAAAAGGGTCAGTGACGTCGAAAAGTGACACCGGCTGTGTCTATATAACCCCTAGAATTCTGTGGGCCAGCCATTCTGACGATCACGAACATGTCGGGCGAATTACGAAACCTGTGCGACACGTGCGGAATTAGATTGTCCGCAAAGCGTTCCTTGATACGTCATCGGAAGCGGTTCCATTCGTTGTGGGTGAGAAGAGTGAGTGGACCAAGCGGAACAGAGGAACCGTCGACTGCGACAGCACCAGAAGTGGAGAACGTTCTACTCGAGGTTATGGCGTCTGGAATGAGACACGACTCCAGCACAAGCAGAGAAAAATTCAAAACATTCTGAGCGAGCTACGTCGTGCACAGAGGCGCGTTTACAGAAAACAGGGCCCTAGGCGCAAAACATTTTGGGGCCCTTCTGAACAGATTTTAATCAATA
>OY744604.1:61203847-61283847 GCA_963556255.1 Allolobophora icterica | reverse complement strand
GATTAATTGTAATTATAATCGCTAATTTATGCAGAGAACTTCAAAAGAAACTCTTCAGAGGCATCCCAACGGAGAGCCACAGAGTACACATTCCGAAAGTGTCATAACAAATTCCTGTACACACGTGATGTATGCACAAACTTGACATATTCTTCTAAATGGCATCGTAGGAAAGCATTATGTTCCTATTTACAGATTATAATGTATCATCCATGACACGAATGACAAACGGTAAACATGCTGTTGTCATCGTCTTCGTAACATCACCTGCTCAGAAGGTGGGGTACTTAATTTTCGGGGACTACTACACCTCCAATTAAGTTGCCATTACTTGAACGTCTGAACCAGGAAAACCAAGAGGAGCACTAATAATACTCTACCTCTGTCATCCAGCTCCCAGATGTCCATCGGGTAGAAGCGGTCATAGAGCTCACCAGACAGAACGAGGCAACTGCTCATGTTGTACAAGTCACCCTTGCGGTAGATGTGGTGGACGAGGGCGCATGCAGGTCGAGCGACGGCAATTCAACCGATTGGTGTTCTGCAGGAGCTGTTTATCGGACGTGGAGTTGTCTTCCAGTAGCCCCTTGCGCATCACGGTGTAGCCCTCAATCGCCTGCCTCTGCAGCCCAAAGTAAAATTATGCGTAGTCATCTACAGAATACCTTGAAATAGTTCTTGGTAGAAGTGATTGCTTCTAATTCAAGAATAAATGTAGAAAATAAGTCACAGTACGGGCCTATCGAACAAAATCTAAGAAGCCACAATCATCATAGAGCTAGTCCCAACACGGCATCGTAATAATCAATTAAAACACGTGAATAAATATACAGTGATCAACACTGTTTGAATTTACGACATCATTGACAACCTTAATTCTTTGATGGTCATTCCAAAACTAGTGTCATATGGAAACAAGTCTCAAAGTTCAAATAATACTAATAAGGCTAGTTTTTGAGAAAGACGCCCTGTTGATAAAGTTATGCTCATATCACACATATCACAAGTACCTTAACTATAAGCAGACCAAATTTCATCATTTCATTCATCTGCCTTTCCTCGCAGTCTGAAGGTCAAAGTCGGTTTAGAAGTAGTTTGAATCCCGACATCATTGATTACTTGTAATTATAATCGCTAATTTATGTAGAGCCACTTCAAAAGAAACTCTTCAGAGGCATTCCAACGGAGAGCCACAGAGTACAAAATTCTTAAAGTGTCGGGAGCATCATAACAAATTCCTGTACATGCGTGATGTATGCACAAACTTAACTTAACATAGGCCTATTCTTCGAAATGGTATCGTAAGAAAGCATTATGTTCCTATTTACAGATTATAATGTATTATGCATGACACGAATGACAAACATTCATGCATGACATGAATGTGCCTACATCACGAACATGCTTGAATGACAGGCACAAGCACGACATATGTGTGCAGGCATGAGAGCCATGCACACATAGACAAGCACGACATATGTGCAGGCACGAGAGCCCTGCACATAAAGAGAAATATTGTGAAATGAACTCGTTAACCGTCATCAGTTGCTGATGCATTACAGAAGCACATGTCAAACATTCATGCATGACATGAATGTAGGGCCTACCTACATGACAAGCATGCTTGAATGACAGGCACAAGCACGATCTAGCTGCATTAAACGAATTATTATTAGGCCTATCGAACTAATATTTATTTTATTATTATCATCATTTATATTATTATTATTTTTATTTTTTATTTTTATAATTTAATACATCCATCAGCTAATTAAGTCAACAAAGTCAAATTTCGCACAATATTATTATTATTATTATTATTATTATTATTATTATTATTATTATTATCATCATCATTATGCCTATTATTTACGCATTTGTTAAGTGCCATTATCTAAACTTCTAAAGACTAAGCATCAATTGATGGCGTTGCACAATTGTGAGTTAAGGAATTGATCAAGGTCCCTTCGCAGAAACCGTCTAAGGGGAAGAGGTTCTAACCCGAACTCTTCATGTTACAAGACGAGCGCTCTGACCTATCAGTTATCATGACCCACTCCAATTCCCTACCGTGTCCCACAAGTTAAATTAATCTAGATATTTTTAGTGTGGATTTTTCATGATGCAAATCGAGAGGATTTTGGTAATGAAAATAATCTAGTGTTTTCACACTAAATTAATAATGTAGGCCTAGAGAGATCATTTTTTGTGCAACCGTAATTCTAAATTTAGGCCAAATAGAACATCACATACGAATCACATGTCATGTAGGCCTAATATGAAGCAAAAATAAAATAAGCTTGATACGATTAGTAGTTATGCTGCTATATAAAGTTTGCCATTGAAATACCTGCGAACCTCATTCAGCCGATGGACGTGACATGGCGTGTTACGAAAAGACTTACCAACCTGCCTTACATTAATTACACATTACGTATTCAATGTAGAATAAGTTTAACAGGGTTATTACGTAAACACGCTGCTCTATAGCTAGCCATATTGCTACATTACATGAATTACATATCTCCATATGTAATTCAAAGACACGCCTTTTCCCATCTGACTGATAGCTGCGTACACAGCGTCTCTGAGAGACTCTTAAGATGCGCTATACATTACATAAGCGTGCACTTTCAGGTAGGCCTACACAAATGCCTTGTAGATTGTGCACAAATTGTACACTAACATCTGGATGTATACACGTGTGCAAATGAGTTGGTGATGACGTTCTCGTCGCATGTCGTGACTTGCCAACTTTCGGTGGTTCGACTACGCTAGCCTGTGAGGCACATACAACCCCTTCGAGTCATACATCGTGTTTTTGTCTGTTCTATACGAGGAGGCATCCGAATCGTCCTGGAGAAATTTCTCGTGACACCATAAAAATGTATTCTCTTTGTCAGAGACTTAGAGTCAAATAATGCTAAATCACACTAGCACAACTGAGTGTGCAATGAAGACTTAACTGTGGAGGTCCTAGGAAAGACTAGGGGGTTGAACCTCCAACCCCGACAATTCCCACCCTGCAGAAAGGCCACACGAAACCAGGTACATCATCATACTGATACTGATACTGATGCTTTTATTGATCCACAAAGAAACATATAACAGTAATATTAGAATACATTTTCATGGTGTATTATTTATGCATTTTGAAATTTCTCTTTTTTGATTCGAGTCTGACTTGCAAAACTGCTAGCATTGAAATCAATTGTTTTCAAATTTCGTTGACATCAGTTTGCAAAATATGGATAAAATGTTCAACCCCCTCCCGCAGTCTTTTTTCTACAATTTCCGCGCTGCCTTTCTGGTCCTGCTTTCAGCTGTCTTGCATCTTGCCATCATACTCAATCAGTCCGTATCAATCAGATATCAATCACTTCCATACCAACTGTCTTGAACTGCGGAGTTTGACAAGGTTTTGCACTGGGTTCGCTCCTCTTTGCACCTACATAGGGCCTACTAGGCTACTACTCTACTCGGTTCGAGTAATCGTAACAACTTGTCTTTTCCAACTAGTGCTATACAGTAATCTGTCATATTCGGCAGAATGCGGTTACTGAATAAAAATTTATCCGCTTGCGATAGTCCTACCTGTTTCTTCCAGACATCTGTATAACGGACGTAGCGACTCCTCCTAAGGCATTGCCGTGATTGGGCAGCTGACCCCCGTTCTGGTCGAGGCTCGCCTTACACGAACTGTCGTGCTTTGTCCCTGCTGCTGGTGACGCTGTGAACAGATTCGTCTGCTTGACAACGCTCACCTGCTGCCGAAGCTGCTGTCCATCGTCTGTAGAAATCTCCGGGGGCAACTTGTTCGGGTTGCTTGACACGGGCCAGCTCGCAGAATAAGATGCCAGATTATCGGCAGAAGTAGCGCCACCTGGGGAGTACGGCAACCCTGATGTGCTGACGAAAGCACCATCCGTCGAATATGACGGCAGACTGGCGACTGACGGGTTAGTCGCCGCGTTTAGAGACTTTGAATTCGGACTTGCTTTCTTAAACGAGTTAGAGTACTTGTCCGCCATTGACATTCCTGACTTCATCGTGGTCCCACCGCCGCTCTTGAGGGCGCTGATCGCCCCGCCACTCGCCCCGTTTTTACCCACAATGCACGAGGGGTAACAGTCAAACGCTGTTCCGAAGATAGAGCGAAAGCTGCGAGTTGGTGATGAGCGGCATTGTTCCGCAGGACAATAGTCCGTCCGTGTTGATCATTGTGTTCTGTGTTCCATAGATGCAGCCAGGCAACAGCGCCGAGCTGTCTGTGAGTCCACCAACTGCCTTGTCTCCCACATTCGGGTACTTCCGGAAGTCCGTCTCGTACCGAGAGATCTCGTCGTCATAGTGACCACGTCCGGCGGAAAGGTCCAGTCCGTAGCCAGCGGCCAGTAGATCGAAACCAGGCTTCGCAACATCCAGGGCGCTGTACTTGGCGCTGCGCTGGGCCAGGAGATCCGAATAGTAGCCAGTGCTGTGATATGGCAGCTCCAGTTGGCATTGGCGTGGCTCCAGGTAGTAGCGGCTGTCTCTCCATTTCAGACCCTAAACCATCGGTCGCTGTTCCAGGCAAAGATGAGCAGAGCGTGCGGTATCCGGTTCGATAAAGGTTCGTGTCAAACTCAAGGTTGGAACCGGCGTAAGGATACATGGACTCCGTTTTGACGTCGCCCCCTGAACAGCCATAATATGCAACCGTGTTGTTGTCTGTCGCGTTAAACTGGGCACTGTAGAGGTCCCTGTACGGTACTTTCCGTTTGCGACCAGTCTGTAAGTAATCGCGAAGTTGGCTCTTGGATTTCTTGCCACGGGGTGAGCGAATGCGCCCCACGTCCCCGTCTGTCTTGACCCCAAATTCCGACAGATCACAGTCGATTATGGGGTAGGGTAGTTTGAATTCAGAGCCTTTTTTCCGAACAAGGTTTTTTTCGTTTTTTATTGTTTTATTATTTGGCGAATGTTCTGCTATAGCAGTGGTCAGTAAAACGCGTAGTTCCAAGAATCTACCAGAAAGAGATAAACATCTCTATATGTTTGACTTAGCAACCTGCTCCAACTCATCCTTCTTCTTGATGGCATAGGAATTGGATGATCCCTTGGACGCATTGATCAACTCATCGGCAAGGCATTCAGCGATGCTCTTGATGTTACGGAAGGAGGCTTCTCTCGCTCCAGTGCACAGCAGCCAGATGGCCTGGTTGACACGACGCAGAGGCGACACATCGACTGCCTGACGACGAACAGTTCCAGCACGACCAATACGGGTTGAATCTTCTCTTGGACCGCTGTTGATGATGGCATTTACCAAGATTTGGAATGGGTTCTCTCCTGTCAGAAGATGAATGATTTCAAAACTGTGCTTAACTATACGCATGGCCATGAGCTTCTTGCCACTGTTGCGGCCGTGCATCATAAGACTGTCCGTAAGACGTTCAATGATCGCATTGATCGGACACTGTGCCTTCCTAAATCTCTTGGCCTGGTAACGGCCAGCAGAGTGTGGCAAGTACTTTGCATACTTGTCTTTTATAGCAATGTAATCAGTTAGACTGATGTCATTGACATTGACGTCATCAGATGACCAAACAGCTTCACATCCTGGGCCTCAACGACCGGCAACTCCTCAAAAACTTTAGTCATATTTGCTTTTGTAGACCATAGGGAAAAGGAAAGGTCATGACCTTCATCTTCACTGCAATGAAACAGGAAATACTGGTTTCAATGGTGCAGTTGTAATATTCAATTTCCCTAATCTAATTAAATATTCAATTTCCCTAATCAAATGAAATATTCAATTTCCCTAATCTAATCAAATAATGCACAAGTCATCAACCGATTGCACATCAACAGAGGTCAATGTTCAGAAGGTCAGTCCGTAAGACAGAGAGGCAGCCTATGGTTGATAAGCAATTTGAAAGAGGTAAGTTTTAAGTTGAGAACGCGAAATGACACAAGCGACTGAGCAGAGGGCACAGACACAGGGAGAGAGTTCCCAGTTCGAAACTAAATTTATTCTTTGGTGAACAGGAAGCCAATGCAAAGATTTGAGCACATGGGTTACAAGTTCATATCTGGATGTATTAGTTATGGCTGTAGCCAAAGAGTTCTGAAAGAGATCGGTTGGCTTACGTTAAGTGTCGATGTATGCAGAGGATGAAATCCGGTTTGCGGTTTTTGTAGATGACTCTGGAGCTCGTCTGAAGCCAGATCCAGTGAAAGTCCTTCGTCATCAGGCGATATGCTATTAGACCCGAACTCCCCGTCTTAATCACTGCAGTCGACAAAACACATTTAAGCCACACACCAATACACACAAGAGTGACAACACATGCCCTGCAAATGCACAACACAGTGACACGCATCACACACGAGTGACAACTCATGTTAAACATGCTATAAAATGAACAGCAGACTGAGTTACAACACATGCTATACATGCCACATAAGAGAACAACACACGTCACACACGACTGACAACACATGCTAGCCTACACGTGCTATAGAAATGAAGAGTATATACACATCACGCACGAGTGACAACATACTACACACATGTGCCACTCAAACAACACATGAGTGACACACCAATGCTCTGCTCGCAAGCAGTAAACCGAATTTCACAACGCCATGATAACTCCGTGTAAGACTGAACCATGCTCCCAGCCGTAATGGCATTACTTCGTCTTCAATTTCAATCAAAATAGCACGGCAGATGCTAAATCCCAGGTCTATTAATTATTTTTAAATGCACTCTGATTTAACTGGAAGTGAAATTAATGTCATATTTTATGCAATGCTACCAAAAAGTGCGCAGTCAAAGAAAACGGTAAACATACTGTTGTTATCGTCATCATGACAACATCTGTTGAGAAGGTGGGCCACTTACTTTTGGGAGACTCGGTCTACTACGCCTCTACTTAGAATCCACTAAGTCGTCATTACTTGTTCGACTGAAACAGGAACATCCAGAGGAACACTAATAATACTATACCTTACCTAGTAATAATCACAACTGACGTTATGGTCGTATCATAATACACTAATGACGATTACAACAACAATGATTATGACAGTTAAAGGATACTTACATTCCTGATGAGCCACAGCGAAATAGTTGAGATTGTTGGGGTGAATGAGATCATAACCTCCTTTCTGCAACAGTTCCTGATCCGAATCGAAAACCATTCGACCTCTGCAACAAAATCCATCAACGAATGACATTAACTCTTTAGGACTTTTTACTCTCTGATTGATATTCATTTTGCAATTTTCGGGAAGTCGTGTTCAAAAAGCAAAAGATTTTACCACTAGCCTTAACGAGAAGCTGAGGTATTTTGAGGATCTCTAATAGATGCTTCATAAGTGTCCACTTGCACCGTATTATTAAGTATAACTGCTGTGGGAAGAGAATATTGGTTAGCTGCATGTACAAGCAATGACGGAGATGACTTGGCACAATATGCTCGGTGCTCTTTTCCCTTTGCTTTTCTCTGTTCTCTGTTAGGCTTCTTTTAAGTCTTTCTCGAAAGCGCTGAATGAACACACTTACATGCATGTATACATATATACATACGTACATACATACATACATACATATATATATACATACACATATAAGTATATATACATACATAGTTACATACATGGGGCGTGGTGGCTCAGTGGTAATTCCGGCGCCTTGTGACCGGAGGGTTGCAGGTTCGAATCCCACTCTAGCCGCTGCGTACGGACCTTGGGCAAGTCCTTCACTCGCAATTGCTCGTGGCGCTTCGGCGTGAAAATTCCGGCACAGTATCAAATGCTGTAGTCGGGAGCGCCTCTGAGTAGTAGTTGACTTCGAGAGGCGCTATAGAAATATCCGGAATAAATAGAAAATATCCGGAATAAAAATACATATATAGACATATATGCATATATATGCATACATGCATGCGTATACATACATATGCTTCACGTATACATACGAACGTACGTATATATAGTTAGTATTATTGCAGTAAGAAAATTATTTCACTAATTACAATACGGAAAACATGTCATTAAATCGCTTGCAGACTACGAGGTTTAAATAACTGAACCGGAGTTTGCAGAAAGTGGCAATTACTTGGGATCCATTGAAATCGGTGACATGTCCATCTTGTATTTGCTCTTGAATGTATAGTCGCGAGATGGAACATCGGCCAAAGGCAGAGGACCGAAGGGACAGCAGAGAGCGAACAATGCCTGTGGAACATCTCTCCTTTCTGACCCAGGAGCCACAGATTTCCAACGTCTATAAACACAAAACGCTGTTTCTCAAAAGACTTACAAGATTCATATCGTATTGTATTGTCATTGTCACTTTATTTAGTGCACTAGAGTCCAGAGGAAATAATGAATTGCTACGGCAGTGAGCTGCAACAGGCCTTGCCTCTCACTGCCACATACGCTCCTCTGACAGTATGCGGAAGACTGTCTTAAACTCTGATCAACAAACTATTTTCACATCGTCAGTAGAAAGTTTTGTGTGTAATGGAATTTTGAAACTTTTAAACAAGGCACGAGTTCTGAAGTACACTTGGGTTGACAGATTATTTACTCTTCATTTATGAACACGACAAATACATGTAGTAGAAAAATTAATTTAGCACAAAAACGATAAATAAGCCTACCATTACAGGAGGTGTCCTGTAGATGGATTTGAATCGATTTTTTGTCTGTTTCAATGTTTTAATTTCACGCCAGTATTTGCCTGCTGGTTCAGCATCACCGTGGACGTATAGGACATCCATCTTGGCCACGTAAAGCAGACTCAGCAGGCTCAGGGAGAACAAGTAATCCATCTTCCCGCCGCCAATCCAGGTCACGTGACCTATACTCGGAAACAGTTCGCTGAAAGTCGGAACCGGTCTACGTATATATCTGCTCCGTGGAAGAGGCGTCTTGCCAGTCGTCGAAATGGGTCATTCAGCTCCCAGATGTCCGGCGGTCATAGAGCTGACCAGACAGAATGAGGCAACTACTCATGTTTAACAAGTCACCCTTGTGGTAGATGTGGTGGACGTGGGTCGCGTGACGGTGCTTGGACCGATCAGTGAACTGTAGAAGCTGTTTAGAGGACGTGGAGTCGTCTGCGAGGAGCTCCTTGCGCATCATGACATAGCCCTCTATTGCCTGCCTCTGCAGCCCGAAGTAAAAATCCACGAGTCACCTGCTCGACGGGAAGTTGAGCATCCACGTTTTCTCACCGACGAACATCCCTCCGTCCCCGTTCAGCAGCCGGAAACTGATCTGGACTGTCTCATCGCAGTCCGATCTTTGAGCCAATGCATGGTTGTAGCGGACCTCGTCGATCCGGAACTCGTGTTCGTAGTGGGTGTAGACCTGGTCAGGGCGGATCAATCGAAGAACGCTCATGACGCCGAGGTAGTGTTTGAGCGCGAACCAGCGAATGCCACATCACAGGTAGTGCACTTCCAGTTGGAGGACGCCCTCAATGAGGAATGAGCTGACCGGAGTGTCCGTGACACCAAACACTCCCTGCCCAATTGGGTATACCTGCCCTTCTCCTCCGACAGGTCCGGCGTGTCATGAGAAACAATTTTCCCTGAGTGTTGTGGCTGCGGGGGCCCGACCAGGATCGGGTGTACCCCCAAGGCATCGAGTGATCCTCTGACCCTTCCGATAAGCTAGTTGTCCACTTGTACGATGTGACTGAAAAGGTGACTGCCATCCTGGGACATCCAGGTGCCACCCAAAGAAAGAACCAAAATACCTTCTAAGATTGATGTGAAGCCAAGGACAACGAGTCTAAAGATCTTACAGGAAGGCAACAGACCTGACCGCACTCTCATTCTCACTACAACACACATGCAATCATATGCAACATGTAATACAGACGCGTTACATATGCGGCCCATATGCAGTGCAGTAGAATAAAATTTACATCAGTCGTTTACTGCTATTTGATTATAACACCACTGCCCTACACTGGTAGTGCCTGTCCCAAGCTCGGATAAAGGAGGAGGACAACGCCAATTATCTGTGTTACAACACAGCACGTCGTTAAACAACAACTAGACCATCCGATTTATTACTGAATCTACTGTGTGTGCATACAAGCAACTAAAACTCTGAAATTCTTAAACTTCTACCCATGGTAGAATCGTAATCGTAATCTCGAGATTTCTATAGCGCCCAAAAAAGCCAAGTCGCGGAAACCATCTTATTCAACACGTTTTAATCAAATGAAATTTAAGAATTTTCAGCCAACTCAAGCCACGACACTGACCTTCTTCTTGCGGTTTGCGGTCATACATTGCACGAAATTTTGGTTCCTGTTGTTCGGTGTCTCCGATTCTTCTTCTGTAACTGGAGGCACCGTTGACTGCTTCCGAAGCTTCAGTGTTCAGTCTCCCAGGCAACCCTGAGGCAATGCGGTCACCATTAGCAACAACCTTAAACTGCTGTTCTGGCGTTTCCACGATAACCCTCTCTTCGCTGAATAAAAGCATGTCTCGGAGAATGATGGCGATGTGTTTGGCACAGGGGTTGTCATGGCGTGATAGTATCTTGAGCAGGACGTGTTCATACAGTGTAATGCTGATGCTTGCCTGTTTGTACAGGTTAGCTGCAATAATTGTCCTCAGGACCTTCTGGACAAGGGACTTGAGTCCAGGTCTCGAGTCAAACTGGAACTCACCACGGAACAAGTCAGAGAGGCAGTCGAGGAAACCGAAGAGGTTTCTACATGAGAGGTATGATACCATACCTACAGTTAAACAAGACAACAGGTATGATAAAAGCAGTAACAGAGCCAACAGTCGTAAGAATAATAACTAGAAGAATAGTAATAACAACAACAGTAATAACAATATTAATTATTAATAATAAGATTATTGTTATGCATTTATTAAGTGCCACAATCTAATGACCAAGCATCAGTCAATGATGTTGAGCAATTGAGATTGAAGGACTAATTGCTCCGAGATCCTACACTGTAACCATCTCACAGGAGGTTCGAACTCGTAACCTCCGCATTACAAGGTCAGCGCTCAACTAATCAGCTACTGGGTCCCACACGGTATTATTTTTTATTTATAACAGTAGTAATAATATTACCAGTAGTAGCAATATAAATAATTATAACAGTAAATGTAATAGCGATAATAACAGCATTAGTAGTAATAATAATAACTGACTCTCTTTATCCACATTTGGTATTATTTTTGTTTTTATTACTACTATAAAATTTTTACATGAATGATTTCTCAGGAATTAACAAATATGTAAAGGTAGAAATATTATCATTCTGTTTACATAGAGCAGCAATGCTCCCAGGCAATGTTGAAACTTAATATTAATTAATTAAAATTAATTCAATTATTTTTAGTATTATTTATATTTTACAAAAAACAGTGACATGACAAGTAAATTTTCCCAGCTACATATAATCCCTCATTATTTATGCATGTCATATATTTATACCTTATAACAATAATACTAACAGTAGTAACATAATCATTATTACCTAACAATTAACAATTAGTACAAATAATAACAACAGTTGATCGTCCAACCAGGTAGAGGTGAGTCATGGACATGTAGCAGATTCTTCGATCCGCCTCCATCTTCTTCCACGTCCCTCAACTTGATCGGATTTTTATGCTATTGGTCCGACTCCATGCGCCAGATGCGGTTCCAGCCATCATGGCACCTCACTTGGCACCAAGTTTGAAGAACCATTCAGCAGCAAGGGCCAATCGTCTGCACAAGCAGCTGGTGCGACAACAGCCCCAGCATCAGGTTACGAAACGGCACCCTGTAATCGTAACGTATCTATGTGTGTACAACATGTTCCTGAAGAGTTTAAAATCGCCGTTTAAGAACCTGACAAAGGTGCTATCAAACTAAGGTGTCTTTAAGAAGTGCTAAACATGTTTCTTGATCTAATCTGATCTAATCTACAATTTTTATCATGCATTTATTAAGCGCCACTCTCTGTCAGTGTAAGACTCATCCAAGTTCCCTACACAGTAACCTTCTCTGGGGAGGTTCAAATCCGTACCCATGGCCTTATATGGCGAGCGCTCTAACCAATCAGCGACCACATCCCTCAACTTGAAGTAATTCATCAACCGACCTTGTAGCTTCTGTGCGGTCAGAAGAATCACGCTCTGGTGGATAGACGAGGAAGACAAAGGACATCTGATCTTCACGGTCCACCTTTGAACTCTGATTTGATGAATAGCGTTGATTGTCCAAGAGGAAAACCTTAACAAAACAAGGAATCATCATCATCATAATCATCATCATCATCATCATCATCATCATCATCAACAACAACATCATCATCATCATCATCATCATCATCATCATCATCATCATCATCATCATCATCATCATCATCAACAACAACATCATCATCGTCAACATCAACATCAAAATCATCAACATCAAAATCATCATCATCATCATTCATCATCATCATCATCATCATCAACATCAAAATCATCATCATCAACAACATCATCATCATCATCGTCAACATCAACATCAAAATCATCAACATCATCATCATCATCATCATCATCATCATCATCATCATCATCATCATCATCAACAACATCGACATCAAAATCATCATCATCATCATCAAAATCATTATCATCATCATCATCATCATGACCACCACAGTAATCATCCTTCAGATCCTCAAATTTAACCAACTTCATTCATAATAATGATACAACTGATGGCAATGATGACGATAATCATTATAATGATTACAACTAAGATGATGATGGCATGGCAAACAACTGTGAAGACAACGATGATGAAAAACTAAACCGCTACCTGTTGAAGTGATGACGTAGCTGACCGGGTGCAGGAGCATCCGATACGGTACACCGACTCTACTGAAGCAGCCGATACGCTACAGCGACTCTTCTGGTTCCGTAATCAACTCAACAAGAACCATCAGCTGTTGAAATGATGACGTAGCTGACCGGAGGCAGGAGCAGGCGATATGATACAGCGACTCTACTGGAGCAGCCGATACGCGACAGCGACTCTACTGGAGCAGCCGATACGGTATAGCGACTCTACTGGAGCAGCCGATACGCTACAGCGACTCTTCTGGTTCCGTAATGAACTCGACGAGAACCATCAGCTGTTGAAATGATGACGTAGCTGACCGGAGGCAGGAGCAGGCGATACGATACAGCGACTCTACTGGAGCAGCCGATACGCGACAGCGACTCTACTGGAGCAGCCGATACGGTATAGCGACTCTACTGGAGCAGCCGATACGCTACAGCGACTCTTCTGGTTCCGTAATGAACTCGACGAGAACCATCAGCTGTTGAAATGATGACGTAGCTGACCGGAGGCAGGAGCAGCCGATGCGCAACAGCGACTCTGCTGGTTCCGTGATGGACTCGACAAGAACCATCAGCTGCTGACGAAGACGGAGTTCGACATCGGCCTGCAGTTCCTGTTGACCTACAACCCATCATCACGTTTCACTTTTAATGTAGTGCAGACAGAGGAATTCCTACCTGTGTCACAACACCTTTCATACTTCAACCACAAGCTGCATTGCTTTGCCAGGCGCTTGTAGTACACTCTTATCGTTAAAATGCCAACAGATAATCAACAAAGTGCGGCCAAGTAAATCATGTATAATCATAGATGCACCATTAACACCTGTTGTCAGCTTATCTACTCTAATCAAATGACTTCCATTTATCTAATCAAATGACTTCTATTTATCTAATCAAATGACTTCTACATGTATTTATCTAATCAAATGACTTCTATTTATCTAATCAAAATGACTTCTACTGCAGACATTCGACCGAAAAAACCATGCTTGTTTAGTGTTACTATACAATAATTTTAGTTAGTTAGTGAATTCTCTATAGATACTTAATAAATATTACATCTTTTAAGTATACCAGAGACCCATAATCATAAATGAACATTTATGAAGCACCACTCTACAATTCAAAGGCGCTTCTGACCAAAGTCAGTGCTATCACTAACACATAAATATCTTGGTGCTGTATACATACCATAAACTGTCTACTCTTTATATAGTGCATGTAACCGACCTCTCAAAAGCAATGCCAGAAAATGCCAGTGCCAGAAGAGAAAGACAAGCTATTACCTCCAGTTCATGGGTATGCTACAGCAAAGGTCCTGCAGCAGATTAGCATGGCCTTATTACGTGCGAGGAAACGGGAATTGACTTCAACCAGACTTCAACCAGTTTCTGACAAAAATAACAAAAACACTTGAGTTTTTCAGCTACTTAGAAATTAGATTTCATATGCTAAGAAAACCACAGTGCAGCATTACGACACTCCTCTCCTTTGCTCATCTCATTTTCCAAACAACTGAAGACTTATTCTTCTTCCTGGGAATATCATGAAATTAATTCTCTGATCAGTACTGATTAAAGCTCTCCTCTCCCTCAGCAAATCTATCGCTAACATCACATACAAATCGTCTGTAACACCTTATAATTTTTCTGAACTGCTCTTCTAGTGCATATGGAATCAGCGTATATATCACACAGTCAGATGTCATCGAAACACTTACACACGTGTTTTGTACCCTTGAGTCGCCAAGGCAAGAATCCGTAATCCTCTGCCAGTAGGCCTACATTGCATAGTATACCATTGCTGACTCCTTATTACTTTGAAAACAGGAAAAGTATCATCACTCACTCGCAATTCCTGTTGTCCCGGTTATGCGTGTTCTGGTCTTGAGTTTGCGAGTTCGTACAGTTGCTGTAAGCACTTCCGTGGCTTTGTTGATCGAGCAGTTACGATTCTGGCAGGCGATATCACCTTTGCATTCTGCATGTCTGCTCCACATGTTTCTAAGTCAATGATGCTGTCTGTCCATTGCAGGCGATTTTTTTTATTGAGATCTGGTACTCATTGACTCATTCAGTATGCTAGATAGAGACACAGAGCAAAAACAATGTACTATAATGAACAGTTTTTAATAGCTTTCTATGAAAATTTCTAATGTTGACATCAGTGTGACATGAACAAAATTTTCTCAAGAGTCTCAAGTCATCAATCAATCAATCAATCAATCAACTAGACATTTATATAGCGCGCTCTTCAAGGCAACTATTCAGAGGCGCTCCCAGCTCAACCTCGACAAAAGAGAACAGTCTTAAGAGCAGAGAAGAAAGAGCTGGACGAGTCTCGAGGAAGAGACCACAGTTCAACAGGAAGGCAATTCCAGATAGTGGGACCGACAACGGAGAATGCTCGCTGTTGCATGGTTGCAGTGCGAGCGAAAGGAACATGTAAGTCATCAGTGCTCGAAATGGAAAATTTTACGAAACGGAACGCTAGTCAAAGATATGGGAGCATTCACGTTAATTTCATAGCATTTTCCACAATAATTCATTTGACGAACCGGAACGGCGTTCCGGTGCGTTCCGGTCCATTTCGAGCACTGTAAGTCATACAAACTTGCAATTAAAATATGGTTACAGGAGTGCATTACATGATATGATGTTTTGTCCCTAGTTTATACAAGTGTGCATTTATGACTATTTCATACTGTATTGTATTTTTATTGTATTTTTATTTTGGTGACCAAACATTGCAAGGATAAACAAAACATATAATGCTTAAAATCAGTTAACATAATCTGGCTATACAAGAGGCCCAAAAGGGGTCATAAACCCTGCTACCTGGGCCACCTGAGTAGTAATACAATTAGATGAAACACAGTCGATCTAACATCATTAGATATGCAGTGGTAACAGTGATCACAAGTATACACGTATCAACTACGTCTTCACAGGCGCCTACAAGCTCATACATAACCTCATAAAAGATTACAGCGTCGTTTTCTGCAGAAGACCCCAAAGGTTTCATTGATTTTGTACCATGACTCAACTGGAAGAGAAGCCATACCACCCTCTTAAGATATGAAATCAAGTCCATACAGCCACCATGTAACATGGAAGCTTCACCATGGTTCTCATTCTGGAACAGGCTTACAAAATTGGACGCACACCCCTCCCGTCCCTCTCAACACCCATCCGTAATTTTCTGAAAGAACGCTGTGATGCAAAGCTTCTTTTTAGGTGGAGATTTTTCGCGAATATCGTGTTTTTCTTGTCAATCATAACTCATTACCGACATTGTAACAACACTGCAATGATATTCCGCCTTACCAGTGCTCGTAAACCAACGACCGTCGTAAACAAATAGTATGGCCGCTTTCCCGCTTCGCTACCATTGATATAAATAAGAAAATTGAAACAGGTGCCATAGATAGAGTAGTTACAAATTTCAATTCTCGTCATTAAACTGTTGAAGGTTTGGATGGGCTTTGTAGTCAACACTGAAAAAACAGTGTGATCATCATACTCATAGGCTAGCTGCATATTTACTTAAGTCAAACCACATTTAGTCAACAGCAACATATCTGTGTCACTTAGTCAACACAACATGACAAGCGAAACGAATCACAATAATATTATGGCGTAAGGCTTCCAAATTTGCCCAGGAATCATTTCCATACTTTACAAAGGAGCCGTGGAATGTGAAGATTGCGCACAGAAGAACCGCTCAACTATTTCATCAGGCAGATACCAACCCCAGGTGGGCCAGAACATTCATGCAGCAGCCTCTTATCCCATGACTGACATATGCACAACCTTTCACTCAATCCACACCTAGTCAGTAACTGAGGAGTCTTACCCGTACGTACGTGTGTTGACGCCAGTGTATCCGTTCGTTCGTCGTTCCTTCGAGTTGATACATTATGCTCTGGATTCATCTGAGTTTCGATCAGCTTCCTGGAGTAGCGCAGCGTGTGGCTGCTCGTGAGTGAGCATCGTGTGGCTGCTCGTGAGTGAGCATCGTGTGGCTGCTCGTGAGTGAGCATCGTGTGGCTGCTCGTGAGTGAGCGTCGTGTAGCCGTATATATAGGCTCTGTGTTTCCGATTCTGCTTCTCTCGGCCGAGTTGGTCTTTTTGTCGGATTGCAGGAATAGGAGCGATTGTTATTCTTCGGAGTTATAGCGAATTTGTCGTTGCTTTGCGAGTTTCGTTTCCTCTGTTGTGTGGTCGAGTCGAGTTGAGTTTCCTGGGAGGAGTGCGTATTGCTGCTTTCGTTCGTGTGTGGTGCACGGCTGCCGAGATTCCTGGGAGGAGTGCGTATAGGTGCTTTCCTTTCGCGTGAGGTGCGCGACTGTTTTGTGTCCTGGGAGGAGTGCGTATAGGTGCTTTCCTTTCGCGTGAGGTGCGCGACTGTTTTGTTTCCTGGGAGGAGTGCGTATAGGTGCTTTCCTTTCGCTTGAGGTGCGCGACTGTTTTGTTTCCTGGGAGGAGTGCGTATAGGTGCTTTCCTTTCGCGTGAGGTGCGCGACTGTTTTGTTTCCTGGGAGGAGTGCGTATAGGTGCTTTCCTTTCGCTTGAGGTGCGCGACTGTTTTGTTTCCTGGGAGGAGTGCGTATAGGTGCTTTCCTTTCGCGTGAGGTGCGCGACTGTTTTGTTTCCTGGGAGGAGTGCGTATAGGTGCTTTCCTTTCGCGTGAGGTGCGCGACTGTTTTGTGTCCTGGGAGGAGTGCGTATAGGTGCTTTCCTTTCGCGTGAGGTGCGCGACTGTTTTGTTTCCTGGGAGGAGTGCGTATAGGTGCTTTCCTTTCGCGTGAGGTGCGCGACTGTTTTGTTTCCTGGGAGGAGTGCGTATAGGTGCTTTCCTTTCGCGTGAGGTGCGCGACTGTTTTGTGTCCTGGGAGGAGTGCGTATAGGTGCTTTCCTTTCGCGTGAGGTGCGCGACTGTTTTGTTTCCTGGGAGGAGTGCGTATAGCTGCTTTCCTTTCGCGTGAGGTGCGCGACTGTTTTGTTTCCTGGGAGGAGTGCGTGCAGCCGCTTTCGTTACGTGTGTGGTGCGCGGCTGCTGAGTTTACTGGAGGAGGGCAGCATGTGCTTGGCAAGACTTTATCCTCTGAATTCGACGAGAGTTGTTTTTTTTAATGCCCGACTGTAGGCTTACGGGGTAGGAGTATACGTTATCCATTTCTGTATAGGTTTTCCGGTTCTGTCACCCACTGAAGTCTGGCAGGCGATGTAGTCAAGCAAAACGATCAGTAATCCCACTTAGGCGTGGCAGATGGTCACACAAGAAGTCAGTCATAGAGGTGAAGCAGAAGCTGCAGACGGTCGCACAAGCAGTGGCCTCTCTACTGGCGCTCAACTCGCGCCTTCTTCAGAAATTTGGTCATTCGTGCACGTGTAACAGCAGAGCGACGGGATGCTGCAGCAGAAGCCTTGCGACGGTCGATGTGGGTTTCCTTGTTGTCTCCATCAGGTGACTCCCTGCGAAACAGGCTTCTCAGCGGACCTAGGAAGCATGAGCAGCAGTCTGCGATGTCGGTCTCTTGTCCCTCGGGCCTTGGCGGAGTTTCTCGGGTCTTTTTCCTCGCTGGGATGGTCTTGTATTCGTTCTTCTCAGACCAAGACAACCGTGACCCTGAGCTCGGTCTTGATGATTTGTCCTCGTCATCAACTGGAGCCTGTTTCATCATCTCTCCGCTCAGGCTGATGTTCTTCTTCTCCTCCTCGTCCTCCTCCTCCTCTTCCTCCATGTCAAGTGCTTTGACAGGATGCGATGTCAAGTCGAGCACTGGTCGAGATCTGGTGAGGGCAACACTGCGAGGCTCTTCCTCCTCGTCTTCCTCCTCCTCCTCCTCCTCCTCCTCGTCCTCGTCCTCCAATGCAGGCGGTTTGACAGGATGTAATGTCAAGTTGAGCACTGGTCGAGATCTGGTGAGGGCAACACTGCGAGGCTCTTCCTCCTCGTCTTCCTCCTCCACCTCCTTCTCCTGCTTACCAGGATCGACTTCAAAAGTCATGAGACCTAGGGCTGCTGTTGGTCTCGAGTGCGACGAAGTTTCTCCAGAAGATGTTGCTCCAAGTTCTTCGTCAGCCCTCAGTTCATCCTCAGCCCTCATTTCATCCTCCTCCTGCTGCCTGCCAGGATCAACGACTTCAAAAGTCATGAGACCTAGGGCTGCTGTTGGTCTCGAGTGCGACGAAGTGGCTCCAGGTGATATGGCTCCAATCTCTTCGTCATCAGCACTCACTTCGTCCAGATCTTCCTCTGCCGCTCTCTCTGGGACTGGACTGGTGAGATCCATCCGCGAAGGGGAAGGCTTTGGTGGACGCCTGATGATCGGAACAGGCAGACGGTCGACGGCAGCAACAGGCGGTGCCATACGGAAGCATCGCCTAAACCATCTCCTGAAAGATGCATCCTGTGATGTTGAGTCGATAGCTGGAGTGCTGCTGGTTGTTGTTTCTTCAGCAGCATTTTGCTCTGCAGCTCCGACTGTATGGATGCCTGGCCTCCTCGGCCACCTGCTGGTCCTCCCAGCGCTTGTTCCGTGGCTCGTTGGAGGGCAGACGGTTGACGGTTTCGCAGCCGTTGTAACTTCACCGTCTTCCTCAACAACTTCGGAGCTTGGTTGGACGCGGTTCGATCCTCGAACCTTTGAAAGGCGCTTCCTCAGCGCAATGCAACAGCCGGACGCAGCAGAACCTCGATCGCTTGCCTCTGTTGAGACGATGGCGACATTGGGATCTGCAGACACCGGACTGCTCGGGTCTCCCGAAGGGCCAACAAAACTGCGACGCAACCGACGCATCCTACACTCGTGTGTACTCCACACACACACACTACTGTTGCTGGCTAGGCCAACTGTTGTAGAGAACAATGAAGAAGAAAATATACTCCTCGTAAAAAGGCAGAATCTCGTAAAAAGATACCTGTGCAAAACCGCAGACGTAACGAACGAAATAAACGATAGAACGACAAGAAGCAGTCCAACTAATCCTCGAAATAGCAGCGAAATATCTCCGAAAAGACTCAAAGAACCAACTCAGAGAGCAGATCACAAGGGAAAGGCTTTACGCAGTGAGGCGGCGTAATCTGCGACGTTACCATGGCAACGACAATAGTCGCCGGAAATAACGGCGTGTAAACAGTAAACATTGCTATATGTCTATGTCTTATAGAATTAATTGGCGTAGTCATTGCAAGATATTTAAATGATGATGATGATGATGATGATGACGACGATCAGGAGCGAAGTATTGGCTACGAGATGAATTGTGTGCGTTTATAGGCCTATATATACGATTCTGCGGGTTTTGGCCTTGCAATTAATTAACTGTATATTGACAAGAACAAGATTAATGTTAATAGGCCTAACCTTAAAAGTTGCAGTATTATTATTAGTAGTAGTATTAATAGGAGTAGTAGTAGTAGTAGTAGTAATAATAATAGTAGTGGTAGTAGGCCTGGTAGTAGTGATGGTAGTAGTAGTTGCATCGTGGTCCATGGACATTTCCTTAATCCAAACTTGCGAATTTCTATTGGGAAACATTCTCCAAAAATGTTCTAGACCCTCTAGCGAACGTTCTACCTCTCCTATGATTCAGATTTGCTGACTTTGCCCGTAATTATGCTTTGATTAAATAAACAAATAATGAAATTACCAAATGATAATAGCTGATCAGCTGATGCGATGCTTTATTAGATCTGCTGTATGAGGAAATAAAGAAGAAAGACAAAACCAATTAACGAAACTATAATATGAAAGAACAAACGAACGGGGAAAGAAAGAATTAATAATGTATTAATGAGTCATACATGTATAAGAAAGAAAACGATGATCGACTGAGTTAGCGAACTTAAGCGTGACTGTCGAAGGCGGCTTTGCGTCAAGCGACGTCGATTGTAGTAGACGAGTTTTGGTGGGGGGGGGGTGATGACCGTGATGGCCGCAGGTCTTCGACATGACCCACCGTGTATCGTAAAGTAAACGTCGTTGAATGCAGGCTCATTAAGGATAGTGACGGCGCCATATGAATGTCCTCAACCGTACCATGTAATTCGCCCTCTCTATAGCCGTGTATACCACTTGATGAAACGAGCAACCGGTAGCCGATTGGTTCACCGTCCGCCTTGCTATGCAGAGACTACGGGTTCGAGCCTCCTACCTCTGAGTAGAGACTCTAGCATGTCCTTCACTCGCAATTACTCAGCGCCATCGATTGATGCTTGGTCATTAGATAGTAGCGCTTAATAAACGCGTAATAATACTTGCCGCCTTCCGAAAGAACGACATATATATATACTCTGTGGTATATATATATAGAACTGCTGACAGGATACATAATATATTTTATATATACAATAGGTCTATAACTATGTATATATATATATATATATATATATATTACATATCGCACACACACATTTATTTATTTATTTATTTATTTATTTATTTATTTATCTATTTATTTATTTATTTATTTATTTATTTATTACATATCACGAGCCTTTCAGTGGTTGGGCCCCACGTGGAATAACCTCCCTTCCGATCTGATTGTCCTCTGAACTATGGACTCTGCATACACCATGCTCCAAGCATCTGAAAACTGTTCTTTATCGCCGGAGTTGGGCTGGGAGCACCTCTGAGTAAGTATCTTTGCGTGCGCTATATAAGTCCTCTGGATGAAAGAATGAATGAAATGGATGAATGAATGCATGAATGAATGAAATGATTCAAGAATGTTTTCAAGTAAGTTTACTATCAGTAGGCCATCAAAAGTATTAGCGAAAGTATAGGATATCATAGTATCTTTTAACTCGATTTCAAAACGCCGGCAAAAACTTGCGCAAGTCGCACTGAAATGGAAATAGACGACTTTCCGTCCAGTGCCCAATAGACTTGAATAGAGAATCTTTTGAATAAAAGATCATCCAATGTTAACTTGGGACAGACTCGACAGACTTGACTTGACGAGGAAGTACAATACGAATTAATTGGGGTTTTCTTTGACTATAGATAGGATCCAGTAGAGAAATTATCAACTTGAGTAATCGTGCATCGTAATCGTAAACTAGAAATTTATAAAGCGCTACTCTAAAGCTAAGCGCAGAGCATCAGCTTATTCACGAGCGCTGCGTCGAGTCAGAGGGTTTGTCTAGACTCTAGAGATGTGGTGGGAAGACCTGAGTCCGGTTGCCTGAGAGAGGAGGTAGAGGCGCTGCTGTTGACTTGAGGGCAGAGTAGCGAACACGACTGATTATTATTCGAATGTGCAAAACCTTGAAAGTGATAGTTAAGCTTATAAGATAAATTATCCCAATTGAGACGACTGGCCAGATATAGGACTATATAGCATGAGTTTAACAACTATACAGTGTCTCAGACTTTACGTCAGAATTTCTGCTTCTTCTTCTTCTTCTTCTTCTTCTTCTTCTTCTTCCTCCTCTTCCTCTTCCTCTTCCTCTTCCTCTTCCTCTTCCTCTTCTTCTTCTTCTTCTTCTTCTTCTTCTTCTTCTTCTTCTTCTTCTTCTTCTTCTTCTTTATGTTCTCTGCTCACCGGCAGGTTCGTATGACCAATGACGCCATCGTTCTCTGCATCCTATTCACTTCCTCTTTTCAGTATATATAGCCAAAACATCAGAATTCAACATCTGATGTGACATTTTAAAAAATGACAAGAGAGACAGAGGCACGGACATGGAGACAGCCAAACGCACAGACATAGAAACAATCAACACAGTAGCCTCTGAGAGGCTCTAAGGGGCGCTGTATAAATGTTTCATTACATTACATTACATGACGATGATGAGTTCTCTGCCCGAAGGTAGGTTCATTGGCTTTATGCCACCAGGGGATGAGTTAGGTGGTTTCCCGTTGCCTTCCTCACAGAGAATTGTGGGTGAGGAACTTGTCCAAGATCGCTACGCAATGGCTTGAGGTATAGAATTACCGGGGGTACTTGTGTTTTTTATCCGACCACAACAAATTATTGATTGCTAATATTAGGCCCATCTAGTGTAATTAAAACATAGGGTTTTATTCGTCCCAGTTTTATATATTTCTAATCGTTTTATACAGAAATAACAATTTGTTGTTTGGCTCATCACGATAGGGCCTAATATTTAGCGCTGTGTCTTGCGTTGAAAAAGTTTGAAATCTGCGCTCGATTCCCCTAGGCCCCAGGGCTACTTGCCAAATCACCATCACCAGTAGGCCTAAGCGAATGCGGAAACACGTCATGTGATGAAATCTGCTGGTTCTTATTGGCCACCGATTCCAGATCATTGAATGTGTGTCTAAAGCTCCCGATGCAATTTTGTCATTGTCTACGTCATTCGTTTGTTCTTGACCGATTTCTGTTTTCGTATACGCCTATAGATCCTAGCTTAATAGTGTTTCCATGGCAATATGCATAAACATGAGCTTCTATATCATTATACAGGCGCCTAGGCTTTCTACATAGTCTAGCGTAATATCATAGACGCTTGTACAATAATAGGTTTCCATGGCAATATGCATAAACATGAGCTTCTATATCATTATACAGGCGCCTATGTTTTTTCTTAGTTTAACCTGGGATTAAGATTACTAAATCTTAATCCCAGGTTTAACATATCGTATCGTATTTGGAGATTTGTATAGCGCCGTTCACAGTTGAGGCTATTTAGTGGCGCTCCCAGTGCGAAGGCCTCGACGGAAGAAAAAGGTTTCAAGCACTACACGGAAAGGGATGTATGAAGAGATCTAGTAAGTAAGATAACCTGTAGAGAGGAAGGAATTCGGCATTCGACAGGGAGGGTCCCATGTTGGCAAAAGATCTACTAAGATCGTAGACGCCTTTATAATAGCGTGTTCATGGTAATATGCATAAATATTAACTTCTATATACATTAAGAAATTTCTTGCCTTAAATAAACAACGGAACGGAAAACGGGATATTAATGAGCGTAACTTGAATGGCGAATGCAGTGGCAAGTCAATTAAGGACCTTTAATGTAGACCGATATATGTTTTCAAAGATAGATCTGTAAAGGACATTTGTAATTGTAATTTATAAGTCCTATCGAGCCAGCGTCTAGATCGCCAAAACCAAATCGTAACCAGAAGATCAAGTTGCACAATTGTAATCGTAATCTCGAGATTTCTACACAGTCCAAATGAAGCGAAGTCGCGGGAATCAGCGAATTCGCAGGCTCTCAGTTAAAATAAAATCGAAAGGCAGGCGAGGATAAAAATCGGTTCCAGGTCAAGGTTCGTTGAAAAGTCGAAACAATTTTTGAATATTTATTTCGTAAACAAATCTCATGAGATTTCATGTTTTCTTTTCAGTTGGACAGAGACAGATCGAAGAGTTTCTCCAGCACGGATCTGATCTGACGGAATCTCAGACGTTGTTGATTCTTATGAGAAATCCCTTTATTCCGATTTCCTTGACTGCGTTACGCTACGTAGCCTACCTTTAAGAGCACTCGGCGGAAAAATCCGGGGGAATTGTCCTAAGGGTGAAAAATGTCCGGAGGGAATGTCGCGGGAGTTGCCGGTCTTATTACAACAATTTCTTCTTCTTCTTCTTCTTCTTCTTCTCCTCCTTCTCCTTCTCCTTCTCCTTCTCCCTCTCCCTCTCCTTCTCCTTCTCCTCCTCCTCCTCCTCCTCCTCCTCCTTCTTCTTCTTCTTCTTCTTCTTCTTCTTCTTCTTCTTCTTCTCGTCCTCGTCATCATCTTTCTATATTATGATCGTACACTGTCTGTGGAGAGATCAAACGGCGGGGAAGAGCACTGGCCATCCGCCCTCATGTGCCGAGGTTAAGAAAATGAAGTCGCTAACACTTCATATCCATAGCTGACTCTCAAGCTAGCTTAAAGGACTGCTGTTCGTCTCCTCCTCTTCCTCCTACTTCCTCTGTTCCTTTTCTTCTCCTCCTCCTTCTTTCTGTCCTACCCCTCCTCTTCTCTTCCCCCTTCTCCTCCGTCTTCCTCTGCTTCTTCGTCTTCTTCTTTCTTTTCTCTTGTTCCTTCTTATCCTTCCCTCCTTTTCTTCTCCTCCTCGTCCTCCTCCTAATTCTTCGTCTCCTCCTACTTCTTCTTCTCCTACTCCTTCCTACTTTTCCTCTTCCTACTTCTTCTCCTCTTCCTCGTCGTCATCGTCTTATTCTTATCCTTATCCTCTTGCTTTTTCTTCTTTTCCCTCTTCTTCTAACTTAAACATTCTGCATTCATATTTGTCAGGAAATGATCTGTCATCTAAGAAATGTTCTCATAAATATTCAGTTAATGTACGATAACGTTGGAGCGTTCTCCATTCGGTCTGTCGCATCAGCTGACTGAGAGTTCTGGAAAGGCCAAGCAAGGAGGTAGGACTCTGATTACGTAGTCGGTCAAGAAGTGCTTGTATGTAACTACGTATGTATTTATGTATGTATGTATATATGTTTGTTTATTTGTTTTTATCAAGCCACTTAATATAGCACCTTTTAAGTCGGCACAAAGGCGCTGCACGTATGACTATCTAACAGTAATTCATCTGGATATTTAAGTGCATTTTAAGACATTTTGGAAATATTTTATGAACAGAGCTAAAGGCAACAGCAAGCTGGGCGTCCAAGCCGAAATTTTTCTAAGGGGGACTAAGATGTCTAGGGGGCAGAATTTTCTAGGGGGCAAATTTTTTGTAGGGGAAGCAAAATGACGTTTTTGCATAGACTAGCTGACTTACCTAAATAATTAAGTGTTTTTTAGTATTGAAAATCGTTTTGGACTGTTGGAATAATCATAATAATCAAAAGATTTTATTTTTTAAATACTTTAAAAATCCAAGGGGCCCCTTGCCCTCTCCGGACGCCCATGACAGCACGTATGTAAAGCTGAAGACTTGCTACTGGAGGAAGATCCGAGCCATGATAGGATACAATGGGCTTGAGTTTATATACGGAAACGAGGCACCTGCATATCTCCATTATAGACAGGTAGGCCTACCGGAGCAGAGGGTAAAAAGCTTCATAGTGTCCATTCGAAACAGCAGGACCATATTCATGACAAGGATAACGAAGTCACATATTTTGTGTCAGCAACATTATTTGTTCAGTGATGAAACCAAACACGCTGGCCCCTACTGTTGAATACAAATTTTTATAGTCGAACAAAGTTAACTTCCCAATCCACTTTCAAAACCGGTTCCTAGGTATTATGCTACTCTTGATGATGTAGGCCTAAGTATTTACTTAGCGCTTTTTAAAGTGAACTTTAACCTATTTAATGCTAGCAACTACATTATATCGTTCGTTCCTTATAGTTCATTTCTGATAGATCTAGCCATACTAGGCTAGTGAAGCATTCTGGTATTAATCTAGAGGCGCTATATTAAAGCTGGGTTGTCAAAACGATTCCCGTTCATTGCATGATCAATAGGCCTACTTCTGCAAAATGTTGTAATATGGTACAATTTTAAAGAAATTCATATGGATCGTATGCATTAAAACGTTTTGCTGAAGGTCATCATGAAGTTTAACATAAAAAGTCTCTGAGGTTTTGTCTGGCGACCTATATTTCTGGTTCAATGGTGGCTAAAGGTAAGAACTGCGACGTTCCACGGCAATGGAAGCCTAGATTATGGTTACTCGACTTGAAACTGCGACACTAAGAGTACGCTGGCGTAGGCTCCCTACATAAATTTGGCATATGGATGAAGTGCTTTTTAAAGCGAAATTTAATCTATTTAATGCTAGCAACAACATTATATCGTTCCTTATAGTTCATTTCTGATAGATCTAGATTCTAGAAACTGCTACACTAAGAGTACGCAGGCGTAGGCTCCCTACATAAATTTGGCATATGCTAATCAGCCCAAACAAAATATCTTGACGGGTTGTATACCTTGAATGCGTTGCCTAATTATTAATTTTGCGCAATACATTATACATGCAGTATATGTACATTGCGTAAAATTAACGTGTATACGTTTATGTATGTATGTATAATTGTATATTTATGTGTTAGGTTCTTAATCTGTATACGCGCTCGTGAATAGGCTGGTGCCCTGCGCATGGCCTTCGAGTGGCGCTTTAGAAATTTGGAGATTACGAAACATGGCCACCAAGTATCAGAATTCGAATTCTGACGCGGAGCTGAGAAGTGATGTGATGGCACGACCTCAGAAGATACATCTGAGAGAGTACAGCTATAAACTGTTATAAAATTCTAATCAATGAAGAATATTCGCACCTCACAGCATTCGAAACGTCATGCGACGACCCAGAGGAGGAACCAAGCGGATGTATACGTCTCATAGACCTGATGAGCTGATGTTTTCTTATGTTTTCTGTTTGTTTTTCATGATGTGCCACTCCTAGTGGTTCGCTTCGCCTCTTCCACTTAATTTCGAAGGTTGAAGCATCTCCTGCAGCGGATAATGCAGTGGAACAGCTTGTGCAATTCAAGAACACGCACTCTGCATGACTCTAGCCACCTCCGTAACTTCTTTCGCTGTGATACTTTGTGAAATTGTTAGCACCTGGAGTGTTAGGGTATAGAAACGTTATAAAACATGCATGCATGCATACATACAAGAATACAAACATACATACTTGCATTTATACATGATACATAATACATAATACATACATACATACATACATACATACATACATACATACATACATACATACATAGTTACATACATACATACATACATACATGTGCATGCATCAACAAGCAGACAGCAATAATTAATTAATTAAATTGAAACTACAAGGAACATCTCTCAAACGCTCTCAAATCTAATGTCAATTAAATATTTATTTTGTTTGTTTAAATATTTATTTTATTTATTTAAATATTGATTCTACACCAGCTTAGCATGCAGAAGCGAAATGTATTGCCCCTCCAGCACGTATACGTACTAGCATCCATGCGTGGTGGGCAAACAATTATTATTCTAATACATATTGTCATAGTTAGCCGCCACTCATGTGACAATTTGATAACACGGTTCAAATTCAGAGTTGCGAACTTTGCACGATTAGAATATGCTTTAAATTGATAAGTAAGCGCAGTTTCTTTCAATGGAGTATTGTATCGAGTTGTGGTCGCCAGCTGCCTTTTTTCTAGTTTTTTACTTCCTTATGAAATTGGCATTTCGTTTTTGTCGTAAGAAAATATGTTGTTGCATTGATGTTCTCGTATTCAGCTATCCACCAAAAGCAGGGCCGCATTAAGACTAGTGCGGGCCCGGGTGCTGTGACTGGCAAATTTCATCACAGAAAAATTTGATGACCTTTTTGGGAATTTTTTATGACCTTTTTGGGGAATTCTTTTTACACAAACTTTGATGACCTTTTTGGGAATTTGTTCTTACATTAAAATTTTTATGTAGGCCCCTACTTCCGAAAATGCGGGCCCCAAAATCTGCGGGCCCGGATGCTGCAGCACCCTTAGCACCCCCTTAATGCGGGCCTGACCAAAAGTTACTTCAAGAGAATGGCAAGTCTTGGAGTAGCTGAGCGAGTATTATCTTACGTTGGCTTACCCTACCTTGCCTACCTTACCTTAATTCAAAGAAACAAAATGGTAACCAAACAATAAGAAAACAATTATTTACCTTCATGTGTTTACCGGTGCGCTAGTTACCTTAATGCAGAACAATGAATCGAACAGTTGCAAAGATCGGCAAGTAATTCCAGACTTTTGCACGACATCGTAGATGTTTCAAGTACTTAGGTTTCAAATACTTATGTTTCAAGTACTTATGTGCGGCCACGAAGAGAAGAGGCGACGTCCAGAGGGTAGTCTTTCTCGCCCGCCAGATGTCGTCTGTGTACAGCGCGGCCGCTGTCATATACTAGACTCTGCCTCTGCTAAGTTTCGAGTACTTAGGTTTCAAGTACAAGTGTAAGTACAAGTACTTAGGTTATAATACAAGTGCGCGTGGCTACCCCAATAAAAAAAGAGATTTGTTTCTGTAAGAGTTAATTCTAAATCAACGACTTATTTCCTGTATTTTCATACATGGTCAAACGTTGGACTCTTTTGAAACGGTTACTGGTCTCCAGTGGATCGTGGGTTGTAGGCTATTCGTTAACCTTAGTACCAGCTCCGACACAAAATTCCACACCGCACCGCAATTCTTGTACGATCTCTAACCCAAATTCCGGAAAACATTATAAGTTACTGCATTTGATCACCTAGTTCTGGTATTGCCACAGGGGCGGATCCAGGGGGGGCAATCCGGCCATGCTCCCCTCATTTGATATTTACACAGGACGTGGCCCCCGTCACGAAGTAGACGAGTAAAAGGACGAAATAATGACCCCCAATTAAATATTTACACAGGACGTCAGAGGACGTGGCGCCCGCCCGTAGACGTAGACGAGTAAAATGGCGAAATTTAGTAATAAGACTAAAAATTTATCTGTAGAGTAGGCCTAATGGAGTAATGACTAAAAAAAGTCATCAATTTTTTTCGGAGATGAATTCATAAGAAATTTTCGTTGGTATGTATTATTTTGCCCGCCCCCCGCCCCTGATAAACCTTCTGGATCCGCCCCCTGTATTGCAATGTACTTCTGAATTCGTCAACGGAACAATGACCTAAAAGATAACTCGTGCTATGGCGCTAGTCGCTTATAGCGTGAAACACAACAATTCACTGCGTATACCTGCCACTTAAAGTAACAAGCCGTAATTCGTATGACAGGCAAAATGAAAAACGTATTATCTACTATCACACACCTGTGTTCCTCTTCACTGATCGCCTGCGTATTGGCCGGCATGGCCTGCAGGAATTCCTCGAAGTTCAGCGATCCGTCGCAGTCCAGATCATTGGCACGCATGATGCCCTATAAAATAACAACATCTACACATAATCATATCACCATATCACCATGTCGGTCATCAAATTCGGATGCATACATAGTACAGTTAAAAATCACTGATTTTTGAATTAATCAATGGTGTTGAATATCGTTGAGGCAAGTGATGAGTGTTTGCCTATAGATGGTCTGTATAAATTCCCAGATAGACGGGAATGCATGGCAGCACTAAGGAAGATACAAATTAAGACAATTATGCCAAATAAACACTATTAGCATAAATAAGTTTCATACCGACATCTTTTATTTCTGTTACGCTGTAATAGCAAAATTGTATAGCGCAGGAATGTACGCCTACCGAGAGGCGCTTAAGGTGTGCAACTATCGCGGCAAAATGACTGACTTAAGATCGGTAGACGCGATATTCTTGCCTTCTAAGTTAGGGCCCTAGCTAGTACTGCACGGGGATTAGTCTGCTAATTAGTCTGCTAGACCCTGCTACAGCACGATAGTTTGAAGATTTTCACGGTGAAAGACCAACAGTTGCAACAGTCTTTTCTTACCCATTACCTCGCACAGCTCGTCTAGTTTCATTTGAATTTCTATCATCTTTATAAGGCCTACTAGCGCCGATGTTAGAACTTAATACGAGCGCTGATGTTAAAGCTTCATTTGGACCTACAAGGACAGCATTCGAAGCGCCAGTCATTCCGAGTTTTGCTTGGCGAATCTCATTCACTTTGGCAAATAAGTTCGTCATTTGCAGAATTTGCTCCAAAATTTTTATGAGTTCAGACGACTAACGTATCCGATTCTGCTTTCTGGAGTTATTTATTTCTTAAGTCTTCTATGGATTTTATGCATTACTAGTGTCAATCGGAGGCCTTCAAACGGTTTTTGTCCGACCGATAGCAGAAGCAAATCGACTGTCATGGTGTGACCTCCCGGATTCAGGCCTGGCACTGTAACTGACCCAACAACTTGACTCTTGCAGGTATATGTCGATGAGTCTCTCCTGATACATTTTTTGTAAGGCTCAGAGACATTTCTTAGATGCACATTACATGATCGCTTCTTTCCAGTCTATTCCCTACTTCATCGATCAGTGTAGGCCTACGTAGATTTCCGAGTAGCGAACAAAGGAATAAAAATAAAGCAGCAAAAAACGGGCGAGGAAGGCTTAGCAGTTAATCAGCAGTTATCAGAAGAGATGATGCATCTTCAAATCCCCTGCCTCCGTATCTGTATCGCTTTCCCTTTTATTTCGCTTTACCCGTCCGTCTTGTTAGCTCAGCTGCACGATCGTGGCACAGGTGGCCGATGCTGCTACAGTACTGGAGCATCCCAATCCTCACGAGGCCCTAGATACGCGCAACAATGACCTCATATACTATATATATATATATATATATATATATATATATATATATATATATATATTATCAGTCGATCGTGTCTTGAGGCTTCATCCACACACGCATGACTGTCTCTGTTACTCGAGGGTCCAGCAGTGTTTACAAAATATATATTAATCGCTAAATGGTCGAATTCACTTCAAGAAAACAGCAGCGCCAGAGAAACGAGTGGCATGTTCATATGTTCATATCTGATATGCGATGTGTCTGATATGATGATCGATACGAGATCGATGAACATCGGACCCCCATTTTCCAGAATAATTATGACATATATTTTCGTAAGAATCAATTCTCTTCAATTGGCTGGAATTCATTCGACTGTTAAAACTCATTCGTCGCTTCCAAATTCCTTTCTTCGTTCATCATTTCAGCTCTGCACGCCCCTTTAATTTTACTACATTTCTATAGTGCCGTAATAGTAGCCCCACCCCTCCCCCTTATAAACTGCACAAGGCGTCAGTTGATGGCGCACAACCCATATACAACATCCGGTCAGTTCGAAGAGATCAGTCAGATCATCCATAGATAAATTGATAGGTTGATTTCTAGTTTTGCAAGAAATTCAGAAACCACAATAACGAAATATGAACAGCTGTCTGGTAACTTCTATCTTATACAGCACCGTGTGATCTAAACATGTATACGTTTAATACACTTGAAATGCAGGTGAGTTGATCAACAGAATCGCAAGCATACAGCACATGCAGAGGATCACGGCGCAGAGTCTGGAATACGGAGAAGAAGCCGTCATCTGCGACAAAGTTGAATACGGACCTCGCCAGCAAGATTTATGGACTACTAGGCAGTGAAACGAAAAGAAACTTAGATAATAATCTTGTTGAATTTTACACGGAGTCTGACTTATGGCGAACTGTCATTTTTTCGCGAGAAATCATAAAGAAAAATAAGGTAATAATTCTATCACATACAACAGAAATAGAACCGCACAAAGACAGACATGGTGCAGATACACAGACAGTTAGAGACACATGTTAGATGTTAGATGACGTCTTGACTCTTGAACAAAGCGAAAGAAAAGCAGACAAAGATCGGTTTGAAGAAAATCTCCTGTTGGTCGAACTGGAGATTTTTTCAATCCGGCCTTTGTCTGTCTAACTGGAGTTTTTCTTAAATGTATACGACCTTTGTCTGGCTTTCTTTTCTTTAGTTCAAGAGCGTGTCATCTAACATCAAACGTGTGCCTCTAACTGTCTGTCTATCTGCACCACTGTCTGCCTCTTTGTGCATCTGTTTTGTCTGTCTGTCTGTCTGTCTGTCTGTGTGCATGTCTTATTGACCGTTTGTCCGGCTGTCTCAGTGTCTGTCACTGAGAAATTATACTTCGGAAGAACATCAAACGGAAGTAGCTGCTCTTGTCATCCTCGATATCGACAATTCGCGGCTTGTTTGAAACTTTAAACGTGTTTACATAGTTTGATAGACAAAGAGGAACGCACAGGCACACATAGGCAGACAAACAGCAAGTGACCGAAAGACGGAGTCTGAGACGCAGAAAAAGGGAGAGTTATTGGTAGAAATAGCAGACTCGCATGCTAAATACGTGTGCGTAGGCATAAATAGGCGTGTGCGTGTGTGCGCGCGTCGATAATAGACTACATATTGTATTGTATTGTATTGTATTGTATCTAAACATTTATAAAGCGCCTCTCACAGTATACGCTAATCAGAGGCGCTCCCAGTGCGAAAGACCCA
Organism: Allolobophora icterica; assembly: GCA_963556255.1. Taxonomy (NCBI): domain Eukaryota; kingdom Metazoa; phylum Annelida; class Clitellata; order Crassiclitellata; family Lumbricidae; genus Allolobophora; species Allolobophora icterica. The sequence goes on along the minus strand of OY744604.1, from coordinate 61,251,050 downwards.
GTGAATAGAAAGAGGTTTTAAGACAGCGGAACGAGGCACTTGGGCCACCAGCCAACAAAGAGGCACGTGTCAATGGAGGAAGTTGATTCCATAGAGCAGGACCAATGCAAGTCTGGCTTAAATATATATATATATATATATATATATATATATATATATATAAACATACGTTAAGTCCACATATACATATACATATACATACATAATACATACATATATATACATATATATACATATATATATAAACATACGTTAAGTCCACATATACATAGAGGACATGCATATGAATGGCGTCGTTTAATTGACATGAACGTCTCGTGCGTATGTGCGTAAGTACGTCTGCACCGAATGTCGATGATGGAGCCGGCAGATGCTGATGTTGTTGACAGCGACGGTGAGGGGGTTGGAAGGATGAAGAGGGGAGGAGGTAACAGCAGCAGCAGCAGCAGCAGCAGCAACATGGATGCTGCGTGTATCGGAAGCGACTGTCGCCGTCAAATAAATGATGGAGTCTCCGGAGAGTTCCAAAAGATTATGTCGATGGAGTGGAGCGTCGAAGAATTAGAGTTAAGTACAGTTGATGACAGGAGCTCCAGAGTGATGATGACGATTATGATGGTGATGATGGTGACGACGATTATGATGATGACTCGAGACGCTGAATTGCTGCTGTCAAAGCTTAAGATGCTGATGATGATGATGTCGCTGGGCGGCGATTATGAAGACGATGATATTGATGCATGTTCCTGTTGTCGTTGTTGCTCCGTTGCTCCACGGTGATTACATGGTGATGATATGATGTTGATCACAACACCAATGATGATAGGACACAATGAGTATACGACCATGATGATGGCCATGAAGCGGCAATTCAGACGATGACAATCGTTACACTTGTGCAGTTGGAGTAGAAAATTCGGATATCACAGTACAATGTAAGACTGCCAAATGATCAAATTCAGGCTGGGAGAGGTCAAGCCAAGGTCACTAGTGTGACACTAAGGTGTAAAATATAATATCAAGTGTTGGATTTTCGCAAGGTGGTGAAATGCAATAACGATTAAATCATTTCTGTTCATATACTTTATTGATCGCCCCAAAAAATTTATATCACAGTTTGTTAGTGGTTCATGGGTGTCAACGGGTAAACCAAAAAGGAATGGTATTGTTCCACTGGCAGAAGCAATACTGTTCGGTGATCGTGATAAGGCGCAGCCTACTACTACTTGCAGTAGTCACACGACAGGGCTCGAAGATTAGAGACTATGGATAGACGTGACCAAAGACATTAGTATAAGAAGGTGAGCATGAAGATAAGCAATAGACACGTGAATAACGGTAATGAGGAAAAGATGAGCAAGAGGAATGAGCGTAGTTGACCACCGTGATGGACTATTATTTTCATCCATCACGGTCAACGTGTGCAAGAATTTTTCTTTCAACTGGTGATCCAAATTCCTATAGGCCCATAGTATAAAGCGCCCCAATTTTTATGTATACGTCAATTTTTTGTAGCTCACGTTTGTTTTATGATCCGGATGCCCTTTCCAAACCGACATCTTTACTTGGAAATTTATACAGAAGTTATACGTATAGTCTCTCCACCAGAGGATTTTTTAAGAAATTTTCACTGGTGGGGAATTTTGAAAAAGGGCATTTTTCGCGCGTAATTTTAAGTCAAAAAGCACTGAATCAGAGAAACCTTCCTGAGCTGTGGGCCACAGGAATAATTACTAATAATTATTTATTATAATATTTTATATTATTTAATTTATTATTTAATGTCATAATTTAATTTAATATTAATTTAATATTTATTATTATTATATAATTGTCTAATAAACAAGAAACATTTACTGTAGCCATTTTCTGTTTTAACAAGTAGCCTCCTTTACCTGGATACGGTCCATTCTTCATCAGTTGAAGCTTCCTAAGAGCGCCATCTCTTCATGTCAGTATGTCACAAAGGATAAGATCATGTCGCTGAAATTGTTTCTGTAAAGTTTGGTATACATCCAAGATATCGTCCATTAATGCAGATATATCCAAATTTGTCTGTCACTCCAAGTCTTTGTGAAACCTCGAGCTTCAGCCTTCTCTTTACGGTCCCCATCTTGCTCTAGTTTATTCCACACAGCCTTGCAGCCATGAATGTTACTCCATAGGCTATCGCATCAATTGTACCTGATGCTGAGCGAAACGTACTTCATGATGTCGAGGAAACTGTTTGGCATCTTTGAGCTCAGAATGCAGGAACTTCATCTTATTCTTCGATGTACGAAAATATGTGGCTTTATGAGTTATCAAGATTTTAAGTCAAGGATGCTTCTCCCATTCCTATGATCCTATCTCTAGTTCGTTGTTGTTCTTTAATAAACTATTCAAGTCTAGTTTTATTCCTTTGTAAAAAAACACTGTATCTTTTGTTCTGAACTTTACATCGCTTAATTGATGTCAAACTTGTCGGTTAACTAGGCCTAGTTGGCAAACCTGCTTCGGTAAGTTTAATAAGTTCGTTGACACGTGTTGAAGACTTAGGCCTACTTGGCGATGGAATAGCATCCAGACTCACAAAAATCATTGACCATTGACTTGCTGCATAATTTGCTACATCATTTGTCGAGTGCCATCAGTTAGACCTAACTGTTGTTGCCTGATTGGTTGCTGGCAGACTGGTTGTAATTGTTTACTGTCGAGTTTGGCCAAATAAATCTGAAAGCTTTTGACATTTCTTAGTGCTATCCAAAAGCAAATCTGCTTTGCGTTTCTTAGTTCTTTCTGTACTCGGCATGCTTGTAATTTAACCAATATTATTCTTGCGTAAATTGGATAAATCCCAATCCCTAGAGAGTAGCTTTAACGTAACCACTAACCAAAATTCAGTTTTACGGTTTTAGTTTATGTTTAGTTTTCGCTTTAAATAAGAAATATAAATTAAAGAGATTTCACGTTTACTGTGGTTTGCATTTACAGTATATCATATGCATAAGGTCACACAAATGACAAAACAAATAATTATTTGGGACTAAAAAGGGCACAATTCACTGGTGGGGAAAAGGGCAAGGACTGGTGGGGAATTCGAGAGGGCTGGTGGGGAATTTCCCCACCAGTCAACATGTTAAAAAATGCCCTGCTCTCCACTGTTTGAACTTTGAGTAACACAGGGACGGTAATGATTGTATTTATTCAGTTGTGGTCTTTCTTTCGATGTGTTTATTCTTGCATCCAAGATAACCTACGTATTCATGAACTGAGAGCATTGTATTGTATTGTATTTACGAATTTATAAAGCGTATCCACCACTTATAATTATTGAAAGTCTCAGTGGCCGAAGTTTGGGAACCACAGATGTAGAGGTTTGCCTATAGAACATGATACAGTGTTTTCCAACCTATAGATGCTGCGGCACACAGTTGAGAAAGACATAGGCCTACGACATAGGCCGATAGCTATTTTTACAACCAAAATTGATATATTAATAGTTGCAACATTGCGGTTTGTAACAAGGAACGAAGAACTAAAGACCTAAGTGGAAGAGAAATAAGTGAAATTAAGGCCAGGCGCCGTTGACTGAATGACTTTTAGAGCTCACTATTGAGAGCCACTGCCATAATATATCTTACTGCATATTCTTTGTATCTCTGTAAGACTGAACGAATTACTCAACCAGTGCTCATTAGGCCTACTAGTCAATCAGCAAGAAAACTACCCTTCTCACTGTTTCCCCATTGACAAAATAGTTTCTTCGCCGATTTCGCTCCATCCCACAGATTTAACTTGTTGCTGCAGTCAACTAACCGTTCAGGAACGCAACATCCCCAACCGTACACGTTTACCTCGTTTCTAACCTTCAGTCCTATTCAGTTCATAGTGTGCAATGCCGGCCGAGACATTCTGCGTCAGAGCAAACCTCACTTGCGCATCCCTCCCAGGTGAGCCTACCCTGGATGTCATAGCTGCCCATCAGAAGGGCTAAGCGTACCTCGATTTGTTCGTCGGAGAGTCTGTATCCAAGGCGACGGGATGCTGTGCGCAATTCTTTGGTGCTGATCGATCCATCTCCGTTCAGATCGAACATCTTGAAGTGATCCTTGTAGAAACGAAGCTCTTCCTCCGTAAGCTGCCTTGTCTTTCTTGCTGCCATCTTTTCTGATTTTCAAACAATGACCACAGTCCTCTATAGTACTAGAATAGGCTTAATTATAGCGTCCAAATTCAGAGAGTTATTCGTGAAAATTACGATGAAGATAAATGGAAAGAAATGGAAAATTTTGATCGAGAAGGAGGTGAAGTAAGTGAAGGAAAAAAAGCAGATGGATAAGAAAGCAGAAAAAAACCAAAAAAGAATTAAAGAATTTTTTAAGATCTAATATAATATAATCAGGTGACTACCATAGCGTTGTTATCACTATGTCAAAGACGTCGGTCAATTTCGAATGAAATTGTATTAAAAATCAAACTAAAAATCATAATGCATTGGAGAGAATCAGGTTGAAATTGATCTGAAGTAGCGAAGAAGAATAAGAGACGTAGCCTACGCAGAAAGAAGAACAAAAAGAGGAGGGAAAGTGATAAAATAAGGAATGTTGGTGGTGATGATGGTGGTGGCGGTGATGATGGTGTTGGTGGTGAGGATGGTGGTGGTGGTATTTGTGATGATGGCGGTGATATTTGTGATGCTGGTGGTGGTGGTCGTGATGATTGTGGTGTTAGTGATGATGATGGCGGTGGTGATGATGATAGCGGTGGGAGTGGTGGTGGTATTTGTGATGATGGCGGTGATATTTGTGATGCTGGTGGTGGTGGTGATGATGGTGGTGGTGGTGGTGATGATGGTGTTGTTGGTGGTGATGATGATGGCGGTGGTAGTGGTGGTGGTATTTGTGATGATGGCGGTGGTATTTGTGATGCTGGTGGTATTTGTGATGTTGGTGGTGGTGATGATGGTGGTGGTGTGGTGATGATGATGATGTGGTGGTGGTGGTGGTGATGATGATGATGTGGTGATAGTGATGAAGGTGTTGGTGGTGATGATGATGGTGTTGGTGGTGATGGTGTTGTGATGTTGGTGATGGTGACGATGGTGTCGGTATTTGTGATGGTGGTGGTGTTTGTGATGATGGTGGTGGTGGTGATGATGATGATGATGTGGTGGTGGTGATGAAAATTGTTTCGAGATTTCTCCTCCACCTGCGACCCCTAGCCGACTCAGCTATAATGAGTACACCGACCGTACACTGTCGGTGGGAAGATCAGACTGCGAGGGGGAGGACTGGCAACCGGCCCTCATATGCCCTCATAAGAAAAGGGAGTCACTATAGCATTTCTTACCCATGGCTGTATCTAAAGCCAGCTTAAGGGACTGCTCTTCTTTTTGTATCTATAGTAAATGATATATAATAATTAATTAATAAGGCCTCTGTTATCTGAAGTCTTGATATGCAGACGTGTCCAAGTTGTTATGTAACATTTAAAATGAATGCAAATGTGCACGTTTTTCTATATCGACCGTATGGTCAAAAGCGGACTGAGCTCCGCTGTCAGAAAAGGTTATCTCCAGCCGTTGGTTTGAAGGCGAAAACCGGCAGCAGTTATACACTGTCTTGGCTCCAATTCTATTCATAACAGTTTGTCTGACCCAGCTGCAGCTGACGAAATTCACACAAAGGTACTTCGTAATTCTTGGTACATTCAGAAGTTGACAAAATTAGAGGCAAGTATCGGGGCCGTATAGTTACCTCGCCGAAGAAATTTTGATGAGCTCCTGTTTTACATTGGAATAGGAAATTAACGACCACGTCCCACCCCACCCACACCACATCCACATCATTGAAATGAGTTCATAGCTGGATGCGCTACGTGGCGATCGACAGCTACATTATAGTAACCGACAGTAGTGAAGGTCCAGTTACTTGTTACTTATTAGTCGCTTTGGTGAGTGTTGTTCACCTATGAAATCTATGCTACTGTCGACAATTCGTGCAACTGTGGGAAAGAAATCACATGCACAGCATAACAACTGTGTGCTAGTTGCTCAATAAAGTTTAGGTTAGCGTAGGATGCGCTTGAGTGGTTAATTGAAGTCGCAATACAAATGTCTAGATAAGTGACAAGTGTTATACAGGTGCTTCCTTGCCGTCTAGTCCCAGTCGACTTAAGTCGCTAAATCAGTCGCTTACTCATCAAGTCAGTCGATAATTCCTTAGCGACTGACTACGGATACTAGGGCCTATATTGCCGTCGTAATCATTTGCCCATTTGAAGTCAACTGGCAGTTCATACTTTGGGACTACTGCGCTTAGTGATACCATACCCAGGTGATACCTAGGTGACACCTGGGTGATATCCGGAACCCAACGATTCCCAGACAATCAAAATGCACTGAAATTGCGACGCCATACAACATGGACTGCACAAGCGTTTCGGAGTTTCTCGACGGCTTTTGTTTTGGTGACACGGAGATCATCGAGGCGAATAATAACTTGAAAAAAGCCGACAATACTTGAAGATTTGTTCGACTATTTAACTGGTCGGACGCCGAACTCAATGAATCGCCAGAAAAGCGCCATCCATCAACAAAATGACGACAAAGTGATTGACACAATCAGCTTTTCCGACCCGGTCCGATGCATGAGACGCCCGTGCGACGGCCACCCGTCGCTAGACGGCGAATTGACGTCACACTGTAAACAGTATGGCGAAGCCCGGAAAGAGCCAATATGGATGGCTAAACCACACCAAGAGCGGTAATAAATCACGCTGTTGTCAGAAAAAATTATATCCGTGATGTGAAACACTACAGCAGGTTGTAACTGCCAATCAAACCTAGTCCCGGTCCGAGTATTGGCCAAGGTTTCAACAGCTCCTCGGTGCGAGTTTCCTGTATTCCTAGCTTCATAGTAGGCCTATAGTACTAATACTACGGATAGTGGGGTTCCCGAACACTCAGTCATTTCAAATTGATGTGAAAGTTTCGTTTTCATTACTAATTTGAGGGTAAGTGTATGTAGACCAATTTTGGTCCGAGGGGAAAGCACTCAGATGAGAAATTGGTACTTTGGCCCAATTTTCAAAATGGCCGCCATCGGAAATCGTGAAATAGGCATACACTTTGGTTTTTTAAAAAGCTCATTTCTATTAAAACTTTTATTGCAATTTTATAAAGCTAATACTGAATAAGGAATCACATGAAGTCAAAATATTGATGTTTCGAATATTCCGGTATGCCAAAAATTCCAAGATGGCTGCCAATTTCTTTTTTTTTAGCATTACGCCTCTCAACTGAAGTGGCTATTGAAATCCCTCAAATAAATATCTCAGTTAGTTTTCTCCCTATGGTATTGTTGGACTGTGAAAAAGATGAGCTTGAAATTCCAAGAACTCAGATGAGAAATGGGTGTTTTAGCCTAATTTTCAAAATGGCCGCCATCGAAAATCGTGAAATAGGCACACACTTTGGTTTTTTAAAAAGCTCATTTGTATTAAGACTTATTGCAATTTTATAAAGCTAATACTGAATAAGGAATCACATGAAGTCAAAATATTGATGTTTTGAATATTCTCGTATGCCAAAAATTCCAAGATGGCTGCCAATTTCTTTTTTTAGCATTACGCCTCATAACTGAAGTGGCTATTGAAATCCCTCAAATAAATATCTCAGTTAGTTTTCTCCCTATGGTATTGTGGGAATGTGAAAAAGATGAGCTTGAAATTCCAAGAACTCAGATGAGAAATGGGTGTTTTGGCCTAATTTTCAAAATGGCCGCCATCGAAAATCGTGAAATAGGCATAAACTTTGTTTTTTAAAAAGCTCATTTGTATTAAAACTTTTATTGCAATTTTATAAAGCTAATACTGAATAAGGAATCACATGAAGTCAAAATATTGGTGTTTTGAATATTCTCGTATGCCAAAAATTTCAAGATGGCTGCCAATTTCTGTTTTTTAACATTACGCCTCATGACTGAAACCCCTAAAAAATATATTTTAGTTAATTTTCTCCCTATGGTATTGTATTCATTCCATGCTGCTCCATCAGCATTGGCGTTCGTAGGAGGTTAAGGGGGACATTTACCCCCTTAATTTTGAAAATATTTTGATAAATAAAATCGTTTGATTATTATGATTATTGATAACTACAACAGTCCCTTAATGACTTTCAATGCGAAAATACACTTACATGTAATTATTTAGGTAAAGTCCTTGATAATTTTTCGTTATTTTGCCCACCCCTCTAAAAAATTTTGCCCCCATAAAAATCCCCTCTAAAAATTCGTGTGGACGCCCACATCCATCAGATGCTGCTAGATAACCGGAAAAATACAATGAAGCCCTCCTGTCACCTTTCCATTAGAAATCAGCCACTCCAGAAATGATGCAACATGGAATGGACCTAGTGAAGCACTCAACTGAGCACCTCAACCCACACCAAGTCCCTGTGTTGGTAGTGGACCAACCACTCTATGACCTCGCTAAAAAATGAAGTGGACCTTCCCTGACATCTTCGGAGCAGAAAAGTCTGCGTAATTGAGATGAACTTTGAGGAATTGGTCGTGGTAGCTTCTCAACAGGATCCAACGTTCAAGTTCTGGTTACTCGTGCACAACTACCAACATATAGAAATATCCGGAATAAATAAAAAATAAAAATATCATATTCATGTTCATCCGGGCACTACGAGAACGAAAGTTTGAACTCATGATCACTACCCTGCGGAAGCTTGAACCTCTTTTCTTTGTTCTCGATCACCAGAATTACGCGAGGTGGATGCCAATCCGTATCCCAGACCTGGAAGTTCTCCCATAAACAATCAAGGTAGAGTTTGACAAGGGACACTGGATGATAACTCGAAGTAAGCCAACAAACGAGTGGAAGGAGTTGTTGGCATGATCGGTCTCACAGTGAACTCTTCCATGCTAGAACGCTGGATCGTGACTGACCTGGAAATCTGCCGTATCGTTGGACAGTTTAGTGGTGAACACAACATTGATGCAACAATTTCAGCAACAATTTCGGGGCAATGTCAAAGACCTGACAGAGGTGTTGATGAGCAAGGGGAATCCTTTTGAGGAGGACAGTGAAGAGAGTATGTGAGTCTGCGGCTGCTGCCCAATCTGTCCACGAAGTCGAGTCATTGGGACAAAACCAGTACAACAACTTCAGGAAAAGTGTGCCTGACTCAAGTGAAACACTTCTGACAGCACCCATCAAGATAAACAACTTACTGTTGTTCCATAAGTAAACGCAGAGGAAGACAGCAATGAAGCTGAAAATGCAACATTACAAAGATCACTCAGGGCTTTATGGGCAAGCTTTTGTTGTACTAGACAGCCGAGGGGGAATTTGGAGGAATTTGTTCGTCACGAATCTTCTCCATACCCACCTGCGTTGTCATCCGCAGGGTCCCTCAACTTCTGTACAGTCTGATTTGTTGGTATATATCATGGAAGGCAGTACGAGTAGCGCCATTTCTGTCGATGAGCAGCTAGTTTCGCCAGATTTTCTCGACTTCATAGTTATTGACGGTGGAGTACTGATACATTCAGTTCCTGGTACAAATATCCAAGGCACGACCTTTGATTCATATTTTTACAAGTTTTTCTGCCCATGAGTTTGCCACGAATTGAAACAATCGTCAAGAGTAGACATTGTCTGGGACCAGAATTGTGCACTGACAATTAAAGGAGAGACAAGGGAAAACTAGGAACAGGCACCCGACAACTCGTATCTGCTACTGTCGAAGTCCCAGGAAATTGGCAGAAGTTCCTGGCTAACGTTGATAACAAGAAGGAACTGTTCTCATTCCTGTCGGAAAAGATATCCGACGATAAGTTCCCTGATGAAAAAGATGTGCCCCTCGCCAAGGATGTATTCCACCTAGATGTGAAGTGCACTTGCGCATGCAAGTACCTGCTCTCTGTGCAAGTGCATGAAGGCAAAATTGAAGTGCAAACGTCTGTGCAAGCGCACATGAGCGAAGTAGCTGGATAAGAACAATATGCAATGCTTACCATATGTACGTTCGATTTGTTATAGCCGGTTTATTAGCAACTTTCTTATGAACCTTTCTCTATTTTTGTGGATATACACCAATACCGGCAACATCACTGCTTTTATGAGCAATATGCATGTTAATATAATTGACAGTTCCTGATACTGAATCCATACATACCAAATTTGTTCAGATCGGACCATCCGATCAAAAGTTATAATAGTTAACATATTTCGCATAGGCCTAGTTGGGGGTTTCGAACCCCCACGCTTCCAGAAGTCTCATTTTTTTCTCGGATCAGCTCCTGATGCTGAATCCATACATACCAAATGTGTTCAGATCGGACCATCCGATCAAAAGTTATAACAGTTTACATATTTCGCATAGGCCTAGTTGGGGGTTTCGAACCCCCACGCTTCCAGAGGTCTCATTTTTTATCTGAGTGCTTTCCCCTCGGACCAAAATTGTTCTATAGACCCTTACCTTCAAATTGGTACTGAAAATGAAACTTTCACATCAACTTGAAATGACTAGAGCAAAATGCTCAAGCACGGCCCCCCACTAGGAGCCTATCGTATATACGCTGCGTGGAGTTTTTGAACAGGCTGCATGCAGCCCAGCGATCACACGCAACTGATTCAGATAAACCCGGCCGCAGCGAGCACGTGTGTGTAGCGGGCATTATGCAGCCCTGGAAACAGGAGGCGGACATGCGTAGGGGCACGAGCCTAGAGAGGCATAGGTAGGGAGAGCGAGGGGAGGCCTGAAGGCCAAGGCTGAGACGCATGGCAAACAAGCAGGCCTAAGGAAATGACATATGGTAGGTAGCCAGGCAGCAGCCGTGCACGGTAGTAACGAAAATAATGCGCTCAGGTAGATGGACGGCTGCAGCGGACGCAGCAAGTGAGCGTTTTAATTTGAACGGCGGATGTTGTAAACGAGATCGATAGACCGACGTCGTCAACGTCGAGGTCCCCAGTCGCCACCACCACCACCACCACCACCACCCCACCACTACCACAACCACCGCCTCCTGGTGTTCTCCTGTTGCCGTTAACTACGCGGATAATCACCATTCAGGGCGTCGTTTCGGACTGACCGAGGTCATCTCGATCGAAATGTCAAGGTTCAGCTGATCGAGAGTGGCTCGAAGTCTGAAGGGTGAAGGCATCGTCGTCTGCGAGGAGTGGCAAAGGAACCACGGAGTCGTCGACGTTAAAAGAGTAGACGCAGCGAGTGGTCTGTTCTCCAGACGCGCCGTCTGAAGACGTGTCCACGAGATGTCGTAACAGTCGAACAGCAACTGACAATGGCGATGGCCAACCGGAAGTTGACTAACCAACTTCCGGAAGGCGGAAAGCGTGACGTAACAGTCGAAAGCGGCGATAGACAGAGAACGGAAAATCAAAGGCAGCAGTATAAACAGCAGCAGCAGCAAGAGTGGGAGTACGAGGCGCCTGTCTCAGCAGCAGATAAAGCAGAGATGCTGGTTGGACACGAGACGGCCAAGGCATCGCCGCCGAGGCTCGTTCGGAGGGAGAAGAGACCTCCGAGCGTCGGGTACGGAGACAAGAGGGACGATTCGTCGATGCGCTCCGACTATATTCCACTGATGCAGCTGGAAGAGATGCTCAGCAGCGGACGGATGGGGGCCGAGGTCGCCGGAGAACGAGGAGAGGTGGAGAGATGTCCTCCCAGACGATTGCCAGAGACGCCATTTCCATAAAGGACGTCTGCAATGAAGGGGGAGGGAGGGGTCATCGAAATGCAGACAAGGGAGGGAGAGGGGTTATGACCAGTGCAGAAGTCTGCATCTAAACTTTTGAATTTGAGTTTTTAACCACCACCTTGTTTCAACCTTCCCCGAAAGACAAAAATGTCAGTGAAGTGATTGCCTAAAACTTCATGCATGGTATAACCTTTACTGCGTCTTTAAAGAGGCTTTTATAACTGCACATCCTGTGATACGAAACCCGAACTGCCACTTAAACGTGCACAGGACCTGTGGAATAATTGTAAAAATAATGATGATGACATTAAAAATTGGCTTAGGCGTGCGGACGTCCGCAAAAGGGGAGGGAGGACAGGGTCAAATGCGGACAAATGCAGACAAGGGGACGGAGGGGTCCAAAGTAGGTCATATTTTGCAGACGTCCTTTATGGACGACCCCTAAAGGGTTCCTTGTGCATGGGTATTGATGAAAATGCAGTGTTACCAATCTCTCCGCTCTCACCAAGTTTGGTGTACATGGTGCAGCTCTAATCTCTTCATGTGAACTTCTTGTTTTGCAGCAGCTGCATACCATCAGCAAAGCTGAACTGAATCACTTGAAATCAATAACATCTTGCTCATATTATAATTCAACGTATGTTATCGATCTAGTAAACCACCGTTAATACATCAGTCCCAAAGTATTGGATAAATACTAATTGCATACATCACCTCTTCCTCCTCCAGTGCACCAGTTCTTTGAAGCTATCTACATTAACTAAGTCTTTGGCTGGCAGAGAGAATAAAGTGTGGACTCGTTAACGCAAAGTCATTGGGGGGGGGGGGATATGATACAGTGTGTAAAACCAGTTATGCTAAAGGAATAATGCTGAGAGTCAATATTTAGCACTACACTATAGTTCTTCAATATTCAATTCAATTGAATATTCGGTTGTTTGATAAATACAGGCTGCCATAGATGCAACATGTTTACATTGATACATTAATATATGTTCTTAAACAGAACACAACAAATAAAATTTCGTCCCTGTTTGGTAAGATAAAGTCATGTTTCCGGGTGCGGAAGTGGTACTGATTATGCTGGGTTGAACAGTCAAAGGACGTGCATTTTGTCGGTGGTGATAGCTTTGAACAAGCTTTCATCAGCCGTCTCGGTAACCCTCACATACTGGTTAATACCTTGTATGACGTATTAACAGTATGGCTTACTAAGTTACTGAGACAGAACACCATTTTGCGCTAAGAAGAATTGTGCATAAACTGGGAACATGAAAATGAGTCCACACTCTATATATGCCAGGGTGACATGCCTATTTTTTTTATACAACTGTCACTTAAACTGTAATTGATAACAGCAACAGTAAGTTGCATTAAATCAATGTTATAACCTCATGAATGATGCAACAACAACAACAACAGCACAACCATAGCTTACAAATTTCAAATAAACCTTTTACTTAATCACATTTTAAATTGAAGCTGTGTAAATGATAATTTCCTGACCTACGATAAATCTAAGAAAAGCAACAAAGTTCCCACATGCATACGTGACATCAAACGATCAACATCCGGTGAAATCAAAGATGTCTCACTTCACACTGACGTCACATTCAACAGCACGCCAAACTGTTGAGGATGAACTTGCCGCCTTTCGAATCAAACTACTTACTACCTAGAATATGTTACACTGCCTAGCACACGACCAAATCTGTTACCTCACTTAAAATCACAGAGATCAAACAATAACAAATTGATTGGGCTAATAATGCATGCACAACGATACAAGATTAAGACTTGGTTATTATCAATATAATATATAAAGTGTTGACTTGCTAACATGAAGTAAGCAAGTCCACACTGTATATATTTTGTTAAACCCTACGCCAGTGGTTCCCAACCGTTTTCAGAGCACAGCCCCCTTGCTAATGCAACTGCAGGTCAGCTGCACCCCGGTCTTAATTTCTTCAAGTTCTTATTTTACTGACAAGCAATGTTCCTTATACTCAACCGCAGGAATGTAACTATTTCTACACTACTTAAGTTTTAAAAAATAACTATAGGCCTAAGTTAGTAACGATAATCAATAGTTTTTCACATTTTTGACAGAAAAAGCTGCACAAATGTTATGGTTCTGCCACCTAGCCGCAGCATCCACATTGGAAAGCACTGCACTAGGCAGCTGTGGTCCCTTGGGATTTAACAATTTAACAATTGCCAAAGTTTAAAAAACTACATCAGAACAGCTAATTGTATTCAAGAGCCTGCCTGGTAGTAAAGCAGTGTGAGATTCTGAACTTTTAAAGCCAGGAAGAACTAGCAAGTAAAACTTGAGTAATTTATACACAGAAAAGTCACCTAACACATATTGTCTATCGATAAGGCTGAATTCTAGATCAGCAGATTTCATACACATGTTACCAAGAAGATTCAGTGTTTTAGATCAATTCTACAATTAGTAGACCAACAATTAATGTGGCCTTAATGAGACAACAGTACTCGTCCAAAGAATTTCATACATTGTCAACAACCCTAGAAGAAATCTGCCAATTTGAAACCACACAGACCAACATACTAAATGTACATACCACAACACCACATTGTTCATAAATGATATGCATGACAAAATTCACCAAACCGATCTAACGGGAAACCTTTACTCAGTATACCTGTACACGTCAAAATACATATAAAAAATTATTTACCAAACACAAGTTCTAGTTAGCTACATGGAATAATAAAACAATAATAATTCATAAAAACCATGCAAAATATCTTCCCGACAGCAAAGACAATTTGTCTAGCAAATCATCCTATCACAACGCTCAGACTAACGGAGAATTAGAGGCTACTCATACAGTCAAGGGTGATGTTTTACCCAGGCCCCTGAAACAAGTAGCTTGAGGAATAAATAAAAGCTTTTAGAATCAAGCTGTTAAACTTTTCGATTTGGAATCAAATGGCACACATAGCAGCTTCCAGGACTTTGAGTAGCATTCACAATCCCATCATCAAATACACATAGCCATAATAATGCCATAAATTTTTACAATAATTATAAAATAAAACAGCCGACAGAATTGTGCTTTTATCAGCACTAAAACAAATGCTGCAGGCTTTCTACAAACTCAAGCCAAACTGCTCCATATACTCGTGACACCCAATTCTGCAGCACAAGAAGAAACTTGAGCCAAATATACCTAATTAAGCAACTAATTATATACTGTGAGCACCTACTTATATAACAAGAGTGCACTTTGTTAAACAAGTCGACAAAAGTTGTTGTATTTCACATCTGGAAGAGAGATTACGAACGATGCACAGCTCAATCAGATCATAAAAGTTGAATGCAATGAAACAAGAGAAACATCACATCATCAATCAAAAATATCAAGCAAACACATGTGTAATAGAAAGATAACCGAAACACGCTGAAAAACAAAAAGGACTGAATAACACTTAGAACTACCAGTGAGTGACCTAACTATGATTCCGTCCCTTAAAAAAAACGATGCAGAGATTCACGAAACACGTTCTCCTAACCGTTCAAAGAAGTCGTAGCCTGTTAAGAATGTAAGTATTTCAAGTAGTTACGTAGCGAATAATGACTACAAGAAAACTAGATGGCTTACAGTTGCTTCACGGCTCAATGAGAACACAATGCACAAGTAGTAAGTAGAGCGCATAAATGCAACAGTGTGGCATAAAGTGCAGGAAAGTTGCAATCCATCTAGGAATAGTGGTCCTCAACAACTTAAGCAGAATTTAAATTGAAACAAATTGTGGGCAAATGCAAACAAGAGGTCAGAAAAATAATCTGAAAACTGAATAAACACAACTTATCCGTAAAATCAAGGAATTATCAGTTGAGTAGCTGGAACAGATTTTCCTGGTCAACGTTCGAGCTAGCACCAGGGCATAAGTCGAGATTCAGGACATGTACCATTAAGTAATCTAGAAAAGTTGCACGCCTGACGATAAAAACGATGAGTAATGGTTCAGTGAAGCAAAACGACGACTACCTCTGGTAGCTGGAACTAGATCTGAAAACAAACAACGTGTTCAGTACTTCAATAAGCAGGACTTCTTTGTGTGAATTATCATAATAATGGGTTAATGAAGATGAGTTTACACATTCTACTTGCTTTGCCTTCAGAGAGTTGATATCTAGAAATCAATCAGAGTTACACACGACATCATGTACTAGATACCTGTATCACAGAAGTCGTCCACAACCCTGAGCAACCGTGCCGGAACGCTCACACCCGCCTTTTTTGGCTATCATAGATGATCCAGCACACGTTCTGCATGGGCTACTAACCCCATAAAACCTGCTACCTATTCAATGCATCCTCAAGCCCACAATAAAATTATACCTGAAGCTGACAGTTTGGCTCATAAGACATTATAGCAATAATTAACAATGCAGTTTGTACACTAAATTGCAGTTAGCAATTGGTTAAATAAAGGATATACTTACTGACTTACCTACTTAAGACTATCATAGCAAATTACTGGGGAGAGATTGTTTTAAACTGATGAAATGCTCTTGTACGAGATTAAACTACCTTAACGACTAAATCGGAGCATCAGAACATGCAAATTTTTATTCAACCAGCATCCAAAGCAAATTACCACATGAAAATGACAATCTTTTGCCAAGCCATCGATGTTGTTGTTTGAATGCTGTTGTCCCGTGAACTACACCTGCTACACCTATAGTTGAGCGAGCGAATGACTACATTACTTTACGTCACCAAGACAAAAGCGCAGGTCTAATCACCTTCTGGTCTTCTGAATCGCAGAGTCCACACTCTCTGGAGACAATGTGATGCTGGCAAATCTGCTGACGACTTCCGCGACAAAGGCGTCACATATGCCGGGATCAAGTCGCTCGGCGACTTCGAATGCATTTCTCACGTCATCTGTCGGCTGGGTCTCGTAATTCGAATGACCATAATTGTCTCTGAGCTGCAGATAAAAATCAAAACTCAAAACCTATACACTCCAAGCTATCAGAATTAATCAAAGCAGTATAACAAAATCAGATATTTAAACACAAACAAACTAACAGGGATCTTTTGTGGCACTACCACTTTATACCATTACCCACCTGTGAAAGACTAAAACACCATTACACTTAAACGTGTTTCAAGACAACAACAAAACCTATATTTTTGGGTCTATGAGGCTAAGACCTATCTGAAGCAGTATTGTATCTCTCTATGTACAAGCCCATGACCTCTCATAAACACGATGAAACTGCTTCAGCAAAATGCACAGCAGACAAGAATAACAATTTTGTTCAAAGCAGAAACTTGAAATACCTTTGATAGAAGAGGAATAACAGTGGCAGTGAGACTCTTGGACAGCGGTAGAGCCGGTGGAATGAGATCGTGCTGGGGCTCCTGTGAACAACAAATGTTTTCGTTAGGAAATATACCAATACACAAAATGTTTCATTAGGATACATAAATAAACAAGTATCCTCTACAAAAACATAATTTTAACATAACAGAAAAGTGCAAAACTTGTGAGACTCATAGATAACTCATTTCTTATTTAATTGGTCGACAACTTGGTTCGATGTAAAAACATATAATTAACATCAGAACCTTGTTTGCACCACTGAAAGTCTGTACCATTCCACCATTCACCCCTTTCCATGCTCTGGTCAAATCTAAAGGACACTGCTTGCTTCACTGGTAGAATTTACAAGCATCAGCGTATTTCTGGTTTCACGAGACAAACTGCGCTGTTTGTGTCTCCATAAAAGTGCTGACTGTGGGCTCTGATTCAGATAACCTAATTCATCTGTGCACATCATGCAAGGTAATCACTTAATTATGTCTCTATACAGCATTGGTCCTTTGCTATGGGTGGACCAGCAATTTTCGAATTACATCACCATTTACACAGCATCTTATCTGAACACTTCAAGGCACTGTATACATGGCTACACAACAGATCTAACATAGTTCAACTGAAGGTGAAGTATATTATTTCCATTATACTTTTACGCCAAAGCATGAAGCAACCCCTCAGGATCTAAAAAATCTGAGAAGCAGCAGTTATCACTGGAGTATGTTTGTACTTTTGTTATTGTCCGAGGTTATTGTGCCTTGCTAAGTACACCTTTAGTTTAAGTACGATTCTGAAGAAACACAGATCAGCTACTTCCGATGTGATGGAGTCAAATTCATTTTGAGGTAATAATTGATGGCAATTCACAATTATGCCACAAGAAAACTTACTTTTTAATTCAGATCAATTTGGCCCCTATTCTCATGGTTCTTGTCTTAAGACTGTTAGTTGTCTATTTCAGAAGGACAGGCCCTCCAGTTATGGCACAGATCACAGTCAACTCAGCTATAATGAGTACACTGACTGTACACTGTTGGTGGGAAGAGGAGACGGCGAGGGAGAGGACTTGCCACCCGCCTTCATATGCTGAGGCTAAGAGAAATAGGCCGCTAACACTTAATACCCATGGCTGCCTCAAGGACTGCTCTTCTTCTTCTTCACGTTGTACACTCCCCTCAGCACACCATGGTAACAAAGACTTCACAGAGCTTCATGAACAGCAGAATATCAAGTAGCAAGAGTGGTTTTGAACAACCGCGTGGTGTCATTTCATACCTCTGATTTGATCGCAGGCACAGGCACAGGAAGAATCTGTGCTACCATAACATCTCTATGCTGTTGCTGTTGCTGTTGCTGCTGGTGTTGCTGCTGTTCCTGCTTCAACAACTGCACATCAACAGGTGATCGGGAATTTTTCTGCTGGCCCTCTTTGTGGCGGACAGTGAATGTCCACTTCCAATCGACATCTTCACCACTTCAAACAGAAATCCAACAGTGAAATATAATTCACTGGAAAAGGTGAATGGACAAACCAGTAACATCAACAAACAGCTAAATTAATTAATTCATTCATTAGGACATTTATATAGCACCTCTTCCAGAGGACTACTCAGAGGCACTTGAAGCTAATAAAGAGAAACACAGTCATTTTAATAACTTACTGATTAACAATTTTTGTTGAAATAATAGAAAAATTACTGAATCAATCAATATGTAAATAATTCGTAAATAGATAATAATATTTAAAAAAAATAAACAGGCATGGGAACTGGAATAAGCAAAACCGATTGGGCCATATTTTGAAGCCTAAATGTGCCACCACAATGCAGAATTCTTTCAAACACATACAGATTACAGACTTACATTCAACATACATTCAAATGAAAGTATAACTGAAAAAGTTAACAAAATGAATGTCTGTCCTTTCATATCAATCAGTCACACTCACTCGATTGTCAGTAAGTCACTAAACTATATCTCACCTATCTGTCTGTTTGTTGATCGCCTATTAATCCATCTATTTGTCTGTTTTCCTATCTGTCTGCTTCTTTGCCTGTATTTTGCTTTTTGCAATATTGTTCTGGGAGTCTACTTATGAACATTACATAAATTTGGCATTAAACTACATCACACAAGATACATTAACCATACCTTAAATTCACGTTTCAAACTCATGATGTTTACAGTATCCACTGCATCAACTACACAAAGTTAATTGAAAAGAGCACCAACCTCTCCTCCTCATCCTCATCGCTGCTGCTTTTCTCACTGTCCGAATCCTCTCGATTGGCAATCCATCGTTTGTAGCGATCGATTATCTCCGCAAGACAAAAAGTCTTCTTGGCTGATTTGATGAACGGATGCTTAAGCAGTTCCTTTGCTGTTGGCCTCTATCATCCGACAAATATATTATCAGCGTTAAATAATTTTAACTGTTATTAAAATGATTTCCACATTGGTCCTTTATTCTTTCTTGTTTTCTCCCTTGTTTATTATTATTATTATTATTATTATTATTATTATTATGCACTTTATTAAGCGCCACAACCTAATGAACAAGCATCAATCAGTGGCGCTGAGCAATAGTGAGCAAGACTTGCTCAAGGTCCCTACACGTTAACAGGCTCAGCGGAGGCTCGAACCCGTATTGTCCATGTTACAAGGAGAGTGCTCTAACCAATCAATCTTATCTGCTAAGTGGTATTATTTAGTTATTCAGTTATTAATTTTGACCATTTATTAATTTCATTTAGTCAGTAGATCTGACTCATTCATTTTGCTTTCTCCTTTGCACCACACTGCTCAGTTTCCCATCATTTTGGTCTTTTTCGCCCACCTCTCCACCTTTATTTCCTCAAGTTACACACGACATCATGTATTAGATACCTGTATCACAGAAGCCGTCCAAAGCCCTGAGCAATTGTGCTGGAACGATGACACCCACCTTTTTTGGCTATCATAGATGATCCAGCGCACGTACTACATGGGCTACTACCCCCCCCATAAAACCTGCTACCTATTCAATGCATCGTCAAGCCTTCTTCAATTTTCCACAAATCCTGTTGACAAATTAATTCAATTTTTAAATGTTAACTTTTCAACAAACTTTTGTGCCAAAAAACAGTCTATGGGTTTGAATATAACATTTCCCCAGTACTTAATAAAATTTACTTATTTATTTATTCCCAAATGGTCAATATAAGTTTACCTTTCAAAACGATGTCATGTGATCATGTTTTTTCAATTTTAAACAAAGAAACTGCATTAAATTTAAATATAATTTGTAATTAATCATCCTAAAATAACGTACACAGTCTGGATCCTTGTTGAGACATCTCTCAACAAAATCTTTGAAGGACTTGCTGAACTCTCCAGTCAGTTGGGGAGGGGCGCTTTTGGGAATCATGAAGAGGACTTTCATGGGGTGCAGTTCTGAATTGGGTGGCTCCCCTTTGGCCAACTCGATTGCTGTAATTCCTAGACTCCAGATATCAGCCTACACAGGAATCAAAACTTAAAACCTTAGAAACATAGCACATTAAATACAAATATTTCATTGCATGAACCAGTAGAGCAGAATGTCATATTATTACATTTGATTCAAATTAGCAATTATAACTATATCTGTATTCATATAGCAGAATATTATTACATCTGTATTCATAAAGCAGATTATAATAATTATGATTATTATATCTGTACTAGTGTATTTGCCCGTCATAATTATGACGGCAGTGTATATCGTTAATTAGAATGCTCTGATCGCCGTCGTCAAGACTGACGTCACAAACGGTATTTCACAATAGAACAGAAACCATTTGTGACGTAGCGTTTATCGTCGGACGGACACTATATGGATATTATATGTATAGATATATCTAGCATATTCCATGTCAGTTATAGTCATTCTAGTTATTAATTTCTTACCTTGGAGTCATATGGTACTTGTTTAATAACTTCAGGGGCCATCCAAAAAGGTGTGCCAACAAAAGTGCCCCGCTTGTTAATTGTTGTGGTCAGTTGGCCAGCTACACCAAAGTCGGCTAACTTCACTTCTCCAGACTCCGACAGCAGAACATTGGCAGCTGAACACCACAATTATATAAAACAAAACAAATTAAAACTTAGTGACAAACAAAGAAGCCCTGGCCTTTACCCTTACATCTGTTTACTGCAAAAGCAGTCACAGTAAAAAGTCAATTGCTTATAACTTCATTAAAATTTTTAAGAAGTTAGGTGATATGGTATAGAAGAAGCAGTCCCTTAAGCTAGCCCTGAGGCAGCCATGGATATGAAGTGTTAGCGACTTCATTTTCTTAGCCTCGGCATATGTGGGTGGGTGGCCAGTCCTCTCCCTGGCCATCTCATCTTCCCACTGACAGTGTACGGTCAGTGTACTCATTACAGCTGAGTTGGCTAGGAGGCACAGGTGGAGCAGAAATCTCACACCAAATTTCTGCCCTGGCAGGGATTTGAACCCCCGACCTCTTCATTGACAGTCCAGCACACTAACCACTACACACTATCGAGCACCCCAGATATGGTGTAACTAATTTGAAACTAAGAGCATAGTCCAATTCTGTGCAACAGTATATTTAATTCTTTAACGACGAGAGGGATTAGTTTTTCCATACATTTTAGTACATGCTCATCGTTAAAGTGCTAAACACCACAATAGCAATTTACTTCTCAGTTAAAATCCTGGATTACAAGAAAAATTTCATTTTAACAAGTTGAAACGTTCAGCTAAGAATTCTAGAATATTGATCAACAAAAGTCAGAGTCAGAGTACTCATTATAGCTGAGTTGGCTAGGGGCTGCAGGTATCAGCGATTGAATCTCAGCACAAGAAAGTTGATTCCACAGTATGAAGGCACTCTAGCAGCATACAGTTGAGATACAGAAGTGAAAGCTTAGGCAGTAAGAAGGATGAATAATTATAATGTGATACATGCATAAAACATACATTCCAGGCTAAACGAGCTGGTTACAAATTTAATTAATAATAATAATACTAATAATAATTGCTCTAAAGGCACCTTTTATATCTCTGTGAAGTTTTCCCTCAGAGTGAAGGTAGTCAAGACCCTTCAAGATCTCCCGCAGGATTATCCCAATGTAGTGCTCCTCCAGGGTTCCAGCCTTCATCAGGTCCAGCACAGATCCACCTCCCAAATATTCCATTATTATCCATAGCTTTGATGCCTGCAAAGTGAACAAAAACTGCTAGATATTACAGTTCACAGAACATTGGAAGTCTTTAAAATAGGGCTGCACTATTTGGTCAAATACGAATAATTGGACCAACTATTCGGCTGAATACGAATGCAAACAGTGTACAAAATAGGTCTACCGACAACATTCAAAAATACGTTAATGTTCACTCACTGTACACAAAGAATGAGACTACTGACACTGAGAGACCACGGTCCAGGCAGTAGGCAATGCCTGGCTACAACCACAGCATATATTATGTTAATGAGAGAGTTACTTCAGTCCACTCGCCATAGCAGCCGCATATGCAGAAACAGATGTCACGTGACCACTATTCGTATTCGGTCCGACCGCTACTATTCAGCTATTCAGCCGAATACCGAATAGCTATTTGGCCCACTATTCGGCCACAAAGCGAATGTTTGGTACAGCCCTACTTTAAAAACATTTCAACAACAAAGTCCAAGGTTTCAAGACAAAAACAACACTAGCACTTAGAAGCAAAAACATAATATGATCAACGATAATTGACCTGCAAGATTTTGAAGGAAAAGCCAAACTAGCATTCCTACATAGGATCATAATTCAACTTATGTAAACATTTAATAATTTTGACAGCACTCGTAGCGCACCTTGAGAAACGATCCGAAATACTTCGTGACGAAAGGACTGTCACACTGTGACAGGACCATAATCTCCTGCTGGATGTCTTCGATCTCATCTTCCGCCTCTTCTAAGTCGATCACTTTGATCGCTACAATCTGCTGTGTCCGTTTGTCGATGCCTTTGAAAACTTCACCAAATGATCCCCTTCCAATTCGCTCCAACCGAGTGAAGTTGATTTCCGGATCAACATTTCCCTAAACAAATCCAAATGTTTAAATTAGCAGTCAGCATTTGTTCAGGGAGGCATGAAGCAGTACTGCTACTCCCTCTGTTTCTGTCCACTCTGCTCAGTTGCTCGTGTCATTTCATTCTCAACTTAAAACTTACCTCTTTCTTATTGCTTATCCACCATACGCTGCCTCCCAATAGAAGTTACTAAATACAATTACAATTTGCCTTTGTTTCTGTCACCATGGACATAAAATAAGAAAAGTAGGGATATAAAATAAAAACCCTGCGCATCAAGAAAAAGTAATAATTCAATGTCAGAGCCTTTTAAATAAAAATGTGTGGAATAAATGGTCTAGATGTTTGATTGTTGTTAGCAAGTCTGTGCCTCGGCAGAAAGATCCTTCAACCTCTGAGGACAATTGTTGATAGAAGTGTGTAATTAAGTGCAATTAACATACCAATTGAAAAGAATGACAGTTGACCAAATCTCACACACTGCACTACATGTCTGATTCGAAATAAAGAGCAATAAATAGAAGAATTGAAACAGGGGCGTAGCCAGACTTCAATTCAAGAGGAGGCAACTACTGCTTGTCAAAACTTTTATGCAGTGGCGGCGATCTTGTTTCAGAGGTGACGGAAAAATTTTTCAGCGTCCGATGGTCGGTCGCAAAAACTTCTGAGAATTTCAAAAATTTCGTCACAAAAAAGTTGATGACCTTTTTTTAGTCATTAACACATTCTTCTCGGGGGGGCTGAAGACACAAATAATCAAGAGGAGGCAAAATCACCTCTGCTGGGGTGTACTTGAGGACGCAGGGCTATAACCCATGGAAAATTTTAAAATCCACAAAACCAAGAGGAGGTAAATGCCTCCTCTTGCATCCATGTAGCTACGCCTATGAATTTAAAGTCTACTAAATATCATAAATGACCAAACAAAGACCAAACACCATGACTATGCTCAATAGACAATTTACATAATTATAAAGACATAACATGATTTGAACTAAGCATGGTCAGAGGCACACGATTTGACAAATAACCAAAGAGAACAGAGATAAGTATCACTCACTTCTACCCACTGGCTGGCAGCAGGAACAAATGATTATGATGAATATTATGATAATGACCCCACACCATCAAGTCAGATTAACTAGAATTATTGCAGATTAAGCCAAGAAGACACACTTGGATCCAGATCGTGCACGGCAGAATTTTTGGCAACACACAGCTGGAAGATAATCCCAGGATTGGAGTGGATAACATTAATTTTGGCAATGTTCCAGAAGAGGAACACACCATCAGTGACAGCCATGAAGGTGGACTGCAACCAAATACAGCCACTGAACTGATGGCAATTCAAACCATCTCGATAGACAGTCCAGAAGGCTAACCACTACACTATCGAGCACGCCCAGATACGGTATAACTAAATTGAAACTAACAGTATAGTCAAATTCTGTGCAACAGTATATTTAACCTTTTAACGACGAGAGGGATAGTTTTTCCACACATTTTAGTACTCGCTCTCCGTTAAAAGTGCTAAACACCACAATAGCAATACTTCTCAGTTAAAAGCTAAAAAAATGTTCTGGTATCTACGTCGCTCAGCGGCAAGCAGTGCTGCTCAGTCTTGCCATCCTATCTTGGGTCCTTCTCCGTTAAAGTATTCCTCTGTCTCAAACACAAACATCTGCTGACTGAATCAACAGAGGGTGCACAGCAAAGATATTTATAATTCATTTTGTAAGGATAATACAAGGTTCTTACTGAATTTCAACATCGTTTTGGTTAGCCCAGACAACATCTCTGATCAGTTTCTCTTTTACGATATATTACACAAAATTAAGACTACAATTGCATATTACAATCACAGTAACCATGTCAGAGAAGGTTTAAAATATCTGACATTCCATGTTACAAAATGTGTGCACTCATTTAGTAATCATGTTCCTGTTTTTCACCTTTTGCTTCAGCAGAAAATTGTCACTATCTTAGAAAGCAAGTCTGAAAGCTGCCATATTAGAAGAAAAATAATACATCAGCGATCTTGGTGACAGTAATTGGGAGAAGTTTAAAATCCTAAAGAACATGCTAAAGTGCCATTACTTCAACATGGCTGAACTAAATCAACAGTTTGAAATAAGTCCACGTTAATTTCAAATCAACAGCTGTGAGAAAATCAACAGTTTGAAATAAGTCCACGTTAATTTCAAATCAACAGCTGTGAGAACCAAGAAGGCAAGAAATTAATTAACATGTTAAATTTTCAAGAAAGAGACAGAATTTAGAACAAGAAGCATGAGATCTCCAGGTGTCAGAAGACACTAGAAAGCTCTGAGAAACCCACCTAAATAAGTGGAGCATCTATTTCCATCTGACAAGCACACAAGCCTTACAGAATGCCTTTGATACACCCCATCACAGAGTATACTGCATTTTTCTAGTTTTTAAGTAAATTACGGAGTTCATTACAAAATGTAAGCTCACCTGCTTGTGAAATGTCATCGTAAACAGATCTAATGTTGAACTGAATGCATGACAAAAGGCTGATTTCTAAAACTGAAGAGTCACAAACTGACTTATACTCGTGTTTCTGTTAACTACAAATAACAGTAAATGTAATCTATAATTTCACAGCGTCGACAAATTGGCCCTTGAGTCGAGTGAAGTCTAAATTCTAGCGCTTCGCACTATCCTGGATTTCTGAGTGGCTACAAGTTGAAATTAGACCAGATGAAATCTTCGCTCAGGTGATATCACCCTTCCTGGACGCCTCTGGCTTGATAAACGCTTTTCTCCTGACTGAACTTTCTTGCGAGGATTAAGAAATAAAAATGCTGCCTTAAATACCATCGGTGATTGACGATGTTAGTCAAGGACTAATAATAGAATCCTTGGTGTTAGTATACACAATACACATCCCACCCAAAGACGTTGCAGAAGGGCGTGGTGCAATAAGGGAGTATGCGCACGAAAAGCTGTCAGTCAGTCTGATATGAGCACTATACCTACATGATGACTAAAATACTGAATAAACTGTTTTATATGCAAGAAAAGAAAACTTCCAGAATATCACTAAGCCTTAGTTATTTGCGTTACTTTTAAGGAAATGCAGTATATCAACAAAGACGTTATTGCCAACGATCATGCAAGAACCACCACTGATAAATGACGTCACTCTGTATTTTTGGGAGAGAATAGGATCCTTCACATAAAGTCACAGTACATTGGTTTTCAACCTTTTTGTTAATAATAATCTTCGTTTAATATCTTCAAACTGAAAGTTAGGCAGTATGATTACAAATCAGTATGAGCGGATGATCACAAGTTATTACAGGAGTCGAATTTAACTGTAGGCCTATACGGCAGCCTTGCAAGGCGCCCATCACGCCCTACATCTCATTTTCACAAACGCGCCATCTCGTGAATTATGGGCTAAGTGGACCTTGAGAGGGTTAGGGGAGACGATCCCGCTACTTACTGCACTTCACGCCAGTGATGTTACCACTACTCTATGGACTCCCATGTAGTGACGGAACCTTATACAAAGCACTCATTAGCTCACGGAACCCAGCGCTTTTCACCTATCCAATAGTGCAAGAAATAAATGTATTGTAGGCCTAATTGTAACTTGTAATGTTGGGATAAGATTTGGATTTTTAACGTTGAATATCAGCTATTTGCACTTCTGGTGCAATTTCATATATTATATAGGGCCGTGTGTGTAGGCTATAATCGTAATCGTAATCTCCAGTTTTCTAAAGCACCAGCTTATTCACGAGCGCTGCGTCGTATCCGATGGTTGTCCAGAAATCGATGTCCGTTGGTAGTCCGAGTCCGGTACTCCGGTTGCCAGAGAGACCAGGGAGAGGCAGAGCAGCTGTTACGGAGGGTTACGTTGAGGACGAGAAAGCTTGGAAGCAGGGCCTACTACGTAGGGGGGGGGGGGGAAGAAAGCAGACTGCTTCCAATTTGTGCCAGAGGGGAAAAGTCCCGCTCCCCCTAATGAAATGGATTTTGCTGTTCAACTGACAGTACTGACTCAACTGTTGCAATGCATCGGCTGTCAAATGTAATATTGCTTAGGTTACAGTGTCTAAGCAGTGTTATATATAGTGTACCGTACCATTATTACCAGTCTTGTTGTCAAGACCTTAAACCTCAAGACCAAGACCAAGACCAAGACCTTGAACCTCAAGACCAAGACCAAGACCTTGAACCTCAAGACCAAGACCAAGACTTTGAACCTCGAGACCAAGACCAAGACCAAGACCTTGAACCTCAAGACCAAGACCAAGACCAAGACCAAAAAAATCGCAATCAGGTCAAGACTTCTAAAATTGTCAAGTCGGAATATTCGCTATTTTAATGAAAACATGAGTCTTTTATTTTATTCAAGCAAATTAACTTTAAATGCAAACTGCAGAGAAATCCGAATTTGTATTCAAAAGTCCTTCATGCAAAGTGTTATTCCAAATGCCTTTTGTATTTTATAAAAACCAATTCGCTCAGAATTTTCTGACCAAGACGAGCCTGGTTGGCCTCATAAAAATTCCGCCATGTGAAAAAATACGTTCTACAGGTGCTGAAGTCGCTGACACACACACGCACGCACGCACGCACGCACACACACACACACACGCACAGAAGCTTTTCAAGCACTGGATGTAAATGTACCGATACTCAGATAGTGAGTCCTTTTGAAATCTTCCCATGATACAGAATAACTGTTGCTGCTGCCAATGGGTTTCCTGATCAACAATTGAGACTTGCATCCCATCCATAGATATTGGTCGTATGATGCACGCAGGCTTGATACAGAATTCTTTGAGTTCTGTTAAATGACTGTTCATATTGACAGCCGGTCTTGGTCTTGGTCTTGCGAGACCAAGACCAAGACTTTGAACCTCAAGACCAAGACCAAGACCAAGACCTTGAATCTCAAGACCAAGACCAAGACCAAGACCTTGAACCGCAAGACCAAGACCAAAACCAAGACTTTTAAAAACGAACTCGAGTGCACTCGAGACCAAGACCCTCGTCTCGAGGACAACAAGACTGGTGCTATTTCATAAAGTACTTATTTCTCAAATGATGATGTAAATAGTGACATAAATAAGCTGAATCCTTGAAAGTACGGAGACAACATAAGGGACATCACACACAAAAATTAAACATAAAATTAAAAAAATTAACAGAAAGTAAATAAAAAAATAAAGTTACATAAAAAAATAAAAAATGAAAAACGATAAGAAAAATGAAAAATGAAAAACAACATTTTTTGAAAAAATAAAACACGAAAAAAACGGTTTTAACAACTATGATACTAGTAATAGTAATAATAATACCAATAATTGTACAGATATATGTAGAAATAATAGTAGTATTAGTAATAATAATAATAATAATAATAATAATAATAATAATAATAATAATAATAATCTTAATAATAATAAAAAAAACGGAGACAGCGGCGGGGAACTGGATTCTCTGACTGAACACAGCCTACACATGATTTCTTGGACACAACAACACACACACACACACACACACACACACACACACACACACACACACACACACACACACACACACACACACACACACACACACACACACACACACACACACACACACACACACACACACACACACACACACACACACACACACACACACACACACACACACACACACACACACACACACACACACACACACACACACACACACACACACACACACACACACACACACACACACACACACACACACACACACACACACACACACACACACACACACACACACACACACACACACACACAGTAACAACAACAAAAAACAAACAACAACAACAACAATAAAAATAACACCTCTTCTAACATCTGGAGTTGACAATTCTATGCTTCAATGCAGTTGCTTTCCGCGGCACTCCCTCTATCAAAGCCTGACGTATAATAATAATAATAATAATAATAATATACAAATAAAAAATAATAATAAAAAATTGCACAGGTAAGAAATTGTTCGAGAAGTGAAAAATTATGTCCGACACAACGAATCCATCATCAGCATCACTGACAACTTTCTGCTCAAATGAGCAACATTGTGCGTTAGGTTGGACGGACTTGTTCCCACGCTCATCACATCGTTGGTTGGGAATCTAATTCAGAGTAGCTCAAGATGCTCGTTGTTTCGTCTAAAGTTGCAAATTCCTTCCATCTCTGGTTCTACAGGAAAATGAAAAAATCAGTTGAACCATCCACACATTAAATAAACCAAAATTCGATTTAGCCATTTCCACATCCAATAAAACAAAAATCAGCTACAACGTCTCAAAACTCAATAAACCAGAATAAAAAAATAATAAATTAAACCATTTTACAGAATCAAGCAACCAAAACTCAGTCAAACCATTTTACAGAATCTACAAACCATCTACACAATAAACAAAACTCGATTTAACCATTTCCACACCCAATAAACGAAAGAACTTGATAAAACCATCTTAATGTTCCATAAACCAAAATCTGTTAAACTACCTCATCATTTAAAAAACATAAAATTAGCTAAACGATATTCAGAATCAATAAACCATAAATTTAAAATCTGTTAATTCGTCTACATACTCAGTAACCAGGTAACTACCTCCACATTCAGTAGACCAAAAACCAGTTAAACCACTTCCGCATTCAAGGCTGTTGGCACCCGAAAATCTGGGGATGAGAACCAGTTGATTCCTCATTTTGGGTTATGAGGATTTACTTCGCTGATTCAGGATAAAAGCATTCGAGGATTGTTGAAAAAAAGAAATTTTTTCTTGTTAATGAAAACTATTCAAATAGATCTGAAACTTTAAAAATTTATGATTACTTATAGCATACTGCAATTATAGCGGTCGACCTTCTCAGCTTTAACACTTTAATGACGAGAGCGTACTAAAAGCGAGTGGGAAAGCAATGCAGCTCGTTGTTAAAGTGTTAAGGCCTGCATCTGCTCTTTGCACTGAGATATCCGTTCTTCTGTAAGAACCAGGTCTTTCCAGATTTGATGAATTGGGAGACCAAGAATTCTTGACAGATGCTCATCTACTTTGGCTAACACTTCGAGCTGTGCCATTTTCTGATTCTTCTCTTTGGAAACAGCTTCCAGATGAGTTCGAAGTTCTCTCTATAAAAGCAGGACCGTCTTGCAGTTTCATTTTAGTGATAGAATAAGGACACACAGCATATTATAAAAAATCAGCACATCAGAAAACAAGATAAAGCAACTGGTAAACTGAAGAAGCATTATAACATCCTTCATTGCAATAAGAATTCTGATAAAACAGTCTGGGACATCATCACAAAAATAGTACAGCTGCAGCTAGCGATTAACCTTGCTATAAAATGATCTTTTTATAAAGGGGTCTTGACATGACTACCAAAAGACAGCGTTTTAATGAGTTTATAGTGTGTTAAGTGCGTTTAGTGAATTTAGTATTCGTTTATCATTTATTATGTGTTGGCTAAGATAATATATTTAGAAAAATTTCATATTACCTTTGTTGTAACACACAAATAAACTATTGGTGAACTTTCAAAGAAAACTGAAAATCCAACAGACAGTCTACACATGATACGAAACACATGGTGTATTAGGTCAGATCTGAAAGACATCAGTATCATGTTATATGATACTGTAATAATAATCTAGTTATAATATCATCAGACCCAGGAGCGTAACTTTGGTCTAAAAAGTGGGGGTACCAATTTCTTACATACACGAAGCAAGGCAGAGATTGTGATCTTTGGGAAGGCACAATAATAAAATATTGATTGGCATCGTTCAAAAAGTGGGGGTACGGTACCCCCCAGTTCAAAAAGTGGGGGGTACGGGTACCCCTCGTACCCCCCACAAATTACGCCTATGATCAGAACTCATGTAGTGGAAGTCGGATGATCTGTTCTTGGAATGTTCAGTCTAATGTTTGATTGAAGGGTTGTGCGCACTGAAGCTTCCTCGACGTCCTCGTGCTCCATATGATCGAGGAGATTCATGGGATGGTGGAAGACAACCATCTCTCTTTCACAACCTAGCTCCAGTTGGGTCGATGATCGATGATACACTCTGCAAAATATATGGGGAACTGTTTAAGTTGCACATTATCGAAAAGTTCTAAACTAACAAACACAAATACTACACAGAAGCTAGAATCTATTTTACAGATTTCACACTATAGGCCTATAATTTATACAGCAGACAAAATAGGCTTAGGCCTACTGCCCTATAAGCCAAGCCTAAGTTCCTGCACTCTAAACAGGCTCATGGGCACTTATATAATGCCAGAGGCCCTGCATACTCTGTAACCTGAGTCCAGTGAATAAATCGGAAAGTTCCATGTGGTGACAATTATTGCACAATTTTACATAATTCTGTCTGAAATATATTTAAGAAATTCTGGTTCCTAGTCAAGCTTTAAGGATTGTGCAGTGTTAATTTTTGTTTGAATTGGTCTGGTTAGTAAACCAATATTATTCATGAGTTTGAAAAACAAATTATTCTTACATTCACTTGATTTCAATCTTCAAACTTGAACCTTGCTTCTCAAGTCTTCGTGAATGATTGTTTTCGAACCTTGTTCCATTTTCTTTCAACCGACTTGAAGATCGGACTATGACGATGACATTTTCAAAGAGCTTAGAGAAAAGAAAGACGACAGCTTATTAAACAACGCTGCTATAATATTAACAAAATATGTTATGCATTTAATAAATGTTTACAATTATTTACTTAATTGTAAGCATGATTGAACTCATACAAACTGTTTGCATCGATAACTGTAATGGAAACAAAAATTATCGTAGGGCCTACCAGCCTAAAATGCGGCAAGTTCCTCGGTAGATTTTCGTCATCAAAATATACTCTAAACTGCACACAAAACTCCATTAAAAAATTATAAATAGCAAATCATACAATTAACAGCTTAAAAAATTAATAAAATGATTTTTTAAATGCACACAAATTGGTAAATTTCTGTTTAAAATCTTGTCCCAATGAAAACTTTCACAGCGTCTCAAACCCCAGGTAAGTTTCATTTGAGGTAAACAAAGGACTGGAAAGTCCTTATACGACCTCGTGTGCCTAGTTTCTGAACGATAATCGGATCAGGAAAATGTCGCATCTTATTTATATAATAAATGCATTCAGTTAAATATATTTATGAAGGCAAATCGACGAAAAATTAAGTTTTCGAAGTAAAAATTGTCTATGGATATTTAAAACACCATATTAATTGTCAAAGACAAAATTTGAAGTGGGGCGACATCTGTGGATAAGAGCGAAACGAATATACATATTGTTTTTACAAGTTACCTCTCCTCTAATATAAAATCCTTTGAATTTGAGGTAACCTTGGTAACATGGCAATCATCACTAAATGTTGAATAAGTAGACGTTTTAAACTATACTTAACGTGCGGCAGCTGTGGCTCATCGTGTAGCAATGCTGCGCAGCTCGTCGCCGACAAATGTGTCCGGATGGCAGGAAACTGGGTTCAAATCCCGGTGGAGAGATACAATTTTGTATTTTTTTCATTTTCTTTTACATGTCTACAAAACTTAACATAAGTCTTCAGAAAGACTTAAATTCTAAAAAAAACACGACGCAATTTAGCTTTGGCGTATAATTACAATACAAAACAATAAAATTAAATATTTTTAGCGAACTTTCACAGGACAAGTCTTGCACGAGAGAGAGCTAGCGTTGCGCTGCATTCCTAGTCCCAGTAGACCTAGACCTAGGCCTACCATTATGATAATCACTCAACTGATATGACAATTAAAAATAATTATACCGGTAATATAATAATAATAGCGTTATAATAATTAGGCCTATAATAATAATAATTATATAATGATTATGATCATATGTATTATAATTAATAATCATATAGGGCCTATAGATTTTATAATTTAGACTTAAATTCTAAGAAAGGCATAATACTTTCGATTCGTTACAACTCTTCGGTCGGCCTCTTTAGGCCTAATGAAAAAACGCAGCGATCTAGCCTACCCGGCCTGGGCTCATAATTATAGGCCTAATTATCATATTATAATAAATAATCATGACAAATAGTTTAATTATAATATTGATGTAATATCGTCATTATAATAGTTATATCAATAATAATGTAAAATGATCATGATCAGTATTATTATAATTAAATAAGTGTAGGCCTAAGTGTGTAACCATAATATTTAGCAGTGGCGTCACGATGGGGTGCGGGGGTGCGGGCCGCACCGGGTGACACCCTCAGAGGGGTGACACCAAAATGACTGTCTAGAAAATTTTTGTACTGAGTTACAGCAGAAATTTAATATTTTTAAATTAGCAATAAGACTAACGGATAACAACCAACAAGTTAACGTTTCGTAAGCCCAGCTTACATGTACTAGGCCTACTGTACCAGTATCAATTTACCTACAGCTGAAACTCTATGCTCAGTTACTTTTTTGAACCTTCTAATGAGCTCCGGTCAGTGCCGTCATTATTACCCAATTACAAAACGCTTCAATCCACGTTGTTTCATAACTTTCGTCAGCACGTGCTACAAGCATGCGCTGTTTTTCATCGTTTTCGTGTGGTGTTTTATAATCGCTGGTCTCGTCCAATTTTCTGGTATTTTAGCTGCAACAGTCCATATTTAAACAGATTTAGACTACTGGGACAAAGTCGGCCATGACCTTTTTATGACCTTTTTTGGGAATTCATCTCTGAAAAATTTGACGACCTTTTTTGGGAATTCATCTGGCATAAATTTTTGGGGATTTTGCCTTTAGGCCTACTACTGGGACAAATCTTGAAATCCTGCAGCATTTGTCCCACTAATACATTGCTTGGGACAAATCACCCTAACTACTGGGATAAATCCTAATTGAGTACTAGGACATTTGTCCCACTAGTTATACAGTTATAATATGCCCTGAGCTGCAATGCTATGGTAATTAGGCCTAACATTTGTAAACCTTTACCAATAACCTTTTTTGATAATGATGTTGGCAATTAATTAAATAAGAAGGAGACAAATAAGCGGAAATGCTCACAGACTGGAAGCTAGGCCTAGTGTGGCTCGGTATAGGAGAGTCCTGCACCAAAATGCATTATTCTGGTTAGAGGCAGCAGTGTGCATTCAGGGAGACCATAGAGCATATATAGAGTTGCAGTAGTCAAGTCGCGTCAGAATTAGGCAGTAACAGTGTTTTCGCTTATGCTGAATCCTGAGTAGGCCTAGAGCGAATTATTAAGCTGTCGGAGTGTCGGATTTTCTTCTGGGGTGAAACAAGCACGCCAGAGGAACGGCAGCCATTTAGGTTTAATGGAAAGTGTCAATTGAGTCAAGAATGACTCCAAGATCCCGACCAGTAGCTAGATGATGGAGGGAGTAGAGAGGAGGAAGTAGAGAATGCGAATTCAGTGCACTGTAGGAGCTTAGAGGAACGGTAAAACCAGGTTATCTCGTACTTGCCAGGGTTAATTTGAGGCGCACAGACAGACTCCATTGCACAATTAAATAATGTCATCAATGCACACACAAAGTCTCTTTGCAGCATTTGCAGCCTCTTTTATATAGTCGGAGATGTATACATAGAGTTGGGGATATCATCAGCACAGAAGTGGATTTTCCCAACAAGAGGCAACGACTGACAGCGCAAGATGTACAGAGAATGAACAGTAGAGGCACTAGGACAGAACTGCGGAACACAAAAGAGCACAGCAGAGATGGGTGATTTATATGAGGAAGTTGATGCGATCAGTGCGAATAAAGTGGTATACGATACAAACCAATACAAGATATTAACAGAGGTGCCAAAAGACTGTTTCAAAGACTTTAAGTAGGATATAAAGTGATCCACGCAGTCAAAAGCAGCAGAGAAATCTAGGAGTATTAATTAAGGAAGTCACATAATTTATGTCTCTTGTCTTTGCTGCTGACAAAGTCGTAATAGACTTTGAGGACGGCTGTTTCCGTGTAATGGAATTGCCCAGGGTGAGGGTGAGAATTGTCGGGGGTTGGGGGGTTCAACCCCTTAGTATTTCTTAGGACCCCATAGTAAAGTCTTTATTGCACACCCCAACTCCAGATGAATCAAAGTCTAATCCCCCCAGTCTTTTTTCTACAATTCTCATACTGGAATTGTCTGAATCCCGAGTGAAGAGCTAGGTGAAAGCAGGTTGTTTGCGGAGAGGTAAGAGTAAAGCTGAGCGTGGACTACTCTATCATCTTACATAGGCAGACAAGGCAGTAGACATTAGAGATAGGCCTGTATGGGCCTATATGGTTAAGATAGAGGGTGGGATCAAGACTAATAATCTTGAGACAAGGACGAATAACGTATACCCCATTCTGAGAGTGAGGAAGTATCCCAGTAGAAAGATAAAGGTTAGTTAGGAATGTTAGGATAATGGCAAAGAAGTGAAGTTGAGGTTTTAGAAACCATGCATGTAGGCACAGGGTCAAGTTCTCAGTGTTTGGATATAGATTTCATCAGTAGGTCAGCAATGCATTGTAGTCAGAAGTGACAGCTAGGGTCAAAGGTTGATAGTGAGATTGTAGTACGGATAGTGCTATCTCTGACTTTGTTAACTTTATCCTGGAAATAATTTACAAAAAGTGGGGGTACGGGTATCTCTCGTTCCACCCGCAAATTACGCCTATGTGAATGCATCCAGGTTGAAGTTGACACTGTTTGTCGATCTATGCAAAAGCTGATCAGAGAGTGATGTGAGAGACTGGGGTGGAGATAGAGAGGTTTTGGATGAACACACCTGTAGATTGTTCCTAATCATTTGAGCGCCTTGACTTTATCTATATTCAGTGGCGGCGATCTTGTCTGAGAGGTGGGGGGACAAAGTCGGCCATGATCTGGTCGATGACCTTTTTTTAAAGAATTCCATGTCCCCCAACATTTTTTTTTACTTTTTAGGAATTTATCTCCACAAAAGTTGAGGACTTTTCTAGTAATTCATCTCAAAAAAAGTTTACGACCCTTTTTTAGTCATTCGCCGCTTTTTACAACTTTTTCCCGTCTCCCAACAATAATCTCATTACCATTAATTTTTTTAGGAATTCGACTTTTTTACGAATTCCTTTTTCTTTCTCATAATTTTTGGGGGACACTTCTGCTCAAAATTTTTATTTTTACCTCGTCTGGTCAGAAACGCTGCGAAAACCCTCACGCGCGATTACACTTCTCCGCCTTTTTTGGTGTTTCTTCAAAATGTGGGGGGGGGACAAATGTATGGAGTGTCCTCCCACTCTTAAAGGTGGGGGGACATGTCCCCCCGTCCCTCTAGATCGCAGCCCATGTCTATATTAATTCCGTAAGCATCTGAAGCCATTCTATTCGATCCTAAAATTCTTTCTTTAGGTCAATCAGGAACACGTCCCTCTGGTGAATTCCTCTTGAAGAGGCGCTAGTTAATTCTGTAATTAAAAATCAATAGGGGCCTAGTTAATTCTGTAATTAAAAATCAATAGGGGCCTAGAATGTGAGGTTGTAGAGACTGGTAATAGTTACGAAATGCATAATATTGACGGCAAGTTTCATACCTTTGCCAATTGGCACGTACTTAAGCTATTTCCCGTCCTTGGGTGATCTCTCCGTCTGGATGCAAACCTAGCTGAGCGTGGCAGTGTCTACGCCATGCTATTCTGTCTTGGACCTTCTACCATGAAGGCCGAGGTTTACCTATGCGAGGTTAGCTTTTCATGACTGTAGTCCAGGCCTTTCTTCACGACTGTAGTCCAAGTATAGTCCTATGTATATCACGTATAATATTTCTCCAATCCCTCGGGGGTTTGTTCACGAGTAGAGGTCCAAAGCGAAGAAGCAGAGTCTCCATATTCGGACAGTGGGAGTGAACGGTTCTCCTGATGATCGCGCGACTGCTGACATGGCAGGCTTTGCCTAGCTGCCTGAAGAAGCGTCCGCGTAACATACCCGGGCCAGACTTTCTTCTGCCAGCTGAGTCTTTTATGCGGCTCGCAATTGCTTGTCTGCCCTAACAGATTTCTCGCAGACTTCGTTGAAAGAGAAGCGACAGCCGCTCGGTGACCTGGATCGCACTCCAGTCTGCGCGAGAGTAACTCTCCTTAAGTGATGGATCAAAACTAATGGAAGAAAATGTCAAGCCACATAGAAAGTACCCCCCGCCCCGCCCAAAAACAATCAACTTACCGGATTTGCATTAATCCCAGGACCCAGCCTAGGCAAGGTTCGGGCAGTGGCCCCTTGCCCCATGGCGACGCCAATGAAATGGTACACCACACGGAAGACAAAAGTCAAGGACCTCGCACATAGGCCTGTCATTAAAAATGAGGTGACCTAGCTATGATTATTGTAAATTGCCACAGTTAATTCTCAATTTCTTCGCAAGATATGACGAATAAATTGAATTCTTAACATTTGTATGTAGTCACTTATAATATTGTCACTGATCGGCGCTCGAATTAAAAACCTCTCCGTGGTGACGAAGTTTAGGCCTTTGAGTCCACTAACCTACTAAAGTTATGGACCACCTCAAAAATATAGAAGAAGAAGAAGAAGAAGAAGAAGAAGAAGAAGAAGAAGAAGAAGAAGAAGAAGAAGAAGAAGAAGAAGAAGAAGAAGAAGAAGACGAAGAAGAAGAAGAAGAAGAATGCGTTGAAGAAGAAGAAGAAGAAGAAGAAGAAGAAGAAGAAGAAGAAGAAGAAGAATGCGTTGAAGAAGAAGAAGAAGAAGAAGAAGAAGAAGAAGAAGAAGAAGAAGAAGAAGAAGAAGGAGGAGGAGGAGGAGGAGGAGGAGGAGGAGGAGAAGAAGAAGGAGGAGGAGAAGAAGAAGAAGGAGAAGAAGGAGGAGGAGGAGGAGGAGAAGAAGAAGAAGGAGAAGAAGAAGGAGGAGGAAAAAATGTGGAGAAGGGGAAGAAGAAGAAGAAGGAGAAGAAGGAGAAGAATGCGGAGGAAAAATGTATAGAATGGGAAGAACAAGAATGCGGAGAAGAAGAATGCGGAGGGAAAATGTAGAGAAGGGGAAGAAGAATGCGCAGAAGAAGAATTTGGAGAAGAAGAAGATGATGAAGAAGAAGATGAAGAAGAAGATGAAGAAGAAGACGAAGAAGAAGATGATGAAGAGGAAGTGGATGAAGAAGAAGAAGAAGAAGAAGAAGAAGAAGTAGTAGTAGTAGTAGTAGTAGTAGTAGTAGTAGTAGTAGTAGTAGTAGCTTTCGCAATGGCCGTAAATTGGGGACCAGTTCCAGAATACAACTATTCAAAGTGAGGAACTCAGTAAAGTGGGGACGTCCCCGATGCGAAAGGACTCGATTTTCGTATTTCTGACATGCAAATATGGTGCCACAGATGGTCAATTTTAAAATTTAGGTTTTTTACATATAGGCCCGATTTCCGGGGTAGCACCCTATTCAATTACAAGTGGTTAAAATTTCTGAAAAGTCCTGATGGCCTTCGGGTTCAAATGGGGGAACCGCGAGTCCGCGATTTCCGGGATTTCGTTCTATCACGTGATTGATGACGTCGCGGCGAAAGTGGTAGATTATTGAGGTTTTATAGCGCCCCTTCCAGGTACATTACTCAAGAGCGAAGAGAAAGACAGAAACAGAAGGACAAATAATGCTATACTAATACTAATCCGAATACTAATAATCGTTTATTGATTCAAACTAACAAGTAGCCTACGCAGATTACATGTGGAAACCACAGAAAGAGACAGAAGGAAAGGCACAGACCGCAAAAGAGACATATAGACACACAGACCCTGATGATAATACTAATAGTAAAAATGATAATAAAAATAATAATAATAATAATAATAATAATAATAATAATAATAATAATAATAATAATAATAATAATAATAATAATAATAATAATCGTTTGATTGAAACTGACAAGTAGGCCTGTGAATCTTTAGATGTGAATCTTTAGATGTGCAAACCACAGATAAAAACAAAGAAGCACAGACAGAAAACAGATACTTCTCATCATCACCATCACCATCTCATAAGGACGATAAAAACTATATACCAAGGGCTTTATATAAGCATTTAAACCATCTAAGCCAACAACAAATGTAAACTTAACATTCTAATTACTTTAGTTAAATCTCTTTCTTAGCTTATTGACACATTTTTCTGTAAGCCACGGTGCGGTTTGTCATCTGGTGAATCAATAAAACGAATATCATCATCATCATCATCGTAGTACTCAGTGTTTTTTCTAGAAAGGTTGCGGAACTGAACAATTATGGAAGGACTAAAATCCACAGAAAAACGGCAGTGGGGGTTGGGAGGAGTCTCCATAAACATTGAAAACAGTTCACAACACTAAAATTAAAATAAAATAACTAAATTATGGCTTTTATTATTAAAATATTTTTTAGTAGCTGAAAAAAGGTGCCGGAACGCCGTTCCGGCTGAAATTAAACTTATTGTCAGTAACTATTGAGCACTTCAATGCAGCCGCTTTTTGTGGCTCTTTTGAAACCATCTACTGTAGGCTATCTTTCTCGGGACATTATTTTTGACAGCCTGATGGATTAGCACTTCCTCGGGTATAAATAAATAATAATAATAATAATAATAATAATAATAATAATAATAATAATAATAATAATAATAATAATAATAATAATAATAATAATAATAATAATAATAATAATAATAATAATAATAATAATAATAATAATAATAATAATAATAATAATAATAATAATAATAATAATAATAATAATAATATGTGAATCAATATGTCAATCAGTCTGCCTGAATGTCGAATATATCTGTGAAAATGTGAATATCCGAAATTTCTCAGCACCACGTAAAAGCCACGTCAGGGAGACCAGCTTATATACCGACGCTATATCAAATCAAGTCCGCTCTAGCCAGGCTGCCATGACCCTTCTCCGTTTCGGTGGCAGGTCAGTCCGGAGAGGTCAAGCCGTTGGTATGCTGAACTGGCCGTGTCTCTGTCTTCTGTCTCCTGTTTCACTGTTTGTCCGCCTATTGTTCAACGTGAATTCTTTATCTTATTGCAAAAACCCTACAATTACAGCGCATGCTATATCTCTCTGTCTCCCCCTCCACCTTCTCCACATCCCCAGTAACGTTACCCCTCCTAGACAAGGCCCAATATCCTTCTTTTCAGTATGCATGCACAATTAACTGAAAACGGCCGTTTCAGGGCCACCATATATTATACGAAGGATCGATGACGTCATATGAAAGTTACCTCTTTCATAAATATATATAGCCCGTGTCTATTACGACACGTTCGCAGCGATTTCTTCATTTCGAACAACAATAAAAATTAACCACAAGCCATTACAAATAACAAAAATAACAATAATAATATTAATAGTAATAACAGAGAAGCACACGTTAGGCAGACACAAAGACAAAAGATGCAGATGCACAT
The DNA here is from genome assembly GCA_963556255.1 of Allolobophora icterica. NCBI lineage: Eukaryota > Metazoa > Annelida > Clitellata > Crassiclitellata > Lumbricidae > Allolobophora > Allolobophora icterica. Next base: position 61,210,457 of record OY744604.1, on the reverse strand, counting down.
GTAATCTGCGTAGGCTACTTTTGCTTTGCTGGCACGCTTCATCTAACGAGATTTAAATGTCTCAAATAAGCCACATACACCAGAGAAAAAATGTCATACCTGAAGTTGTTTCAATAGTCATATTTGTCGAATGTGCATATATCCTAGTAAACAAGTCTGTATTCAGTTTTACGACGCTATTACAGCATTTTCGAAGACAACTAACCCACAAATGGCATTTAAACCCTGCGCTACTGGTGTCACGTGGGGTTCAATACAGAAAGTGATTGGGTGACTGCTGAACCTGCAGTGTCCAAAGTCCGACTATAAAGCGCTGGCATTTAAATCAGCCTACTGCAATAATGTTATAGCGCTTTTCGTTTAACCCAACATTTTGAAGCCGATGAGAAGCGAAATTTAGAGATATTTATTCAATTCAAGAATATCACGACCCTTGGAATTAGTATGTCGTTTCATATTCTGTTCAAAATCTCTTTATTACTATGTTCCAGAGATAAGAGGCAGGACAAGACAGATCTAGAAGCGGAGATGCCAGATAGGACAACAAGTACAGTCAGCCAGAGAAATAGAGAACTGTACTTTTCTGTTTCAGTCTATAAAACGAATGCTCCTACTGCAGATTCTTCTCTACCTAAACGACACCCGCCTTGCAGCTGCTAGGCTAGGCCTATGCCTCTCGAGATCGTTATCTGGCCCTCTGGAAACTGGACTCGGATCTCCTATGGAGTACGCCTAGTAGGCCTATCTGGAACCCCTCTGATTTGACGTATCTCTCGTGAACAGGTCGGTGCCCTGAGCTTGGCCCTCAAGTGACGCTTTAGAAGTTTGGAGATTACGACTACGAACATGTAGCCACCCACCTGTTCCTTAAACTGTCCTTATAAAGATTCAATACTTCGGCAACTCTGTAAGACGATGATCGTCAATCAAATCAAATCAAATATTCGTTTATCCGTCTAACCAGTTGACACAACGCACTCGTAAACTCAACATTTCTACAACGCTACTCTAGCCAACGCAGAAAGTACCAGCTAATCCACAGGCCCTATCTCGTATCACTATATTAGGCCTACATAACAATACGTTACATCATTTACAATGATGTTTCTAGCTGATTGCAGTCTTGTTGTCCTCGAGACCAAGGTCTTGGTCTCGAGTGCACTCGAGTTCGTTTTTAAAAGTCTTGGTCTTGGTCTTGAGACCAAAGGTCTTGGTGTTGAGGTTCAAGGTGTTGGTCTTGAGGTTCAAAGTCTTGGTCTTGGTTTTGCAAGTATTTGACTTCCGGCTATTTACCATGGAATGATTTCAAAACAGACTCACGATTAATTTGTACATTTACACCCGGTTCTTGAAAAGCTGCTTTGTGTGGTAGCGATTTCAGCACTTGTAGACCGTATTTTTTCACATGGCAGAATTTTTATGAGGCCCCACAGGGACCTCTCGGTCTTGGTCAGAAAATTCTGAGCAAATTGGTTTTTATAAAATTCAACAGGCATTTGGAATAACATTTCGCATGAAGGACTTTTGTAAATACGAATTCGGAATTCTCTGCAGTCTCCATTTAGAGTTGTTTTGCTTGAATAAAAGAAAAGACTCATGTTTTCATTAAAATAACGAGTAGTCCGACTGGACAATTTTTAGTAAGGAATCGAAATCTGAATACGACTGTGATTTTTTTTGGTCTTGGTCTCGGTCTTGGTCTTGAGGTTCAAGGTCTTGGTCTTGGTCTTGAGGTTCAAGGTCTTGGTCTTGGTCTTGAGATTCAAGGTCTTGGTCTTGGTCTTGAGGTTCAAGGTCTTGGTCTTGGTCTTGAGGTTCAAGGTCTTGGTCTTGTCTTGAGGTTTAAGGTCTTGACAACAAGACTGGCTGATTGGTCAGACATGTTCTGTTTTTAGTGAATCGATGCTGACGTTGTTGTAATACTGGCGAGAGTTTGTTCCAGAGAGGCGGAGCATGAGCAGAGCCCAAGAAAGCGAAGTCGTAGGACCCAGCTTATATACAGGCGCTTAGGCCTAGTGAAATCAAAATGGATAGGCGGTTCCAGGTCAAGATCCAAAGGGGTCAATCACACACTCAGACGGCTAAGGTTGGTGATGTTTAGGGCTGAAACGCGGGCCGTCCACATATTACGTACGCACTGAGGGGTCGGGGGGTCGGATTTTGGCGATTTTGCGTACGGGTGCGAACGGGGGGGGAGGGGGAAACAAACGTGTACGTACGCAAAATAAATTTCTAATTATGACGTCCACATTAGCCTATTTATAACTCTGTATTGTCCTACAGTCGTCCGATGGCATTTTATTACATTATATAAAAGCCATGTGCTTATATGCTGTGCTGTGAACGAGACACCTATAATTTGTCTATATTGGCCCTCACTCATCCTTCAATCTGGCCTAAAGTGCAGACTGTCAAGACACTTTCTGCAGCTGGTCTGGGGGGGGGTGCGTCAAGTGTACGTACGCGGGGGGGGGGGGGTTGGAAGAAAGTACGCTTGCGAACAGGGGAGGGGGTCCAATTTGCCCGGATTTTTGCGTACGTAATATATGGATGGCCCCTAGGAGCATGGGCGTCCGGAGGGGGTTTGAAAATATTCTACAAAAACAAAATCTTTTGATTTTTATGATTATTCCAACAGTTTCAAAACGATTTAGGATGTTAAAAAACACAATTATTGAGGTAAGTTAGCTATTCTATAAAAAAAACGTAATTTTGCTTCCCCTACAAAAATTTTGCCCCCTAGATAATTGTGCCCCCTAGAAATTTTTACCCTCCTGAAAAAAATTCCTGCGACGCCCATGGATAGGAGGAACGTGAAGGAAAAGGAGCAGTCGGGATATGAATTGTGTAAAATAAAGAATGAAAAAAATAATGGCGGGTTAGGAATTTTTAAAGATTTATATAGATTTCAGACTCCTGATTATTTTTTGACCAGTCGGACCCTGTCTATACATACGAGTTGGTCGCACGGGTGATATTTAAAATGTGCCATTTCATCATTATCATCATCAGTTTCTAACGACAGCCATTTGGGGGCGATGGGTAAGAATAAATGATCTCCATTGTACTCGGTCAATTTGCAAAGTATGTTGCCGCTTTAGTGGCATTTGCTTAGTGGAATTTATTCCGTAAACTGAAACTAATAAACCTAGGTCTTTCCTGTGAACAAATAATAATTTGGCAAGCCTATAATTATTATACGCTTGTATAATACATTGTGCGCTTCTCTCCGGCTATACGTGCACGTATGTTGGCCTCGCGCTACACGCAGTCAGACAGAGACACACACACACACACGCACGCACGCACGCACGCACGCACGCTCGCACGCACGCACGCACGCACACACACACACACACACACTGACTGACAAAGAACTGGGCGATTAGCATGCCGCACCAGACACATGACCAGGTCATAGTCCATAGTGTAAGCCGGCACAGGGCAGGCGGCAATTGAAATGTGTCTGCAGGTCTGTGCCTTGGAGGCACCTACATGACCTTTGGTATGTGACCTATATACGGACGGCAGGCTGCAATCACTGACCAATTGGCCAAGAAGATGAGGTAGAGAGACAGACATACATGCCTACATACGCATAGACACACATGCATCTAAATATAAAAAAACAATAATAATTATCATTAGTATTAATAATATTCTTTAAATGAAGAACCAAAAGCGAACTGCACATTGGTGAACAAGCCGAGAGAAAATATAAAACATCGAAGCAATAAGAAGATGATATAACGTGGAAGAAAAAGAGTAGTCCTAAGAAGAGTTGAAAAGTAGACCATTCCCAGCCAGCACACCGACATCGGGCCAATGTTTGCCCAATGTCACAAAAGCCACTAACGTTGGCCCTATGTTGTCCCTACGTCGAATGCAATATTGGCGTAATGTAGGGTGTACGACGTGTATTCCACGTATACTTTTTCATAGCCATAGAACATGTATTTTAACTTAATTCCGTTTTCACCTATTAAAGAGTGCCAGGAACAAAGAATTCTGCACATGTGAACACTTAGATATAATATAATTTCCGATATTTATCAAGTTTCTTACATACGTCGGACCAATGCTGGGCCAACGTCGGATCTATTCATACTCACAGAATGTGTATTTTAACTCAATACCGATTTTGTCTGTTGAAGCGTGCCATGGACACAGAATTCTACATTATATTGACATTTATATATGAGAAACTTTCCGATATTTCTGATGCATGTCACATACGTCGGACCAATGTTGCGCCAACATACAGAATACCAACATTGGGCTAACGTTGACCCAATGTCAAAAAATCACTAACGTTGGCCCTATGTTGTCCCTATGTCGAATGCAATATTGGCACATTGTAAGGTTTACAACGTGTATCCAACGTATACTTTTTGTATCGGTAGAATAGGTATTTTCACTAAATTCAATTTTGTGTCTATTTAAGGATGCCAGGAGCAGAGAATTCGGCATATGTAAACATTTATATATCATAAAATTTTCAATATTTCTGACGCATGTCACATACGTCGGACCAATGCTCAACCAACGTCACACGTCATACAGAATACCAACATAGGGCCAACGTTGGCCCAATGTAAAAAAATCACTAACGTTGGCCCTATGTTGTCCCTATGTCGAATGCAATATTGGCGTAATGTAGGGTGTACGACGTGTATTCCACCTATACTTTTTCATAGCCATAGAACATGTATTTTAACTTAATTCCGTTTTCACCTATTAAAGAGTGCCAGGAACAAAGAATTCTGCACATGTGAACACTTAGATATAATATAATTTCCGATATTTATCAAGTTTCTTACATACGTCGGACCAATGCTGGGCCAACGTCGGATCTATTCATACTCACAGAATGTGTATTTTAACTCAATACCGATTTTGTCTGTTGAAGTGTGCCATGGACAAAGAATTCTACATATATTGACATTTATATATGAGAAACTTTCCGATATTTCTGATGCATGTCACATACGTCGGACCAATGTTGCGCCAACATACAGAATACCAACATTCATCTCATACAGAATACCAACATAGGACCGACGTTGACCCAATGTCAAAAAATCACTAACGTTGGCCCTATGTTGTCCCTATGTCGAATGCAATATTGGCGTAATGTAGGGTGTACGACGTGTATTCCACGTATACTTTTTCATAGCCATAGAACATGTATTTTAACTTAATTCCGTTTTCACCTATTAAAGAGTGCCAGGAACAAAGAAAACTCATCTGAAACGCCATAAAAGAACCCACATTGGGTTCTTTTATGGCGTTTCAGATGAATTCTGCACATGTGAACACTTAGATATAATATAATTTCCGATATTTATCAAGTTTCTTACATACGTCGGACCAATGCTGGGCCAACGTCGGATCTATTCATACTCACAGAATGTGTATTTTAACTCAATACCGATTTTGTCTGTTGAAGTGTGCCATGGACAAAGAATTCTACATATATTGACATTTATATATGAGAAACTTTCCGATATTTCTGATGCATGTCACATACGTCGGACCAATGTTGCGCCAACATACAGAATACCAACATTCATCTCATACAGAATACCAACATAGGACCGACGTTGACCCAATGTCAAAAAATCACTAACGTTGGCCCTATGTTGTCCCTATGTCGAATGCAATATTGGCGTAATGTAGGGTGTACGACGTGTATTCCACGTATACTTTTTCATAGCCATAGAACATGTATTTTAACTTAATTCCGTTTTCACCTATTAAAGAGTGCCAGGAACAAAGAATTCTGCACATGTGAACACTTAGATATAATATAATTTCCGATATTTATCAAGTTTCTTACATACGTCGGACCAATGCTGGGCCAACGTCGGATCTGTTCATACTCACAGAATGTGTATTTTAACTCAATACCGATTTTGTCTGTTGAAGTGTGCCATGGACAAAGAATTCTACATATATTGACATTTATATATGAGAAACTTTCCGATATTTCTGATGCATGTCACATACGTCGGACCAATGTTGCGCCAACATACAGAATACCAACATTCATCTCATACAGAATACCAACATAGGACCGACGTTGACCCAATGTCAAAAAATCACTAACGTTGGGCCTATGTTGTCCCTATGTCGAATGCAATATTGGCGTAATGTAGGGTGTACGACGTGTATTCCACGTATACTTTTTCATAGCCATAGAACATGTATTTTAACTTAATTCCGTTTTCACCTATTAAAGAGTGCCAGGAACAAAGAATTCTGCACATGTGAACACTTAGATATAATATAATTTCCGATATTTATCAAGTTTCTTACATACGTCGGACCAATGCTGGGCCAACGTCGGATCTATTCATACTCACAGAATGTGTATTTTAACTCAATACCGATTTTGTCTGTTGAAGCGTGCCATGGACAAAGAATTCTACATTATATTGACATTTATATATGAGAAACTTTCCGATATTTCTGATGCATGTCACATACGTCGGACCAATGTTGCGCCAACATACAGAATACCAACATTGGGCTAACGTTGACCCAATGTCAAAAAATCACTAACGTTGGCCCTATGTTGTCCCTATGTCGAATGCAATATTGGCACATT
>OY744604.1:61166347-61198847 GCA_963556255.1 Allolobophora icterica | reverse complement strand
GGCTTCAATGTGCACTTCTGAACTCTGTAAGGAGGGCATTATCAAGTTACAGTTGTATTGTATTGTATTCCTACTTGACTAGTGGTCGTCTTTAGCGTTGTTGCCAGCGTAGCTGCAGCTGCGGATTTCTCACTAGATCTGGATATTTCGGCCTTCGTCTGGGATGTGGGTATTTTTTGGCCAAATCTGTGGATTTTTGACCATTTTGACTTTTGCATTGTAAATGCTTGTATTTCGTGTCAAATTATGTGAGCACTGAGCATTAAACACTATACTAGGTTTATATTGTAATTAAATGGTAAAAATAATGCGCTATATAATGTTCGTTTAGTAGTTTCAAGTCCCATATCAATGACGTCATGAACTGCCTAGTCTCATTCCAAGGTCTTCTAGTGATTGGATTTGTAGTTCATGGTATTTGAAATTTTTAATGGCGGACATTGGCGGTCAATACGATTAATCCCGAGTCATTGTTTCTTCAAGTTATAGACTTAAGCAGGTAAACAGCATATTGTTTACTGTTGAGAAGTTATTAAAATTAAGATTATCACAAAATGAGCGATGATGAACGTAAGCGAGGTAATAGTAGCGGGCCTAACATTTTCGGCATAACGGCGATCGCCGAACCTCGGTAAAACCAACGGCACGAAAACATTCCGTTTCCGTAAACATTTAATTTTCCGTTTCCGTATCCGGATTATTTTATATGCCCTATTATGTTGACATAAGTGAGCCAAGGCACAAGACCTGCCCCTGTGGGTCTCTCCTGTCCATATCTCTGTGCGTCTATTTCTCTGCCTCTGTCTGTCTGTCTATCTGTCTGTCTGTCTGTCTGTCTGTCTCTCTGTCTTTCTCTCGCTCATTCTATCGCACGATTGATCAATCAATCAATTAATTGATCAATCAAACTGCATAAAATATATATATATACAATATATACAATATATCTATATATGTCTGCATCTCTGTCAGTCTGGCTGTCCGTCTACATGTCCAGAGCTCCCTCAATCACAAGCAAAGAAGCCAAGTCGGAAAATATATACATGTCGGGACGAGTTGCGGAAAATGAAAAAACAGAGGCCTACACAAGTATTCTCATTGTCACACTAGCATAACTCTCTGCCTCTATCTACCTCTGTCTGTCTGCCTCTCTGTCTGTCTGGCTGTCCGTCTCTATGTCCATGGCTCCCTCAATCACAAGCAAAGAAGCCAAGTCGGAAAATATATACATGTCGGGACGAGTTGCGGAAAATGAAAAAACAGAGGCCTACACAAGTATTCTCATTGTCACACTAGCATAACTCTCTGCCTCTATCTACCTCTGTCTGTCTGCCTCTCTGTCTGTCTGGCTGTCCGTCTCTATGTCCATGGCTCCCTCAATCACAAGCAAAGAAGCCAAGTCGGAAAATATATACATGTCGGGACGAGTTGCGGAAAATGAAAAAACAGAGGCCTACACAAGTATTCTCATTGTCACACTAGCATAACTCTCTGCCTCTATCTACCTCTGTCTGTCTGCCTCTCTGTCTGTCTGGCTGTCCGTCTCTATGTCCATGGCTCCCTCAATCACAAGCAAAGAAGCCAAGTCGGAAAATATATACATGTCGGGACGAGTTGCGGAAAATGAAAAAACAGAGGCCTACACAAGTATTCTCATTGTCACACTAGCATAACTCTCTGCCTCTATCTACCTCTGTCTGTCTGCCTCTCTGTCTGTCTGGCTGTCCGTCTCTATGTCCATGGCTCACTCAATCACAAGCAAAGAAGCCAAGTCGGAAAATATATACATGTCGTGACGAGTTGCGGAATATGAAAAAACAGAGGCCTAAACAAGTATTGTTATTGTCACACTAGCATAACTCTCTGCCTCTATCTACCTCTGTCTGTCTGCCTCTCTGTCTGTCTGGCTGTCCGTCTCTATGTCCATGGCTCCCTCAATCACAAGCAAAGAAGCCAAGTCGGAAAATATATACATGTCGTGACGAGTTGCGGAAAATGAAAAAACAGAGGCTTACACAAGTATTCTCATTGTCACACTAGCATAACTCTCTGCCTCTTTCTACCTCTGTCTGTCTGCCTCTCTGTCTGTCTGGCTGTCCGTCTCAATGTCCATGGCTTCCTCAATCCCGACATGTATATATTTTCCGACTTGGCTTCTTTGCTTGTGATTGAGGGAGCCATGGACATAGAGACGGACAGCCAGACAGACAGAGAGGCAGACAGACAGAGGTAGATAGAGGCAGAGAGTTATGCTAGTGTGACAATGAGAATACTTGTGTAGGCCTCTGTTTTTTCATTTTCCGCCACTCGTCCCGACATGTATATATTTTCCGACTTGGCTTCTTTGCTTGTGATTGAGGGAGCCATGGACATAGAGACGGACAGCCAGACAGACAGAGAGGCAGACAGACAGAGGTAGATAGAGGCAGAGAGTTATGCTAGTGTGACAATGACAATACTAATAGGCCTCTGTTTTTTCATTTTCCGCAACTCGTCACGACATGTATATATTTTCCGACTTGGCTTCTTTGCTTGTGATTGAGGGAGCCATGGACATAGAGACGGACAGCCAGACAGACAGAGAGGCAGACAGACATATAGACAGAGGTAGATAGAGGCAGAGAGTTATGCTAGTGTGACAATGACAATACTAATAGGCCTCTGTTTTTTTCATTTTCCGCAACTCGTCACGACATGTATATATTTTCCGACTTGGCTTCTTTGCTTGTGATTGAGGGAGCCATGGACACAGAGACGGACAGCCAGACAGACAGAGAGGCAGACAGACAGAGGTAGATAGAGGCAGAGAGTTATGCTAGTGTGACAATGACAATACTAATAGGCCTCTGTTTTTCATTTTCCGCAACTCGTCCCGACATGTATATATTTTCCGACTTGGCTTCTTTGCTTGTGATTGAGGGAGCCATGGACATAGAGACGGACAGCCAGACAGACAGAGAGGCAGACAGACAGAGGTAGATAGAGGCAGAGAGTTATGCTAGTGTGACAATGACAATACTTGTGTAGGCCTCTGTTTTTTCATTTTCCGCAACTCGTGCCGACATGTATATATTTTCCGACTAGCCTTTTTTGCTATTAAACGACCAGTTAAAACGATTTTGGGGGAAATTTCAGATGTGCTTTAATTCATTTTAGTTAGATATACATTAGTGACTTATTTTTAAAATTTTATTTTTGCTTTAAGTATACATTTGTGGAAATACAAGTTCGTGTTTTCCGTGTTTTCGTGCTGATGCCGCTAGTTTTACCAGCGTGATCGCCGACCACGCCACCGAGTCAAAAGTGGAGCCTGGGGGACGATGTGAAGCGCAGTTAATCCGACGGGTCCGGCCCGAATCCCCGAAACCCGAATCCCCGAAACGAATTTCGACCGGATCCCCGAAATCGATTAGTGATTAAAATGTAACTGAAAGTAGAAGTCGGATGAATGCAAGGCCACGTTAGATCTATGTCACGTATAAGAGTTTTCAATTTAACTTTGAATAGTTTTCCGGAGTTCGGCCGCTTTCTAGTAAACTGTTTTCAGGAAATCGGGCTTTTGTGTATTTTCAGCGTTTTCGGGGATTCGGGTTTCGGGGATTCGGGTTGACCCCAATCCGACAACAGTTAGGAGATAAAGAAGTCCAATTTCGCAAGGATGTATTAACAGTTTTCTTTAAACTGTGGGCAAACTTGCGCTATCGGGGTATCGAATGTTATTGACTTCAGGACCCAAATTCAAGGGACTGTATTACAGGGATCAACGACCAGAACTTCATATCACGGGCGGTAAACGTTAATTAATTATTTTCAGGATTTCAAAAAAATGAATGGCGTAAATAATTATTTCATCCAGTTTCTCATTTGAACTATGTTTCTAGTTTAGTTTTAATATTACACGTGTTAATCGTTCATCATCCAGCTTCCAGTTTTAGCTCATTTTCATCGCACATCCAGCTTCTATTTTAAGTTTTAATATGACACATTTTCATTGCTGATACAGCTTCTAGTTTGAGGTCTATTTTCTTCGCACATCCAGCTTCAGCATAGAGATGGCCAGATGCAAGATGCTTAGAAAAGAGAGAGAGTGAATGCCAGAGGTAAAAAGAATGTAAAGGCTAGGACCAAGAACAGAACCCTGGGGAACACCATAGTTAATCCCAACCCAGGGCGTTCTTGAGGTACTCAGGATCACCCTTTGCGTTCGGTCAGTAAGATAGGATTGGAACCAGCATAGAGGGGGACCAGATAAACCACATGAGATTTGAAGACGGCGAAGAAGAATCTCATGATCGACCATATCAAATTATAATTACAATTATTATTATTAAAGCAGTTTTATATAGCGCCCCTTCAAGACGCCTACTCAGGAGCATTCCCAGCCCAACCGTGGTCGAACAACGCAGTTTTGAGGACAGTAAGAAATGAGGTGAAATGAGTAGTCAGTATTTGGCAGAGTGTAGTAGGGAGCCCATTTCAGGTAATGGGCTAGCCATAGAGAAGGCACGGCGCTGCCGTACGCTGTCCGCACGCATGGAACAATAAGCTCAGCTGAGCGGAGAGAGCAATGGCGCTGCGAACATGAGGTGGGACAGCAGAGCTCCCTCAAGTATGGAGGGGCCAAGCCCTCAAAGTATGTGGTGGATAAACCAGAAGAAAACGGCAAGCTTTAGGAAATTGAGTGGTACTTGGTGAAATGTACTGGAGTGTTTAGATTTTGTGTTCTAGTGTTTTATGTTTCAAACAGGTCCATGATGAGCTGTCTGCAGTAGACGGCATGTTGACCACAGCACCAACTTTGAGAAGTAGGGTCATTCCGTCTCAATTCAACAAATTTTTCTGAACTTTCCAGGTCGACCATCTCGGATTTCAATGAAAATTTCACAGATTGTTTATTATGGTATTAGATGAAGTTATGCAAAATTTTAGATCAATTTGATAAGTAGTTTTGAAGATATTGAGCTTCAAAGAGGTATGGGGTGACCTCGTTTTCGAACTCGCGTCTAAATTTGTAGTGACTTTCAGAAGCTCATAACTCCATTAATATCAAAGATAATTGTATGAAATTTTCAGGATATTTAGACATCTTTGCTTAGATGAAATGCTGAAGAAAAGAATGATGAGTGTTGAAAACTGTTGTATTATGACCCATCTGAAAATGGTAAAAAAAACTTGTGCATGTCTGATGATCATACTTTGCAGCCCCGATGTGCCCAAACTGAAGTTGTATTCAAGAATGTTTTAACAACTCATAGTGCTAATGTACTTTCTCTACAAAAATATGCAGAAATTTTGTATTTCTGATGCATATGTGCTACTATATGGCCCTCCAAAAATGGAAAATTGCATTCTGAAGACCATTTTCAAAGCCAAAGATCATCATGTGGGACAGGTCATGGAGCAATGCAAGTTGCATCATTGGAAAGAGCAGCTCAGACACTGTAAGTGCACCAAAAATGGTGATGGTGTTCCTTCTTGTTCATTTTATACTTTTATTTCATTCGTGGCAGTGTTTCCTGCATTCGCGAGTTTATAATGGAGTCAATTTCATAGCATTATATTGTGAAACTCAGATTTTAATCTCTTCATCTTCCTCAGTTCTTGGAGTTATTTGGTAAATATCATTATCATATGAAAGAAATACATATATCAAAATAATAAAAAATGGTGTGTAACATATTTTTGCTCTAATATAAACATCACTGATGGAATCATAAATTTGCACCAATTGATCACATTTAATCATCTTAGTTCTTTTACAATCTTGTGTACTCTTTATTTATACATGTTCAATCTTCAATCGATGTCATATGATCTTGTTTTGTCACTGGCACTTGAATTTTACACAAAATATGTTCGTTTGCCACCCAACAAACATCTTCTCTCTGTGGCTATTTGAATGCAGAAGTAGGACCATGTATGTGGGTGCACGAAGATAACTTCCAAACCATTGTGTTCATCTCACACAGAACGAATGGAACCAAAGACCTTCATACAGGCATGCAGCATACTCACAAGGTTGAAATAAATTGTTATCGGAACTTGCAACTGATAATTCACTACACATGAAGTGAGTCTTTTCCAAACACCTGGCTGACTTCCAAACCACACGGTCCTGGAATGATCGAGTGATTTTCACGAGTCCCAGGAATCTTGGGAGCAATTAGAAACCAACTTTCCAGTTCTTTGTTGTGCTCTTCAACTTCTTCCCTAGCAACCCGTATGAATTTCTACCAGAAATGTGTTGTTGGCATCACCGATATAAATCATCCGATGTAAGCAGAAATCCTCTTGTACTAGCTTAAAGGCTTGCCCTTGCTACTTCTCCTTACCAGCAACTCTACCACAGCGACTTTCATAATTAATTTTTTCATGCATAAATCTAGTACAAATACTATTCATATAACTTTCTATAAAAATGCTTCTACAACAATAACACTGATAGCAACGATGACACTATAGAAAAAATTAATTAATTGATATAGCTGAATATTTAACTTCTACAAAGCCTATTTACAAGCCTCCAAAAACACATTATATATATATACATATATATATATATACACACACAGATTATATCTAGAAAAATTAAAGAAATTTAGAATTTTTATTATTTGAATATGTATATAATTAGATATCTTTCTTTCATATGATAATGACTCACTCTGGTAGATATCTACCAAATAACTCCAAGAACTGAGGAAGATGAAGAGATTGAAATCTGAGTAAACTGACTCATTACAGAGCTTTTTCACAATATAATGCTATGAAATTGACTCCATTATAAACTCGCGAATGCAGGAAACACTGCCACGAATGAAATAAAAGTATAAAATGAACAAGAAGGAACACCATCACCATTTTTGGTGCACTTACAGTGTCTGAGCTGCTCTTTCCAATGATGCAACTTGCATTGCTCCATGACCTGTCCCACATGATGATCTTTGGCTTTGAAAATGGTCTTCAGAATGCAATTTTCCATTTTTGGAAACATATGCATCAGAAATACAAAATTTCTGCATATTTTTGTAGAGAAAGTACATTAGCACTAAGAGTTGTTAAAACATTCTTGAATACAACTTCAGTTTGGGCACATCGGGGCTGCAAAGTATGATCATCAGACATGCACAAGTTTTTTTTACCATTTTCAGATGGGTCATAATACAACAGTTTTCAACACTCATCATTCTTTTCTTCAGCATTTCATCTAAGCAAAGATGTCTAAATATCCTGAAAATTTCATACAATTATCTTTGATATTAATGGAGTTATGAGCTTCTGAAAGTCACTACAAATTTCGACGCGAGTTCGAAAACGGCAAAAACGAGGTCACCCCATACCTCTTTGAAGCTCAATATCTTCAAAACTACTTATCAAATTGATCTAAAATTTTGCATAACTTCATCTAATACCATAAAAAACAATCTGTGAAAATTTCATTGAAATCCGAGATGGTCGACCTGGAGCCATTTGTTGAATTGAGATGGAATGACCCAGTAGCTCAACAAAGGCATGTTACAATTCTTTCTTGCTTAATTTTACTTGCTTAAAGTTTGTATGTATGTGTAATCTAGTTCATCACCTTTACATGTTACACCTCACTTGATCAGGACCTTTTTGACTGCTGTTTTATAAAATTTTGTTTACAGTTACAATAAGGCTTAAAATTGTAAGTAACTCTGCCTCGTAAAAATTCTTTCATCCAATTCTGCACCACAGGATTTGTTGTAAGTCGGGACTCATAGTTTACTAGGTATTTCTGTTGTTGGACCAAGATTTTTGAACGTTTTTCCCTGTATCTGTTCATTCTGCTCAGTTGCATATGTCATTTGGTTCTCAGGTTAAGACTTCCTCGTCAGTTCTTCTTGATGCCAGCCATGTGGCGGCACTGGGTACGAATAAATGATCTCCAGTGTCCTCGATCATTAGCCAAGTCCATTGCCCCCTTAATGTTAGTCCAAGCGATGTTATGTCCTCATTTATATTATCTACCCAGCTTAGTCTTGTTTCGTTTTCCTTCGAATCTTGCATGTAGTGTGGGTTTTGTCAACTGGCATTCTCTCTACATGTCCAAACCATCGGAGTCTTCATTGAACGACTTTGCATAGTAGAGTTGTTTGGATACCTAATGATTGTCTTATGTCATTGTTTCTTATCTTCTGTAGTCTTGAAATCCCTTTGGTCTGCAGGACTCATTTCTGCTGTTAGAATTCTTCTCTCTTCTTGTTTTAGCATTGCCCAACATTCTGATCCGTATAGGAAAATCAGTTGTATCATCGCCTCTTATATTTTTTCTTGTTTTTGTTGACATTGTTAATTCTCTGCTTCTCCATATCCTGTTCATTATTCCAAATGCTTGTGAAGCACATCTAATTCTCTTTTAGGTAGACGATAGCCTGTTGTATTGTGATAGTTATTAGTGTCTCTTTGGTCTTTTCAATCACCAGATGGGGCCCACCTTCGGCCCATGAAGGCTAGTTGATGAGCTGCCTACTTGGGCCTGACATGGAGCCCGTGGCCAGATTGACATCGAGTCCATCTGGGCTGTCTAGATGGGCCCCACTAAGTTGCCCATATGGGGCCCACACGGGGCAGAATTGGGCATGCTGGCTGGGATGTCACGCTGGATCAGTTAACTCCAGCTAAAGTCTATAGGAGCTAATTGTCAATGTGAGATGTGAACGGTACAGTAAGCAAAGCAAATTCAGTCTCAATTGATTTAAAATCCGCAAATCGTCTGGAAAATTTGTCTGTCAAGCTTGAAGTCTGAAAGCTATATTCTTCCGCAGACTCTACTGTGACAGTTTGCAAGTGGAGGGTAGGAAATTGCTCGTAGTTTTGTTCTTTTATCTGCTTTAAAAGCAACATTAGCTTTACTTGAACGAATTTCACTTCTGCGTAAACAGATCATGTGCAAAGTATCTGCAGGGAAGTGGGACAGATCGGCAGAGTTAATGCATAGAGTTATTATTAAAGACGAGACCGGAATAGCAAGCAAGAGAACAGAGTCACTTTGAGTAAAACAAAGAAAACTTTGCGGCCTGAATTTTTTAAATTTTCTGAAGAATTGTGGGGGCCGGATAAAAAGTGTTGGCGGGCCGGATCCGGCCTGCGGGCCGTAGTTTGCCCAGCTCTGCTCTATCATGATGTTGCTAAATTAATGCTGTCTTTTCAGTCCCGTAGTTTACGTTGCTAAATTATTACAGGTCTTCTGTAGTCTGTATGCATGTATGTATGCATGTATGTATGCATGCTTGTATGTATGTATGTATGTTGTATGTATCTATATTGAGGTAGAACTTTAAATACGTTTAATGTACATGCGAAAATAATTTAGCAACGTCAATTATGGATGTACTTTACAGAAATAATTTAGCAACATAAACCTCGGATTTCCAACCACTATCAATATAGCAATGTAAACTACGGATTTACCCATATTTTAGCAGTCGTAACAGATTGATCAATGTTTTTAGATTAATTATCTCTAGTTCAATTCTGTATGCTAGCCTGGAGAAATAAAAGTTTTATAAAAATAAATCGGAGAAAATAATTAAAATGTAATTATTTAATTGGGGCGCAATTTATGATATTTGCATATTTCTCACGGTGCGAAATAGGCAAATATAACAAAAGCACCAAGCGTTTTTACACAGCGTTTTTTGTTTCAAATCGATCGTGCCCTTTGTTGCTCGTGACTCTTCTGTCACTCCATATTCAGCCCTTCACATTCTGCATAGTATATTACAGATTCCTTAGTTAATATGTTGCTGACAATTTGTTTCAGGACCTGTGTGCTGAAACAGACTGCTGTCAAATGTCACAGTGCTGGAGCTGAAATGACAGTTGAACTTTGGTTATGCTACGCATAGGTCGAAGTGGAGACTGGCATAGGATGAATATGATGTGGCGAAAGATTAGTTTACTGCCGAGGAAGAGCCATTGTGAAGACCTACTTTGCATTTCATAGAAATCTTATTAGTTAATGTATCTGTATGGCATTAATAATTACAATAAGACTATTTATATAGCGCCGTAGTGCAGCTGAGGCCGAAGAAAAGGGAGCTGTTAATGCAAGTCAGACCATCAGCCTGAAGTATTCGACAGAGCCAATAGTGGCTCAAGGTAGTTCTGTGTTGGTCTCATCGTAGATTGTTAGTTTTAGACAATTCATATTACACCTTTTGTGCTGTACATCGATAAAGCATGAAATATTGATGAGCCAATGCTACATATTTAATTTTCTGTGCTTTGCAAAAAGTCATGTATATATTCTGCCAAGTGTTACATGGTGATAATTTCAAACTTGTTATGATTAAGTCAGACATTGCAACTATTTGCGCCTCTGAGTAGTTCCCTTGAAGTGGCGCTATATAAATTTACGAATGAAATTTACGAATGAATTTTTAATTTATTGTGACTGCACGCAGGCCCTTAGCCAGCCAGCCAGCCGTCCTTTGGACGCCTGAAAATCATTTTGGATTGGCATAAATTGTGCATGGACGCCATGTCCTAAATGTGATATAATGTATATAATCCATTCCCCTTCATCTGTGTAACGATGTTCCTTTTCCCACACAAGATACTCATGTAATTAAGCGCCAATTAGATGAGGTTGTTTCATGGTAATTGGTAACTGATTTGACTATATAAATACAATACACTTGTAATTAAGTGCCGATTAGATGAGGATGTTTCAGGGTAATTTGACTATATAAATACCTTGACCTTATGAATAATTATAGGGGCTTGGATTGATAACAAGTAAAGGGACACATGATCAATGTCTGTTTCCCAAGGCTACAATAATCAAATAAGGGAATTAAAAGTTACAATCTGAAGTTAATAGATTGTTGTTTGTATCATTGTATGTAAACAAAACTGTTAAATTGTGATCAAAACCCAAAAGGCATTCACTGTAGGGACATTGGAGACTTTTGCAGTCGGACTCGTAAGGTCGAGGCATCGGGGGACTTCAAATGCTTTTGGACACCCTACTCTTTATTTCTGGCTAAGGGCCTGACTGCACGTTATGAATCTGTCTGTGAATTTTATTAGTGTCTTATAACAAGTTCTGTGACGAATGTAGCCAACATTTGAAGCTGTCTATTTGATCTTGTACAACTAGACAGTTTGTTCTTACTGATTGACTGCAGTGATTAACGTTAAATTTCAAGGACTGCACAGTCTTCTCTTCAGAATATGTACAGTTTTTAATAACAATTAATAAGTATCGTTATGTACTGTGATAAATGTGAATATCAACTAAGTGTACTATTAATCTGTAACGTAAGGTCATTTTACGGGATATTGATTGTGTTTATGATTCAGTTCTGTGAAGAACGTAGCCTACTTTTTGAAGCTATTTGATTGTGTTCAAGTTACAACTAAACGATTTGTTCTTACTGATTGACTGAAGTGATTAATGATAAAATTCAAGAATTGCACAGTCTTCTCTTCAGAATATGTACAGTTTTAATAACAATAAATAAGTATCGTTATGTACTGTGATAAATGTGATTATCGACTAAGTGTACTATTAATCTGTAACATAAGGTCATTTTACAGGATATTGATTGTGTTTATGATTCAGTTCTGTGATGAATGTAGCCTACTTTTTGAAGCTACTTGATTGTGTTCAAGTTACAACTAAACGATTTGTTCTTACTGATTGACTGAAGTGATTAATGATAAAATTCTCTTCAGAATATGTACAGTTTTTAATAACAATTAATAAGTATTGTTATGTACTGTGATAAATGTGAATATCAACTAAGTGTACTATTAATTTGTAACATAAGGTCATTTTACAGGATATTGATTGTGTTTATGATTCAGTTCTGTGATGAATGTAGCCTACTTTTTGAAGCTATTTGATTGTGTTCAAGTTACAACTAAACGATTTGTTCTTACTGATTGACTGAAGTGATTAAAGATAAAATTCAAGGATTGCACAGTCTTCTCTTCAGAATATGTATAGTTTTTAATAACGATTTATAAGTATTGTTTTGTACTGTGATAAATGTGAATATCAACTAAATGTACTCTTAGTCTGTAACGGAAAGTCAGTTTTGCCAATAAGTTGCTGGAAATGAAGGGAAATGAGAATGAGAGGATGTCCTATAGATGGATGCTGCTGGACTGGATGATAGTGAGTGGATACAGTAAACTGTAGGAAGACCAGCATCGAGAGGAGTGGCGCCACTGGACGTTTGAACCTGACCGGGGCAGAGAACTTGGAAAGTAGTCGGTAAAGGCTGCACAACCATTCGCCGATGGTAACCACTGCTAAGGGCCAACATTGACCCAATGTATAGAAGTTGGTAAACGAGTGGTTCGGCGTTGGCAATCGGTGGTAAATTGAAGGGTAAAGCTACATTGGGCCGTTGTTATTGGGCGAAGGTTGGACCGGATTTCAAAAGAACATTGGGCCAATATCGTATGTACGACCATTCACCAATGGTAACCACGACGTCGGGCCAACATTAACCCCATGTCGTATATAAGTCGGTAAAACAGCGGGTCGACGTTGGCAATCGGTTTTAAATTGGAGGGTCAAGCTACGTTGGGCCAATGTTATTGGGCGAACGTTGGACCGGATTTCAAAAGAACATTGGGCCGATATCGTATGTACGACCATTCGCCAATGGTAACCACGACGTCGGGCCATCATTGACCCAATGTCGTATATAAGTTGGTAAAACAGCGGGTCGACGTTGGCAATCGGTTTTAAATTGGATGGTCAAGCTACGTTGGGCCGATGTTATTGGGCGAACGTTGGACCGGATTTCAAAAGAACATTGGGCCGATATCGTATGTACGACCATTCGCCAATGGTAACCACGACGTCGGGCCATCATTGACCCAATGTCGTATATAAGTTGGTAAAACAGCGGGTCGACGTTGGCAATCGGTTTTAAATTGGAGGGTCAAGCTACGTTGGGCCGATGTTATTGGGCGAACGTTGGACCGGATTTCAAAAGAACATTGGGCCGATATCGTATGTACGACCATTCGCCAATGGTAACCACGACGTCGGGCCATCATCGACCCAATGTCGTATATAAGTTGGTTAAACAGCGGGTCGACGTTGGCAATCGGTTTTAAATTGGAGGGTCAAGCTACGTTGGGCCGATGTTATTGGGCGAACGTTGGACCGGATTTCAAAAGAACATTGGGCCGATATCGTATGTACGACCATTCGCCAATGGTAACCACGACGTCGGGCCATCATCGACCCAATGTCGTATATAAGTCGGTAAAACAGCGGGTCGACGTTGGCAATCGGTTTTAAATTGGAGGGTCAAGCTACGTTGGGCCGATGTTATTGGGCGAACGTTGGACCGAATTTCAAAAACACATTGGGCCGACATCGGATGTACGACCATTCGCCGATGGTAACCACGACGTTGGGCCAATGTTATTGGTCGAACATTGGGCCTGGTTTCAAAAAAACCGTTAGCCGATGTCGGGTGTACTAACATCGGGCCAACATTGACCCAATGTGTGTGTGCTGGCTGGGTTATTCACAGAAGTAGACCAATATTCACAGAATGCCGGGCATGTATGTAGGCATTATTACACACACAACCAAATTATACTTAAAATTCATAAGGGGTCATCCACATATTACGTACGCATTGAGGGGGGTCGGATTTAGGCGATTTTGGAATAGAGTTTGCTCCGAAATTAGGCTAACTCCAGTGGAAGGATAGCAGAGTTTGTATTTTGGTTGAACATAGTTCGGATCAGTAGAAGCAGAGGCAAAGTTGTTGATGGAGTCTGCAGTCATAGTTGATGAAGTTGAGGGACCTTTTGGCTTCTCTGTTAGAGAGTTAACCGCTTGCCAGAGTTCCTTGGTGCCTTTTTTTGAGTCAAAATCTCTGAGTGAAGAAGTGGTAACTTTGAGGATTGCTTTAGCGATTCGAAATGAACAAGGGATT
The DNA here is from genome assembly GCA_963556255.1 of Allolobophora icterica. Classification (NCBI taxonomy): domain Eukaryota; kingdom Metazoa; phylum Annelida; class Clitellata; order Crassiclitellata; family Lumbricidae; genus Allolobophora; species Allolobophora icterica. The sequence continues at coordinate 61,184,904 of OY744604.1, read as the reverse complement.
CAGCTTTTCCAATCTGACCTTTTCTTAGAAGTTTGTTTTTATTTCGAAGTAGAAATTTTATTTCCGGTGTAATGTAGTAGGGATCCTTAGAAGTGATAGTAATTGACCCGAGAGGGTAGTATAAGTTGAGGAGTTCAGCAGATTCTTTGTAACAGAGGTCCCAAGCTTCTTGAGGGTCTTGGATAGTCATAAATTGGTCTTCTTGGATGTCTCTGAGTCTAGCTAATAAGCTGGCATGTTGCTCAGGTGATCGTCGCCGAAAGCTTACCTTTATATGCTTCTTATTCACAGTGTTGGGGTAAATAGTCAGGTTGACTATTTAAATGGAATAGTAAATAGTCCCTGTAGAAAACTATTTAAATAGTATTTAAAATAGTCAATAGCTGCAGACTATTGCAAATACCACTTGACTATTTAAAAACTATTTAGCCAGTATCAGTGACAGTTACATATAGGCCTAAATATTGAGAAAATTTGGAAATATTCTAATGTAGTAGGCCTAACGTTCCGATAGTAGTTCTTGTTAACTTTGAGCTAACAAGTTGGGAAATTGTAATAGAATGTGGGTTAGAGAATGAAATATGGGGAAGTAATACTTGCATAGAACTATACAAATGTCTAAATAAATTTAACCTGATTGATAATCTGTCCTTTAGATATGTCACTGACTCTCAGTTTAATAGACTTAATGAAACGGTTAAAGATAGGTACGAACTATGTTGCTTTCATCTCAACATACGTAGCTTAAATGCAAATGCAGACCGGCTGAGGGAATTATTCTTGTGCAGTATCCAGTTGACCTTTGATGTTATAGTGCTGAGTGAGGTATGGGCAACAAATTTAGAATTTTATAGTAATATTCTGACTGGATATGATTTCTATTATGAACCACCCAGTAGGGGAGTAGTGGGCGGAATTGGTGTTTATGTCAGACAGCATATAACAGTTGTGGTCCGGCCAGACCTGAAGATATTAATCAGCCCTGAGGCTGAAGTTGAAGATATCTGGTTGGATTAAAAAAATTATAGGCAAAGATACATAATAGGGGGCATTTACCGACATCCAGGTCAAAGTATAAACCTCTTTACTAGTGGATTAGAGAAGACACTGGATGGAATAGTGAGAGGCACATTGCCATGCATAATAATGGGTGACCTAAATATAAACTTAATGTCCTATAATTCTAATACTGAAACTACACAGTACTTGGATATGGTATCATTACATGGGTTTCTACCTGTTATACATGCCCACTAGAATCACGGGAACATCAGCTACACTTATAGATCACATATATTATTACCCGGAATCTTTGAACCCCCGAAGATAAATAGTGGGAGTTTTCTAGTGGATATAACTGACCATCTACCAAATTATATAATGATCTCAAAACCGAAATTTTGTCGGTCAGTAGATAGACCTTATAAAAGACTATTTAGTCCTAAGAACAAACTAACCTTTGGTAATTTATTAGAACAAATTGACTGGGATAACTTAATTTTAAGTCATTTTACAGTGGACCAAGCGTACATTGTATTCGAAAAAGAGATCAGACGATTTTTGATCTAGCCTTTCCACTGGTCAGGATATCTAGGAAGGCAGTTAAAGACAAACTATGGGTCACTAAAGGTTTAAGAATTAGCAGTGCACATAAGAATCGTTTGTACCGGTGTAGTAGGTTGAATAGACTCCCCCTTTTAAACACTCCCGGGTCTATTTATCCTAGGATATATTGACTCGGGAGTTAATTCTTACAAGGAACAATTGAAAAGTGGAGTGCATTGTTACTAGGACTAAAACACTCCTGCTAGTGATTAGACACTCCAGTGGAGTTAATTCTTCCTAGGAAATATTGAATGGGGAGTTGATTCTTCCTAGGACAAAATGACTTGTGGAGCTGATTCTTCCTAGGGTAAATTGAAAGGGGAGTTGATTCTTCCTAGGACCAAATGATATAAACTGAAAGGGGAGTTCATTCTTCCCAGGACCACATGACTCGTGGAGTTCATTCCTCCTAGGACAAATTGAAAGGGGAGTTGATTCTTCCTAGGACCAAATGACTCGGGGAGTTTATTCTTCCTAGGATAAACTGAAAGGGGAGTCCATTCTTCCTAGGACCAAATGACTCGGGGAGTTAATTCCTCCTAGGACAAATTGAAAGGGGAGTCCATTCTTCCTAGGACCAAATGACTCGGGGAGTTAATTCTTCCTAGGATAAACTGAAAGGGGAGTTCATTCTTCCCAGGACCACACGACTCGTGGAGTTCATTCCTCCTAGGACAAATTGAAAGGGGAGTTGATTCTTCCTAGGACCAAATGACTCGGGGAGTTTATTCTTCCTAGGATAAACTGAAAGGGGAGTCCATTCTTCCTAGGAGCACACGACTCGTGGAGTTCATTCCTCCTAGGACAAATTGAAAGGGGAGTAGATTCTTCCTAGGACCAAATGACTCGGGGAGTTTATTCTTCCTGGGATAAACTGAAAGGGGGGTACATTCTTCCTAGGACCAAATGACTCGGGGAGTTAATTCCTCCTAGGACAAATTGAAAGGGGAGTTCATTCTTCCTAGGACCAAATGACTCGGGGAGTTAATTCCTCCTAGGACAAATTGAAAGGGGAGTTCATTCTTCCTAGGATAAACTGAAAGTGGAGTCCATTCTTCCTAGGACCAAATGACTCGGGCAGTTAATTCCTCCTAGGACAAATTGAAAGGCAGTTCATTCTTCCTAGGACCAAATGACTCGGGGAGTTTATTCTTCCTAGGATAAACTGAAAGGGGAGTTCATTCTTCGTAGGACACATGACTCGGGGAGTTCATCCTCCTAGGACAAATTGAAAGGGGAGTTGATTCTTCCTAGGACCACATGACTCGTGGAGTTAATTCCTCCTAGGACAAATTGAAAGGGGAGTTCATTCTTCCTAGGACCAAATGATTCGTGTAGTTCATTCTTCCTAGGACAAATTGAAAGAGGAGTTGATTCTTCCTAGGACAAAATGACTCGGGGAGTTCATTCTTCCCAGGATGAACTAAATGGGGAGTTCATTCTTCCTAGGACCAACAGACCTGTGGAGTTTATTCTTCCTAGGTGCAAATGACTTGTGGAGTTCATTCTTCCTAGGATGAACTGAATGGGGAGTTCATTCTTCCTAGGGCCAACTGTCCTGTTGAGTTTATTCTTCCTAGGAGCAAGTGACTTGTGGAGTTCATTCTTCCTAGGATAAACTGAAAGGGGAGTTCATTCTTCCTCAGACCAACTGACTTGTGGAGTTGGGTGTGTCAATGTGACGGCTTAAATGATGTTTATTCGAACTTCACAAACTACTAGTCATAAAATTGTAATTGTAATTGTAATTACGACAATTTATATAGCATCGTTGGTAGCAAACTACTTCTAGGATACTTCACACAAATCAAGCCTCAGAAAGAGGTTATAAGCAGCCCTAGCTACTACTCCAATGTACAGTTCAAATTAGTTACAATTACATACTGTTGATTTGAACGTACATTAGAACTTAACAAAATCTGTAGAAACACAGTGTCATAGCAAATGTCGTTTGGGAGGTCAAATTAATGGACAAAATCAACCAAATCATCTTCACCTCTTCACTCTGTCCTGCTAGCTTCTGTTTGGGCCCATATGAGCTCTCGGTTTACCATTTGACCTTTGATGGAGTGGTTCCTCCTGTCATGACTGTTCACATGAGCAGCAGCCTCAGTTGTCATTTTCACAGACCTTTCCACAGACTGGGTGTGTGATGGCCAGTCAGGAACGACCATTGGGTTGTTAAAAGAAGCCTTGATCTCTCCTGTTGCTAGGGAGCAGGTTAAAGGGGGCTCAGAGACTCCAGAGCTCCAGTCAATCAGTTGCAAGAGCGTAGTCGCCTCAGAGTTGATGGTTGGTGTTTTCCTGGGTCTCACACTGCTGTCTCCAAGCTGTGTCATCTCATCTCCTTCACCTCTGATCTTAATTATCTTCTCCAATGCATCTCTTCTCTACTGTTCATCCTCACAGAACAACATTCCTTGCATCACAGACTCGCTAAAACAATACCAAGCAGATCTCTTCACAGTAGGCATGACCATCATCTTCACCTCTTCACTCTATTCTTTAAGCACTTGTAGCTGGAAAAGGAGATGCTTGCCTTGCGTCCTTGTGTCCATTTGCTATTTATCTATCGAGGTATCACATTGAGTTCCAATCTGTCCAAACTCTTTTAAATGTGTTTGCTGGAGCTGCATGGTACCTACTTGCTGACTTGAGACCTACAATTTGGTTTCAAAAAGGGGTTGGGCTATTCTCATGCATTGCTTGCTGTAAGATCAGTAGTTGATTACTCTTCTAATCATGGCTCTAATGTAAACCTGTGTGCATTAGACATGTCTAAATCTTGTGAAAAAGTCGATCACTATGCATTATTTAGCAAGTTAATGGATAGATCAGTCCCTCGTGAGTTTTATGCATCCTCATAAGTTGGTATAGCATGAGTGCAGCATATGTCAGGATTGCACAACATGTTGTCTGATATGATCAATCTAGTCTGTGGAGTTAGGCAGGGTGGTCTCCTCTCACCAATACTTTTCGCTGTGTATGTGAATGATATTATAGAGAAACTGAGTAGGTTCAATCATGGGTGTCGGATTGGGGAGCTATTTTGGGATGCATTATGTATTCTGACGACCTTATCTTGATGTCTGCATCTCTCTTTGACATACAAGCAATAGTCGACAATAGTTGTGTGATTTAGAGAGTACTGACATGAAATTAAATGTAACAAAATCTCAGGTGATGAGAATTCTTTTCATACTCCATGTAAAATGATTAGTGTAAATAGTGTGCAAATTAACTATGTTGACAAACTTAAATACTTCGGTTGTTGTCTTGTTTCTGCCAAGTCATTAAAAGTGAGTTTGCATGAAATGAGAGTAAAGTTCTATAAATCTTGAAAGATTTATAGATCTCTGTATCGTAAAGGTTGCAAATTCACTGAGCCAGAATTACTGCATCTTGTTAGTGCTTATTGCAAGATATTCTTGCTTTACGGAATGGAAGCTGTGAGCCTCAGTAACAGTGAACTGAACACACTAAACTACACCTACAGCAATACCATCTGTAAGATCTTCAAGGTCAGCCACTGCAGTGTCGAGGACATACTGCACTTCATGCAGGAATCTAACATTAAGGACTGCTGGATGTAATGATGAACAAGACTCTTTAGAAGAGGCCCAAATATAGGGAACACTGTGGTAAATTTATGTGTGATCTCCTATGCACATAGTATAATTTGCATTAACTCATTAAGGAAATGTGGACTATGTAGTTGAATTAGTATAATACGGGCAGGTCTGCTGTCCAGTGAATGCTGTATCATTTGTTTTGTGCTACCATATTTGGTGACTAAATGATTGGTATATATATTGAGTCAGTTCATAAAATAGGCCTACACCCCAACACAGAACTCCAGCTAACAAGTTGGGAAATTGTAATAGAATGTGGGTTAGAGAATGAAATATTGGGAAGTAATACTTGCATAGAACTATACAAATGTCTAAATAAATTTAACCTGATTGATAATCTGTCCGTTAGATATGTCACTGACTCTCAGTTTAATAGACTTACCAAATCCCTTTCCTTCAGCATCTTCCTAACTAATTCATAGTCTGCCTTAAAGAAGTTGGGTCTTGTCACATAGGCTTTTACTTTTTGGGTCTGCTCCATTACTAATTCCCATCTCACAACCTGATGATCACTAGTACTAAAATGCTCCCCCACACTCACATTCTCAACCATATTTTCATCCGATGTTAGCACTAAGTCCAAAATGTTGTCTCCCCTCGTTGGCTCCATGACATGCTGCTGCATAAAGCTGGCATTAACAAAATCTATGAAAATCTTATCTTTTTCTCTCTCCCCTTCCATTTTTTCCCAATCAATATGGTAGTTGAAGTCTCCCATAATCAAGGACGTTTCCTTATTGGCCATTTCTAGTAGTTTGCATAATCCCTTGTCAGCTTCTTCATTGGCGTCTGGTACCCTATAGCAAACTCCCACAAGCATCTTAGATTTTTTAATTGAATTTCACACCAGACACTTTCTTTGAAGGTCTCGTTCTTCATATCACCTCTCTCTACTGCACTAATGCTGCTCTTAACATACAGCAAAACCCCTCCAGCCCCATGTCCAACTGGTTTCTGGTTAACACGATCCATTCTAAATAATTGGTATCCGTCTAAAGCTAATTCACTGTCCATGATCTCCGGTTTTGTCCATGACTCTGCTATTCCAATTATGTCTGGTTATTCCTTATCTGCATACAATTCCAATTCTGCTCTCTTTGTAATACTTACTATACTCCTCACATTTGCAAACATACATTTTAAGATTCTACTACTTCCCATTTCCTTGCATCTCCTATCTTCACTACTGCATCGAACTCCACACACAGAACTAAAATACAAGAACTATAGAAACACTTTTATAAAAATTTCTAAGATGGCAATTGACTCTTATCATCAGGATTTTTTTTCAAAGAAATGCTAATAATGCCAAAAAACTATGGACGCAAATAAACTCATTGTGCAGTTACAATATACGCAAAAGTGTAGAAAATCTCCCGTTACGTATTTAACAATAAATGATAAGATAGTTAACAATCCATCCGAAATGGCTAATAGCATGAATGATTATTTCTGTAATATTGGTCCTGGACTGGCTCCTAACCTTAAAATGTTAGCAAACCCACTTTCAGAAGTAATAAATTGTTCTTTAGCAACTGGCATAGTTCCCAATAACATGAAAAGATCTACTATTATCCCCATCTTTAAACAGGGAAACAGGGACGAGCTTGAAAATTATAGGCCTATATCCATATTGCCATTCTTCTCGAAGCTTCTTGAAAAAGTCATGTATCAACGTCTATATAACTATGTATCAAAATCTGATATCTTATTTTATTCCCAACATGGGTTCAGGTCGGGGCACTCGACAGCAATGGCAGTTATCTATATGCATGACAAACTAACACAAGCCATAGAAAATAATGTTTATTCCATAGGATTATTTCTAGACCTATCAAAAGCTTTTGATACTGTGGATCATCACATCCTCATATGCAAGTTGGAAAGATATGGTGAGGGGAATTGCGCAAGTAATGCATCATGTCGAGGAGATGCATTACTTGCCTACCCAACCATTGGTTACATTACAGGAATCACCTTCAATAGCTTGAAGAGCCTTGTCTGCTCTTCTTTCTTTCAACCACTCAACTTGACTATCAGCAATTATTTCAGCACGTTTTTTCTCCGCTGTCTCCCTCAGCCCAGTGTGCTGTCTTAGACTGGCCAGGGCTATGTTGGTTATGTCTGCAGAATTGTATTTTGCCCTCTTCATAGTTTTTACAGAATCAGCAGAAGACTTAGCTTCAGGAAGCAAGTACTTTTTGTCTTCATCACTACAATAGTCATTCACTGATTCTTCCATGATATCCTGTTACTCTTCAAACTCTTTCTCTGGTCCACTTCAAACACTGTCATCTCTTCCTCTTCTGTGGTTCGTTTTTCATTCTTCATTCTCCATTACTTCTCATCAACCATCCATTTTGCCTGCCTTTCCTTCTGTGACACTTGTCTTATAGTCTCATGGAGGTCAACTGGTTCTATCTGATGAGGTCCAATGCTTCCAACTTTTTCAGTTTATCTTAGGAAGAATTAACTCCACGAGTCATTTGGTCCTAGGAAGAATCAACTCCCCTTTCAATTTGTCCTAGGAGGAATGAACTCCACAAGTCATTTGGTCCTAGGAAGAATGAACTCCCCTTTCAGTTTATCCTAGGAGGAATAAACTCCCCAAGTCATTTGGTCCTAGGAAGAATGAACTCCCCTTTCAGTTTATCCTAGGAGGAATAAACTCCCCGAGTCATTTGATCCTAGGAAGAATGAACTCCCCTTTCAGTTTATCCTAGGAAGAATCAACTCCCCCATTCAATATGTCCTAGGATGAATTAACTCCACCAGTCATTTGGTGCGATCTCAAACGAAGACACTAGGGGAGTGTTTATTCGCAGGGTGGAGTGTTTTTGTCCTAGTATCAATCAACTCCCGAGTCATTCTGTCCTAGGATATATACACTCCGGGAGTGTTTATTTAGGGGGAGTCTATTCAGCCTCCTACACCGGGCCTGGATAAAACATCCAACTCCACACACAGAACTAAAATACAAGAACTACAGAAACACTTTTAGAAAAATTTCTAAGATGGCAATTGACTCTATCAGGATTTTTTCAAAGAAATGCTAATAATGCCAAAAAAAACTATGGACGCAAATAAACTCATTGTGCAGTTACAATTATACGCAAAAGTGGTATAAAATCTCCCGTTACGTATTTAACAATAAATGATAGGATAGCTAACAATCCATCCGAAATGGCAAATAGCATGAATGATTATTTCTGTAATATTGGTCCTGGACTGGCTTCGAAACTTGGTAAAGCAAAGAATAATTTTGAGTATTATATGGGCAGTATTTGATTGATTCCCTGAGTATATAGACAGTGCCTGGATACAGGTTACAGTTAGAATAAAGATCATGATACAGGTAGTTAGAATAAAGGTCATGAAACCTGTTGGTTTGTTAGCAATGATGATTGTTAGTGCTATGTTGTATGTATTTGTCGGGTGTTTTTTTGTGTTATAATGAGTATATGATTTGATTTTGTATTATTTGGGTGACCGGCGAGATGAGTCCTACGAGACTTCTCCGGTAGCCTGCCACTATATCTGTATAATATGTTATTGCTGTGATTGTTTCATTTGGTGGCAAATAAATGACTTACTTACTTACTTACTTACTTACTTACTTACTTGAGTAGGCCTAACACCAAACGTTCAAGTACCCCATCACTGTCCACATGACTATTCAAAAACTAGCTATTATCAGTGTCAGTTACATATAATTATTGAGAAAGCTTGACGTTTTCTACTGTAATGACGTTCCGTTAGTAGTTCTTGTTAACTTTGAGACTGGTGGTTGACTATTTAAATTTTAAGAAATAGTAAATAGTCGCATACTATTTAAATACTATTTCAATAGGACCTTTTCGTGACTTTTAAATAGTGACATCAATTTATAAACTATTTAAATATTATTTAAATAGTATTTACTATTTAAATAGTACCCAACACTGCTTATTCAAGTCGACAAAGTTAGATTCAGTTGTAGCTACAATAGCTTTGTGGTCTGTGTTATTGATAGAAGTGATAACTTTGACGTTGTAGAGTCTGGGGGATGAAACCATAAAGCGGTCTAGGATATTTTCACAGTGGGTGGGGTCTTTAACCAATAGGTAAAGACCTGTATGCTCAACAAGTTCAGTAATATCAAGACTATTAGAGTCTCCTCCCAAAGCTATAAGAATATCACCACTTTTACATGTAAATTCCTCAATTCATTTTTCAAGAGAGTTTAATAAGAGATCCTTGGGATAAGTAGGCTTGGGGGGGGGGTGATAAAGAGCTCCAACAAACATAGTAATGTCATGTAAATTTATTCGTATCCATAGAAGCTCGATGCTTGCTGATTGAACAATGGGTGAGTATTCATTTGACATTAAAGTTTCTTTCACATATATATTCTTTCTGTTCTATCTTTTCTGAATGTTTGAAAACCAGGAATTTTACAAACTTCCTCAATGTGTCTTTCTTTAAAATGAGTTTCAGAGATAGCGATGTCGAGTCCATATACAATCAATTCTCATTTAAGTGGTCAAGAGCTCCAGTTCTGGCTAGAGAACGAGCATTAACAATATAAATGCCAGGAAAAGAGTTAGTTTGACCATCATCATCATCACCATTATCATCATCACCATCACCATCGTTCAATTCTAAAATTAAAATTACACTGAACAAATAGAAATCATCGTCCTATTGACCATGTATTAAAGGAACCCGTCTAAAATGTAAAGGTCAGAATCCGTATGAGTTCCTTCGTCGCATTTCAAACCTTTCCTTTTCCAGTGGTTTGTATTCTTAAGTAAGTAAAGTAAGTATATCCTTTATTCTACCAATTGCTAACCGCACCTTAGTTTACAAAAAGTACTCGGCAAGAGCAAGCCAGTGGTCTTTGGCGATTTATACTAGAACTGCAGTCAATCATTCTATTAATAAAAAGTTTTATGCCTTAAGGTTCATATGCAAAGTGACCAAAGGAGTCAGGCTAATTGATAGAATTAAACAAAATGAAAATATATTCTTATAAATGTTATTAAAATTAAACAAAGTGAAACTATATTCTATAGATGTTACTGAACATAATATATAATTTTAGCCACCTTATTTGGCTGAGGTGATTATATTCTAGCCTGGGTGGATTATGTCCTAGCCTGGGAGATTATGTCCGGGGGATAATGTCAGAGGATTAGGTCCTTGTCCTTCTACCGTGGAATAATGAGGAGAGAGACATAAACTCACTAAGAATCATGGTATTCGCTCTACAGACCCGAGTACCGAATCCGAGTTTTCGGATGTACTATTTACTGTCCAGCACATTTCCTGGAATGCGCGGAGCGATGCATCGATGCAGCTTGTAAGTGAGTTTGACTTAGATTGGAAGTGGGCCGACTGTGGTGTCCCGGAAAGGCAGCAAAGCAATGTGGTAACCCTAGGCACTAATCAAATGTAGCAATACAGGTTCACTACATTTGTAAGACTTCCTCTACAAAGAATTAAATGACCTGTAAAACTTAACGCGCATTTCATGCCTACGAATTTGAAATGACTTGGGTGCGACCACATATTACGGAACTGTGATCCAATCCTGGTGACTAGAGATTTGGCTACCGAGACGAAAGCTTTAGCAACGAATACATTTCTGATTTAGAAATAAAAAAATACCTCCATTATTAAATTGACACAACAACACTAAACAGATTATGTACCATTGCATTTAATCTAATGTAACTAGACATTTTTATAGCACCTTAGCTTATAATAATAATGTGTTCATTTATATAGCACCTTCATCTATATAAAATTTTAAAACATTCTAACTAATGACCAGATGAAAGAACGTCGGTGAATAATTTTTGTCGTATTGAACGTGGGTTGAGGCCAGGTTTATTTAGTCATTATTTCTGTTTTTCTATCTGTCTATCTCTAATTCTCACACATCCTATTTTATTTTGCTCAGAAAGACTGAATGTTGCCATGCATCGTAACGTAGCCTATCGTAGCGTATCGAATAATTTATAAGACGTCTCTCACAGTATTGGCTATTGAGAGGCGCCCTCAGTGCAGGTCTGCAGGAGCCCCGTGGAAACAGAAACTCCTTGAGCGAGAGAGAAGATGCTGGGTAACTTCCAGTCATGAGTTTAGTTCGTAATGGAGGGGGAAGACCATTCCAGGCAGAGGGACCTGTGACAGGAAAACTCGGCGCTATGCCACAGTGGACTGATATCAACACGGCCTGGTGGTGATTAATGACTTCTTTTGAAGATGGCCAGACGCGGAGGCTTCAGTAGGCCGTAACACCAGGTCGCTGAGGTCACTTCCCCGCAAAAGGGTACACTGTTGCTGTGAACAGTGAACAAAGCTACAGCCGTCAGTGCGTCTCTGTGTATGCTGGGTTGTCCACGCACCTGTTAGTCTGGCTGTCCGTCTATGATAAGTGTGTGTGCAAGTGTCTGTTAGTGTATACATGTGTGTGTCAGTGAGTGTACAAGTGTCTGTTAGTATGTGTCTGTAAGTGAGTGTGTATCACTGATGCCATGAAAGAGCTGGGGTTAAGACCTGACCCCCACCCCAACATCTTTTGAGCTGCTTAGCTCAGGGGTTAAACGAAGAGTTAGGGGTTGAACCCAACACACCCTACCAACAACCAAAACACTGTAATCACAACTTATCTAATCACGAGACTTCTGTAGCACCATTATCAGAACACAGAAGGCATCAATTGATGATCCCTCGAAACTATAGACAAAAATCACTATCCGTTGGACTACCTAATACACTCTTCATGATTACAATACCTACTACCACCACTGTGTGTGCATTTGTGTGGGTTTGTGTATGTGTGTGTCGGTTAGTGTGTGTGTGTGTGTGTGTGTGTGTGTGTGTGTGTGTGTGTGTGTGTGTGTGTGTGTGATGTCCGTCTCTTTTGCGAGTCGGTGTATTCGTTTACTGGTCAGTTTCACGCTCAATTTGTTTATAGTGAAATGAAGTGGCTGTTCCTCGCTGGTGCAAAGGTCGAAGAACAGACCCTTGGTGTGAAAGAGAAATCGTGTTTCGCGGCGTCCATCGTGTATTCATGATTTCCACATCAAACGCGGAATCCGCAGTGTTCTGGGAGGAGCCATGTGCTCGCCTCGCACTGTGCGGTATGTTCGTTTGATGTTATGCGATCTCCCATAACCTCCAGTGTATAAATACCAGGAGAAAGCCCAATTCCGACTTTGCCTACAGACAACTGCAGAAGTTCGAGCAGAAACTGAGAGACCGGACTGTCTTCATAACGTAAGTGTTGTTCATCATACGTTAAGTGTTGTTCAGTAATTCAAATACATGTAATTGAATTGGCCCTTTGGATGTTTTAGTTTGTTTTACTTTGAAAATAGTGTGAATTAACAGTTCAAATTTACAATCAATTTAAAATTTAAAATCCTTTGCCAATACTTAGGAAGAACTGTAAATGCAATTCAAATACTTCGACAATAAAGTACATGTACTTCAATTACATGTACATTCACCCGATTGCAATTATAATTGATTTACTTTAGCAAGGTTATGGATACAACATTGCAAACGTTTCGTGTTTGAAGTTCCATGCTTGATAGGAACAACTATTGCCAAATGACTCAGGCATATATATATATAACTATTGATGAATGAACATTTCAGACATGATGTATTCTCGGGGACGTTTCAAGGTGGAGGCCGCACTGAAGAAGGCAAGAGACCTCAAGCACTATACTAAGAAGGCAGAATCTTCAAATGAAGGCAGTACTAGTGAGTTAAGGAAAATTAATCATTCAAAAACTGGGAGAAAGAGTGTGTGTGTGTGTTTGTGTGTGTGTGTGTGTGTGTGTGTCTGTTTGAAGGCCTTTATTTGTACGTCTTGGGTTTTCTGCCTGTCTGAATTTTATTGTGTGTCTGTATCAGAACAATCGCCTGAACTTAGGGTTGTGTTTGATGACTAGTATTTCTGGCACTTGTAGTCTCTTGGTGTGATGTAATGACGACTGCCCAATTGTAGGAATAGTTGTTTTCATTTTCGTGCAGCTGACAAAGTAAACAAAGAAAACAACACACCAGAGTTCCAAATACAGCATTGCCCTCCTACACTGGGAGCTAATAGTAAGCTAAGCCAAGTTCCTTTTTTGTCTGTGTTCTAAACAGCAAATAAATGGCCAGTTTCGTGTTTATTGTGTGTCTGTGTGTGATAGTATGTGTGTGCATGTGTATGTGTTTTTGTATTAGTGCGTGTGTTAGTCTGTGTATTTGCGCGTCTGTCTCTCTCCATGTCAAAGCCTTCATTAAAATCTCTCTCCTGTTCTCTGCTCGTCTCTGTCTGCCTGCTCCCTGCCCTGTCCCTACCTTTCTGCATCGATGTCTCTGTGAGTCAGTGTTTTGGTCAAACTGTTTGTCTGGTTCTTTGACAGTTTCTGCGAGTGTGTGTGTGTTCATTTCAGGAAATGTAGTGGCACAGAATGATAGAGAATCATCGCATGAAAGCAATACCGGTGAGTTCAGGATAAATATTCATTCAAAGAATGACAGAAAGGGAGAGTATGTGCGTGTGTGTCATGGTGTGGGTCTGTTTAAGAAATTGACTGGAAGCAATATGTATCTCAACTGTTTTCGCCATAACCTCGCAGCATCACATACCAAATCAAATCAAATAACTTTTTATTAGAATACACACAATACACACACAATCAATGTTAATAATCAAAATAAGATCCATCCAACAAAGTAATGGGATTCCACTAAGGGCAAGGCCCGCTAAACTGTGGCACCCCAATGGATCACTGGCCGAGCAGATTGTTGGTCACGACTCGACAGTGTGATTAATATAGTGTCTGTTCATTTAAAAAAATCGAAAACTTAGCTAGAACTTAATAAATATGAATCTAATGTTTAAATCAGAATTCAACGCACTCTGTGATGATCAATCACATTATAGATATCGGTGTGGTTCATGAAGAAAGTAGTACATAATTACTATCACTATGAGCCTTTTTGAGAAAGCTGAATACCAACAGCAGAACAACAGAAAGAATCAAGTACACGTACAATGCAAAACAAACGACAAAAAATTAGAAATAACACCATCTCATCCAGGTTTCCTCTCCATATATAGAAAGAATACTGTGATCAGACTTATACACTGTGCATCTTGTTATCTTTCAGATTTCTTCACCTTGAAAGAACTGATTCAACCTCCGGTGCCATGTACATCCAGTGGACATGACAGCCAACACTCACATGATATTAGCTGTAAGTGTTGCATCAAGCCGGAGTATAAGTATGAATCCAGAGATTTACCATAGGTATACAGCATGGGTGGCAAACCTTGGAAACGGTGCATGCCAAAAGTTCTGCTAAATCATGTCTAAAAGTACGCAGTCTTGTTGTCCTCGAGACCAAGGTCTTGGTCTCGAATGCACTCGAGTTCGTTTTTAAAAGTCTTGGTCTTGGTCTCGAGACCAAAGGTCTTGGTCTTGAGGTTCAAGGTCTTAGTCTTGAGGTTCAAGGTCTTGGTTTTGCAAGACCAAGACCAAGACTTTTGTCAATATGAACAGTCATTAATTTTAACAAACGGCAAGAATTTTTAAAATTTATCCAATAATTACTCATACAGTTTTTGCTTTAGTATTTACACGGTGTGAATGAGGCTTCACTGTTGTTTTGGATAATTATTTTGACTTCCGGTTATTTAGCATGGAATGATTTCAAAACAGACTCACGATTAATTTGTACATTTACATCCGGTTCTTGAAAAGCTGCTTTGTGTGCTAGCGATTTCAGCACTTGTAGACCGTGTTTTTCGCATGGCAGAATTTTTTTAGGCTCCACAGGTCACGTGTTGGTCAGAAAATTCTGAGCAAATTGGTTTTTATAAAATTCAACAGGCATTTGAACTAACATTTCGCATGAAGGACTTTTGTAAATACGAATTCGGAATTCTCTGGAGTCTCCATTTAGAGTTGTTTTGCTTGAATAAAAGAAAAAGCTCATGTTTTCATTAAAATAACGAGTATTTCGACTTGACAATTTATAGTAAGGAACAGAAGTCTGGATACAACTGTTATTTTTTTGGGTCTTGGTCTCGGTCTTGAGGTTCAAGGTCTTGGTCTCGAGGTTCAAGGTCTTGGTCTTGAGGTTCAAGGTCTTGAGGTTCAAGGTCTTGACAACAAGACTGAAAGTACTTCACGTGCCTTTGGAGTACTGCTCCGAGTTCCACGTGCGCGACGAATGGCATGCATGCCACTTAGGGCATGCATGCCATGGGTTCGCCACCACTGGTACGCAGCAGAAAGTCTAAATAGCAACTTCTAAACTGGAATTATGACTAGTACTTTTAACATGTAATGTGAACGGTCACAGTTATCAATCGCCTGTCAGATAATCAGATAAATGATCACCGATTTACAATCTCTTCTAATAATCCGGAACTGGGCATCTAACTCTATAGTAATGACACAATTGATCATTTTCAGAAACATATATATATATATATATATATATTTCATAACTAAATACATTCTAAATGTTTTCACAGATTCTAAACAACAGGTTTCAGCGAACTCTAAGTCAACATCTGATGACGAGCACCATTATAGCATGTGCAGATCAAGAAAATCCAAGTTTAGAAGGGTCTACGTGTTCACATCGTCTTCGGACGAGGTTGATGAATCCGATCCTGAGTACGAGCCCTCGTCGACAGAAACAGAAGAAGACAGAGCGGTTGAGTCTGAGTATGTGCTCTCGTTGACGGACACAGTAGAGAACAGCGCTGATGGCGAGATTCCACCAGAACCGGCGACTTCTACAAAATTACAAATCAAACAGACTATGTCTCAACTTCTCAGTCTGAATGAGAACCAGTTGGAATTGCTTGCTCAGTATATGGGTCATGATATTAAAACGCACAGGGATTACTATCGTCTGCCAGAAGACACGCTGCAGCTGGCAAAGCTTTCCAAGTTGCTAATGGAACAGGGAAATTTGAAGAACCTTCTTGAAGTGGATGCAGGTTGGTTGGTCATTGTTTGTTTCATCCTATAATTAGCATACACTCGATAGGTGAAGGTCCCTATTGACTGTGTACATCTGTATTTTTTTGGGCTAACTCAATGCAACATATATTGTACAGAGAACAAGTTAAAATGTTTGTGTGTTCATTTGCACGTCGATGTTCTATACAATTCAAATCATGCTTGTGCTATTACTTTTATACTTTGGCAGAGTAAGACATGACAAAACTTTTTAATGCAAACTGTGGAAATAATAAAAACAGACTCTTATGACAATTTCTTTTCCCTGTGCTGACAAGATCTACACAACTGCCCTAGTATATACAATTATACATATATATATACTTAAATTAATCCTTATTTGGATTTAAAGAGAGCGATGTTGAAGCAGAAGAACATTCGGCAGATAGCAGTGACGCATCTGATAGTCCGATGAATGCACAGAGTGAGTTTCGAACTGCCCACGTGGAATTGGAACAACAAGAGGTGGAACAGATTGCAGGACAAGAAATCTGGAAGAACAACTCAGACAATCACGACACTGATCAGAGGAACAAAACACCTGGTAATGTCTTGATTCATTTTACAGATTCATTTTATGAACTGTGTCCAAACGCACCAAATACATTCTTATAGGGCCTATTATGCTCCACTAGCATAAAGAATGTACAGCTGAGGACTGACAGTAACATCTTCCAAAAAGTCGGGGTTTCATCTCATCATCATCATCTTTCTCCTCCTTCCGCATCTTCTATCTGTCTATTTATGACTATTCGATTTGTAACAGCGCATGGATCCTGGAAGCTCAAATTCTTATAACACTGCACACGTTTAATGCTATTAAACTGCAATCAAATTAAATAATGTCAGGATTCGCCATGAAAGATATCGCATGTCGCAAAAAAAAGAACTCTTGCAGTGGGTCCTTACCTCACGTGACTGGCTTCTTCTTGGTGGCGTCGAGAACACTTCATATCCATAATCGTCCATCCATGGCTAGCCTCAGAGCTGCTCTTCTTCATCCTTAATCCTAATCCGTTGTGTGTTTATCATACATGATTTTCATCTGTTTTGCGTTTTTAGCTCGCAGTAAACCTTGTAAAAAGAAAAACAGAGCTCAGCATCAATGGTCGAAACAGGAAATAGAGGCTGTCGAAAGGCACCTCCTCAACCAGATCATTCGAAAGACAGTACCGCTAAAAAAAGAAATCCAGAAGTGTCTGCAAGCAGAAACCAGCTTGTCACGCCGCAAGTGGCAAAACATCAGAGACTTTTGTCGAAACAGAATAGTAAAGTCTTGCCATCCATAAAATGTTGTTACTTAATAAAGACATTATTCTGGAAAGAAAAAATCAACTGTGCTTTATGTGGCCCACTGAGACAGTCATATATGACAAACACTTATTAACTATGTGTAAATGCACCCAAAAAGAACCCACACTAAAGGACTGGATGATATAGACCCATATAGACCCTAAGGATATTAGATTGATCTTCCAAGTTGGGGTTCTGTTCTACATGTATATTCATAACTTGCTTCAGTACTGCTTCATTCACTGGATACTTTGCACATGCCTCTACATTACATGAGCATTATACAAGAAGTGCCTCGTTATTTCGCCCAGTCAAAGCGCTCACGAACACCAGATTGTTCAGCATTAAATTTGCTGGTCCGCTCATCTGGAATTCAATACCTCCTGAAATTCAATCCTCTAAAAGCAAATATGAATTTTTAAAAAGTTTACGACAATTTCTTGTACACAGGTGGAGCCTCTTTATATTTAGAATAGTGTTAATATCCAATGTAGCAGGTCAAGGAGAGCATGCAGACGCCACTCTGGAGACTGACCCGTGTAATTAAGGATAGTTAAGATTTACGTTAATTGAAGTGTCTCTCCTGTTTGTTTTTTGTTTTTTCTTTGATTAGGAAGAGAGCCTAGGCCTGTCATCTTTCTGGTGTAGTATTTGTCCAGTTGGGTGTCTCCGTTTAGTGGGACTCGCGTCCCTTTGGAGATTCCCTTTGTCGCTAGTGACAGTATATGTACATCTTCTTAGTTTTGGTTTAACGTCTATGCAAAATATATTCTTAGTTTTGGTTTTAACGTATATGCAAAATATTCTGGTGTTGGTTTCATAAGTTGAACATTATTGAACTTCATTGTTAGTACTATAATAAGTAATATATTTACTAGCTATATACGCAATACTTGATCCTGTAAATCGCTGTCATTAATGACAATAAAGATTTATTGAATTGAATTGAATTGAATTTCAATGATAGCATAGAGGCTTAGTGCTGCTCTGCTTGGCA
>OY744604.1:60998847-61161347 GCA_963556255.1 Allolobophora icterica | reverse complement strand
GCCGTGTAAGGACATTGAGCAAGTCCTTAACGCTCTGACTCCTTATGTTGTCCAGCTATGGCGGTTAAGGTGCAGTTTATTTAGTTACTCGCCATAATTAGACAAATAAGTATCAATCGAAGGCGCTAATCCTAGTATTATATAATATTCTTATTGGACTGAGGCACCTGCAACGTAGGGAATAATTGGAGCATTAGATTTTTATTTCAAATCATTGTTATTCGTCATGTTATTCATTGATTTTGATCAGTGAAGTTTAGTTTAAATAGCTGCAATTGCTGGTCTAATGCAGCTAGACTAGACGAAGTGGCTAAACTGCCAAAGCGCTCGATGATTATTTCAGTGATGTTAACTAAACGTAGCTCGTAGCATATTAATTTATCCATGACAACCGTGCAGTGCCGTCTTAAGGCATGGGCACGCTGGGCATGGCCAGCGGCCCCACGATTCTAGGGGCCCCCAAAATTAAAAAGACGAAAAAATTGATGTGTGCGTGACCTCCATGCACGGCAGTGCATTGTTTTCCCCAGGGCCTACATTGCTGTTAGACGGCACTGTGACAACGTAGGCCTAATTGACTGATGAGTTTTTACTTTTGAACGTAGGCCTGCCTGAGAAAGCGCAAACTTTGCTTAGGGGCCATCCACATATTACGTACGCACTTAGGGGGGAGGGGGGTCGGATTTTGGCGATTTTGCGTACGGGTGCGAACGGGGGGGGGGAGGGGGGGTAACAAAATGTGTACGTACCCAAAATAAATTTCTAATTATGACGTACACATTAGCCTATTTATAACTCTGTATTATCCTATAGTCGTCCCATGGCATTTTATTACATTATATAAAAGCCATGTGCAGTTATTCTGTGCTGTGAACGACACCTATAATTTGTCTATATTGGCCCTTCAATAATCTGGCCTAAAGTGCAGACAGGCTGCCTGGAGACACTTTCTGCAGCTGGTCATCGGGGGGGGGGGTGCGTCAAACGTACGTACTCAGGGGGGGGTGGTGGAAGAAAGTACGCTTGCGAACAGGGGGGGGGAGGGGGTCCAATTTTCCCGGATTTTTGTGTACGTAATATATGGATGGCCCCTTAGATCATCTATAGTCGTACATACAACGCTTTGTTAGATTTATACACTATATCTTATATAGGCCTACATAGGCCATTAATTGTTGTCAAGTGACTTAATACATACATAGGCCTATACATGCATGCCTTTAATTAGACTGAAATTAAGAATATCACCTAATTACTTACTCTATTCAGTAACTTATTATATTATTAAGTTGCTAGCACGACTAATGATTACTAAGTTAACTTAGGCCTAATTCTTACATGGGATAGGCCTAGGCCTACTCCATAGAAGACATTCATGTCTAGACTTAATATTTTTATAACTATGTCATGTGATTATTATTATTATTATTATTATTATTATTATTATTATTATTATTATTATTATTATTATTATTATTATTATTATTTACGATCTTGCTTGCATTTACCGATTAGGCTATTTAAGATGTCTAGGCTTGGCCCCGTTTCTTAGTAACGGTGGCGCAATAGACCCGCGCACAGTTATAAACGACTATGGCGCGCCAAGCGTCGAAAGACTGCTTCTGCAAAAATGAAGCGCTTGAAGCAACAGTTGCTTCAATGCATAAAACACCAAAAATAAAAGATGCCAGGCTCAGAGTTCATTTATGGATAAAGTGAGAAGATTTAGGCTTAATTTTATACACACTAGAAAATAGAAACTGCAATGCACATTTGGAGATATTGATCCTACTTAGGTCAATTTTGTTCAAGTAGGTGGTCCTCTTTGTTATTGCGCTATACATCTTGGAGTGGCAGCGGGCTACACGCACAGGGAACGTTGATGAGGTACTGTTCCTTGGCTGTATATCAAAGCTTAATCACGTCTGCTATCGGTATAAAGCCGTGCTAGACTTTCCCAGAAGTCTTTATGATTGAAACGTGCAGGGTCGACTTTCCCCATCCGTCTTCAACAGCCATCGTCCCACTGAAAGCCACGACCGACCGTCGCTCTGACGTGTGTGGCAACGCATGCCGGGAACTATCGCTGACAAAAGAATGAGTCGAAAGGTAAATTTGCCAAGTCCTTCATACGTCATTCGCAAACGTCGTCGAACGTCGACTTACCTTCTGTTCCATGCACGACAAACACCGGACAGGAACACCGGCTCCACAGAGGGTAACAGTCAAAGCCCTGGACGTGACTACTTGCAATCAGGGGCAGGGGAAGGGACCGGAGTGGGAAGGGTTAGTGCAATAATTCTTAGACTATAACTCTTCAATCCCAATCGGAAAGACGTCACACGGACGTCGTCTGTCTCGTAAAATCGGAATAAACGTCGCACTTAATTACCCGCACCTGAGTAGCCTAATAATCAGCATTTAACTGGCATTAACTCCCGGAAAAGACGGAGAGACCCATTAATAATCAACCATTAGAGTGCATTTCGACCAGAATAATACAGAATGAAAGCAACCGAAAACACGAGTCGAAGAAAGTCTTAGATGGAAGTCAACCATCGAACGCGGCGAATATCGACCGCCTCGGCGTGCCATAGTTCTTATTCCGACTGCTCTCCTGCGCAGACGCGTCACTCGAACTACTTGACGCTGTCATCCGTCCGACCGCCATATTTATTCTCCAACGACTCTTGAGTTTCTCGCAATCGACCCAAGTCCTTAATTATAGGCCAATATGACTTCTAATTACAACAGCAATTTATGATTTCTCAGCGCGTAGCACCGAGAGAGAGTGTGTGTTTGCAGTGCAGTATATACAGAACTAAATGAACAGTAGCAATACGGTTCAGTCGTCTACGACGCAATTCGGATGATCTGATGATGTATTCCAGGGCGTGTTAGTTAAGTTAGAAATATAAGCATATAATTATATTGACTAGGCCTAATATAAGAACTGTTTAAGAAAGAAATGACCCGTGACACATTAGGCCTATACATTTGTTCATGATTTGATTGGAGAGACTTGCTACTTAATGCTTTGAAAGAGCAACATGAACACATCTCTACCAAAATATTTACAAGAATCTTATTGAACGGCATCGATGATAGACCCAAAGACTAGCAAGTTTCTATTATTTTTGTTAAGATTTCCAACAGTCGTTGTAGGTGTTTCGGACAGGCCACAATGTATGTATGTATGTATGTATGTATGTATGTATGTATGTATGTATGTATGTATGTATGTATGTATGTATGTATGTATGTATGTATGTATGTATGTATGTATGTATGTATGTATGTATGTATGTATGCATGTATACATGTATGTACATGTACGTATGTACGTATGTAGGCCCTATGCATGCATGTATTTAGGCATTATAGCCTACATGTACGTATGTATGTATGTATGTATGTATGTATGTATGTATGTATGTATGTATGCATGTATGTATGTATGTAACTATGTATGTACGTATGCATGTATGTATGTATGTATGTATGTATGTATGTATGTATGTATGTATGTATGTATGTATGTATGTATGTATGTATGTATGCATGTATGCATGTATATATGTATGTACAATTGTACATGTACGTATGTACGTATGTAATGCATGCATGTACTTAGGCCCTATACACGTACGTATGTATGTATGTATGTATGTATGTATGTATGTATGTATGAATGTATGTATGTATGTATGTATGTATGTATGTATGTATGTATGTATGTATGTATTCAGGAATAATCTTATTTAACTAAAGTAGAAATCACACAATAGTTTTATAGTAAAGTTTTCAGTTCGCTTTAGTTTATGTATAGATTTTTAACGATTTATTTTACTAATTCAAGTTAAATAATTGAGTAGGCCTACTTATTTCAATTCAACACCCTTCCGCGCTTTCCAGTAATCAATTGCCTAATGAGATGGTTGATAAAAGAGACGCCGACCTTCGCTTCAGACAAGCGGTCTATAGGTTTAGGGCGCCTTATTCAGAAATCGCAGTTGTCATTAACAGCTTTCCTACGAACGAACGATCGTCAGATGAGGTATTTCTCACGATGCCAATTAAGTAGTACGGAAGACAATAGTGTCGTCTGAGCTACACCATAGAGAGGGGATGGCTGACTATTGGTTGTCGTTCCATGCGCTGCATATGGAACGATGAAAATGTGTTCTGTGCATAAACAATCTCAGTGATATAACAGTATATATAAGAAGCGTAGCTATATATAGGGGATGCACAGAGATTCAAGTGTGCCCGGGCGCCAAAAGAAGGGGGCGCCAAAATGAGGCTTAAAATTAATAATTTTACCCTTAATTTTGATGCAATTTTAACTAATTTATCCCAAATAAAATTTATAAGATTCAATTTTCGCGCCCCAAAAATATCCAGTTATATCCTCATTATACTTAAACCAGTTGTCCGGTGTGATTTTGGCGCCCCATTGAGCACTAAGGGGCACCGTATACTATCTGTATTTTTCATATTGTATTTAGTTAAAATTTAAATTGCCATTCGATGTATTTGGAAAATGTGAAATAAGCAGTCTTGTTGTCCTCCAGACCAAGGTCTTGGTCTCGAGTGCACTAGAGTTCGTTTTTAAAAGTCTTGGTCTTGGTCTTGGTCTTGGTCTTGAGGTCCAAGGTCTTGGTCTTGGTCTTGGTCTTGAGGTTCAAGGTCCTGGTCTTGGTCTTGGTCTTGAGGTTCAAAGTCTTGGTCTTGGTTTTGCAAGACCAAGACCAAGACTTTTGTCAATATGAACAGTCATTAATTTTAACAAACGGGAAGAATTTTAATCCAACAATTACTCATACAGTTATTGCTTTAGTATTTACACGGTGTGAATGAGGCTTCACTGTTGTTTTGGACAATTATTTTGACTTCCGGTTATTTACCATGGAATGATTTCAAAACAGACTCATGATAAATTTGTACATTTACATCCGGTTCTTGAAAAGCTGCTTTGTGTGCTAGCGATTTCAGCACTTGTAGACCGTGTTTTTTCACATGGCAGAATTTTTATGACGACCCACAGGTCACGTCTTGGTCAGAAAATTCTGAGCAAATTAGTTTTTATAAAATTCAACAGGCATTTGGAATAACATTTCGCATGAAGGACTTTTGTAAATACGAATTCGGAATTCTCTGCAGTCTCCATTTAGAGTTGTTTTGCTTAAATAAAAGAAAAAACTCATGTTTTCATTAAAATAACGAGTTGTCCGACAGGACAATTATTAGTAAGGAATAGAAGTCTGGATACGACTGTGATTTTTTGGGGTCTTGGTCTCGGTCTTGGTCTTGAGGTTCAAGGTCTTGGTCTTGGTCTTGGTCTTGAGGTTCAAGGTCTTGGTCTTGGTCTTGGTCTTGAGGTTCAAGGTCTTGGTCTTGGTCTTGGTCTTGAGGTTCAAGGTCTTGGTCTTGGTCTTGGTCTCGAGGTTCAAGGTCTTGGTCTTGGTCTTGAGGTTTAAGGTCTTGACAACAAGACTGGAAATAAGTAAAACAGGGAGGGGCGCCAATTTCATAGATCGTCCCCGGGAGCAAAAAATACTAGCTACGCCGCTGGTATACATTCGTGTTCTGTGCGATCATGGCGTGTAGGGGGCCTATATAAATCAAAGTCAGGGCTTGGGCAGATTACAAAATTCATATTTACGGACGAGAGAAAGTTCTGAAAATCAAATCAGTGCATGCGCCTCCGAAAACAACGCCCTTCAAACCTCTCAACCTTCGTATACTATCTGTATTTTTCATATTTTATTTAATTAAAATTTAGTCTTCACCATCCAAACGCCCAGATCTACTCGCTCATCATCATATCTTTCTCTATCTCGGTCTTCAGTGTCCTCCTCTCTGAAATTCTGCAACCGCTCCTAGGTCCATGCTGCACCGGTTCTTTGGAATGATCTTCCAAAAGAACTCCGCCAATTTGCTAATCCTCCTATCTCGCCTGTTGACTTCATCTTTCCTCCGCTTGCACTGTCCTCTGCTGCTTTCCACTCACGACTGAAAACCGAACGCTTCAAGCTATCCTATCCTGTTGCTAATTCTGCGCCACAGCACAACCACCATCATCACCGATTACCACCCTGCAGTCCCTCGGCTTGACCACCCGGACTCTGACCTAGCACCGGAACGGACAAGGCATCCTGGCTGTTGCGGACTTGATTTGATATATAGCGCCGGCGAATAAGCTGGTCTCCCTGACGTGGCTTTTGTGTGGCGCTGAGAAATTTCGGAGATTTGCATTTACAACCGCAACAATCACTGTCTGGTTCTGTCGCTGGCTCCTTTGATCCGTCAGTTTTTTGGACTCGCCATGTTCTTAGATCGCGAGAGGCCTGAGTTCCGATCGCGGGAAGAAAAAGAAGCTAATGGTTTCAATGTTCGAACTTCGAAGAGACGCATATCGATAGAATATAAACAGTTGAAAGTGTCTGCGGTAAAACTTAAAGTAGCCTAGTGTAAGCGCTATAGGCCTACGTAAAGCAACGATGACATTCAGATCAAACAAAAGAACTTCGAAATACAAACGTGTACGATTAATGTAATCTAAATGTAATCTAAATGTAATCTAATGTAAAATGTAAATCACGATGTTGCGAAGGATAAGATTTCACCGAGTACAAGCGCAAATTAAGATGAAAAACGCGCAGCAGTTATTAAGTTACCTGCAGATTACAAACACACCAACCAGATCAATTAACACGTAATCAATCAACGAATTGAACGAAACAGATCAGTATGTACATAGTGTTGTATTTATCTGCTAGTAGGCCTAAGTACATGTTTCATCAAGTTTCCTACTAAATAAGTAACGCAACTATAGTGTTACAAATAGGCCTATAGGGGTGAAAATTGTCAAAGGGGTTCGGGGGGTTCAACCCCTAGTCTTTCTTAGGACTCCAGTTAAGACTTCATTGCACACCCCAGGGGGTCGTTTCCAACCCCCAGTTGTGTTAATCTGATTATACTGTGCATATATTTTAGCATTTTCTTTCACAATTTACTTTGTGGGTTACTAATAAAGTACTGCTCTGGTTTATTGTGAGATTGGTGACCATGTGAATTGTATACTATTAAATTTGGTGATGTCATCACTTTAAGGAGTTTAAGCTTTCTTTGCATTTTTGAATTTTCTTAGTTTCCAAAACACGGATAAAATATTCAACTTCACATGGATCAAACTCATCAAACTCTGACCCTCAGTCTTTTTCAACAATTCTCGCACTGCCCTATAAAGATCACAATAGGGGTCTACTCAACAGAAAGTTATGAAATAATAATTATGTTCTAACTTGTTGGAGGCGTTCATTGGTTCACTGATTCGTTCATTGATTGATTGATTGATTAATTCATTCATTGATCCTCCAGCCAGCCAGTCAGTCAGTCAGCCACTAAGCCAGTCAGTCAGTCAGCAACTAAGCCAGTCAGCCACTCAGCCAGTCAGTCAGTCAGCCACTAAGCCAGTCAGCCACTCAGCCAGTTAGTCAGTCAGCCACTAAGCCAGTCAGTCAGTCATTCAGCCACTATGCCAGTCAGCCACTCATCCAGTCAGCCACTAATCCAATCAGTCACTCAGACAGTCAGACACTCAGCCACTCAACCAGTCACCCACTCAGCCAGTTAGCCAGCCACCCAGCCACCCAGCCAGTCAGCCACTCAGTAAACCCGTAAACAATACAACCCGACATTTATCAGAAGCATTATGATTTTGAACAGAAACATTCTCCGCATGCGATCCGTCATTTACAGACGTAAACTGCCATTCAGCCCAAAACAGGAAGCACCAAAGAATATCAACAAAAGGCTGCATAATGGTCTTTGTTATTCTTAAATCCTTTATTGTTAATTGCTGGCAGCAATTAGAAACGGCACAAAACCAGAATGAGCTAGTGCAACTCAGCCTCCGTTCACTGCATAAAAAGACAGCGACGAAGCATCTGCAATCAGCCTCCGCAGCTGATAGCATCATCGATCACCACCCACCGACGACATCAGCACTCGGAGTTGCAGCTGCAGCAGCCAATGGCAGTCCGTCTTGCGGATGGACGCGCAGCCAAGCGGTGCCACCCACACGGCTCCCGAATGGCTGACGGCTTAAGATCGACATCGGCCCTGCAACGACACTGGCCGAAATCTTTACTCCATGTTAAGTCGCCAATGATTCCATTCTTAAGACACGACGACCTGGTTCTGGCGGACTTGATTTGATATAGCGCCTGTGTTAAAACTGGTCACCCCAGCTTGGTGTGACGCTGAGAAATCAGAGATTTACATTTATAGTTTTATAAGATGTCCAAGTCGCTCTTTACCGTAGACTCTCTGATTCTTCCCAAGAGGAAGGCTACTGGAGCTGGTGGAGCTGCTGCTGCAATCGTGTCGTCTTCTCCTTCGTCGCAAGACCTGATGAAGACGATCGCCTATGGTGAGATCTTCCGTCGCTTCTACTGCGACGCTTCGAACACAGGGGCTCATCCTCCGCGGCCCCCCGTCATCGACTACCGACTCCTCGTACCCTCGTTTCCCGATCGCTACGACGCCCCGTCCTGGGCCCAGCAACCTCCGGTCCATCCCTGCTGCCTGCTGTGTCGCCCCGCGGGGTACGTGGCACCGCTTCAGCAAGCACCTGCCGTACGACCCTTGCGAGAGCCGGAACTACCCAGAATGCGATGCAACGAGGTCATGACCTCCGGTTCAGCGATGCAGACGCTACTTCCGGTGGAGAAAGAAACCGGTGCATCGATGCATTCCAGAACGGATTTTAGTCAGACGATGACGACTTTGACGATGACGTCAAATGGCGGGAAAATATCGCGCATGCGTCGATCGGATTCGGCGGGAAGAACGAATGACGGAAAAGGTCAGAGGTCAGAATCCGAGACGCAGATTGTCGAGAAAAACCTCATCGGACAATGCCTCAGCACGACAAGCGGTATAAATATATAGTTTCCGTTATTTTCGTTAATTGTTGCTTGGTAAACTGTATAATGATGTTCCTAAGGTGCCAACTCGAATTAAAAGAACTCAAGAGGAAGGCATAGATTTCGATATAATAAGACAGACAGAAATGTAATATACAGATAAACGCACAATCAGACATCAGCTACATTTGCACGTGCAAGTATATCATTATTTTTATTTAATTGGTCCGAGGTGCACCGAATCCCTCACGTACGGTACTTAAACATTAATTCAAAGCAGTGAAAAACGCATGGAACACAACCTGTTCGTCGAGGTCGTGATGATTATTGATGGTATATGATGTGTAAGAGGACCAAGCATCAATCGATGCAGATGAACCCCACAGTCTGCGTTGAACCAATTCATCCAGTCGAGTTCTTCTCACGTTCAACGATTTTTGTATTTCTTCTTTTCCAAAATAATAACTGCTTCGGCATTCTTCGCGAGACTTCATTCCACACATTCCAACAATTACCCTCACAAGGCCCACATGTAGGCCCTATAGTTGTATACGCATATATAGGGAGCTACTCTTCTGAACCATTTGTCATTTCAGTTACGGTTACCACTCCTTTCTCATCGTGTGTAACGCTGTGTAATAGCGACTATTAATAACGAATACTAATAGCTAGATGCATACCTGCACAGCGCTACGTTCACATGTACCTAAATCGTTTTCCCTTGGCGTTCAGCATACTGTTCCATGTGGGAAGACGGGCTTTGTTACATGTAGGCCCTATATTATATTGTCTCGTACTGCTGAAGGTATCATCAATAGCTATAGTCGCTTCAAGCGAGATCGCTGGCTCCAGGTGGAACTCCGAAAAGTCAGAGAAGAGTCGAGAAGCCAACAGTTGATGCTGTGTTCTAGTTATTTATTTATTACGAACATTTTTAACGCGCGCAAAGTCACACAGAAATGCGAATCTGAGGCGCGGTTAGTAAGTCGCCAGAATGATGAAGAGCAGTGGCGGCGATCTTGTCTGAGAGGGGGAGGGACAAAGTCGGCCATGGTCTGGTCGATGACGTTTTTTTCTCCACAACAAAATTTCTCCACAAAAACTTTAAGGCTTTTCTACAAATTCGTCTCCCAAAAAGTTGAAGACTTTTTTTTAATCATTCACCTTTTTTCAACTTTTCGGGGCTCCCAACAATAATATCTCACTGCCTTCTTCTATAAACTTTATAGCCTTTTTCGTTTTTGCATATTCGTCCCCATAGTCTTTTTCCTTTTTTACATATTGTCCCCAAAAATTTGATTACCTTTTTTTTATAAATTCTTCTCCGAGAAAAATGTTATGACCTTCTTCTTACTTTCTCTGAATTTTCGGGGGATACTTCTGCTCAAAAAAGATTTTTTTTACCTCATCTGGTCAAAAAGGCAGTTTAAACCCTCACGTGCACGCAATTACATTTGTTGGCCTTTTTAGTGTTTCTTCAAAATTTGGGGGGGGGGACAAATGTATGGCGTGTCCCCAACTCTGAAAGGTGGGGGGACATGTCCCCCCGTCCCCCATGATCGCCGCCCATGATGAAGAGCAATTAGATATCCAGATGTTTGAAAGCCAGTAAGAAGTAGTGAGTTTTGATGCGTTTCTTGAAAGAAGAAGAGGTCGAGCAACGGATAAACAATGTTAGTCGATTCCATTGCTTGGGAGCTGCAACACGAAATGTACGAGAGCCCATGGCATGCTATATCTAGGCTCAACCAAGAGACCCATAACCGAAGACCGCAGACTGCGTGGCGCAGCAATGTAAGGAGAGAGTAGGCCTAGTGGTTGAAGGTATATATATATATATATATATATATATATATATATATATATATATATATATATAGGCCTATATCGGAGTGCACATTGTGAGGGTTTAATAGGTCAAACAGGAGAATTTAAATCTTATTCTGAATTCTACAGGAAGCCAATGCAGCTGAGGGAGCAGAGTTAATGAGTTTGAACGAGAAGATGCACACAGCACCACGCGAGCTTGAGAATTTTGGATGTGTTGAAGCCTGTTGACTGGAAGATCGGACCTGCCTGCAGACAGGCAGAACTGGTCTACTTCAGTGACCGCTGGTTTGTTAGTTGCTGTTTAACGACACTGTGCCATAACAAAGATGAATAGCGTCGCCCTCCTCCTTTCTTCAGACTATAGGGACTGGCACTGCCAGAGTAAGAGCAGTGGCGGGGTTTCAGTTACCTTTATAGTGCCGAGTTCCTTAAATGGTAATTTCAGACAAGAAGGAGAAAAATAACTGCACTTCTGAGATTTGTGCATATACTCGTAAAATTATAATTTCTGTTAAAAATCGACTCTAGTCAGAGTCTAGTGTGACTAAAGGAAGCCTACAGCAATGCTTTGACATATTGCTTTCTTACTAGACAATTGATTCCAGGGCACCAGCTTATTCCCGAGCGCAGATTAGATTAGTGTCTGAACTGTCTGATGTTTCTTGACATTAGCAGTAGGCCCCTATAATGTCTGATAGAGACTTGCCCAGTTAATGAGCGTGAACCATATATGTATCGCGATCCTTAGGCTATACTCAGTGGCGTAGCTAGGGGGGCAGGGGGGACATGTGTCCCCGGGCGCCATGGGAAGGGGGCGCCAAAATGAGGTTTAAGATAAATAATTTTACTCTTAATTTTGATGCAGTTTTAACTAATTTATCACAAATGAATGCATAAGATTTAATTTTAACGCCCCAAATATATCAATTATATTCTCATTACTTACAAATCAGTTCTTAGGTTTGATTTTGGCGCCCCATTGAGCACTAAGGGGAAACATGCATGTACTGTCTGTATTTTCATATTTTATTTCATTAACAAAAATTAAAATTGCCATTCGATTATGTGGAAAATGTGAAATAGTAAAACGGGGTGGGGGGAGGGGGCGCCAAATTCATAGTTCGTCCCCGGGCGCAAAATATCCTAGCTACGCCACTGGCTATACTTAGGGGTTTTACGTTTTACTGTGCACGCCTGACCTGTTCTAATTCTAAGTTACATCAAAGTTCACTCGTAGGGCCTACTGCATTGGGCCAGTATTGTATTGTATTATATTGTAATGAACTATATTGTATTATAATGCATTATATTGCATTGCATTGTATTGTATTGCATTGTATATTGCATTGTATTATATTGTTTCACATTGTATTGTATTGTGTTATATTGAAATTGTATTGCATTGCATTATATTATATTGAACTGCATTATATTTTATTTTATTGTATTGCATTGTATTCTATTATACTACATTGTATTGCATTGAATTGCATTGTATTGCATTGTAATTGCATTGTAATTATATTGTATTGTATTGACTATATTGCACTGTAATTATCTTGAATTGTAATTGTATTGTATTGTATTATACTGTATTGTATTGCATTGAATTGCATTGTATTGTATTGCACTATATTGCATTGTAATTGTATTACGTTGCTTTGCATTATATTGTATTGTATTGTATTGTACTGCATTTATATTGCACTGTAATTGTGTTGCATTGTAATGGTATTGCATTGCATTGTATTGCATTATATTGTATTGCATTGTATTATATTGTATTGGATTAAAATGTATTGTATATAGTATTATATTGTTTTATATTGTCTTGTATCATAAGGTGGCGGACGGGGAGGATGCGATGACGACAAGTCCTCAGACGACATCCGGTGCATTAAGCGCATGCGCACAGCCTTCACGAGCGTCCAGCTACTGGAGCTTGAGCGTCAGTTCTCGGCGAACATGTATCTGTCTCGTCTGCGTCGGATCGAGATCGCCGCCTATCTGAATCTGTCGGAGAAGCAGATCAAGATCTGGTTTCAGAATCGTCGCGTCAAGTACAAGAAGGAAGGGCCGCTCAAGTGCCACAGCCAGCACGCTTCCTGTCCGTGCCAGCTGAGGACCTGTTCCCAGAAGACACGTCGAAACGGCGAACCTGAAACGACGAGGAAGCAACCGGAAGCGACGAGGAAACGGAGCTGGGATTCCATGCAGTCGTCGACGGAAGACGAGACAACGGAAGGAATCGAATCGTCGTAGAGAGAAGGCGATTGGGTGTATACAGGAAACATTGCTACGGGTGACTGCGCCCTCCAGAGGGTTAGGGTTAGGGTTAGGGTTAGAGTGCGTCCTTCAACGAATCAGTGACTGAGTTTATCAATAGTCGAACATCGTCCAGTGGCGAATTTTGGGTTGAGGGTTGTGCAAAGCACGTTCGCCCCAACCTTGGCCAAGTGATTTGTAGGCTAATAAATGTAAATATCCTACATCACGTTTTTCTATAACGACCGTATGGCCTCGACCCTGTTAAGATTTTTCGGGTGAGATTCTTCACCACCGCTGCCCTTTTGAATCAGGTTTGAGGTCTCATTACTCATTAGTGTATGAAATTTGTCAAAATAGGCTTGACATGTTTGTATTATTAGCCGTACTTAATCGTTATTACCAAGTCAGAAGTCGACTTCAAGTCGGAAGTTGCTTGTTTTCTGCCAAGTCGGATCAAGTCGTTTTGGCTCCAAGACGTCGACTTCAAGTCGACTTCAAGTCACTTTTAGGGTCAAGTGGGATCAGATTGGCTGACCAAAGTCACTCCCAGGTCTAATTAAGAGGTGAAGAGGTGACGACATGTCAATTTGATGAACTTGATCAAGCTGTATTTCAGACTGGACTGTATTCTGGTAATTAGCGCAGTAATTATTTAATTTGATCATGATTAAAACATTTATGTTTTACGATGTTCCGGGTGTTTGTTAAAGTTTTCGACTAAGATTCAAATTACAGTCATTTGGTAGACCTGCACAATATCAGCACTGCAGTGTTATCACTTTAATCATTCACAGATCTAATCACCATCCAATCACTTCGCTCAACCCGCTGCTCTTCCGCCCTAACACTTCTCCGCCCTTCTGTCACCTCGTCACAAATATTTGCAAATTGCTCCACAGCCTTAGCTGTTCCGCCTCTCTGGAACAACCCCCGCCAGGATTAAGCCAACTATCTGATCCATCCTACGAACTCAAATAAATCATCACCTCTTGCTACCTCTCCACAGGTCTTTCACTCAAAACTGAAAACGCTGCTCTTTCACAAAACCTATCCCGATTCTTCCTCTTCCCCTTACTTCCCTCACCGTTTCAACTCTAAACACCATCCACCTTAGCCGTCTGACTGTCTGTCTGCTTGACCCCTTTGGATCTTGACCTGGAACCGATTTTTGCCCCCCCCCCACCTTCGATTTTGTTGTGACTATAGGGACCTGTACGTAAATCAGCTGGTTCCCGCGACTTTGCTTTTTTGGTGCTGTAGAAATCTCGAGATTACGATTACGATTAGTCATGTTTGTTATGACAGTCTGTCTTGTGACTCATCTATGCAGCTGTTGTCTGCTGTCTTCGACGAGGTACAGTCTTGGATGGTATACCCAATAAACTCCTCCTCGGTTAAGTAATTGAAACTGGGTGACTCCATTGTTGAACTGGCAGACGGTGCTCGTAACTTAGGCGTTTTTTTTAATTCTACCATGTCTCTCACTATACCCATGTAAGCAGTTTTTGTAAATGTGCATTCGTGACATAGAGCGTATGCAGAATTAGACGTTATGTGCCCATGTCTGCAATGACAACTGTGGCAAATGCATTGGTTTCCAGTCGCCTAGATTACTGTAACTCGCTTCTAACTGCATGGTATCAATAAGTCAAACATACCGCAGCTGCACAGAGTACAGAACTCTTTGGCTAGAGCCATAACTAATACATCCAAATATGAACATATAATCTTTGCATTGGCTACCTGTTCAGCAAAGAATTAGTTTCAAATTGGGATCATAGTTAACTTTGAACTCTGGCCAGCCACAATACTTAAAATCGGTTCTTATTCCACAGACTTATCATTATTCAACGAGGTCATCTGATTATCCTTGGCTAGTCACAGGCCTACCTAAATCAAGAACTGTTCTTGGTGAACGAGCTTTTTCGGTTGCTGGACATACTTTTTGGAATTCTCTCCGTGTCTGCGCGCTCTGCTCAGTCGCTTGTGTCATTTCCTTCTCAACTTAAAACTTACCTCTTTCAAATTGCTTATCCGCCTTTGGCTGCCTCCCTGTCTTACGGACTGATCTTCTGGTCAAGTTCTGGATATTGACCTGATTATACGGCTTGGCTTTGTATGCCATCGGTTGATGCCTTGTGCATTAAACACCGTCGTAATAGACGTTACTAATTACAATTAAAATTACAATTAATTATCTATATGTTTTACGTTTCTGTGCGCCTGATGTTACATCAGTGAGGAAAGCAAGTTGTTATTGGAGCAATAATTTACAAAAACTCTGCCAGCATGCCCACATGGAGCCCATTTAGAACCCATATTCCTGTATGGGGCCGTGTATTGCCCATATAGGTCCCATCTTCCCTATCTTCAACAGTCTCGCCTTCTCCCATCTTGTCAATCTGGATTTAGAGCATCCCACTCCATTGAAACTGTCCTCCTATCCCTCCTATCTGACATCTACCTAGCGATGGATAAGTCCTTCCTTACTCTTCTAGCTCTCTTTGATGTATGACATGGTAGATCATGAGATATTCTTCTTCGCCATCTTCAAATCTCATGTGGCTTATCTGGTCCCCCTCTCTGTTGGTTCCAATCCTATCTTACTGACCCGACGCAAAGGGTGATCATGAGTACCTCAAGAACGCCCTGGGTTGGCCCGGTTGGGATTAACTTTGGTGTCCCCAGGGTTCTGTTTTTGGTCGTATCCTTTCATGGGCGGCGATCCCGAGGGGGTCCGGGGGACAAGATCCCCACCTTTAGCAGTGGGGAACACACCATACAATTTGTCCCCCCACATTTTGAAGAAACACCAAAAAGGTAAAACAATTTTTTCGCGCGTGAGCGTGAAAATGTTTTGGACCTTTTTTTGAGCAGATCAGTTCAAAACTCTTTTTTCACCAGATCAGTTCAAAAGTGTCCCCCTCACCTGTCAAACTATAGCCTATCGCCGCCAGTGTATCCTTTACATTCTTTTTGCTTCTAGCATTCACTCTCTCTTTTCTAAGCATCTTACATCTGGCCATCTCTATGCTGATGATGTGCAAACTTATGTCCATGGTCCCCCAGCTGACCAACTTCTTCTTGTTCGCTCTATTGACTCCATTTCTCAAGATCTTCGCTTTTGGATGTTCTCTAATCGGTTGAACCTTAACTCCTCTAAAACCCTACTCAGCTGGCTTGGTACAAAGTAGCAATTATCTAAACTTTGATTTCTCGTTTCTCTCAGCTCACTTTCCGACCTTCTCATACTCTACGAATGTCCGCGACCTGGAAGTCACCTTAGACAGCTAAGTAACCTTTACTTCTCATCTCTCCTTACTTACTCGCACTTGCTACTGCCACTTGAGGAGACTGCGAGCTTCGATCTGTCTTTCCTGCAGTTTTCACTGCCACTGTCCATGCATTCATCTGCTGCCGCATTGATTCTTGCAATTCTTTACTGGTAGGCCTTCCGAAAGTCCGTCTTTCTGCCGTTTAATCGGTACTTAACGCGGCTGCTCGCCTCATTTGTCATCGTTCTCGGTTCTCCTCCGGCTCTACATCTCTACTTACATGAATGTGTCTTGCATTGGCTTCCTGTCTCAAGATCATAACACCATAAAAACATTATAGTCTTTAAAGGTGCAACAGGGCTTAGTTCCAGCCTACCTTTGCAACCTGCTGATGCGCAAACCTCTATTTGCTTCTTCTCATCGACCCGTATACACGGTTTACATCGATAAGGGTGCGCATAAAAGGGTGCGACGCAAAAGAGCGTGCACATAAGGGCGCGGTCAAAAAACATGTTGCGTGTTGCAATATGAGCGCGCGCTAATAAAGGCGTGTGCAACTGTGCATATAAGGTCGTCGTTTAATAAATCCATGCGTACGAAAGCACACATAAATACATAATACTAACATTTAATCGCTAATATAGGCCGGTGTAGGCCTAAATGAAATCTCCTCATTATGTCTCATTAGGTTTTCGACAGAGTCGTTATCATCTCAGTAGGAATTCCTATTAATAGGGTCGTTAAATTAGAAGGTTCTATGTACAGTAGCATAGCTACAGCAATACAGCACCACTCCTCTGGAACGATATCCCCTCCGAGTCCCGCAGATTCTCGGTTTCTCAATCATCATTCCAACCCATCTTCATCCTCCTCCTTATCGTGCTACTCCATATATCATCCCGAGCTTTCCACTTAAAACTGAAGTCTCACCTTTTCAAGAACTCGGATCCTTCCCTTACTTATCTGATCTTCCATGCACCTTCAAATTCTTCTCGCTCTTAACGACACCCGCCTTAACAGCTGCTCTTCTTCTCCTCTTAATCAGGATCCCTTTGGTAATCGGACTTGGACCTCTTTGAAAAAACCCTCATGAATTTGCTGGTGCGTCGCAATAGAACAAAACTTGACGTCAGCATAGATTATTTTTTATGGAAAGAACTTGAGTCAAACCACAAAAGCATGTACACAACAGCACAAAAGCATGTACACAGCAGTAGCGCGTTTAGATCACAAGACGCTCTTACTAACCTGCGATTTATTAAACGGCGACCTTATATGCACGCGCCTTTATTAGCGCGCGCTCATATTGCAACACGCTCTTATTGACCTGCGATTTTATTTGACCGCGCCCTTATGTGCGCGCTCTTTTGTGTCGCACCCTTTTATGCGCGCCCTTATTGAGGGATACCCCCGTATACGTTCTCTGAATCGGCTTGATCTGTTCGTTCCCCGGGTGAGGTCTGCCCTGGCTGTCTTGCTCTTTCGCTGTCGCGGACCCACCCCCTATGGAACTCTCTTCCCTTGGTACTGATTGGGACCTACTTGCTCGTTTCTCTTTCTCTGTTGTTAGATGTTTAAAATCTTTTCTGTTTCCGCGAGGCGTACACGCTGAGAGCGCCTCTGAATAGTTCGGACTGTGAGACGCGCTTTATAAATTCCAGATAATCATAATCTTAATCGTAATCTCCAATTTTCTAAAGCGCCGCTGTAAAGCTGAGCGCAAGGCACCAGTGCCACCAGCTTATTCACGAGCGCTGCGACGTATCCGAGTGGTTGTCCAGAGATCGATGTCCGCTGGTGGTCCGAGTCCGATTTCCAGAGTGACCAGGGAGAGGCAGAGCAGCTGTTACGGAGGATTTCATTGACGACGAGAAGGCTTGGAAGGCAGTGGATCAGATCTGGATCAGGGTAGGAATTCTTGAAGAGGCGAGTCTTTAATTTGGAGTGGAAAGCCTGCGGGGTGACGAGTAGAGGAGCCCGAGGTAGATGACGATGAGTGAGTGGCAGTAGCCTATTGGTGGAGTAAAGTGGCAGTATTGGTAGAGTAGGCCCTAAATATCCATTTAATGCCCATGGAAATGCTGGCAGGGAAGGACATTTTCACTTCAAATGTCTTCAAAAGGTAAAGAACTTTTTATGGATGACTGTGGTTCACCCCAAGACCTCATTACAGGCTGGTGCTCCACATCGCTAATAATATAATAGGCCTAATAATCACCATTTCTAAGGCGCCGTAACGCACCACATGCCCTTACAAGGGCGCCTTCACAGACCTCGCACAGTCAGAGAGACGCCTTAGAAAAAGATAGGTCTTAAGTTTTGATTTAAAGGACTCGACTGAATCTGCCGAAGGAGGCCAGCTGTTCCAACATCTAGGGCCAGCGGTCGAAAAGCACGATCGCTAAAGCATGTCTTTGACCTGTGCATGTACAGATCACCCTTAATGCTCGATCTCAACGCAAGCCCGGCGTCTGAACACGGCACGTCGACAAAATAAGTCCTGAAATAGTCTGGCGACGCATCATGGAGCGACTTGTAGACCAGCAATAAGTAAGCAGTGCAGTGGCGGCGCCAGACATTTTCTGTAACAAGAGCATACCCAGAGCAGTCATACAAGTAACAGTTCAGAGGGCAAAGGCTCTTTTACCAGGGCATTTGCCCTGGCGCGCCCTGGTGAAGCAATGCGATAGGAAGCCATTGCAGCACGTCTTGCAGTAATGGCATCACATGGTAGAATTTCCGCCGATTACATACACGCCTCGCCGCTGCATTCAGCGTCGACTATAGTCTGTCGTGTAGGTACTGTGGCGCTCCAGCTAGCAGGCTGTTACAACGATCAACCTGAAAAACAACGAGGCAGACAACAGTCGTTTTTGTGGCCGCAAAAGGCAGAGATCTCAAAGAGCTCTTGAAAGTGGCGGAAGCATCTTCCCACGGTCAGTCCCACATGGCGCGACATTGACATGTCCGCCTCAAAAACTACATCCAGGTCGTGAATGACAGTTGATGACTGCAGTGATATCCCACACACATTCAGAGAGCCGGGCCGGTACTGAGCTGATCGCAGTGCTGATGAGTATCACACCACAGAGAGTCTGTCTTCTCCGGTTCAAAAGGATACGATTAGCTCTCATCCACGTAGCCAGCGCCTCGACTCCCGACACCATACTGCAGTTGGAAGACCTCCGTAGACGGGCCAGACGTATAGACCCATACAGCTGCGAGTCATCAGCAAAGAAGTGCGACGAAGGGCCCATTCCAGAGACGAGCACCTAGATCCGTAGTGTACACAGTGTACTGCTGGCTCCCAGATTCACAGCAAATTAAAGCCTCTCTAGGATTCCACCATTGAATTTCTCAGTATGCTGTACGATATCTAACTATGAAGCTTTTAACGACGAAAGGGATTAGTTTTTTTCATACATTTTAGTACACGCTCATCGTGGGGCGTGGTGGATCAGTGGTTTGTTCGGTTCCTTGTGACCGGAGGGTTGCAGGTTCGAATCCCACTCTAGCCGCTGCGTACGGACCTTGGGCAAGTCCTTCACTCGCAATTGCTCGTGGCGCTTCGGCGTGAAAATTCCGGCACAGTATCAAATGCCGTAGTTGGGAGCGCCTTTGAGTAGTAGTTGACTTCGAGAGGCGCTATAGAAATATCCGGAATAAATAAATAAACAAATAAATAAATAAAGCATTAACAATTAAGGCTGGTTGATAACCTACAGCCTACTGAACTGAACCAAGTTGCAACTTCTTGTGAATAAACTCCCCCAACATCGTACAAACACAAACATTGCTTTAAGCCTGATTCCAAATACAAAATTTATTTATCAGTTAACATTTCTGAAATACTAAACATAACTGTCAGTCAGTAATGGAATTCACTGATGGCACAAAATGCATGCACGAATATTTGGGCAAATGCTGCCTTAACTGATAACAGAAACGTCTAAGAAATGTCGTAACAGTAATGTCTAAAAATTTACATCAAAACAAAAAATTACATATACTAATCTAAAAATTACATCGTTTAAAAACAATACTATCGAATATAGTCAGGTTAAAATTAGGCCAAATGCAACTGCAATAAAGGCACTGTCACAATCGATTTACATGTAATACCGTTACATTGCACATGATACGTAAGTTTTGATT
Organism: Allolobophora icterica; assembly: GCA_963556255.1. Classification (NCBI taxonomy): domain Eukaryota; kingdom Metazoa; phylum Annelida; class Clitellata; order Crassiclitellata; family Lumbricidae; genus Allolobophora; species Allolobophora icterica. The sequence continues at coordinate 61,140,886 of OY744604.1, read as the reverse complement.
AGGGGTGTCAAACATAATGAGTAGACTTATTGCTACAATAATGATACCTATTACATGTATCCACAAAATGCTCCTGATTTGAATATTAATTTTGTGGGGAAAGAAGATAGACAGACAGACAGGCAGACATATTGATACAGACATGCATGCATGCATAAAGACAGACAGGCAGACAGACAAAAACACAAAGATATTCACCTACCAGTTGTTGCTTTTCACTGGTGCTTGATGGTGTAGTGGTTAGCGTGCCAGACTGTCAATTGAGGGGTCGGAGGTTCAAATCCCCGGTAGGGTAGAAATTTGGTTCAAGATTTCTGCCCCACCTGCACCCTAGCCAAGTCAGCCATAATGAGTACACTGATGGTACAGTCGGTGGGAAGATGAGACGGCGAGAGAGAGGACTTGCCACCGCTCTCATATGCCGAGGCTAAGAAAATTAAGTCGCTAACACTTCATACCGATGGATACCTCTTAGGCTAGCCTAAGGGACTGCTCTTCTTCAGCAGAATTCAGTCGTTATTTACACATGATAAAATAAGGCACTAATACGAAATTATCGTTAGCTAACTGTTTTGAGCAAATGACTTAGTCCGCCCATCAACGGTGAATAAAGAGGTCACTACTCCAAGTGGTTCTCTGGTTCCCTGTTCTTGATTGGGTTGCACCTCATCACTGTCCATTTATCAGAGCATTCATATATAGCACCTTCATAGAACCTCACAAAGTGCACAAGTTGTGGCTTTTGATTTCTGAGTATAATTTTATAAATAATGTTAAAAAAATATTGAAAATACTGACAAATAAGATAATCAATCAGTAAGGCATCTGACTTTCTGAACATGCAATAACTGAGATCTAAAATGTTTAAACTGTAAAAAATAAACTTGAGGCTAATACGAAGGATTTGCATAAGAATACGTGCACAAATGCTAAAATAGACATGCATTAAAAACAGTCAACTAGTTTTTCCACTGGCATCGCAAGGTCAAACGGTTACGTGCAACCGAGGAAATGCTACATAGAAACAGTCAACAGCGGATTTCCCGCACTGTTGTAAGGAGACGGAGAGTACGAGTCCGTCTCTTCGAAGACGGCATCCGAAATTCCACTGGAAAAGTCAAATGATAGTGAGCGATTGCCAGTGCTGTCCTGTGGAGTGAGAGGTTGACAAGCGCCTCCATAGCGTGCTGTCACATATCCGGTCAAGAAACCCATCTTCGCGTTCTCGTATTCTGGACCGGGGCTTGGCAGCGCACTTCCAAAATCGGTAGACCAGCCAGAGTCGCCGCTGTGACCATCAACGGTGCTTGGAGGCAGGTATTCAAAGTGGTCTGCAGCTTCTGCCTTGGTTGGAGAAGCGAATTCACTTTCTACGGATGCGATCGTCATTCTGGTCTGACGGTCTTCTGATCTGCTTGGTCCTTCCACGTTGGAATAGTTGACAGATTCTAGACAACCTGATTTCGAGTTCATTCGCAGGTAGTCAATCGTCTGAACTTTCAGGTCTATGTAATGCTAAAGCAACAACAGAAACGAAAATTATTGCTAACTGGTATTGTGGATACAACACTGGGAAGCACAGTGGAATCAAGTAATTGCACGGGCAACCATTTGATCTAATCAGATAATTTAAATAGTGCTTTCATCAACCATGAAAGATCAGGGCACAAGAGTCAACTTAACTTCCACCCCTTGGATGGTATATGAGAGCAAGTTGGGAGGTCAGAAACGTTTGATTGCAACAACAGCATGCTCACCCCACCATGCATTTTGGATTGCTGAAGTTGTTCTTGTGCTTTGGCTATAAGATCCTCCTTACATGGAATCACTTCTGCATAGTTTCTGTCATCATAATCATCATCGTCGTCCTAATCATCATCATCATCATCATCATCATCATCATCATCATCATCATCATCATCATCATCATCATCATCATCATCATCATCATCATCATCATCACCATCACCATCACCATCATCATCATCACCATCATAATCATCACCACAATCATAATCATCATCATCATCACCTGTTTGACTGTAGCTTCCAGCATTCCTCCAAACGTTTCCACCAGTTGGGATGCATCAGGTCTTACTCCAGGATCAGAATTCCAACAGTCCAGCATAGTTTGGTACCTAGAAACATAATAAACCCAGAGACTGGTACTCTTTTCACTAATACTACAGTTAAATGTACATTCACCTTGCCTAATATTGCCTGCTGCTAATCAATAAGTATTTAATTAATTCTCCTGGCCACTGAACGATCACAACAGGTCCAAAAAGAAGCAGTAACTCTCATTATTATGTCTAATCACTACAATGGAATCCATGTTAAGTACAAAATTAATTAATATTAATCAGATGCTTACTATTGCACTAACTTATGAATTCACCTGAAAAGCAGCGACTGGTGGCTGGAAAAGTTAAGTCTTCAATTTGTTGCAAAACAAAACAAGAGAAAAAGACGGGTCCTTCAACGCTGGTGGTAGAGAATTTCACAGATGTGAACTAGCGAGAGTCACTGAAACCACACATCCTTTTCGGTAAGTTGGAATAAACAGTTGGTCAGTTGATCCAGTGGGATTAAGCATGAGTGGAATGCCTAAGTCAATAAAGGTAGCTAGATGCTAGACCATGTTGTGCCTTGTATACAAGAACATCAACTTTAAAGTGGTTCTGAACTGGAAAAGATAACCAGTGCAATTTTGAAGACATCAAGTCTGTAACTGGAGACCTTGGAGGAATTCAAAGAACTAGGCGAGCAGCTGCACACTCAGCCGATTGTAAGGAGTTGATTAAGCCATCAAGGAAGAAAACCAAGTATTTAATTGCAATAGTCCAGGCATGATAAGACAAGTGAACGAATAACAGCATGGGTATGGGACAATGGTAGAACACAAACTCATGAGCCACCACAAAATCATACTGGGACCACTGAACTAAGAATCGTTAGACTCACAAAGCGCCACCAAGGCGTAGTTTTTGATACTAAATGATTTGCCCAATGCTCTATGGTTCGGGTGCTCAAGTGTAGTGGTTAGCATGCTGAACTCTCAATTGTCGAGGTCGGGAATTCAAATCCCTCCCAGGACAGAAATTTGCTTCGAGATTTCTGCTTCACCCCATAGCCAACTCAGCTATAATGAGTACACTGACCATACACTGTCAGTGGGAAGATGAAACGATGAGGGAAAGGACTGGCCACCAACCCTCATATGCTGAGGCTAAGAAAATGAAGTCGCTAACACTTCATTCCTATGGCTGCCTCAGGGCTAGCTTAAGGGACTGCTCTTCTTTTTCTTCTATGGTACATACTAGCTTTCTACATTTACCAATGTATTCATTTGAGATGCAGCAAGCAGTTTGCTAGAATAAGGTAACACTATGTTAAGAAACTGTAAACGTCAAGTCCAATATAATAAGTCTAAGTTGGACTGAAACCACAATCAATACCTTCCAATGTATGCATAAAACAAAATCTCATCTTAACTACAATCTCAAGCATTTCTATCCATACTAGTAGTACATACACCATATCTTCAGCCAAGAAGGGTCTATCAAGCCTGTATCCTGCTTTCAACAGCTCTATAAATGTCGTGTCTATCTTCAGAGTTGGATAGGGATGGCCACCTGCAAAACAATAAGCTCAGTGTATACAACTAGATCATTTAAGCTCATGTTTATGACACTTAAACTAGTTAAAAAGAGCTCAATCTTAGTCTCTGTAAATTATTGAGAGAAAATCACTTTAAAAGTGTTGACCTAACCTCAACACCTGATGTTGACGTCTGGCTCATTGGCAACATTAGCGAACACTAGCATATGTCCACACTTTGTTGCAAAAACATCTACATTAGCACGTGAAAAGCAGGTCATCACGCACTGTAAACAAACTGATCTACTGTTCTCTTTAAAGAGTACATATAATTCATGTTAACAAGTTATTACTCAAGCTATGTCATAGTTTCTCTAGTACATACTGGTGAGCAAGAAGAGTTAGTCAGTTCCAGTTAGGTTGTAGTGCTTAAATATGCAGATGATGATTGTAGTGGTCACGATAATAAAGATGATGATACTTTGCAGACTATAGGTGAAGAAACTTCTATTGTATTTAAGACACTGATAAATGAAACTTTGACACTGGAAAGGAAGAGCTTCATGAAGAACTGAGTGACAAGTCATCAACCCTCAGAAGAATGGACACCAGGAACATGAAACAGATTAGTTGATTGTCAATTGTTAAATTGCTGATGATAAGAGACCAACTCACCAACAGTGAACAATTCCCAAAGTACAACGCCGTATGACCAGCTGTATAAAACAGAAACCAACAGACCAGTTACAAACACTGCATCTTTCCAATAAAAGCACCTTACCTAAGAAGCTCCAGTTGATAGCCCAGTTCTAGTCAATATATAGCAGGTATATAAATACCAGAACATACATCCATGCATACAAACATAAACAACCATACATTGCGAATACATACGTACATGTATACATTTATAGGGAGTATGTATGCATACATACATACATGCACCATGGACTGATGTCGTGTACTTAATGATAATGTTGCGACAAATTGGAGTATTCATACGTGTATGTACCTATTATATGTATATGATGCGGTTGGGTAGCTGGCATATTAATTGGGCGTAAGAAACATTGAGAAAGCATTAGTTAACAGTGAAATTCGCTCTAAGAATTGCTAAAGCTTAAGAAATAATGCGGCCTCTAAAACACAAAAACGTACGAGTCAAACCAGACATAAATCAAGACTTAAATAGCACCCGTTGCTTTATTCAACTGTTTACGTACATGTCACTTCTTGTTGTGTACACATTATGAGTCAGAGATTCAATTGCCATCCATTTTATAGGCACAGGTGTCTGAAATTTAAAAATACGCATTTGTGATCCACTTAAAAGAAGACCCAATTCACAGAACACAATCTTTAGCAATTTCTAAAAATTTTCACCAACATAAGAGCAGAAATAATCTAATCCAAACAACCAACCATAATCATATAAGACTTTGCAGCAGTGTTTCCAGGTTTGTCTAAGTATTGTACTATAAATCACACAAAAGTTGATCCAGTCCAACAATGGACATAGTAGACAGTCGATTCTTATCATCCATAGTCTTTGGATAAAAAACTAAAAACTATCATTCAACTTATGCCAGACTTTGTATAACTAAAAAATCAATGGCACAATCATAATAATAATCAATTGAGTTCAGAAAAAGAAGTATTAGGCATGCATGCACGAGGAGCTCTTCTTGGATAGGTGCTGCACAAATGGACATGTATGATTACTGGTAATGTTCTCTGGGGTAACTGCTAAAAGTTCTGAGAAATGTCAAACTATGATATTCTTAATGATACAGTCATAATATGTATAACAAATTCAAATAGAAAGTGCTTTACAACTTTGTATGACATGGCATATTATTTTTATATTGTGGTGAGCATTCACCGTGTAACGCAAAGGTGCAGGTTTAACTCCCCAGGGAAGGATAATTGTGTAACAACAGTGAGTAAGTTGTTCTCATACAATTGCCTCTGTCACCAACCCATAGAACTGACCTGCTTCAGCTGCAGATCAAAGACATTGTGTATCCACAGGAACATTGGAAAACATAACATAAGGTATGACCATGTCTGATTAACTGGAAAACATGTGATATTAGCTGATCATGGTCTGCTTAATCACCAGATGGCTGTAAAAGTACTTGGCTCCAGCATTAACCGGTATGCTGCCACCATCGTAAGGTTGATGCGGGTCGTTCAAGATGCAAGCAATTCACTATAGAAAAAATGGGATGACTTTGGACGCCTTTGCAAATAATAGCAATTAAGATAAAAAAAACCGATAGGGTAGCTTACACTTGACTTTTTACGATATTCATTGTACTTGTAACAGTCCTTGGCGAGTCCAAAGTCACAGATTTTGACGACGTTTCCTTCAGCTAGCAGTATGTTTCTAGCGGCCAGATCTCGATGTATGTACTGTGGTAGATGTATGAAAAACATAAAACAAGTCAAACCATCAGTTCCATTGTATAATGGGGAGAACAAAATTAACAGGAACTATACATATAGATCATCATCTGTGCCATGCCTCGCTCTGAAGCATTGCTGTTTACAAAAACTGGCTGCTTGCTGCTTCTATTCTGAGCTCATCTTCAGGTTCTGTATACACATGTACTCAGCACATGCAGGTGAGACTACATCGTTTGCGTCCATGCATGGCGTGGCTTGTGAGAGGCGATTGTCTCAGTTGGTCCATCCACTATAGCTGCTTAACACACCTGGCTGGTGGAAGTATGTCAGGATGTGTGCTCCTTGTTAACCTGCACAATGAGTGATTAGGTAGAAGACTGGTTGCCAGACAGATTCATAGAACACTTTTTGTCAAAATGTTTCCTCAGCCACTCGCAGCAAAAGCGTAGGTTATGCAACTGGCTGGTCTGATGTAACCTAATATTGACCCTGCTGGATTAACTAACTAAATTTCTGGCCTTCCCATTAAACCAGAGAAAAATATTTGTTGAATGCTGAACAGATGCTAACAGCGACTGATTTTGAAATCAAACACATACCTTCTTTGAATGTAGATATTCCAATCCTCTTGCAATTTGGAAGGCATAGCAAACAAGGTCCTTCACAGTCAGCGGTCTATCATATTTGTAGTTTCCGCATTGAGATGTGGCTGCCTTCAGATATCCCACCTCATCTGTTCCCACCAGCTCCGCCTCATTCACACACATGCTTTCGCGGAAAGATTTGTTAAGAGCTCCAATGAAGTGACAACGCTGCTTGATGAGATGGTCACGAAGACAACCGTAATGACAGTACTCCATGATGACATACAGGCTACCTGCAAAACATAAAAACAACTTCAGTACTTATTAAGAACTGATATATAATGACAAAGCATCAGATGATGACACTAAGAATTTTTATGGGATGGACTACTCTCTCAGGGGAGTCTCAAACCTTCAAACTTCTTGCTACAAGGTGAGCATTAAACCCAGCTGGCTATTGTGTCACACATTGTAATTCAGGTAACTTTAAAGTCCCACTTCAATTAAGGTTTTCCATGTCTCCCAAACCTTAAACCATTTATGAGCTTCTTCAAATATAAAAGAGTCATGCCTGTATGTCAGAAATATTTACTAGCACTATCAAATTATAATAATCACAAGTTACTTTATCTTTAATTTTACTATAATTATACACTTTTTTATAATTTATTATATTTAAAATTGTACCAATCTCATAATAAAATTACACATAAAACATTTAAAAATACTAATAAATGATAAATGTAACATCATTAATCTCATAATAACAGACAAGAGATTATGCATTTGAACCTTTGCTGATATCTTGTGTCACAGCTCCAAGTGCATTCAGGATGTTGAGGTGTTGACCAAGATGGATCAAAACTTTAAGCTCGGATATCAAGGCCTTTAACTGATCCATTTTGCCACAGTCTAACAAGTCAACAATTCCAAAAAAGCCACAACACACAGCCATGTATAACGCAATAGAATGGTTGGGTGCATTAGTGGTATTGTTCTAGTCTTCAGTATTACACTCAATGTTTGAAATTTAGCACATTGCAAAATTATTAACTCTTCAGACTTGTATAATCTACCAAATCTAATCTAATAATAATAATAATAATAATAATAATAATAATAATAATAATAATAATAATTATATTCTTTATTATTTCAAACCGACAGACGCAGTAAAATTACATTGAAACATGAAAGTACAATCAATATCTTAATTAAACACACGGTTTGGCAGCCATGCAAGGCACCGCCCTAGTGGGGGGTTACGGGAATCGATCCGCGTACCTTATGCTCTCCTGGCCATGAGTGTTACCATTACTCTATCCCCCCTCCCTAATGTAAAGACATTAGCTAAAGTACCCTTTCACAATGCACGGATACATATCAGTGTATTGTGACAGGAATGCTGACTAGATGCTTGCACTGTTATACAATTACAAGGCATCAAATAATGGTGCTAAGATATCTAGTCCGAACATTCCCTTCAAATGTACATACATATTCTGGTACATTGTAGATAATGCCTTCAGGAGGTTCCTAGAAGGCAGTACCTATAATACTAATGTACAGACGTACCTACATACATAAAATGTCATACATACATTATGTATACATTATTACATAAATACTTACTGCATACAGTACATACATACATACATACATACATACATACATGTCCATACATAATATGTATGTACCCAGTGCAAACATACATACATAAACATTACACACTATTACTACATGCAAATATATAAACATATTCTAGAACATACATGGGTAGGCCTACATGCAAACAAACATAATAATAATAATATGATTTATATAGCACTGTACTGAGTGTACTCAGTTGAGGTCGAAGAAAGTGTGCTGTACATGAGTTGAAAAATCAGTGGCAGTCGAATGATATGTATGAGGATAAACGTGTAGTCGTGTACGATAACAAAACATATAATGAAAATGTGACCCACATGAAGTGGAACTTCAACAAATTCCCATATATAGCACATACATTGTCATACAACCAAATAGCCATGTATAATGAATAAGAAAGATAATCTGTTAGGTAAGATAAAGAGGTTCGAGTGACTCACCTTTAACCGTTTTCACAGCTACAGTAGTCACTGACTCAGAGTCATTGATTCCAAAAGCCTGAGCTCGATAGACTGTTCCAAAAGCCCCTTTGCCAATGACGACATCTACAGAATGCAAAACACCACAACCTTCTAAAACTCCCTTTGTCAAGGCAGATCCCAATATTCCCTTCAACAGTTAAACCCATGCTCCATCAAGGACAGTTCACCAAACCAAAAATTCTTCCTCCTTGGGTGACCAAGCAATGGCATGCAAGGCTTTGTAAAACATCAACACGAATATAACTGCACAAAAAACAATAAAACCACAAAAGAACAATGATAGCAGCAACAACCAGTTATGTTGACTTCCAAGAAACCTTGAACATGTTACACCATTACAAGTTCACATACAAGTAACGCTCACAGCTAAGTTCATCAAGCCCACACTGGATTCATAGCTGGCAACAAATTCCCATCAGCAGCAAAATGTGGGCCAGCTATGGGCCCAATAAACATGACTCTCTCCCTTATGGCTAACACAAAGAAGTAACAAGGGCAACGCGTCAACTTTCCCTCAATGTATGCATAATCATCAAATGTCAACTTCCCACAAACATAGGATTCAAACTCCAGAATCTGCAGCAAAAGAATTGCATCATCATTAACATCACTCAGCTGCCATGTCCCAAATGACAATGATAACCATTACCCACAAATAATCTTAATTTGGTGGGGGTTATTAGACCACTGTCCCTATCTTAGCCACAAACTTAAACATTTATCTGGCATAAAATCTTCTTTCAGTGTGCCACCACTTTCATAAAGATTTGTGTAATGCAATTCTAAAACTGCTACCAGTATTTACCAAATGTGTGATTTTGTATTTTTGGTTTTTAAACAGTTCCCAGAATGGACCTATCACAGAATTTCCAAAGAAGCTGCCATGCTTTACCAAACTGGAGTCGATCTTTTGGAAACTCCAGTTGGGGATCATAGGAAAGAACGTCCGTCTGTTCATCGAGCGGCATTTCAGGATTGTACTTGCTGTTTGTGCTAGAACGAAGTAGCTCTTCCAGATGGACAGCAAAGAACTGGGAAAAAAACATAAAGCAATGCAGCTGAATACAAAAAAGAAAGTTCTTCATTATGCAACACAATGCTCTCTAGTTTGTTGAGGACTTCACAGGAACAAGAACACTGGTCTAAACATAAAGAAGAATTCTACTCTCATCCTCTACATATGCTTCTACAGTTGGTGCGATCTGTAACAAAAGCTGTGGAAGCTGCTTGCAACATTTAAGAAGCTATAAAAAATTCCATAAACAATCTGTCGATAAACTCTGTTTTTAAGTTTCTTATTTGGTGCATGACCACAGGCAAGTCGAGGAACACAATGACACCATTTTTCTCTGTTCTGTACTTTGTACTTTATTTCTGTGTAGTCCAATTCAGCTCCTCTTCCCACTATCCAGTCCTGCAGCAGAGATCTCAGGTTTCCTACCACCCCTCCCCCTCATCCATAGATCTCAGGTTTCCTACCACCCCCCCCCCATCGATACGTTCTTCCTTCTAGGTCTGTTCAACTAGAGAAAACTAGTCATGAACCTAGTTCATTCAGCACAGAAGTCATCAATCAATCAATCAATCAATCAATCAATCAATCAATCAATCAATCAATCAATCAATCAATCAATCAATCAATCAATCAATCAATCAATCAATCAATCAATCAATCAATCAATCAATCAATCAATCAATCAATCAATCAATCAATCAATCAATCAATCAATCAATCAATATTTTTATTGAAACCATTTTACAAGGCAATTACAACATAACTTAACTATATAGTCAACAAGAGGATGTATGCACTGCAAAGTATGCCTAACATTATGTGCACTGCTAGCAGTTAGTACAATTTCTTTAAATGTAATAAATCATATTTTGAGGTGGGCTGAGTATAGGATACCTTGTTGTATCTTCGTCGTTTGCAGAGACAAAGAATGGCGACAATGAAGCCGAAGATGACAAGGATTAGACAGACTGAGATGGCAATGATGATTTCGATATGTCCCAGCAGCACTGTTGATCCAAGATCCTCTTGTTCAACTAGCAGACCATCTTCAGGCTGCCACAGTGGATTCACAGCTAGAAACAATAGATACTGCTTTATTTAATAGTATTATTATAGCTACTATCACCACTATTACTCAGAGATTTATACCCCACTAATTTATGAATTTGTTTAATTTCCGAATTCTTCATAATCTCAAAAGCATGATTGGTTAGCTTGCAACAGACAAGTCTCATATTGTTAGTAAACTGGGATACGAGAAAGCTGGTGATTGAGAATAGCACACGAGAGGACCAGTGAATGAAAAGGCCTAGAAACCAAAGATCTCTTGTTGGTACATTGAGATGAGCAGCCAGCCAGGAGGAAACGGATCTTAAGTTTGTTTGTTTGTTTGTTTATTATTATCAAGCGTAAATGGAATGCAAAAGTCTAGCACTTGTAACATGAGCTGCTTGTCAGATTAGTCTAAGATAGGTTAAGTTTGTGTCTAAGTTTAGAAGTTTGATGCCTGTCACCATTAAGGAGGTTGAACTGCAATGCTGTAATGTTATAGTTTAATGTTAGAGTAGAGTTCTGTGCTCTCAGTCGACTTGCATTGGTATGCCTTTTGGTGGGGTAAATGTAAATGTACATGTTTTTACATAGCAACCATAATGGCCTCGACCCTGCTAAGTTTTCAATGAACTGAACGGGTGAGATCTGTCATCACCACTGCCCGTTTGAATGGACGCCATGCCATTAAAGGTCTGCATGTACGGACCGTGCTAGCCCAAGATTTAAATCTCTGAAATAAGCCACCATCGGGAGGCGAACCTGGATCTGCTCGCAGAGAGGCACATGAGGCATACTCTCTAACCCAGTGGTTTTCAACCGGGGTTCCGCGGAACCCTAGGTGTCGGCCAGGGGTTCCGCCGGAGTTCAAAATAAAATTTAAAAAACCAACTGAACTCACAATAGGATGAGCAGTTAACAGAATTCTTCACAGCTTTCAGTCATTCTTGCTGGACACGATATTCAAAGTTTAAAATTGTAAAATCTAAATATTATCCCAACGTTAATTTATTGTAGTCGAATGCTCGAGATTTCTACAGCGCCCAAAAAGTGGAGTCGCGGGAACCAGCTTATTGACGTGCGCCTAGTAAAAAAATCGATGGGAGGTAGAATCAAAATCGGTTCCAGGTCAGGATATAGAGGGGTCAGGCAGGCGGGCGGTTATACGACTAAAATGGATAGTGTTTAGAATTGTAGCAGCTAGGGAAGTAAGGGGAAGAGGGATAAGATTTCTGAAGCTTTGAGTGAAAGACCCGCGAGGAGATAAAAAGATCTCGAGGTGAGGTTTCGGTGAGTTCTTCGCATGGGTCACATAACTGACGTAAATATGATGGGAATTTATTCCAGAGAGGAGGAACAGCTATGGCTATGGAGCGATTTGCAAATTTTATAAGTTACAAGTTAACATTACAGGTTACAATAATATTTATTTCTTGAAAAATTTGAAATGTGAAACGCGCTGGGTTCCGCGAGCAAATGAGTGCTTTGTGTAGGGTTCCGTCGGTGCAAAAAGGTTGAAAACCACTGCACTAACCAATGCAGCTAAATGGGCCAGGGAAAGACTCTGAGGCAAGCAGAACTTAGTCAGAAGAACCTAGTTATAAAAACGTTTGAAAAACATACGGTCAACAGTCAACTCCCACTTGTGGATTTGCTGAGTTCCTTCCAAATCACGAGCAACACAGGCGTAAACGCCACTGTCTGTGAGCTGAACGCTTGCAAAAGACAACGTACTGACCACGTGATATTCATTCCTGTAAAAGACATTTTCAGAACTATTTAGCATTGCCATGAACATTAAGTCAACAAAGCATTTAGAAAACTGCACAAAGTAATAACAGATAACTGCACTGTTTGCAGACTTAACGTCAGACTTATCGTCCAAACTCACTGGAAGTTGACGACTGTATACTGAAAAGTCTCATTCAGTTGATTTTCTGAGTTCTGATGATTCGACAAGTCGTCTGAGAGATTTGCGTGCATCAGCGAATCTTCACCGAGCCAGTAGAGTTCATTTGAGTTAAAAAGGAATCGACTGACTGAGCACGATACGCTGAGGCTTTCACCTTCAGTAACAGGACTGGAATAGTTCGGCTGGATTCCAAAGCCATCTTTTACATCTACACCATCGCATAAAAACAATCAAATTCATTACAGTTTTCTAAAATCCTAAACCAAATTTTGCAACAAACTTTAGCAGTTTTCCATTTTTAGTTACAAAATCTAATTATAACACATAACTGTTTTCATTGACATGCTATATAATTACACATAAGAGCATTAAGTTTATTAAATTTCATGTAAAATAAATGCTTTGTTAAAGCATTAACAGACTAAGAAGCCCCCCACCCTAATGTCCTCATCACTGAATGGTTACTACAAAAGGAAAACACCAACAACCAGTTCAGATCCAATTATCATCATCATAATTATCAATGTTATCATCATAATTATGGAGCATTAAGCATCCATTAATTCACACTAAAGTCTAATTGCAATCAGAGGAAGTACGAAATGAAAACAGAAACATCTTTAAACTAGAGCAGCCTTGAGTAAACAATTTAATGAATACTATACGAGTGATGTTGGGGATGCAGTTGAACTCAGAGTTGGTAGTGGCAGAATACGTACAGATTCACTAGAAATTATTTATCTTTCGTAATCGTAATCTTCAATTTTCTAAAGTGCTACTCTAAAGCTAAGCGCAAATCACCAGCTTATTCACGAGCGCTGCGTCATACCCGAGAGCTTGTCCATAGATCGAAGTCCATTGGATGGCCAGAGAGAGACCAGAGATTAATGTGCAGAATTTTCATTTCACAAATTTTATATATATATACAACAACAGAGTTGGTGAACTAAGCAGTCACTAATGAACACCAGTGATGCTGGAGACAACTGGCGCTTGGAGCGGCAAAGAGCTTTAGTTTGCTATGGCTGCGGGCATAGGCTGATGGATGCAATCCAAGATCTACTAGAAACATGCTGCCTTACAGAGATTTTCAGTAGCTGTTCAACACTGAAAACACAACCTGCTTCCCTAGAATCTTGACTTTATCTCTTTTTCCCTCGGGTAAGCACTGCTAAGGCCCAACATTGCGCAATCGCTATAGTGGGTCCCTCCTCTTGGAATGGCCTCCCCCTAAATTCAATCTAAGATTTTGTCTGGGGTCTCCTCCCTACCTGTCCATTCCTTGAAAGTATTTCTTTTCCCACAGTGAGAGCGCCTCTGAATAGCTTCTACTATCTAAGAAGCACTTTACAAATTTCCAAATGCAATTACAAATTTCCAAATGCAATTACAAATTTCCAAATGCAATTACAAATTTCCAAATGCAATTACAAATTTCCAAATGCAATATCCATACATACACACAAACACACACATACATACTGGCACATACTTGTACATCTGCTGGAGAGAATCCATATAAAAAACTGACCTGTCACATAGAACTGGGTTACGTCTGAATTATTCCCAATTTTGTTGAAGGCCACACATTTGTACCAACCAGACTCCTTGGCACTTGATGTCAACCTAGAGTCCTTCCCTCTCGAAAGTACCTGTCAAGAACAAAACAGTATAACACTATAACAGTTACTGTTTGTATTAGCAATATACCAATGTGTGAAAAGCGATACAGACAAGCACACTGCATGCAATACAGTCAAAGACTGACCGATAACAGACAAAAGCAGAGACACAGGAAGCTAGGACACCATGAGAGGGGAGACAGAGACAGAGAGAGACACAGAAAGAGACAGGAAATTATGGATCATAGTTAGTACCCAAGGACCATCTTTGGATTGCTCCACTGGCTTCCACTTGTTCTCCTCCAACATACACGTGACATTGTCACATCTCTGCCACATCCAGTTGACTTCAGGTTCAGGAAAACCTTTGGAATGACAGTCAAGGCTGTAGTTGTTGTTTGTCAAATACAGAAACGGATTGATGACTGGTGCAGATATCTCAACAGATGGTCCATCTGAAACAAACAAGTAAGTAAGTATATTCTTTCCTAAACTGGTTGCTGAAGAGCCGCGCTCCGGGGCACAACATGTCAAAAACATATACAGCATCAGAATATGACAGAAAATATCACAGAAGATGCAAAACCTGGATGAAGCAGTAGCCAACAGGTTAAGCTGTAAGTAGCACAAAGTGTGCAGGCTTCAGATTTCACTTATAGTACCACCAAGAATGTATGTATCTGGCCATTTGCAAAGCACGGTTTAAGAACCTCTCGAGGGTGCTAAACATGGCAATCTAACAGATCTATATAGGTGTGACTTAAGGTAGCTAGAAAATACATCTGACTTAAGATAGCTAGAAAATACATCTGACTTAAGATAGCTAGAAAATATATCTGACTTAAGATAGCTAGAAAATACATCTGACTTAAGATAGCTAGAAAATACATCTGACTTAAGATAGCTTGAAAATACTTCAGACTTAAGATAGCTTGAAAATACATCTGACTTAAGATAGCTTGGAAATACTTCAGACTTAAGATAGCTTGAAAATACATCTGACTTAAGATAGCTTGAAAACACTTCAGACTTAATAAGATAGCTAGAAAATATATCTGACTTAAGATAGCTTGAAAATACTTGAAGTTGGAAACTTCAGACTTAAGATAGTTAGAAAATATATCTGACTTAAGATAGCTTGAAAATACTTCAGACTTGAGATAGCTACAAAATATATTTGACTTAAGATAGCTGGATAATACGTCTGACTTAAGATAGCTTGAAAATACATCAGATAGCCTGAAAATACATCTGACCTAAGATAGCTTGAAAATAAGTCTGAATTAAGATAGCTGACTTAAGATAGCCTGAAAATATGTCTGACTTAGGATAGCTTGAAAATACATCTGACTTAAGATAGCTTGAAAATACATCTAACTTAAGATAGCTTGAAAATACATCAGACTTAATATAGCTTGAAAATACATCTGACTTAATATAGCTTGAAAATATGTCTGACTTAAGATAGCTTGAAAATGTTTACTGAGCTTTCTGTAGCAAAACAGTTGGAAATTTTAATGGAAAACTGTTCCAGAAGGACGGTCCAATGTATGAGAAACTGCAATGTGCCAGCACTGTCATATGGCAGTGTGCCACCATCAGTCGCATGGGCCACTGAAAGAAACAACTGGCTGGAGATGGGAAAGCAAAGCTCTCTGATGTATGCTATTGAAGCCTTTCGTATGAAGAGGATCTTGAATTTAATCCTGTCCTCGATAGGAAGTCAGAGCAGTGTCTCTCACATTTAGCTCAAAACATTCAAGAATTTTTGCAGGTTAACGAAGATTCAGGTGGTGCAATTAAGGCCAGACTGAAACTGTTGTGCTAAGAAGTTTTGCAGGCTTTCAGAGGCAGTTACAATATTCCAGGTGCATCAGAATAAAGACTGGACAAGATTGGCAGCAGCATTGAATGATAAACTTCACCATATGACTCTTATCTAGTGGAGCTAGTAAAATGCAGGACCTGCAGAGGGAACTAACATGCTCCTCCACGGAGAAGTCCTCATCCAGAACCTGGACGACCCGTTGTGATTTCCAACCTGGAAATGCCGGCACTATTGCTTTCCTGTAAATCCTAGCTTGTGCCTGTCTTGTGCTGAGCCATATGAATTCTGTATTCTTTGAGTTCAGACTCAGCCGGTAAGAAAACATTCAGACCTGTAGTTTAGTCATGACTGTCTGCATTTCAGATGCACAGACCAGTTTGTCAGACATCAAGCATTGCAGAACCTTATCACCATTCTGAGGAACCTGGGCTTCAAGATCTTCATCAGATGAGCCATCTATACTATTCTACAGAATGTAAAGGAACCGTCTAAGGACTGAGCTCTGTGGAACACCGATATGTAACTGGTGCCCGAACAGAGTGGTCCAAGCCAATGGCCGTCATCACAGTACAGCTATCCTGGAAATTCTATTAAATGCAAGCTCTAGATTAAATTAGTGGATTCAGTTATATCATCTGAAGACTAAAATGGAATTGAGTTTGTAAAAAGACTACTGAATGTGGACATCTTTGGATTATAAATCATCTTAAAAACTAAAGAATAACTTGCAGTTAACAAGAAGTGTGACGTTCAGTGAGCTCAAGGCATCTTTGTTCGCAGCTCTCAAAGTGTAGATTCCAGCATCCGAAGCTTCTACGCTGTATATTATCAGCTCTCGCATGTTTAAGCCACTGTATTTGTCTTCACTGAAAAAAACCCAAAAAAACACATCATAGAGTAAATTCCTTAAAATTCATTTCAGCATTGGCTCTAGTGACCCAAAGATTGCAGTATCATCCCAAAAAGCTGTCTGTAAAACCCTATGAATAGTTTCTGGCTGGCCACAGAATGAGGCATGAGAAACTGGAAAATCATTTTAAACAGATTTTCAATTTACGAGCATAAGATAAGATTATTTACCTTAAGCCGACTGCAATAAAAGCTTAGGTTTTACATTATGATGCATTAGCAACTTTGTTTTCTTAACATTGATCAAGGAGGGCATAATATTATCTTTGCCAATCTTCTTTACTTCTCATCCTGATGTTTTCGAGTAACATTCACAACGCTTAATTATCATGGCTTTGAATAGTTAACATAAATTTCAAAATATCTCTGTCTTATCAAGAAATCAAACTCCTAATTTCTGAATTGGTAGTCCAGCATGTTAATCATTAAACATTACATAAATGTACACATTTAGCAGTATATTTCACACTGTTGGAATAAAATAACCTTACGATACAAAAATTACACAATATGAAACAACAAAATCTACACAAAACAAGAACAACTTGACATAAATACCTCTTTCATATAAGAAATATTGCACAAAGAAATATTACTTGTTAGGCAAGAGTGTGATCTCCTGATCGTCCTTAAACCAACGCAGCTCTGGATCAGGGTAAGCAGTAACGTTCACCGACAGATTAAAATGTCTTTTATTCACTTGCGTCTCTACCACTGGTTGTGTGGTTGTCAAATAGATAAATGACTTCTCTACAACAGCACGATTATATTTGGTCATTTTCTAATGGCTTCTTTGTATGTAATCATTCTATACAACATAATGCGCCAAACAAAGTGACTTGAGGCAACGAAAAGAACTTATTAATTAAGAAACTAAAAGAACATCAAGACACAAAGACTACTGTAGACTTGTAGAATGGTTTGATGATAGTATTGTTTTAGTGAACACTATCACAGATTTTAAGATGATGCCATGATGGATTGGTCATTAAGCATTCCAGGTAACTTTTAATGGCTCTAACAAACATCAGCAAAGACATAACTGGATTTTTTGTATTCTGGAAAGCTTTTGTGGTGAGGAATCACAACTAACTTTGGACATTAAAACTAGCCCTAAAACCACTACTGCTGTGTTGTGGAATAACCACCATTTTCCAAACTATGGCTTGCAAGACAAGAAATCACTTGGCTGTTTGGTGCTAAGTATACAGTGAAGTTAAGCATCATTGTACTCAATTAGTACTTTAGTGGGTGAACAAGTTCATCGAATATCATGCACCCTGCACCCACATAGCCATCTATCCTTTTGGGGTGGTGAACGAGTAAAAATACAAAATGGGGTGCGATAAATAAAGCATACAGAAACACAAAGAATCTAAATGCATGTATTACAGTCATTACCAGTACATATGCAAATACTTCATACCAAAAGCTGTCATGTTGATCTCAGAAGATCCTGACTTCTCATCATGATCCGTTACCACACAGCCGTAAGATCCCGAATCATGCGTTGTGAAGTTACTAACAATCAGTTTTGCAGTTGCACGGCCATCATAATCACTAGTCACTTTGTAACTTTTGTCAATTCGATTTGATCTCTGAAAAAGAATTTCATACACCTGAACTCCATCAAGTTCTTAAAACCAAACACGAAACGTAGTCCCCCAATGATCCAGGTTCTTTGACTGTCTCCCTCTAACTTTCCCACATATAAGAACCAAGCGGTCCAGATTGGGTTGGCCATCTTCTGTAATACTTTGCCTATTGAAATGCTTTACCTCAGACTGCATGATATGCTTTGATATATACTTTGATATATGATTATACTACTACAGATGTGCTTTGATACATAACTCTGCAGGGTTCTTGATTCAATACTAACTACCCTGTTGAATAACAACTTTTGTAAAGTTCACCCGATAATATTCTGCCTCATATCCTGATAGAAAGAGTTATTATTTTGGGTCAGCCCCAACAGACTGCATGATGCCAGCATGTGCATCAATTAATAATAATAATAATAATAATTATATTCTTTATTATTTCAAACCGACAAACGCAGTAAGATTACATTGAAACATGAAAGTACAATCAATATCTTAATTAACACACGGTTTGGCAGCCATGCAAGGCGCCGCCCTAGAGGGGGTTACGGGAGTCGAACCGCGTACATTATGCTCTCCTGGCCATGAGTGTTACCACTACTCTATCCCCCCTCCCCAAAAACACTTGCTCTGTTCTTTAACCTGCTATGAAAAATAAATTTAAAAAAGATGTACCTCATGTTGAAGTGGATAAAGCCACTTTATTGTAATTTTTGCATAAGACGAGAAAGTTGAAGTGCACGTAAACGTAACATTTTCTCCTGTCAGAGTTTGTCTGCTTTGGTGATCAGAATGCAGCCAAACTTTTGGTGTCTTTCCAGTGGAAGCTGTCAACGCAACGAAAAATTTAGTTATAATCATTAAAATTCCATATAATCAAATGCAAAGTTCTACATATTTCTGGACTACAGTGAATGCACAATTGCACATCCTCAGTTACAAGCAGTCAAATTTCTCATCTTGTTACTACACTGAGTGCTTCTGATAGTTACTTACTATACATGATTTGGTATATATGTATGTAAGTATGTAATATGTATGTATGTATGTATGTATGTATGTAATTGATTAATTTCCACAGCCTTTTAAGAACCAGTACTTTGAAAACGTGCTTTGACTTTGCCTAACCATTGTTGGGGTTCTAATAGACATCAATTTCAACTGTATATGAGCACTTGTAATTAGTCGTTTCTATTGTGCCAGTGTCCAATGCACACCACAACAACTGATGGCACACCAAAACAAAGCTGCAATCAGATCAACTGTACAACTGCACATGTTTTTATACAGCGACCATGTGGCCTCGACCCTGCTCATTTTTCAAATTGAATTGATGGGATCAGATCCTTCACCACTGCAGTCCATTTGAATGGGCGCCACGCCATTTTAGGTTCCCGTGTACGGACCGTGCTAGCCAGAGATTCAAATCTCTGAAATAAGCCAGCATCGGGAGGCGAACCGCAATCCGCACTCAGTCTCAAACAGAGGCACGAGACGTAGCCTACGCTCTAACCAATGTAGCTAACTGGGCCCGCATCAGTCTGCTAAGACTGATTGAAATGCTTGTATTTGGAGATGGTGAAAGTCTCTACTGGCAGTTTTACGCAGATATGAAACTCAACCAATGAACTCCCATCCTCCCAGTTACCAGTAGACAAATTTTCAGACTCCTTACTATAGAAGGCACCAAAGACATAAAATGACACTAAGCACTAACCAATCACTCCACAATTAACAAAATTATTCACAACACATCCTTCACGCTCCCAAATCCTTGAGGACATCCTTCATGCTCCCAAATCCTTGATTGAAAAAAAGGTCAGCAAGGGAAGAAAGCAGGTTACTGCAGCTATGGATATAGTTTGATAAAGACTTCACTACAAGTCTCGCGGTCTTTTATGAGGTTTGGCGACTGAGCCTTCTCTGTCGCTGGACCCAACACAGTCCCGACCACGTGAAGAATGCACCATTTCTTGAGACACTCAAATCACAGCTTAAGACCTAACTTTTTAAACTTCACATGACTATCACTGATTTTTCTAACTCATGTACAGCACCCTTTTCTTCAGCCTTGGCTGAGCTACGGCGCTATATAAATTGTTGGCCCGTCTACCTGGAATGGGCTTCAGATTGACTTACACTGCTTGCCCTGGGATAACTCACCTGCTTTCTTCCGACTCCTCAAGTCCTCTCTCTTTAGTTGTGGCTGGGCTGGAAGCGCCTCTGAGTAGGTCTCTTGAAGAGGCGCTATATAAATTTCCAGAATGAATGAATGAATACATAGAAAAAGAAGTTAATGCAGAAATAAGCAGTATCCACAGACATTATTATTATCAGCCTTAGACCTTAATGAATATACAAATAACATCTATAGATGATAATTACCGAGAAATGAAAGTTGTATTGCTTTTTCACCAGTCACACTTTTGTAAACCGCTTTGCATATGAATGAGCCATCAAAATAACTTGTTGCATTGATGATAACAAAGCCAAGTCGTGGGTCATATGAAGCAAGCTCTGTTGGGAATGATTCGCCTGGCTTTTCATATTTCTTCTCCAGTGTAACTTCCACATCTGGGTGTGTAGAACGACACCACGAAATCATGACTTTACGATTCTGAACAACTGGTACATTTCTCCATTTATTATCCGAAACAAGAAGGTGGCTTCCATCTGAAATTGACCAAAAAGACTGCAGACAGAATGTTTTAAAAATTTATGTCAATTTTATGTGTCACGTGTGCTTTCTAAACGTAGGCACACATCACATCTCAGGGTAGAAGGGAGTGGTGCAGTTTAATAACTCTATGTGAATTTTGTTGAACTATCACGAGATGAGACTTTCTAATGATAGGAGAGTAAATTTAGATAAGTGAAGTGCAACCAGTCACGATTGTACACAAATGGATCTTATACTGTATATAGAACTCGGTTACCATTTTAATGATATAGCCGTACTCAGTTAGTTGTTTGGGTGACGGCTTACATTTGGCGTCATGGATAGGATCGGCTTACAATGAGTGTCCAAGTACTTGCTTATTTATAACGAGAAGGCAAACTAATGATCAACATTGAACAACCTTGGGCTAGACAGTCGATGTAGGCTATGCCATTTGGATACTGGCCGCCCATAGACTAACAGGCCTGTCATTACACAACGTTGCCTATGCCACAATGGTGTCAAGGATACTGCATGCGGCCACTGCTTCGTGGGGATTTGTTGGTCAGAAGGGACGTGAAAGACTCCAGGCTGTACTGAGGAGACTGGTCAGAGCACGATACCTTCCTGACTCCCAGCAAAGCCTCGAGCGGCTCTGTCAGGGCATTGACTCTCGGCTGTTTGCTAGTGTCATCGCTGACTCAGCTCATGTTCTGCATGATCTGTTACCTCCCATAAAAATGACCGGAGGGTCATTCCACGTCAAATCAACCAGGGGTGTACATCACACCCCTTTGGATTTTTCTGAAAATTTTTATACATAAACTACATGCAAAATTAGGAATAATAGTGAAAATTTTAGCAGAATAACTCAATATTTGACCAAGATATTAATTTTTGAAGTTAATAAGCAAAAACCGGATCGCGAGAAAACGGCATGATCCACCGACTTTGGACAGTCATATCTCGGCTAGGAAATGAGCTAGAGGGCTGAATATTTTTTTATGTATTCAGTTTGTTGTGCTCTTTCCAACTATGCAAGAATTGGGGTGGTGTTACTTGTAGTTTTTAATCTATAAATTTGTAAATATTGCACGGAGGCCAATTTTCGCTCAAGTTCCAGACATCATATCAGCAGGCAGGAATGATGTATAGTAATACTTATACTGGTTTTATATAGAGGTACATGGGTGCTCATCAGACATATAGTCAGTACCTGATTAGTTTCATTATGTCTGTACTTTCCAAGGACATTTTCCTTGGCATGATCGTCAAAATGGGGTTTACACCTTGCCCAAAAAGTGAAAGTGAGTGTCTAATGAAGTTCATGAAAATTTGCACATATGTTGAGGACACCTAGAACTGTCATTGGTGAAAAATTCAGGATGGTGTTCTGCTCCTTTCCTTGTAAATAATTTTTTGAAGTTGACCAATTTTACAGTGTCGCGAGTTAATGCTTAGAGCTTGTGTGACTTGATTCACAGCTAGTTTGCTGGCATGTATATGTCTTTACAATCATCTATGTGCCTTGTAATGTCAGCTGAACATTTTAAGCCATGCACAGGCTACTGATCCACAGCAAGTGTAATTATTTGTAATTACAAGCTTACTTTATGTAATTGATAGGTTGTGTCAATGCTGTAGAGTTTGTGATACTTTTGGGCTACTTGTGTGTGGCTGTGCTTTGTTAAATATTTGTGTGTCATCTAGTTGAAAGCATGGCAAAAGTGTGTTTTTATCTCTGCAAATTGGTTTAAATTAGTATTACTTTAATATTAAGGTCTTTCATTTTGTTTTACTGAGCTCAAAAGGTAAGATTTCGTGTCTATTGAAATTAAACAGCAGAGACACAGTGGGCATTAAGACGTGATTTATCATTTGCTTAATTGCGTGATACTTAATTTCTTCATGATCACTTTCTTCTAAGTTAAGCAACTCATGGGATCAAAGATTTATGTTCAAGAGCTCATTGTTTTTAGAATTTAACATATTTTATGTGTGTCCAATTTCTGGTAATAGGTCACAATTTTAATTTAAAATTGGATTACTGTTAGTTTGGCAATTTCAACCTTAAAGTAGATTTTAACATCTTAACACCAATTTCCATAGCAATATTTAAAACAATTTTTCTTGCATTCATTAGTCACAATGCAAGCCAACTTCCAACATGCACATTTGGTCAATTATGACAAGAAGAGTGTCACCAATCAGTATACACAAAAAGCACCTCTAGGCTTTTGCAGTGTATCAGAATTTTCTGATGAAGACATTGATTGCTGGTAGTGAGTGACTAGTAAGACAAAGTTCGACATTGACATTGCTTCAGCAACCATTTGTCGCTATCACAGTCAAGTTTTGCTTCACC
This sequence comes from Allolobophora icterica, assembly GCA_963556255.1. NCBI lineage: Eukaryota > Metazoa > Annelida > Clitellata > Crassiclitellata > Lumbricidae > Allolobophora > Allolobophora icterica. Next base: position 61,117,197 of record OY744604.1, on the reverse strand, counting down.
AGTATGAATTTCTGCATAGGAGCAAACCATCGCAAAAAGTAAAAAAGTCACTTATATAGTGCTCTGTTCAAAATCCAAAAGATCTTAGACAAATGACTAGCAAGCTTGTCAATGCTGGTGATCAGTTGTGCATCAGTTGCGTAAAAAATGGTTTTTTAAAAAAAAGAGAGAGAAACGTCACCAGAACAAAAATCGTGTGCTGCCAGTTCATCAGTAGTGCTTAAAGGCAGCAATGATTCTACCTATATATTCTGATGTGGAATTAGGACAACTAAATGAAAGCATAACAAGCATTGGCTGCACTCCAGTCAAATTTCACAGTGTTCATGTACGAGAATGAACAGTGCATGCCAAAAGAAAGGTTGATCAGGCAAAAGCAGCAATACAAAAGAAAGTTTCAAAAGTTGTGCATGTTCAGCTTAAGAGGACGGCAGAAACAAGCGGAATGTGATGGATGTAGAGACTTATCCACATTAACTGCAGAGTTAAAATTGAAATGTGTGTTGGCAACCAGACAGCAAATATTAAATTACTAATGCTAGCACCTGCAAGCTGCTCACAGGAGAAAGTATCAGAAGAATTTTGTATCAGTAACTACCTGGTGAAGGAAGCAACTGTGCATGTCTGCTGCATATTGTTGTTTATTGGCCATTATTAAAGCACAAGGTATGCGTAAACTTGTAATATAGCTTTATTTCCCGTTGCATGTATGAATAGCATGATTACACTGCAAAATTGCCAGAATAGTAATGATAAAATCAGTGATGTTAGTAATCAAGTGCTTAAAAGTAGCTGACAAGTTATAAAAAGAAGTTACCATAATGCAGTACGAGGCATATTAACAGCAACTCGCGACACTGTAAAATTGGTCAACTTCAAAAAATTATTTACAAGGAAAGGAGCAGAACACCATCCTGAATTTTTCACCAATGACAGTTCTAGGTGTCCTCAACATATGTGCAAATTTTCATGAACTTCATTAGACACTCACTTTCACTTTTTGGGCAAGGTGTAAACCCCATTTTGACGATCATGCCAAGGAAAATGTCCTTGGAAAGTACAGACATAATGAAACTAATCAGGTACTGACTATATGTCTGATGAGCACCCATGTACCTCTATATAAAACCAGTATAAGTATTACTATATATCATTCCTGCCTGCTGATATGATGTCTGGAACTTGAGCGAAAATTGGCCTCCGTGCAATATTTACAAATTTATAGATTAAAAACTACAAGTAACACCACCCCAATTCTTGCATAGTTGGAAAGAGCACAACAAACTGAATACATAAAAAAATATTCAGCCCTCTAGCTCATTTCCTAGCCGAGATATGACTGTCCAAAGTCGGTGGATCATGCCGTTTTCTCGCGATCCGGTTTTTGCTTATTAACTTCAAAAATTAATATCTTGGTCAAATATTGAGATATTCTGCTAAAATTTTCACTATTATTCCTAATTTTGCATGTAGTTTATGTATAAAAATTTTCAGAAAAATCCAAAGGGGTGTGATGGCAAATTGTTATTTTACTGGTTGATTTGACGTGGAATGACCCCGGATACACTTTGCGACCCGGTGCACATAACTGAAACATTCCACCTGCTGATAATCTAGCCTGTAAAACTTATTATAAGGATGATTTATACACGATAGAACTTTCACGTACACCAAAGTGCAGTTAGCAGTTGGTTCAATAAAGGATATACTTACTTACTTACATTCAATATTCAATAACATGTTTATATAACTTAGGGTTATCTTCTTTGTTGCTAGTTTATTATGATCACCTTAATAAAATCTTATTGGTTTTGCTGATTGTTTCATATTCTTGTGAACTCTACATGCATTTTTCCTTTTGTCAAACATCCATGTATAAAGCATCCCAGACAAGTTCTTATGATCTAAAATGCCGGTGGGTGACCTCATACTGTAATCGTGTGTTGGTTCCGACTCAGTGAAACAAGTGCAAAATAGGAACACTAACTGATGCCATATCAGTATCGGGTAGATACTACCAATGCTATTGTTATTTCTGTTTTCAGCACTATCACTTAATGATAAGCATCAGGGTAGTGCTAATCAACTGTGCGTGAAAGACTTGCTCATGGTCCTTAAACGGTGACCAATTTAGGAGCAGGAACCAATTTACACTCGGAGCAAACAAGTGAATGATCAACTAATTAATCATAAGAAAATAAATATTCTAAGAGAAAACAGAAAGTACTGACAACATGCCACTTCAGAGGGCATTAACTACTAATTACACTTGTATCTAGTACAATGTATTACAATGGATTCATCCTTTAATTTATAATACCAACGTTGACCCATATGACGTCTCATGTTACAAAGAAGTTTTTATGAAACCAACATACCATGTCTTAACACTGAATGAAATTTATGGTCCTCAGAGATTAGATAAAAAAAATTTGGCATCAGCTGGGACAGTTACTATTTTTCAGTAAGAGACCCCGTTGTAAGGGGACTTCACAGTGCGACAAAGTGAAGTAATTAATTGTTGTAAGTGCATGTTAATATATGGTGTCTCTTCACGAAAACTTAACAGAGGTCCTCCTGACCTGATAACACAAGACAACGATCACAAGAAATGGTCTTAACCGCTGGCAAGATAGAGGCAGAGACAGAAGCTAAAGTTGCATGCTGCATGACAGCCTTTTTCAGAATGAGGTGCTTATTGTGATAAAGCTACCATGTTGTATTGTGGATGCGTGGGAACAAACAGTTCATTCAATGTGGCAGGGTAATGAAGATCTGTTGCCAGATATGAAACACACACTGAAATACAAAGCTCCCTAAGATAAGATTGAGCACAGTCAGCCTGGCAGTCACAAACAGCATAAGGACCTTAAGCTCCATGCGTCAATGCAAAGGCAACCAATGCAGTTCACCCGACAAATAGTTAGATGCATGAACAAAGCTTGGAATCCCACCAATTAGCCAAGCTGCATAAAGCATGTTTGACATACTGTCCAGGACAAATACAGAAATAGAGCTGCAAGTTAGGTAACTTGTCCATCTTTAGAGCTACTGACGGTGACCAAGCCAGATTTGTATTTCGGTGACCAAGCTATCTTTCGGTGACCAAGCTATCTTTGTATTTCGTGAAGAGACACCATAACTGGATGTTATCACCATTTTGGCTGGATGAAGCCAGAGGTGATTGAACAACATCCAATCACTAGCAAACTAGACTTCTCCTAACCATGAAGATGAATTAAACTTTTTAACAGTCTATTCAACAGTTAAATTTTAAAAACTACACAAAATGTCTCACCATAAACGTAAAAGTAACTGCTTGCAACCAGTTCTGGATTGGATTCATCTGGATAGACACACTGGTACAATCCAGTATTTAAGTATATCAATGCAGTCAAAGTGAGGACACTTTCGTACTTGGATGAGTTGTCCAGCTGTTTGCTGGTAATGATTGTTCTGGTCCGGAGAGAAGAGAACTGCAGAAAAATCAAACATCCGACATGTTATCACCAGAATCCTCTTTTCTTCTTCCATATCATTACCATCTCCACTAAGATCACAATCACTATAATCATCATGATACTTGAAAGGACTTAGATCAAAAGCATTTACCTGTAAAGTTTTGCATACTGAGTAGAACTTCATATTGTATAGCTTGTGGATAAGGGGTTTGTGAAGAATTCAGGATTTACTTTATGTTTTACAACTTTAAGCAAATGTGGCAATGGCAACAAGCTTATTGTTTATTTAAATTTGTATAGTCAATAAAAGCAAGTGATCAATGCCTTTGCAGTTTGAAAGCTTTTAAAGTTTGAAAACTGTTTGAAAAATACATGCATCATGGATACACTTTATCCTTCGTTGTACAAACTAACAGAGCACTGTACAGCAACACTGGGATTCCTTATAGAACTCTTGGCACCTTTACCATGCAACATAGTCTGATCCTAAGAGCTGGAAAGTATGATTGTACCATGACAGTACGTGTACTTGCAATGGAGTGAAGCTACAGTAAGCAAATAGGACAGAATTCAGGATAAGTAAAGCTCATTGCTATTGTTATACAAAGTACAAAAACCCTGTGCACTGCAAGTCATCTTTTAACGGCCTCATCCACAACAAGTGTGTTTGGATAGCCTATAATCCCATTGCTAACTTACTAACTTCAATAGCACCCTTGTAATAATTAAAAAGCCATATTCAATATTAACTGCAAGAACTGTTTGACTGCACAAAGAATCACGCACACACATGACTCATCATCAACAAATTTAACAACTTATTTTCTGAAACAAGTAACAGACTTGAGCAGATGTAATTAATACATGCTCCAACATGGTGAGGTCGACCAAAAGTGTAGGCTAACACAAAAGTGCTGAATCACTGAATTGCTCTGCTTCACAAAAAATCTGTTTATAGATAGGCTCAGCATGTATATTTGTTCATTAATTAACTTAGTATCACATAATTATGCTCTATAAAAATCATTTATATAATCAACAATATTTAAATAAAATTACTGGTGGCCTTTATTGTTCCATGCTAGCATTAAGGACCCTTTAACACTGCTCTACGAGTGTCTTGCTTACAAGCTATGTTTACAGCTGTCAAGTCATTGAATTGCAGAGAACTGGTAACTAACAGCAACCAAGAAATGATGGACAAAGTGCATTCAATCAACTCTGAAGAATATGCCTGATAATAAGGGCCTACTGATGAAGGCAGAAGAATCTCCCTCAAAAAAGCCAACAAAGGAAGCAGTTTGTCCTTAACAAGACTTGTTCACCTCAGAAGCTGATTCAAATTGGGACAATGACTTTGCTCTTTAGAAGTCCTGCTCATATTTCACACCTGTGGATATATTTCCATCCCCATGTCCTTTCTCTTGCAAGTGCTGATGCCATAGTATACCCCAGTGTCCTTGATATCTGGGAGAGCCTAAGCCTGTATGGAGACTGCCTTCATATTCTTGCACCTCTTCCTTCACAACAGCAGCTATGAAGCTGGTAGTGTCCCCTTAAATTCTAAAAGGTCAACCTCAGTTTAGTCTAGAGACACAACGAGTCCTTGGTAATAATTGTCATAAACAGGAACTGTGTAGAGATCAATGGTTCCTTCGGGGTGAGAATTGTCAGAGGGATTGGGGGTTCAACCTTCCCCAGTCTTTCTTATGACCCCACAGTTAAGTCTTCATTGCACACATGGATAAAAAGTCTAACCCTCAGTCTTTTTTCTACAATTCTCATACTGCTCGTCCTTCATTTGCAAAACTGGTTCACATTAGTTTAGCGTGCAATATGAGCAATGAGCAATAAGAAATCTGCATCTCTTTGAGCAATATAATTCCACACTGAAAACCAGTTTATATGCAGGTCTACCAAGAGCACAACACAATCACTCAACATTCATAGAACCGCTTTCCGTAATGCGAAACTAAACCTGTATTTATTCAGTACGTCTGCATAAACGCTGATAAATCAAGCAGCCAAGCCAAAGAAACGACTTATATAATTATTCACCCGTGCTAAAGTCAAGTCACAGCAAAGATCAAGTGTGTCTCACTTAAGATTACGCCTACGTAAAACTTATCCAAATTACGGAAACAGACATCCTGCAAAACATGAACGTTTTATTTCGTAAATTTATTATAGCTACACCTTTTACGCTGTCATCGTTTTTAAGCGTGCGGTAGCTATTTAAAAGAAACCAACTGCATGCCGCGACGATCGTGTTACCAACTTACCACAGCATAAATAAGCAAAAATAAATCTACAGAAGTTTAGAAACACTACTTTAAAAATAAACTTTCAATTAGTCATATACAGCAAACCAATAATAAACTTTCAATTAGTCATATACAGATTTGCGCGTTATTTCATTTATGGGGAAACAAACTGCATGTGACCACTGTGATGTGACCTAACCACTTGAACATACGTCACCAAGACAAGTGTGGGATCTGTACGTGTTATATCATCAGTGACGGGTTTTCTCTCAAGGAGAAGAAACGCTGCATACAGAGGAATAGAATGGAAGAGAATAGCAGAAGAGCGGACCATTTTTAGTTTAGAGGTCAGGGGCGGCGATCGGGGAAGGGGGTCGACCGTCGAGGGGGACAAGACCCCACCTTTACAGTGGGCGACACGCTATACAGCTGCCCCCAAAATTTTGAAGAAACACCAAAAAATCAACACAATTTCACGCTCGAACAAAATTTTCACCTCTTTTTTGACCAGATCAGTTCAAGTGTCCCGTGTCCCCCACCTGTCAAACAAGATCGCCGCCACTGTTAGAGATAGCTCAGATAGGTGGTAATAAAACTAGAAAAGTTTCGAACTATATACTTTAAAATAGATTTAACTGGATTACCAAGGTGAAATTTCATTTCAAAAGACAATTGAAGGTCATTTCGAATTTGAGGATTAACATAGGCCTATGGGCCGCTACAGGCGCCCTTTAGCACGTGCGGTGTTTTGGGAGACTCGATCCTTCAAAAATGAGGTTCTGTTTAACTTATATCTCGGAGCGAGTCGATTCATTCTGAACTGTATTTAGCAATTTAGGGGAGGGTTCGATATGTAGCATGCGAATCCAACCCATGGGCGACGATCCGGGGGGGGCTGAGGGAACAAGACCCCCACCTTTAACAGTGGGGGGCACCATACCCCCATATTTTAAAGAAACAGCAAAAAAGGTTTAAAAAAATTTGACCTCTCTTTTGACCAGATCAGTTCAAAACTCGTTTTAGACCAGATCAGTTCAAAAGTGTCCCCCCACCTGTCAAACAAGATCGCTGAAAGTGATCCGACCCTTTGAGCAAAGCTGGATAAAAAAAGTCCAAACTCTTTTAGACTTCAAATATTAAGGGGCGCCCGCATGCTAAAAAAATTGGACGCACACCCCCAACAAATTGGAAGCACAACCTTCACGTTCCCTCCTATATATATACCACCCGTTGTCTGTCCGCCGTTCGTATGCCTATGCCTGTCATACACTGAAAATCAGGGACGTCTATCCCCCCTAATTAAGTCATTGGAGCAACGTCCCTTTTCCCCCTCTACTCCCCCTCTCCCCGTTACTCCCCCTAAAATGGTGGCACACACACCGACAGATCCCCCCCATATTTCTTGGATGGAGCATTTGCTCCTAAGTTTCTATGGTGTAGACGCCTCTGCTGAAAATGACTCAGGGTAACTCATAAGAAATTTCAATTTAGATAACATCTAATACTTTAACATGCCGTATTGCCGTTTAACAAAAATATCGATGCGATGCCTATTGCTTAGGTCTAAGTGGATTTGATTTGGTGGGTGGACGCACGTGCGACTTCGTGCGTTTAGTGCGTCCACGCCACAGGCAAATATTTATTTGTTTCACGGGCAATTAGCATTCAACTCTTGCGCAAAGTTATATTAAATAACGAAATTTGAAAGCATGCAGCTGATTTCAACGCTATCAGTTTGCAAGTCAAACTCGAATCAAAATCAATTCCTTTGCGGAGAAAATTCAAAATGCATACATGATATAGGCCTAGGCCTACACTTTTGTCAGAGATTGAGAGTCAAATAGCCTAATGCTAATTAACTCACACTTTCCCAACTGATGGGGTTGGAAACTACCCCATGGTGGCTATTATGGGCTATAGTGCAATGAAGACTTAACTGGAGTCCTAAGAAAGACTAGGCAGTTGAACCCCAAACCCCCCGACAATTCCCACCCTGATCTTAGACTTACTGACCTTGCACACACTATAGTAGGCATGCATATTGCATAGCCTACATAAATGCGAATTAATTAAGGATGGATATTAGAAGCGCGTACGTAGGGGGTAGCCTGGATTCATGCCATACATGCAGAGCATCTGATAAATGTTATCTGCTGTGACGCGGTTGAATTTCAATTAAACTGAATTAATTATGTAGCCACCTGCAATTAAATGATTATCATTATCGAACAAGTGCATGCATGCAGTCTAGGCCTACATCCAAGGAACTGAATGAATAGGCTAAGTGCAAGTGCAACTGAATAAACGCCAGTGCGTCATAAACTGGAGGAAGTGGCTTAAACTGAAATGCGATTCGCACAGACGTGGACGTGTGCGGTTGAAGTTAAGCCCGCATTTGCGCCATGTAATTAGGCTATCTTTGAGGTTCTAGTTAATTTCTGTTGATACTAAATGTTTACGAGGAACAGGAAGCGCCAACGTTCGATGCAGGAAGTGTGTGATCTTCCAGTTAAGAGACAGATCCGCTATGAAATTAAACTCAGTTGTAATTACCACAATTAAATAGACAAAGACTAACCTAATTCAATCGAATGACTTCTATAGCGCCGTCAGAGTAATGCACAAGGCATCAATTGAAATCAAAATGAAAAATCATCCACTGGAGAAGTCAGGTTTCCAGTGCCGGCCTTAGGCAGACTTGTTGGCCTCGACTTGGTCTCGAGTGCACCCAAGTTCGTTTTTAAAAGTCTTGGTCTTGGTCTTGAGACCAAAAGTCTTGGTCTTGGTCTTGAGACCAAAAGTCTTGGTCTTGGTCTTGAGGTTCAAAGTCTTGGTCTTGGTCTTGAGGTTCAATGTCTTGGTCTTGGTCTTGAGGTTTAAGGTCTTGACAACGAGTGTAGGACATTATCCCCCGGACATTATCCCCCCGGACATTATCCCCCCGGACAAAAGCCCCCCGGACAGAATCCCCCCTGGGGTAGGACATTATCCCCCGGCTAGGAAATAATAACCTATATTTCACACATATATATCAAACATACATATATATACATACACGCATAAAATACATATATACATACATACAAACATATATACATACAAACATATATACATACATGCATAATATACATATAAGCTGACCAAACAACCTGATACTAGGGCAACAGTGCTATTAAGTTTTATCAATTACATTTACACATCACAAACTTAAATTCGTTCAGTTAAGTTCCTTTCATTCGTTAACCTATAGTGACGCTAACAAGGGTGCGGGAGACGGCTTGTAGCTGCTTGGCGCTGTGCCTGACCCGCTTTTTGGGCAGCGGACCTCGCGAATCCTGACATTAGCAAGCCTTAAGTTAAGAACTAGGCGACTAACAAGTCTTATTTTTACACCTGAATGACACTAACAAGTCTTTAGTCTATACGTTTACAACAATAACAAGCTGACACGAGGGCAACAGGGCTATTAAAGTTTCTCAATTAAATGTAGAAATAGGCTTATCACACAGAGGGGGGATTTTGTCCGGGGGGGCTTTTGTCCTAGCTAAAATCGGGGGGATTCTGTCCGGGGGGCTTTTGTCCGGGGGGCTTTTGTCCGGGGGGGATAATGTCCGGGGGGGATAATGTCCGTTCCCCCTTGACAACAATACTGTGCTACTTGAGTGGGGGAGGGGGCGAAAATGTCAAAAAATAAATTAAAATGAACAAGACACCCTAAAATAATATTATGGTTTCGATTTAATCTTCTTTTTTGTCAACAGAATAAAAGTGAAATGGTACCAAGAGTCTAGTTTGTTTCAAAAATATATTAGCTCAATACTATTTTAACTCTAAATTTTACTTGTAGTAGCCTACTTGTTAATTATCTACTAAAATAAAATGATTAGCAATGAAAACAATTAGACTTGTGTCTTGGAGGCCCGTACAGTAGGCCTATACTCTGCACAGCCTAGCACAGGGCTCGAAATATCTTAAAGCCGGCACTGGACAGACAAACCGAGTGACAAAGAATTTAAGGACTATTAGAACGGAACAGTCATGCAGGTCCTTTGTTTAACTTCCAGGAATCATGACAATGCGAACTTTCCGGAAAAGCTTCGTAACATGCGCGGTCGCTAGGTGCGCTGCACATGTCACATTTGCGTTGGGTTCCGCACGTCCATTGTACTCGACGTCTGATTATTACAATACCATGATGAGGTGACAGCACCAGGCCCGTGCACATCCCTCACCCCTACTCGCTTCTAACTGACCCATATCTTATCGCCACAAAACAATTACTGCTGAATCTCGCGTCTGTCCTCTTAGACGACCAGTTTCATACTAGATAATAATTATCATAATTATATATATTCTTACTTGGGCCTATAAGTAGGACCTATATTGGACAAGAGGCTGAGAATGTTATTTTCAGCTTATATAGGGCAGTCCTGTTGTCCTCGATACCAAGGTCTTGGCCTCGAGTGCACTCGAGTTCGTTTTTAAAAGTCTTGGTCTTGGTCTTGAGACCAAAAGTCTTGGTCTTGGTCCTGATCAAAGTTCAAAGTCTTGGTCTTGATCTTGAGGTTCAAAGTCTTGATATCGGTCTGGCAAGACCAAGACCAAGACCGAGACTGGCAATCTGGACAGTCATTTAATAAAACGCAAGAATTAAAAAAAATTATCAAAGAATTACTAATACAATTGCTTCAGTATTTGCACGTCAGCAGCAAAAGTTATGCTATATAGGCTATCTGGAAGCCATGCCGAGACTTGTTTCAAAAGGTAGACGGTCTGATAAACCATGCAGTTCCAAAAAAGACTGACGACTTGTAGGTGCTGTGTGTCACTAAGTGTGTGCCATCGACTTCGGCACCTGTAGAACAATTTTGTTTACATGGCAGAATTTTTATAAGGCCCACAGGGCACGTCTTGGTCAGAAAATTCTGAACGAATTGGTTTGTATAAAATGCAAAATGCATTTTTAATAACATTTCGCATGAAGGACTTTTGTAAATACGAATTCGGAATTCTCTGTAGTCTGCATTTAGAGTTAATATGGCTTGAATAAAATAAAAGACTCGTATTTTCATTAAAATAGCGAGTAGTCTGACTTGACAAGTTTTTTTAGAAAGGAATATGATTGTGACTTTTGGGTCTTGGTCTCGGTCTTGGTCTTGAAGTTCAAAATCTTGGTCTTGGTATTGGTCTTGTTGTTCAAAGTCTTGGTCTTGGTCTTGAGGTTCACAGTCTTGGCCTTGGTCTTGAGGTTCAAAGTCTTGGCCTTGGTCTTGTCTTGAGGCTTAAAGTCTTGGCAACAAGACTTATATAGGGCCAATTAGAGTAAAGTAGTAATGTAGCTATTTGCATTACTATCTATAATATTAAATGTATTAGCCTATAATAATATTTATAATACCGTATATGTATATTTAGACATTAATACAAATAGCTTATTTATTGTTATTTATCATATAATAAACGCGTATACAGTTATACACGCATATGTATACTGTAGGCCTACCTTTATAATTAGAATAGTGTTAATATCCAAAGTATCAGGTCAAGGAAAGCATGCGGACGCCACCCTGGAGACTGACCCCTGTAATTAAGGATAGTTAAGATTTACGTCTCTCCTGATTACGTTTTTGTTTTCTTTGTTTGATTAGGAGGAGAGCATATATAGGCCTGTCATCTTTCTGGTGTAGTATATGTCCAGTTGGGTTGGGTGTCTCCGTTTAGTGGGAGTCACGTCCCTTTGGAGATTCCCTTTGTCGCTAGTGACAGTATGTAGGCTACTTCTTATTAGTTTTGGCTTAACTTAGTTAAATGTACGAGTATGTGCTAAATGTTCTGGTACTGGCTTCATAAGTTGAACATTCTTGAATTTCATTGCTAGTATCCTAATAAGTAGGCCTAATATAATCTCTAGCTATGTATACTCAATACTTGATCCTGTTAATCACTGTCATTAATGACAATAAAGATTTATTGAATTGAATTGAATATCTGAAAATAAAATATACAACAAATGAGCAGTCTATATACCTTTTGGTTCTTGACCAAAAATAATCTCTCGTTTTCGATATTGATCAAGATCGGTATTCAAGTTGCCTCTATAGTTGTTGGTTTTTCTTGTTTTTCTTCAAAACCGGTTCGGTTTCAGTTGTTCTAGGCCAATATACCGCGATTTCATTACAGTGGTATCGGTTTTTGGTTTTATGTTTTTATGCTTCAGTTAGTTTAGGCTGTGGGTCCAACGTTACTGTTGCGAAGTGTAGGCTACACTTTGCAACTGTACGGTGTTTAGTTTTGCTTTACTATGACAAACTTGTATACATGCTTATTGTTTAAGTATAAAATGTTAATGGTTTTTTGCACATGTGTTTCACTGTGTTAGCTCTTAAATGTTTGCAGTTCTATAGCCTACACAACGGTTCTTAGGCCTAAAGTTCAATACGGCAGTGCATATTTTAAGGATTTTAGACTAGGCCTACTGGGACAAAATCAGCCATAGGTCTAGTTCATGACCTTTTTTGGAACTCGTCTCTGAAAAACTTTTATGACCTTTTTTGGAATTCATCTCCCGAAAAAAGTTGATGACTTTTTTAGGAATTCCTCTCCCGAAAAAGTTGATTGCCTTTTTTAAAAACTTGATGACCTTTTTTGGGAATTTCATGACAATGCGTTTTACTAATTCTGATTTTACTAGGCCTACTGGGGCAAATATTAAAACTTATACATTTTGTCCCACTAGTTATACTTTAAACATACATTGCCTGGGACAAATCACCCTAACTACTGGGACAAATCCTAAGACCCAAGACTACTGGGACATTTGTCCCACTAGTTATACAGTTAAAATAATCCCTGCAATACGGATATTCAATCTTGCCAAGCAGTTCCTTTTATAAATTTTCTGCTTTTTTGTGCGAATTTGTCAATTTCAATAATATCCTAAATAATCGAATTTAGTCTTTTAATTTCCGATGTCTGCTGATTTAATAGTTCTTCTGTCTCTGAAAGATAAGGTTTTTGATCATGACTGATCGTAATCTCGCCATTCGCCAGCCTATTCACGATCGCTGCGTCAAGTCAGAGAGGTTTCCAGATGGTAATCAAAAGGAGGTCCGAGTCCGGTTTCCAGGGGTCCAGATCAAGAGAGGCAGAGCGGTTGCTTAGGCGGGTGTCGTTTAGGTGGAGAAGTGTTGGAAGGCGGAGGCTCAGATGAGTCAGTATATATGAATTCTTTGAAGGGTGAGACTTTAGTTTCGAGTGGAAAGCCTGCATGGTTGGTGATAGACAGAGGAGCATGAGGCGGATGATGGAGGACGGGTGGCAATGACGACGAAGGAAGCAAAATTTGGGAATCCTGGAAAAACATCGTTCCAGAATCGTTGTGCAGTGTTTAATCTAGTCCCCCTCTTCTTGGAGGGGAAACTAGGTTTCTGGGGGACAAACGAATTTATACAAGATTTTATCCTGTAGATTTTTTCCTGTAATTTCATCCATCTTTAAAAGCTTTTAGACTTTTCTTAAATTTCATCTTCAAAAAAGTTGATGACCTTTTTTAAGTCCTTCGTCCAACTTTTTCTTTTTAGATTTTTTCTGTAGGAATTACTCTCCCAAAAAGGCTGATGACCAATTTTTAGGAATTTAACTCTCTAAAAAGTTTATTATTCACCTCTCTGGGGATAAACATTTATCCACATGTATCCTGGTGGAATTTTCCTCCCTATATGTCTCTACATTGTAATATTGCTGGCCTCTGGGGTGAAACATGAATCCTGGGGGGACATTTCCCGCCAAAGGTGTCTAGATTAAACACTGGTCGTTGTGCAGTGTTGGATATGGCTCGGTTATATAGAACTTGAGATGAGTAGTGACGGGAAGTGGAATGGGGGGGGGGGTCGAGATAGGCAGAGAAAGGATGATGATCGGGTTGAGCGGATTGCCTGGATGGAGAAGATTTCGCGGAGATACTTCGGTTGGGAATATTGTAGGGAGTTGGAGGAATTAGGGATAGGACTTTGAAGAGGATTTACTTTGGAATTTTTAGCCAATGGAGTGATTTGAGGATGGGAATGATATGATGATGCTTGGGCCTTCCAGTGACAGCGCGGGCTAATGAGTTTTGGATAAGTTGCAGACGCTTAATTTGGGTGGATTCAAAGTTGAGGAAGAGGGAATTGCAGTAATCAAGCTTTGAGTGAACAATGGAAGTAGCAATGGTGGAGGTAGTTTTAAAGTCGAGCATGGGCCGGATGCGGCGGAGGTCACGAATGTGCATGAAGCAGGATCGCGAGAGGTTGGAGGTGTGGTTAGAGAAGGAGAGACGTGGATCAAAAGCAACACCAAGATTGCGGGCAGGGGAATCGGATGTGTGAGAATCATGCACGACGGCAGAATTTTTTTTTAGGGGGGGGCAACATTTTTGGTAGGGGCGCAAAATGTTTTTGGGGGTGGGAAAAATGACGGTTATTTGCATAGAATTTTTTTAAATGATGATCAAGGACTTTACCTAAATAGTTAAGTGTTTTTCGCATTGAAAATCGTGTTGGCACTGTTCTAATAAGCATAATAATCAAAAGTTTTTATTTTTTGTAAAATATTAGCAAAATCCACGGGTAAATTCCCCTTTCCCCTTGGACGCCCATGGTTAGAATTGTAGAAAAAAGACTGGGGGTTTAGACTTGATGAGTTTGATCCATGTGGAGTTGAATATTTTATCCATATTTTGTAAACTTAGAAAATTCAAAAATGCAATCGAAGGCCTATTGATCAATATCAGTTTACTGAAAACATAGTCCTTAAAGTGATGACATCACCAAATTTATTATTACACAATTCACATGGTCACAAATCTCACAATAAACCAAAGCATTACCCACAAAGTGAATTGTGACAGAAAATGCTAAAATATATGCCCAATATAAAGCACTAGCACAACTGAGGGGGTTGGAAACGACCCCTGGGGTGTGCAATGAAGATTTAACTGTAGGGGTCCTAAGAAAGACTATCGGGGTTGAACCCTCAACATTTCTCACCCTGAGGTGAAGGTAAGAGAATAGTTTGTCGTTAGGTGTATGGAAGGGCCAGGGATTTTCTTGACTCTCTAGATCAAAGTTGAAGCTCTGGCCACATTTAAAAAGCACTGAAACAGCGCAGTTCGCATATATAGGCCTAGAAGGCCATGGCTTCGCTCGCATGCACGATTTATTCAAAACACAATTTAATTTTGTATTAAACACGATTGTACGCGATGTTCTCATTTTTAATGGCCCACCCTGTATACGAAATGCAGCACAAGACTATATCTTAACACATCGATATGCTGTGCAATGTGCATGTGTCTCAAGTTGTAACCTACGTCTCCCGTTCATTTACCATTCGAGAGAAGTCCTCTGCTGACCGGCTGATCGGCGTCATAGGCATACCTGAATGAGGGACACCTGAGCTATCGACACTGACGGACACTGCGCAATTGACACGCACCTGCTAGTCTCTTCTAACATGTATACCCGCATACACTTGTCATAGACCAGGGGCCGTGCACGGAAAGTGGTTACAGCAGACGACGCCTGTGTTGCAGCGTCGCTGCAGAGCAGCTTAATCTGGTGACAGGCAGGTGACAGCGAATGGCCAGAGCCGTCTCCAGTTATTATGGCCTCTAAGCGTTCATCTTCATCATCATCACCAGCTGAGAAGATAGACGACGCGCCTCTAATTATTGACTCTGTGCGAGACAATTGTCTCATCCCACAGACGGCAATAAATCAACTCACTTAGACCTATAGCTACATGTGGCAAACAACTCAACTTTATGAAGGTGAAATAATATAATTGTATGTGTCTCTCTGCTCCTTTTTCTCTATCAGTCCATCTCTCCTGTATTCATTCCTTCCAGTGTGATTCTCGTTAACGATAGGCCTATCGGTAATGAAAATCTTCATTAACGAATATAAAATGATTTCGTTAACGATAGCCTAACTGTAACTATAACTAAAAATAGGCCTATCACTAATTATAACGAAAATAACACTAACGAAAATTCATCGTTGTTTTCGTTACAGAAAATAAATAGTGCAATAGCGACAAACATGAGAATGTGAAAATGCGCTACAACTAATAGCCTATGTTCGCCTCGAATATCGGTGAACTCGGAGCGTTGTGCAGGTTATTCATGAAGTTGAATGCATCCATTCTTCATGCAAAGCCTTTCGAAGCTCTAAGCAAATTGTGTAATGCGTCTTAATATGCACAGCTGCTTCGTCTGCAGGCAATTTGGCTTAGCCTTGCTACAGTGAAAGTCCAGTAACTATAACTGTGACTATAACTAAAAATAAAACGAACTATAACTGTAACTATAACTAAAATGAAAAATCATTAACTATAACTGTAACTATAACTAAAATAAAATCTGTAAGGAGAATCACTCTGATTCCTTCCGTCCTCCCTTCTTTTCGCTCATCCGTTGTTCAGTTAATCCTTTCGTCCTTACTTCCTTCTGCCGTCCGTCCATCTTTCCTTTCTTCATTCCTTCCGTCTTTTCATCTATCCATCGGTCCTTCCGTTCTTGATTCCTTCATCCTCCATCTTTCTTTCATTCCGTCTTTTCATCCATCCATCCATCCGCCAGTCCGTCCAGAGGCAGCGATCTTGTTTGACAGGTGGGGGACAAGTGACACTGTTGAACTGATCTGGTAAAAAAAAGAAGTGAAATTTTAAAAACCATTTTAGGTGTTTTTTCAAAATGTGGGGGGGGGGTGGGACTGTATAGTGTGTCCGCCCACTCTTAACGGTGGGGTCTTGCCCCTCTCCACCCCGGGATCGCCGCCCATGCGTCCATCCTTATATCCTTCTTCTGTCCGCCCGTATTTTTGTCCGTACGTTTCTTTCGTCCGTCGATTTCCTACCTTTGTGGATGGCACCGAGTTCCACGTGACTGGTCGATCGCCGATGCAGCGAACCGTGACGTTGACACCGGATGAAAAGACGATTTCCTGGCTGACATTGATGACAGGTTTGCTGACAGCTAGTGACGTCCGTGTCAGTGAAACTGTAAGACCAGCAAATCCAAAATCAAAATAATCTGAAAATTCAATTAAAGCCAAAGTAATCCATAGGTAGGCTCTACAAACTAAACTGTGCAGTAGCAGCATCGATTGTAACAAATGGACGGGGCAGGTGGGCCATAAGACCCGTATAGAAACAGTAGGCAAACTATAGCCTGCTCTCTAGAGGCCCCTTAGCATCAAGGCCCTCAGACGACGACTAGAATCAATGTAGTCCTCTAAATTCGTTAGATGGTTTGCGGATCCTAAAAACTGGACTCTACAGGCCTAATTTAAATTGCCATGAATTTCATGAATAATAATTTATTAAGCACATAAATAATATTAATCGGGATGGTCTCCAGGAAGCTCACATATAAAATAGCGCGTAAGATCATGGAAAAGCACTGTCGACTGGGGCTTCGCCCTAGAACCTCCGTGTAGACTCAACATGCACGCCCCCAAACCTTCTCTGACTTTGGGGCATAGTCGCTTCGTAGCGGGGAAGGGAGTTGAGCGGGCTTCCGCATTAGGCCTACCTTGTGCGTAAGGACCCCAATATATCTCTTACTCCGGGCCTGTCTGCTATGCATGACGGCATTTGAAAATCTGTCATCCTCACGTTTGACATGGAAGATTTCACTTATGGTGAGCCTAAAATAAATAAGTTCGGATTTGACTCAAAGCGTCCCAGGCCTGCTGGATAAAGAAGTTAAATCGATAAATGGAAAGTATGGTAAGCCATTCAGTCAAGTTTGATAACGTCAAATCTTCCATACATACATGCATACATACAACATACATATGTATACAGTGTTATACACACACATGCATCATACATACATACATACACTGGCGTAAACTTGTCCAAAATATTGGGGGTGGGGGTATTTGGTTTTCATTCTAGGCTACACTTGTTGCAATGGGTGTACAGTCCATCTCAATTATTTGGGGGGGCACGTGCCCCGGCTGCCCCCAGAGTCCACGCCTATGCATACATACATACATACATACATACATACATACATACATACATACATACATACATACATACATACATACATACATACATACATACATACATACATACATACATACATACATACATACATACATACATACATACATACATACATACATACAGGGCTGTAGTGGTAAAATTAGAGGTAAGTATACGCTAACGGTTAGTTTTCAGAAACATATTAGAGTTTTGTACAAATATTTTGTGAGGTCAGTATACGATCTCTAGAGGTGAGTATACGCTGTATACCCGCGTATACCCTCGACTACAGCCCTGCATACATATATACGCGATGATGGCTCACCAGGCTCAGTGCATCTGCTAATGTTCGTCTGTTAATGCCAAGTGTTCATGTTCGAACCTCCACTGAAGCGAATGCTGTTCATGTACTCAACATCAACTCGTCACTAGATTCTGGTAGCAACCCAATAATAAGCAAGTAAGTAACTAATGTACTGTCTGACAGTATAATTTTATATCAATTTGTTATGACTTAGATCCAGACAGTTAAAACTAATTATTCCATAAGAATCCATGCACTGCTCGTCTGGTTGTGATGTTTATTTCCAGACAAAATGGGTCTGATTCGACGTATGTTAGACATGACGCTTGACAGTCATGTCTAATATACAACAGACACCAATGTCTGTTGTATGTTAGACATGACTGTCAAGCGTACAATTCCCAGGTATAGTTTACAATAGGAATCAAGCGTCAAAACTGAAAGCGAAACTATTCAAAGAAATAACTACATATACATACCTGTTTACGTGCATATATATATAATATATTATATATATATATATATGTATATATATATCTACATACGTATACATGTATAATTGTATATACACATGCAAAGTAGCATATGTATGTTTGCATGTGTGTATGTATGTTTTATATGTATGTGATGTATGTGTAATTATCGCCGATCATGATCGATGATAAACAGTTCTCTTAAAAATCAAAGACACTAATGAGAGGCAGTCATGGCACTCTTGTGACACAAATGGAAGCCTAATCATGTTGAATCCAGTAACTGCTACATACACTGGTCTGTAATACATACGGGCCTGATGTAGGCTACTGTTACATTAGGCTCACGTAGGTCTGTCATCATGAGCGATTAGGCCTACGCTTTAACAGGCCTACGCCGTCAACTATATAACCCTGGACGAAAGCAACAATACACAGGGATACCCTAGCTGTGCCTGTCTGGGTATCCGTGTGGCTGTCTATATGTCTGTGTGCTTTGAACGGTGTCTGTGTAGCTATAATCGCTCAGTTTTGACCTGCGTGCAATCTGTTATTATAAAACCTACTCTGCTGCAAAGGAAAATGACGGTCATTACAGTGGACCAGCGTATACTACGCTCCCTATTCCACGATTACTACTGTTTACTGCGAAAATTGACTCGTCGCGTAGAGGTACACTACAGGCGAAAACGGAATACAAACCAGCAGGGCCCGGTGACACGCGCCCACAGCTCTTCATCCCTCCCTCTCTCCCACTCTCCCATCCTAGCCTCGTCTCGCGCTGGTCCTCGGTAAAATTAATAAACCATTAGGGCGATGAGATAAACCGTTCCTGCTCCTCTCCCAACGCCTCGTTGCGAGAACCCTGGAAACAGCGCCCTTACCGATATACTGCTGATGCTGTCTGGACGTATTTGGACAGACACAAAGGCCATTTCCTGTAATTAGGACACGTACAAATATATATATGTACACACATATACAAATACATATACAAATACAGAAACAGATGCTGGTGATTTCGAATTAGAGCGATTCATAATGTTTGTACGAATCCATGAATGGCACGTTTAAGCCGCAGTTATTATCTATTATATCCCTTCATGTAGGCCTAGGCCTATATATAATAATTATAGTAGTTATTGACATAATATATAAGACTTAGTCATGCTATTAGTTACATTTATGTAGTATTAAAATTATGATTCTTATCATCATTAAATTTTACCCTGCAAGTTAGGTTCATATCAGCCGAGTTTAAAGAGTGGAAACCTGAACAGAGAATAAAATGGCAATGAGTGTGAGCAATGTGTATGAGCAATGAGTGTGAGCAAGAAGCCTGAGCAATAAGTATGAGCATCGAGTCTAAGCAATGAATCTTAACAATGAATCTGAACAATGAGTGTGAGCAATGAGTATGAGCAATGAGTCTGAGCAATGAGTCTGAGCAACAAGTCTTAGCAACGAGTCTAAGCAATATTCTTCTGAGCAGTTGTCAGGCAGCTCACAGGAAAGTTTGTGATAAAAGTTTTACAGATAAGATCTGGAGGGAATGACGACAGATTTCACTAGTTATGACGGGAAGCCATCCATATAAGTAGTGGTGTGACTACTGCTGTGAAAACACTCGACGATGATATATATATATATACACATGTATATCCAAGTCATGTAGTTTGCTGAAAATTACCGTTATAATTAAAATATTAAACCGAATGCAGGAGTATGAAAATAATAAAATGACTTCTTTTCTAGTCATTTAAGAAATGCCAACCAACTCTACTGCATTGAAGTTATTTTCAGGGCATCACAATGTAAGTAGTTTTGAGCCTTTGAGGTGGAAGCAGTGCAAACAAGACGTCGGGAAGTTGGAGTTCATGGAAAGGGACGGAAAGAAAGGAATGAGAAAGCGTGCCAATAATACACAGGCCATCTGCCTTTGTATGGAGAACTCCGCCACTGTTCGTACTCTGACAGTGCCAGTCCCAAGCCTGGAGAAAGGAAAACGGCGATGCTAATCATATCTGTTATGATATAGTGTCGTTGAACAGCAACTAACAACGGAGAAGACCTTCCGCAGATATAACCGACTGTAGTGAAATAAATGCTCCATTTATGACCACAAATGAAGGATAGGGAAAAGAGAAACTACACAATCATGCAGACCTAGTAGGCTCTACTATTAATTATACACTTGTGGTATACAAAAGCGGAATCTATTATACAAGAATTAAATGACTATATATAAACTATGTACATGTGAGTGTATGTGGCAATTGTGGCATATGTGTATCTCGCTACTTTTCTATTCATAATACACCTTTTAAGAATTTTACAAGGGTGCTAATTAACATGACGATGATATTCGTTTATTGTTTATAAACTAAACACACGCTGACAAACCGCAAACATGACAATCTTACAGATTTAACGAGGTGGGTCTTAGGACGCCTTGATGATCTTTCTTATAGGCTGTCTGTGACGGACTGCTTACTATAGGCCTAATACTTACTATAAACAATATCCCCAGAGGCGCGTTTACACATAGGCGCACTAGGCGCGCGCCTATAGGGCCCCAAATCTCGAAGGGCCCCAAAACGAATGAATTTTTTTTTCAATTATAAAATATAACATTAAGCCAAACAACTTCACATTCCTTGAAATAGCTTCTTTAAGTAAATTAATTACAGGGTCAATGACACTCACAAAAACGGCTTCAAGTTCAACTTCGTGGGATTTTGCACACGATTGGCTAAACACCACCAGAGTTTCAGAGTCTCTTGGGCGGCGAGGTCGAAGAGGACAAGACCCCCACCTTTGATAGTGGGGGACACAGTATACAGTTGCCCCCATATTTTGAAGAAACATCAAAGAACGTCGAAAATTGTTTTCACCTCTTTTGTGACCAGATCAGTTCAAAAGTGTCCCGTGTTCGTCCATCTGTCAAACAAGCTTAGATCGCCGCCGCTGCTCGGTCTACACGTTCAGAAGGGCCCCAAAAATGTTTGCGCCTAAGGCCCCATTTACTGTAAACGCGCCTCTGAATATCCCCATTCCCCAAGTAAGCTCTGCTAATTTTCTTTCCGTCGACATCGATCAGTCTCTCACATGGATTGATCATATTAAAAATATCTAATCCAAAATTTCAAAAAAACATAGGAATTTTGTCTATAGGATCGCCTACCTCTTACTAAAAAACACTCGCATCAGCCTGTACTACTCAATTATCCAACCCTACTTAACTTATTGAAACATGATGGGGATCGAATTATCCAGCTTGACTAAAACGACTGCCTATCCGGTATCTGAACAGAGAGCTCGTCGTATTATTGCTAACTGTTCCTATCGTATCTCAACTGACTTTATCTACAAGCAAACGCGCATTTTGAGGATTGAGCAGATAACGACCCTATACAAACCAATGAATTCATGTATAAATATGAAAATAAACAACTACCGTCAGCTTTCAATAATTACTTTACCTTGGTATCTGAAACCAATCCTTATAGTATACTCACTTCCAACGACTATAGACCTACTAATACCCCAGGTTCTCGATTAGATGTGCTGCCCTAATCATTGGAATAGAGTCCCTGCTGATATAAAATGTTCGACTAATGTTTGTCACTTTACGCGTCGACTCAATGATTACTTGGTGGCATATTTAATTATCTAATGTGTGTGTGCACTAGTTAACTAGTTAAGATTTATTAATTTCATGTGCAGTTGACCAAACAAGCCGTAGTACTGGCATCAAAAATGTTAAGGTGATCCTGCTAAGCGGGGACCTTGGTTCATTTAGGGTTTTCTTTTCCTGTTGTTCCCGGATAACCTCATTTTATACACTTGTAACATACTTGAAATGATGCTTTTTGATGTTGTTTGATGGGACCAGTAACATTTATGGTTATGGTTATGACTATAGTCACAGACACATTCAACAGATTACGCAACGAGTTACTTTGCAATAATTGCAAAGTAACTCGTTGCGTAATCTGTTGAATGTGTCTGTGACTATAGTCATAACCATAACCGTATGTATGTATGTATGCATGCATGCATGCATGCATGCATCAATGCATGTATGTATTCATATGTGTATTTGCTTGTTATATATCTGTTTGGTTGCTTTTTTGCCTTTTAGTTTGTACAAGAAAGCATGCAGTCATATATATACCCGTATATACACATATTTGTATAAGCCCAACGCATATATCATTGTCCATAAAATTATATCAAGTTTGACTAATTATAATGCTGCTCCCATCCAACAGATCTATAATAATTATAGATCTGTTGGATGGGAGCAGCATTATAATTAGTCAAACTTGATATAATTTTATGGACAATGATATATGCGTTGGGCTTATACAAATATGTGTATATACGGGTATATATATGACTGCATGCTTTCTTGTACAAACTAAAAGGCAAAAAAGCAACCAAACAGATATATAACAAGCAAATACACATATGAATACATACATGCATTGATGCATGCATGCATGCATGCATGCATACATACATACATACATACATACATACATACATACATACATACATACATACATACATACATACATACATACATACATACATTAGGGTGGTCCACGACACAATGGTAAAAATTCACCTTTAGCAGAACTAGTCTCCACAAGTTTAAATCTGTTCTACCTGACCTAAGTAAGATGTGGTCCAAATCTGAAGCATATTGGAGCACTTTTAGAGGTGGCTCAAGGCCCCCAACATTTTCTTCCTAATACCACGTACGGCCTAGTGGAAATCATTGACTGTTATTTACTAGTCTAGCCAATTTACAGTTAGACCTGAGCCAAATTGCTTCTGAAGCTTTTAAAACGGTTTCCTGCTCAGAAAACCGTTGCTGAATAACATATCCAGAATCCGACCAAATCGGACCACAGTAACACCCCCAAAAATGAATTTCAAAATTGCGGATTGGCTGTTTCCTAAGAAATACCAATAATACTACCAATAATTTGCAGTTAGACCTGGACAATAATATTGCTACTGAGTCTTTTTAAACGGTTTCCTGCTCAGGAAACATTGCTGAATGACATATCCAGAATTCGACAAAATCGGACCACAGGAACACCCCCAAAAATGAATTTCAAAATGGCGGATTGGCTGTTTCCTAAGAAATATCAATAATACTACCAATAATTTGCAGTTAAACCTGGACAATATTGCTACTGAGACTTTTTAAACGGTTTCCTGCTCAGGAAACATTGCTGAATGACATATCCAGAATTCGACAAAATCGGACCACAGGAACACCCCCAAAAATGAATTTCAAAATGGCGGATTGGCTGTTTCCTAAGAAATACCAATAATACTACCAATAATTTTCAGTTAAACCTGGACAATATTGCTACTGAGACTTTTAAAACGGTTTCCTGCTCAGGAAGCATTGCTGAATGACATATCCAGAATTCGACAAAATCGGACTACAGGAACACCCCCAAAAATGAATTTAAAAATGGCGGATTGGCTGTTTCCTAAGAAATACCAATAATACTACCAATAGTTTGCAGTTAAACCTGGACAATATTGCTACTGAGACTTTTTAAACGGTTTCCTGCTCAGGAAACATTGCTGCTTAACATATCCAGAATCCGACAAAATCGGACCACAGGAACACCCCCAAAAATGAATTTCAAAATGGCGGATTGGCTGTTTCCTAAGAAATACCAGTAGTACGAACAATAATTTGCAGTTAGACCTGGACAACATTGCTACAGAGACTTTTTAAACGGTTTCCTGCCCAGGAAGCATTGCTGAATAGCATATCCAGAATTCGAAAAAATCGGACCACAGAAACACCCCCAAAAATAAATTTCAAAATGGCGGATTGGCTGTTTCCAGTAATACTACCAATAATATTTGCAGTTAAACCAGGACAATATTGCTTCTGATACTTTTTAAACGGTTTCCTGCTCATGAAGCATTGTAGAATGACATTTCCAGAATCCGACAAAATTGGACCACGGGAACACCCCCAAAATGAATTCCTAAATTTAGGCCCCTTGAAAAAGTTCAATGTCATTCATTTTTTCTTATCTCTATTTTAAATTTATGAAATGCCATTAAGCTTGTTCAAAAATAATGTGAGAAAAGTACTCCACAATGTCCATAGGCGTAGGCTCTGGGGGCAGCCGGGGCACGTGCCCCCAAAATATGTGTTTTAATTCAACTCAAATTATGTCTTCTGTTCCTCAGTGCAATTTACCGATTTCATACTTATATGGTGAAAACTACCTGACCTTGAGCCACCTTTAAATGCTCACGAATCTCCCTCAAATTTGGTAGAAGTAATAGTGGGAAGCCATAGAACAAAAAGCGGGTTGTGGAGTGCAACTCTGAGACACTTCATGGTTTTGGACCACCCTAACATACATACATACATACATACATACATACATACATACATACATACATACATACATACATACATGCCTTGTGGGGCCTCATAAAAAATTTCGCCATGTGAAAAAATACTTTCCATAGGTGCTGATGTCGCTGGCACACACAGTAGCTTTTCAAGCACTGGATTTAAATGTACAAATCGTGAGCCTTTTTTAAAATCCTCCCATGGTTTATCAGACCGTCTGGCTCAGAAAAAAGTATCGGCAGGGCTTCCAGATACAGTATAACTTATAGTTGCTGCTGCCGATGGGTTTCCTGATCAACAAGACTTGTATCCGTCCGTAGGTATTTTGTCGTAAGCTTGCTAAATTTTTTTAATTCTTGAGTTTTGTTAAATGACTGTTCATATTGACAGCTGGTCTTGGTCTTGGTCTTGCGAGACCAAGACCAAGACTTTGAACCTCAAGACCAAGACCAAGACCTTGAACTTCAAGACCAAGACCAAGATAAAGACTTTAGGTCTCAAGACCAAAACCAAGACTTTAGGTCTCAAGACCAAGACCAAGACTTTTAAAAACGAACTCCAGTGCGCTCGAGACCAAGACCTTGGTCTGTGTGATCCTCCACCTTCCGATTCTTCTCGCCCTAAACGACGCCCGTCTTAACAGCTGCTGCCTCCTCTCTTGATCTGGACCCCTGCAGGAAACGGGACTCGGACCACTTTTAGACTACTCTTTGGAAGTTTTTTCCCAAAGAATAGTCCAGCTGAGAATGAATGCACCTCTTACTTGACGCAGCGTTTCGTGAATAAACTGTAGCCCTGGGCTTGGCTTTAGAGTGGCGCTTTAGAAGTTTGAAGATTACGATTACGATACATACATACATACATACATACATACATACATACATACATACATACATACATACATACATACATACATACATACATCAGAGACGTCATTTGGGGAAAAGGGGGCATTTGCCCCGTCCCCAAATTTCTGAAATTTAAAAAAGATGTAAAAAAGAAAAGGAGAAGAAGAAAGGCGTCAAAAAAGAGAGATTCATTTGCAGCACTGGCTTACAGGTTTGCAGATGAAGAGTAAATACAAACATGGGCAGTGATCCCGAGGGGTCGAGGGGAGAAGAACCCCACCTTTAACAGTGGGGGACACAGTGTACTGTTGTCCCCCACATGGTGAAAAAAAATAGTGCCCCCCTCTGGATAAAGCTGAAATGACGTCCCTGACGTATAAATGCATGTATGCGTACGTACATAAATACATACATACATAGATACATACATATATACAATTATACATACATGCATGTATGCGTATGCATGCGTACATACATAAGTACATACATACATACATACATGCATGTATGCGTACATACATAAATATATACATGCATAGATACATACATACATACATAATACATACATTATGCATACATACATACATAGGTCTATGTGCATACATCCCTACAGTCGCACGTGACGTAGGCTTTAGTTCTTTAGTTTTGGCAAGTTGTCAATCTCTTTGCAGCTGTGCGTTGGCCATGAAGCATCGGATAATGAATGCACCCTACGACACATCTGAAACGAATTAGGAACGGACGCGGACACAACGATGCGATTCAGCACGTGTGTACCCCGTAACACTGACACGGACGAAGAAATACGATAAGGTCTTTTATAATACTGTGTTTATCTACACATACATTTCTCTATGCATAATTTTGACCATGTGAGTGCATGTATGTATATTCGTTCGTACACACATAATGTATTTTGTCCACTCTGCCAAGTGACGCGAGGCACTTATGACTGTGGCTTCATCAGACAGTTATTTGGGCATAATAATTATAGGCTATAGGCTTAACTTTGTGTTGTGACGATAGTGTCTGGTCACCACCACTTTTTAAAGGAGTCCATCTTGTTGTATACTTGACAGTTGTGAAACAGAATATGCTTTGTTATCTGCGAGTGACCTTAAAGGAGGCGGACAAAACATACTAAATTCGTATTTAGGGAAAGGGGAGGGAGGGAGGGAGAGGGGAGGAAGAATGGAAGAGGAGAGGATAGGGGAAGGGGAGGGAGGTGGGGATTGGTCACCACCACTTTGTGGGGCAGAGTTAAGTTCTTGTATA
This sequence comes from Allolobophora icterica, assembly GCA_963556255.1. NCBI lineage: Eukaryota > Metazoa > Annelida > Clitellata > Crassiclitellata > Lumbricidae > Allolobophora > Allolobophora icterica. The sequence goes on along the minus strand of OY744604.1, from coordinate 61,090,127 downwards.
TAGGCCTGGGCCTACTTGCAGGGTGTTAAGCACTCTAACTTTGGTCTAATTGTTGGTGCATCCACTCTGCGTAACTAAATGGCTTCACAGTGACAGACGTCTAGGCCTATAGGCCTACAATTATACGAGTCGGAATATGCATGTCGTAAAAGGTATTCTGTGTAGGCCCACATAGAAGAAGCAGTCCCTTAAGCTAGCCCTGAGGCAGCCACGGGTATGAAGTGTCAGCGACTTCATTTTCTTAGCCTCGGCATTTAAGAGCAAGTGGCCAGTCCTCTCCCTCGCCGTCTCATCTTCCCACCGACAGTGTGCGGTCAGTGTACTCATTATAGCTGAGTTGGCTAAGGGGCCCAGGTGGAGCAGAAATCGCGAACCAAATTTATGCCATGCATGGCGGGGATTTGAACCCCCGATCTCTCGATTGAAAGTCCAGCACGCTAACCGCTATAGGCCTACTATCGAGCGCCCCCATACATACTGTATACATAATCAGTTAATAAATATTATAGGCTTATAGTAAGTGTAGAAAGTGGTTGCATTAGGGTTCTCGTGATCAAATACTGAGAGAGTTCTGACTCATTTCCACATTCTGAAGCCCCGTAATACTCAACTTTTTGGAAATACTTATATATTAGCCTATTACATGGTGCATGCCTAACGTTTATAGTAGACCCTACAACACGTGAGAATTTGAGGCTTCACCGCAGACGTTAAAGCCCAGGCCACAATTAAGTGTCTCTCCTGGCCCCCTCTTTGCTTGGCAGGGCCACATTAGTATATGTCGTTACTAGACATAAATTTAATTGTATACAGATGTCCTTGCATCTTTCAGGCACGCGTCAGTGCTTTTCCATACATGCATGTGACGCCTGCCGCAGCAGCCGTATTAACTTCAAACCTCTCGTTCACAGCAGCAGCAACAACAACAAAGCCATCTTTCTATTCGTCTCATTGATGGGAGATACAGTATCTGTTTCCGCTTAAAAGATGGGTATACAATAGACGATTGTTCGCGCATTTAGAGACCAGCACATGAGCACAAGAGAGACAATATATATACGTTTATGTAGGGACATATATCATGTTCAATTATAACATATGTATAGGCCTACGCATATGCGGTTGATCAGATCGGTCACAAAGCCGTGATTCAGTATCAAGACTTCCAATGCAGCCAACAGCCCACAGTCAAATCAAGCGATTCCAAACACGTAGGTCCTTTCTTAGTCGGAGTAGCTAAGCCTATAAGCCTATCTATAAAATAAAAACCTGCCGGAGTAGCTATAAGTTATTATAAGCCTATCTATAAAATAAGAGCCTACAATACGATTTTTAAAGAAAATATATATTTTAAATATATCATATAGGCCTAGCGTGCTAGGATTTCAGCACAAAGGTCGGGAGTTCCAATCCTACAAAGCAGAAGATGTCTTGGGCACTGTAGCTGATTGGTCAGAGCAAATCACAAGCCACTCGGCTTGTTATGCGTAGAGTACGGTGTTCGATCCTCACCATGCAGAAGCGCGTACTCTGAGGGACCTTCAACAAGTCCTTTACTCACAGTTGCTTCACGTCTCACGGTCAGATTGACCTACTTTGAGCGCGTAATAAATGCAATATAATAATAATATGCACTGATAATAATAATAATATTAATAATAATAATAATATTATTATTATTATTATTTTTATGCATGCCCCAAGGTACATGATCCCTCGGCAGCTTAGATATAAATTTGTTGGTTTTATTATTATTATTATTATTTTTTTTTTTTTTTTTTTTTGCCCCGAGGTATACAGGATCCCTCAGGGACTTCAACATTATTTACAGAGTAGATTTGTCCGGAATGGGCCCTATTCGTCCAGGTTTAAGTTGTTGAAGGTACCCATAAAGGCCACCGCGTTGAAACGTTGAATCGTGAGCGCAAGGCGTTGAAACAAGAAAGACGTTTCACGAATGTCCCCCGTAACAGTTTTGAGTTTCTGCCCTAGAGCAGAAAGAAAGGCCAAGCCCTCATTGTTAATCGGGCCCATGGTTTCAAATGCCAGGGGAACAAAAAAATGAGTAGCGGACAGCTGGCAATATTTATCGTGTTTGCGGGCTGCCGCCTTCTCGGCCGCCCCACCGGCCGTCCGAGCGGTATCCGACAGGTAAGAAGCAGCCAATGTGTCAGTCACGGTCGCATCCCACACGAGGCTGCGACCAGTGCGCCACGGAATAAGGGTGAGGCCATCCGGTCTCTTGCCATCGGCTCTCAAAAGGCCCACGGGCTCCCTAGTTGAAGGGAAGCCAGCGCGGGTCAGACTACGAAAAATAAGGTCGTTCAATGTTGCGTGTCTAGAAGAACGACCTGGTCCCAAAGGGCAGGAGAGCCCGTGCAAGCCATCTGCGGCCACAGGAGAGCCACAAGGGCATCTGTGTGGTTCGCAGAGGGGGACCCCCAGTCGGAGACCCACCGCCACCCTGACCGACTCATCGCTCAGTCTGAGCCCGCAGGAGGCGATAGGGAGAGCCAGCAGCCAGTCACCGGAGTGCGGGGCTGAAACCGCTCTGAGACGCGCCTGATGGAGAGGGTCCGGGAGCCCGGCGTACAGGTCGGAGATGATTTTGTCGGTCAGAGGTTTCTCCCAAGTGGATTGTCTGTGCATAAGGCTGCTATCCGGGAGCTGCATTGAGTTGGTCTTCAGCCAGCGGGACAGCATCGCCTCATACTGTGGGTCGGTAGGGAATGTGTCACCTAGCATAATGGACTGGAGCGGAAGGGTACCTGCGGCTGAAGCCAAAAAGGCGGGAAGTGCCAGCGAGGTTACCGATCTAATTCCCAGTCCACCAGCCTTGATGGGAAGTGAGGCTTGAAGCCAGTGACCCTCTGACAGGGGCAGATTTAATACCCCAATCAGTCCCGAACGCAAAGTCGCGTCGTATAGCGTTAGGCCCGGGTGGTCTGCACAAGGACAGCAACGTAATGTATGGAGAAGTCGCGATGAACTGAGCGAGTATCTTAACAGGATCAGGGCGTCGTGCCTTGCAATGTCCCGTAGTCTCTCGAGCGCCCGCGCGACCTCTGTTGTACGTTTCTCCAGGGCCTCCCCAAGTGCCCCAAGAGCAGAGAGTGGAGCACCCAAAAGTGATGCCATCTGGGGGTTGGTGTATTTGAAGAAGTCCAAAGGGTGGTGATCCGCTGCAAGGCCAGGGTCATGCGAAATCACCTCACATTTTGAATGGTTTAGTTGTAAACCTAGTTCTTTACATTTAAGCTCCAGCAGTGCTATGTCGTCAGCTACTACCTGCGCCCTCCCCCCCCCCAATGTGACATCATCTAGGTAACCCAAGGTGAGTGGGGATTCCATTGAAGACAAGATAGGTTGGAGAGGCAGGCAGAATAGTAGAGGGCCCAATGGGTCGCCCTGTTGAGGGCCGACCTGGGAGAGAAGATTGAATGCGCCGTATTTCAAGTTTGAAGGTTCGGCGTAGGCCAAGTGGCAAAAGGGTGCGAGCTCAGGGAGAATTGTGAAAGCGGAGTGTAGCATCTGGTCTCTATAAAGGCTATTGAAAGCATTAGAGAAATCTAATTTCACCATTATAGAGTCATTGTCCAAGTTGTCAAGAAAGCGTCTAGCGGCGTGCGCCGCCGCCTCACAACCCCCGGCCACGCCCACACCCACCTGCCTAGGGGACAAATATGTCGCAACTGTAGGTGCCGCATAAGCGTTTGCGCATTTAGCGGTTAGCCTGCGCCAGACGTAGCCAATGACTATAGGGCGCAGACCTCCAGAGCTTTTGCGCAGAGCAAAGAGAGTGCCTCCAAAAAAGGTTGCACGAATTTGAGGGGGGCATGTGCCTGTAAGCAGAAGATTAACCAGGGCCGTGATCGCCGAGAGCAGCTCGGCGCCCGATTCGGCCTGGTTAACGAGTTCCAGAAGATGTTGGGGGCGGAGGCCATCCGGACCCCCCGAAGATCCTGCCGGAAAGGTCCGGATGCAAGACAGTACCACAGCTTCTGTGACCTGGAGCGGGTTGTTAACTGGGAGCGGAGGGATGGGTGGACGGTCTGGAGGGGGTGTTGGGTGCTTTAGGCGGAGCTCCTCCAGCGTGGCCTCATTGATTAGGACCGGCTCGTCATCCGAGCAGAGGATCCGCGCCGCCGCCCTGATGTTGCCATCCTCGATTTTTGCCGCAACTGCTGCAGCAATCGTCTGCTCCCTGCTTGGTACCGTCCTCCCCCCAAGGCCCGGGCTCTCCTGCGGGGCAAAAAGGACTGGGATCCTGAGGGACACGGTGGAGAAGAATTCATCCGCCCCTGTTTTAATCTTAGCGGTTAGATTGTGGCGTTTGCCACCTCTAACAGGCTGTGCAAGCGTAAGGGCCCCAAAAGCGAGCAAGTGCTGCCAAGGGAGCGTAGAGAGCGGGTCCGACAGGATGCGACCGATCACAGTCGTCAACAGTCTGCAAAGGCTGTGTCTGGCTGCTTTAGGAATATGTTTCAGAAGCCTAACTTGAAGGGAAGGATGAGGGATTAGATCCGGCGTGGGGGCGGGCCCCGCGTCAGCTATTGAGGGCCCCGGTGCCACTTGAGAGGCGTGTAATGGCGCCCGATCAGATGAAGTCGAAGGAGGCGGTCCCACCAATGGAAGTTTGTGGGAGCCAGGGCAGGGGTTATTCCTGGGTCCATGCCGGTGCACCAGGCCGTTCTTATGATGCAGTTTCCACTCGGAAAAACAAACCCCACAAATTCCCTTAGCCTTCTGTTGGGACCGTGACGGAGAAACAGTATCATTAGACTCCGGTTCCATGTAAGTTAAATGAAAAACAGCGAGAAATCGCTAAGTAGGTCAGCAGACGGGGGGCGTGGCAGCGACGAAATGTCGCGATGCCGTCGTCTAAACTCTTAAACCTGCGCCTTAATCGATTCAAAACAGAGAGAAATACGACCTTGGGTATCAAAGAAACCTTTCACCCGAATAGGACTTGAATTTAGGTTAAAATCATCGGTAAAAACGAGCTATAAACAACAAACGGGTCTTTTCGAAAAACAACACCGCCATGTTCGGCAAGGGCCATTCCAGACATTATTATTATTATTATTATTATTATTATTATTATTATTATTATTATTATTATTATTATTATTATTATTACTATTATAACAACAACAATACTAATAATAATAGTAATAATATTCAAATTATATATATTCCGATGATCTCAGGGCGTGATTTATTGTGACAATTGTGCATGTCATGAGGCGGAAGTAAAGGGTTTGGGGTTCAGTGTAGGCCATCTACCCAGGATCTGAAGTGGGTGCACTTGGTTGTCCTTCTCCATACAAATCACAGCTATATAAACTAAACATAATTATATATGCCTTCTCTGACTTTTCTTTTCATCTGTTCTCTATCACGGGCAATATTATATGAAGACCATGATTGTATAGTCTTGACATGGGGCCTAATTAAACGTATACAGGGCCTAAGCCAATAGATCACAATACAGCAGACTAAAGTTTGTCGTCATAAGCCTAATACCATGAAAGCAACTTATTAAACTGCAAGACTAGTTGTTAGCAGACCTACAATTGCACGTCTTTAAGGATAATATTGCGCCTATAAGTACTTTACCGTCGCCCTTACGCTATGACGTATAAGAGGGTTTCATCATTGACAAGTGCACAGACGCAGTTGCAACGGATTTAATTAATTTTAAATTTATTTTCACTGTAAAATAATCGTCACATTTTAATGTGATTGTTTAAATTGAAAACCCTTATACACTTAGGCATATATATAAGAAGTTGACTCTTTCAACTGGGCAGTCCAGTTTTCAGGCAGACGTTGATCTTTTGGATTGTCCTTTTGATAGGGGCCTATCAACAAGCCTTAAAAATATAGGGCCTATATCTCTGGCATTGTGTGATATAGGCCTATATTAAGCCTACCTTTGATGGAAATTGCTGGTGAATCGATTAATAAACGGTTATGCTCTATATACGCATGCACTCGATATATATGATACATATACGTATTACATATATGAACGGTATACATATATGGGCCTATATATATATGACCCTTATAGGTACGCTGGCAGTAGGCCCTATATATAGTGAGGGAGGGACGATCACCGGCAGTAGCAAAGTGGGTGAGGAAAGGTATTCTCGATGGAAAATAGTCTGAACCAAAGGGAAAGCTGTAGAGGGGGAGTGTTTTGTCAATGCGATATAGTTTAAACAATTGGTGAGAGAAGTTCTCTCATCTTACCGACTTACCTACGTAACACCCTGCAGATCTAAACACGCAAATTCACGTAGGCCTATTTGTCTGATATTACACTTTAATTGCTTGTATTATTAACGTACCGGTAATGTATTGTGTTTCCTCATTGTGTTCCTGTACTACATGGCCTGACCCAGGGTCATTAATCGTAGGCCTATTCATTTATGGGTTTATGCTATTCAGCCTATACTCATGTACACATGGACTTCAACCGTCGTCTACAATTTATAGATGGCGCGTGCAGTGCTGTAACCTGACCTAAAACAGTTCCGTTTTCAATTACCCGCTTCAGTAGCATTCATCTATATCCATTCATCCTTCCATCTATGTGGTCTCATCCATCTTACTTTTTATCAATCTATTCATCATACATCGTCCGTGTGTTGTCGATTCATCCAGCGATCAAGGGATCGATCGATCCATGGATACACCGATCCTATCAATCGATCCATCCGTTTCTCAATCCATGCATGCATGCATCCATCAATAAACAATTATTCAGTGACCCCATATACCAATCAGTCAGTCAATCAGTCAATCAGTCAATCAGTCAGTCAGTCAGTCAGTCAGTCAATCAGTCAATCAATCGATCGATCAGTCAATCAATCAATCAATCAATCAATCAATCAATCAATCAGTCAATCAGTCAATCAGTCCAACAAGCCATACATCAATCAATCCTTCTGTTCATCCAGATATTAATTAATCCGTCCGTCCAGATGTCCATCTACATATTCAGACAAACTACCCCACAGCTGTAGGCATAGGCGTAGAGTCTGGGGCACCCGGGGCACGTGCCCCCAATAATTGAGTGTGCCCCAAAAAATTGAGAGGACAATTTCTCGAAATATTAAGATATTATGTTTCAATATAGACAAACTTCTTCAAAAACAGAAAACGAGAAACAAAAGAACTGAAATAGGCTACTATGAGAAATTGATAACTGACGAACTTGGACGGGAAGCTGCGTTTAGCGAGGATCGGATGAACAGAAATGGCGACAGTTCAGTCTAGCTCTGAGCCGCTGAGACTCGCTGATTGTCCCGTCGCCCTGCCCCCAATATCTTGGACAAGTTTAGGCCTACGCCAATGGCTATATACCGCATGGAAATCAACGTCTTTTAACCGCAGCCCTTTAAGACCGCACGCAGTTTACACAGACCTACGCATGCGTCGCATCATAGGCCTAGTTGAGTGCTGTGATTATATTATACCTGAAGTAGTTTCTTGGCAGATGACAGGTAGGCTGATATAGACGGCAGCGATCAGATGGAGAAGAGGAAAGCCGTGTTGTCGATTGACAGCGTGCATTCTGTCACCGTTTCCGAACAGATTCGAGCGCTAACCAACAGCGAATGGCACTCCTAATTCAGTCACCGAATAATACACGATGCGATCTAGTCCTCTTGATTCGCACGCAGTCGCGATTAATACAATTGCAGTTTGACAGTTTCTGAAACAAGTAAAACCTCATTTAACGTTACTGGCCATGCGTGGCCTTAAACTACGGTGTACGCTGTACGTGGCCGCACTAAGTGGTCGATAATAATGCAAGTTATACCGGATTTTGCCAATCTGATTTATAGTGTCAGTAACCGAGTAGGCCTATGTATAAACGCTGCAAATCAGCGCGACAATAATTTTGCTAGCTTAACGGCACGGGTATTTAAGGCCCACGCTGTAATCGTTTGTTCTTCCTAAATCTGGCGCTGAATCCACTCACGACGCTTAGATCCGCCCCCAGGTTTGGCGGGCCCACTGTCCCGCCGTGTATCGGTGTTTCCATGGCGACACAGGGCGCGGACTCGTATATGGGCGGACGTCATGTCAATCACTCTGCTACTCGCAAGGATGAAGAGAGTTAGATAATGAGTAAGTTGCACTGGGTGGAGTATGAAAGAACAAAGCGACAAATATAATAATACCATAGTTCCCGAAACCGCCGCCATCCGTCGCCTCCGCTGAGCCCTGTAGTCGACATAGTCGTTAAGCTACCGACTTCGTTCACTTAATAGTGCGCTTAGCGTTTTAATCACGGTTCCTATAGCATCGATTTGAGGAAGACATCAACACCAGCAGGACAGTCACAGGAGCAACACATGCTTATTAAGGTACGAGTCATAGTGTAAGTGCAACAGACTAATAGTTTAACAATCAGTCGATGTCAGATCACCTGTTCTTTATTTGCTACCTAGGCCTACCTGAGCGGTGTCTGTTACGTTGCTTGACGTCACGCAATCGTTTATAGCGAAAACGACAGCACCTCCCCTTTAAGTGAGGACTGTGGGTCCGGGGTATCACTCCCGGAATTTTTTTTATTCTGTAGATGTTTTAGATAATTTAAAGTCAATAAAAGCAGTTGTGGTGCCTAAATAAGTTTTAGAATGTTCTGTAGAAGCCTGTCTGCAACTGTCAACATACCTGAAGCCGAAGCAAATTTTTGAAGCATTACATTTTTTGTGGATTTTTGCAGGACTCTAAAACTGTGTTGTTCAACTTGTTCTAACTTCTAAGATGTATTAAAGCATTTCAGTAAGTTTACTACACAACAAACACTGTAGGCCCTACAAGTTGTGTTACACGAGAGGATGTAATGTAACAAAATAAAGTTAGTTTTTAGGGCCTAATATTCGACAGTAGAAAAACAGAAACAAAATTGGAGTTTAGGATAATACTGAAAATTTTTATCTTTTTGTACGTAGGCCCTATAATATGCTGTTATGTTTCACATGCTACATTAAAAATATCGGTTTGTTCAAATGAACATGTTTACAAGCTTAAGCATTATATATGATGTTGCATCATTTTTGGCACTGAATGCCAGATTCTGAGATGGCCCATCTCTTAAAAACGTTCTCAATGTTTATTTTTATATTCTGATGAACACAAAAGGTAATGCTTAAGCCATTCAGTCTATCTTGAGACATTGTTGTTGTAGAGAAAGTCTTCAGACGTCTTAGAGCACTAAACGATCGCTCACAACAGCATGACCCTAGGTACCGGTAAACAAAGCAGAAGCTTTTGGTAGAACACTTCCTGGCATGCAACAAGGGTGTCCTTCAGAGTATAACTGGCAATGCATTTTTGTCTTCTCGCACCAGCTTAGGGGCCGTCCATAAATGACGTCACGCGATTTTGGCCGATTTTTACCCCTTCCCTCGTCACACAAGTAACCTCACCTTGTGCTGTCAACTCCTGGAGCTCTAGCGATCGCCATGACACACATTCTCCATTGCTTCCTATTCGAAGTCAGGTCCCTTAGTACTTCCAGATTCATGCCAGTTACATCGTGAATCTCATCCATCCATTTCTTCCTTGGTCGACCCCGTCTTTTTTTCCCCTCACCACAAGCCAACATCATTTCCTTTTCTAGCCCATCAGATCGCATAACATGACCAAAGAATCCACGCTTCAATCTTGTCGCTTTTTGTTTTAACGACTCTTCATTCTCTACACCAATCTCCACTCGTATTGATTCGTTCGTCCTTTTCTCTGTCCATGATATTCTCAACATCTTTCTCCATATCCACATTTCACATGCGTTGACCTTTTTCTCCATGTTCTTTGTCATTGTCCACGACTCACACCCACACAGAACCGTTGGAAAGACTAGGGCTCTCACGAGCCTTTTTTTGTATCTATGCTCACATGCTTGTCCTTCCATATCTTTTCCAGTCCAATCATTGCAGCTTTCCCAATCGCAATCCTTCGTTTTATTTCTGTATCACACAAGTAACACACCCTTAAAAATGACGTCAAAAAGCTCTCTCCTAAAAGCAAAATCCCATTTCGATAATAAAACATGTTTCAAATCACTTTAACAACACGAAAGTGAAGAATATTTGGTAGAACACTTCCTGGCATGCAACAAGGGTGTCCTTCAGAGTATAACTGGCAATGCATTTTTGTCTTCTCGCACCAGCTTAGGGGCCGTCCATAAATGACGTCACGCGATTTTGGCCGATTTTTACCCCTTCCCTCGTCACACAAGTAACACACCCTTAAAAATGACGTCAAAAAGCTCTCTCCTAAAACCAAAATCCCATTTCGATAATAAAACATGTTTCAAATCACATTTATTGTCATTGTAATAAGTATTTAACGTGGCGCTACACTCTGAAGTCTGACGTAGTGTTCAAGGAAGGTTTTCCATTATCACAATTTTGTACCTATGGCAAGCAAATTCAAATATCAAGACCAAGAATCACCCTTAAGGGCCTACTTTTAACAACACGAATACTTAACCATTTGCCTGCCTCAAAGTTCTACTGCTGATCTCAAGACAAAGAACCTGCCACTGACCAAATGCACAGTTCTACTTCTAATATCCTGCCCAAATCAAAACAACAATGTCAGATCCATATCTAATAGGGTGGAGTGAAAAAATGAAATTTACATTTCAGAATCGGCAGGGTGTGCAAAAGTTGTCTACTATGCCCAGTAGTCTGCATGTAAAATAATACTGGATTTGGTTAAATTCTTGAGGTGCCCCAAGGCCACCCCAAAAATACGAATTTTCGAAATTTTCAATTAATGGTATGAATTTTGTATACTTGCAGTGTCATGTTTTTCACTTTTGTAATTTTATTTTGGTGAAGCCTTTTGTAAATATATTGAAGACTGAAAGGTAGACTGCAAGAATATCAGCCAAAAAGCCAAAAAACGATACAAACTAGTAGCTTTCCAGTAGTTGGTGTTCCTTCAGAATTGTCTCAAACAGTGCTTTCGACATGTACTGACATAATGGAGTTCTTCCTAATTGTTCCTGATGACATGAGGCGAGATGGAACAGTATTTGGTCCAGCAGTAGCAGGTGCAAAACAACTCTGAGTACTGTGGAAAGGAAATGTGACATATACGATATCTCTGAGCTGCTAGACTAGTGCATGAAGATGGCAGATCGCAGGCTAATGACAGGAGTAAAATTCTAGAGAACGAGAGTCAGAAAAGGTTTACAAGGTAGTGAACGAGAATCCTTAACAGGGTTATATTTTGGTAGAAGGAAGACAAAACTAGACTTCAAGTGAACAAATGAATACGGTATTATCCGAAAATGATAACCGATGAGCATATTACAGTTGTGTCAGAACCCAATTCGAAATATGCTTGTCATCCCATCAGCTGGAAACCCATAAAGTACAGCAAGAGGAATATCAGATCTACTCCGCCGAAAAAGAATTACAACGAACCGTTTGCTTGTTGCTTGTTGTTGGGTGCAATGGCACAATGTGAATACTGGTAATATAGGTGTTATGCCCTTGCTCGAAATTGAGATAGGGAGACGCTGCAGTGGCTAATTTGTTGAGACATCTACTACAGAAACTCGATAGTGTAATACATGGTCCTAGAATGTTGTCTGGTCCAATTGGTAAAGCAAACCAAGCATGTGGAAACATACCAGTAGTTTCCTTTACAGCAGTTGCTCATGTCAATTTTCTGTGTGTTAATAAACATCGATCAGAAGTATTTGTACATGAACAATGGTCTTATATGTCAAGCTATATCTGCTATGAAATGCCCTGATGAAGTTGCTAATCGAAATCCCGTCCCAGTAGTTCATTCAAGATGGCTTACAACTGCTAACAGAATTCTCCTTGAAATAGCTCTAGTCTATATCAGTCAAGTCATGAAACACGAATATTGGACACGTAATGTATAAAACGGTTAAACTGCAATCACAGGCTGTTAAAAATTTCTTGTCGATAATGACAGTTAAACTGCAATAACGTCGATGCTACATATAGAATTTTATTTCGTTGGTATTCTTTAACCAAGAAAACACTACTCCAGACTGGCCGCCATCTTGTCCGCCATTTTGTTTTCTGGCAGTGCTACATATAAGTCCTTAATTCCATCGCATTCCTTGACGCCAAAAATGTTAATTTAGACTCTAAAATCATGTTTCCATCATACACATGACTTTACTTATAGCCATTTGAAGATATTGGCCGCCATTTTGTCCGCCATTTTGTTTTCTGACAGTGCTACATATGTCTTTAGTTCCAATGCATTCCTTGATACCAAAAATGTTAATTTAGACTCTGAAATCATGTTTCCATTGCAAACATGACTTTACTTATAGCCATTGAAGATATTGGCCTCCATTTTGGCCGCCATCTTGTTTTTCCATGCAACCGTTCAAAATCCAGCTTGCTAACCAGGATTTTCGTTTTCAAAAGGGTCAATTTAGTCTAGAAACACCTATTAGCAATTGTTACATGATTTGCTTCCAACAAGGTCATTTTAAAATTCCAAGCCTAGTCTATTATTTAAGATTTCAATTTCTCAGTTTTAATGGGATAGGTTTTCAGAGTTGGGGCACCTCAAAACATAATCCTAGACGCAAAATATTTTACGTTAGCAAAACTAGTATCAATACACAAGTTTTGCACCCCCTGCCAATTGCAGATTCCTCAAAAAATATTTTTCTTATGACTTTCACTCCACCCTAATATCTAAGCAGCTATTACACCCATTCAGTTCAGACTGGAGTTTAGAGATGGTTTGTAAGGTTTTTGGCTTTTAGACTAAATACACGAAGACCAACATGTGTGTTCATAGATGGATAACGTGTGATAATCTGTAACAGTTCCACTGGCTGGCTATCACAAACTTCATCATTTCCTGATTTGAGACTACTGCAAGGTTGACATGCCCAGTTTATTACTTTAACAACACGAAAGTGAAGAATATTGTAGTAACATTAAGAATGCCAAATGGCAGCATGTTGTCAGAGGGATTTAAAAAACACTCAAAACCTATGTTAGATGCAAGAATAGTCATGACTCTAAGATGTACAAGCACACCAAACGCTAAACAGACCAAGAGTAGTAACGTCGAATAATGGTTTCTGTGTGTCGAGGTGACCATCCACTCATCCAGCAAATGTTGCTTAGTGCACTAGGTGTCAACTTAACCATAAACTTTTGCATTAATCTGCCTCCTTCACTTACGGAAAATAACTCAAAAGGTGCATTTCAAATAGTTCGAGAAAAGTGTCTTTTCGAGGAGCATTAACGTAGTGATGGAAACAATGTTCCATAAATTCCTTTTCGATTTCAAACATTTCATCGCACATTCCACAACCATAAGGTCTCAAAATAAAATGGCTAATATTAACACAAGCACTGGATCAATTTTCAGAAAGTTTCTTTTCACCAAAAACTGACTTAGTCCTTTGGCACTGACATTCTTTTGTGGATACAACAGTTTGACATGATACACATTTGTATGAATTATCTCCACTGCACGTTGTCATGTGTCTTTTGAGATTGCCATTGCCTACAAATGACTGGAGACAAACAGCGCACTTAAATGGCTTTTTTCGAGTGTGTGTTATTGTATGGAGGTCCAGAAGCCTCTTATACGCAAATGTTTTATGGCATAAATTGCACTTGTAAGGTTTCTCTCCAGTGTGGATTCTTTCATGATAGTTTAGATTGCTCTTGGTTGAAAATGATTTATGGCATAATTTGCAATTGTATGGTTTTTCTCCAGTGTGGGTTCTCCCATGTAGGTCTAGATAACCCTTTTGTGAAAATGATTTATGACATAAATTGCATGTGTATGGTTTTTCTCCAGTGTGGATTCTTCGATGTGCATCTAGGGAACCCCTCTGTGAAAATGATTTATGACATAATTTGCAGTTGTATGGTTTCTCTCCAGTGTGGGTTCTTCCATGTCTGTCTAGGGAACCCTTCTCTGAAAATGATTTAGGACATAATTTGCACTTGTATGGTTTTACTCCAGTGTGGGTACTTCCATGGAGGTCTAGATTACCCTTCTGTGAAAATGATTTATGACATAAATTGCACTTGTATGGTTTCTCTCCAGTGTGGGTTCTTCCATGGAGGTCTAGATTACCCTTCTGTGAAAATGATTTATGACATAAATTGCACTTGTATGGTTTCTCTCCAGTGTGGGTTCTTCCATGGAGGTCCAAAGCACACTTATATGCAAATGTTTTATGGCATAAATTGCACTTGTATGGTTTTCCTCCAGTGTGGGTTCTTCCATGACAGTTTAGAATGCTCTTGGTTGAAAATGATTTATGGTATAATTTGCAATTGTACAGTTTCTCTCCAGTGTGGGTTCTCCGATGTAGGTCTAGATAACCCTTCTGTGAAAATGATTTATGACATAAATTGCAATTGTATGGTTTCTCTCCTGGTTGGCTTCTTGTATGGCTGTCGAGGTCACCCTTTTGTGCAAATGTTTTGCAGCATAAATTGCACTTGTAAGGGTTTTCTCCAGGGTGCATTCTTGTATGACGTTTCAGTTTGACAATATCCACAAATGCTTTATCATATAAACCACATTTGTATTTGTTTTACACAAAATGGGTCTCCACGTGATTTTTCGATCAGAACTCTGTCAATACGTTCTCACATAAATTGCGATATACTTTTCTCTGCTCTTGGTTCTTGAATATAGTTTCAGATAACAGATTTCTGCAAATGTTTTGTGACATACACTGCACTTTTTCTTACACAGGGATAAGACACTTATTCTGTGCAAAATTGACATTCACTGTATTTCCATACTATGATTCCTTGCATGAATATTTGTTCATATTCTATGATCAGACCATCAGTGATATTAGACCTTATATCACTGACAGTTGATGTACATTCACAGTTTCTGGTTCAGATTGTGTCTCAGGTGCAGAGTGATAACTGGTCAAATGAACCATTTCAGAACATGATCATGTAAAAGTTAAGTTTATATGAACGCAGCCTTCCATCAAACGACTCCTTTCAGTGCACGAAGACATTCAGCTATCAATCATGTAAACGTTAACAGTTGACTAGAGCGCATCCTGCCGTCCTTGCTTCCTGCTTCTTTGCTACCATACGAGTTTATAGAAAGTCAGGCAACAATAACCTCTCTGTAACCAACAGTTGTTGTCCGAACTTGATTATAGATGACACATGTATCACACCTGGGTGCTGACAGAGATTGGCCTTTCGGTGTATCTGTAGCAGTCAGTGTCACAGATGATTAAAAAGTTCAGAAAATTATCCATCACTGTGCAAACTCTTTCGGTGAATCGAAGACTGACTCTGGAATCACAGACTTTGAGGTAGAGCACATGCAAATTTTGAGCAAACTCTGGAAATAAATAAATTTCATACTTTTAAATTGAACCAAGATCATACAGTCAGCAACAGGTTCCCTTGAGATGGTTACTGCATAGGAACCTTGAGCTGGTCTTTCATTTACAATTGCTCAGAGCCATCGACCAATGTTTGGTCAATATATAGTGGCATTTAATAAATGCATAATAATAATAATAATAATAATAATAATAATAATACCCGAGCGTTGGTTTGATGCGCCATCAGCTGATGCCTTGTACATGTTAATCTGGCGTCATAGAAATTGCTAATTAGTAAATTTAATAAGTAGGCCCCTCAGCATACCTTCTACATTCAGTGTCGTGGCCATACATGCGCTAAATATCTAGTTTTTGTTCAAGCGCTTTTTAGGCAGCCTCTGACTCGTCGGACTGACCGTTCTTTTGACCCACTGCGAATTTTTCTAAAAGTGATATCGACTGACGCCCATTGCTGCATATGCAGTATGCTATGGCGCTACAAAAGTCTAAGATTACACGAGGTAGAGCTCAGGAAACGTAACCAAAATCAAATTCACCGATTTGCGAGAAAGACATGAATTCAGTGACATGGTCCTTTAAATGTAATATATGAAAAATCCACCTGTGCTTAATTTCTTAATTAAGTAAACAGCGGGAAATAAAGCACAATTACTAGTGCAGCAATGATACGGTTGTCGAGATTCCCTTCCTTAGTCCAATTCTTTAAAATGGCGTTTAAGTGTTTAAGGGTAAACAACTACAAATGGAAGTTGGATTATATTATTATGCTTATCCCTCTTGCGACTGATTATATCGTTTATGTTCAGTAATAATAATAATATTAAAAGATTATTATTATTCAGTACTTGAATGCAAAATGAGAATTTGATGCTTTGAAGATGACAAAGTTTTGAGCAGAAACTTGATTAAGAGTTTCAATTCCGTATAAATGCGAAAGACTTTTACTTGTAAACAGTTTCAAATTTAAAAAAAAAATTCGTTGTCATTATCCCTGACAGTATAATTTCCAAGGGCATTAGATGGGACCCATAAGGTGTCTATATGGCTCCCACATCTGAATATGGGTCCTAAATGGGCTCAGTGTGGTATACTTGTCTCAGGATGCACTAAATTCTGCTGGAGCTGATTTGACTATCGAGTGGCGCTTTAGAAGTTTGGAGATTACGATTACGATTACGATTACGAATAGTCCCAGGCGCCGCCGCCATCTGTCGAAACTAGTCGCTATGCTAGAAACTGCTAACGATTTCGTTCACTTAATATTTTACTTATTGTTTTAATAGGCCTAGCGGTCTTCGATCGAGTTTCAATTTTTGACGAAGACATCAGCACCAGAACAGGAACAACACTTGCTTAGAAGGTACGAAACACAATACAACTGGCTACTAGTCTAACGCTCAATCGACGTCATATGTCACCATCCAACAGACTAACAGTAGCTAATCACTAGCGCTACGTCAAATCAGAGGGGGTTTTCAGAGAGTAGTCCAAAAGAGATCCGAGTCCTGTTTCCAGGGAATCAAGACCAAGAGATAAGGCAGAACAGCTGTTAAGGCGAGTGTCGTTTAGGGTGAGAATAATTGAAAGCGGAGGATCAGATGAGTTAGGGTAGGAGTACTTGAAAAGGTGAGACTTCAGTTTTTAGTGGAAAGCATGGAGGTGATAGAGGAACATGAGGTATACGAAGGACGGGTTGCAATGATCATGGAGGAACTGAGAATCTGTGGAATTAAGGGGGGAGATCATTCCAGAGGCATGGTGTGTTGGATATGGCTCGGTAGGAGAACCTGAGATGAGTTGTTAATGTGGTCGGCGTCGGTAAATGGTGTGCTAAAGATATAAAACTCTATACTGTAAATAAAATTTTTAGATACAACTGCTGAATTTGGTTATGTATCTACAATGTACATTCTGGACTGAAATTTAACCAGTTAAGTGGCACTTCACTAACTGGTTTTAGAAGTGAATATCAGTGGATACTTTCTATGTAAAGAAAATTATATGCGATTTTCACTATGCTGCAAAAAACTATAATCATTCTAAGGAGAATGATTTAGTAAGTCATGCACTGTTTCACAGCCTCTTTCTACAGGGCACAGTTACCCAAACTTCAGACTACAAGCCTTTGGATCATTTTCTGTAATATTGTGTAGGTTACAAATATGTAGTGGATGTTTAAATATGGTTTAAGTAATGTATTAGAACCCGGATGGTGTTGCAGAGACAATTCTTAGTCCCTCTTTAAGTCCTCCTCTCCACCTCCGACTCTTAAACATAGATGTGTCAATGTGTTAAAAGCCACGTCAAATTCCCTGTTCTACACAAAGCACCTTTGCGAGGTTCTTATAAATCAGGTAGTTGCATACATACATCAAGATTCAAATGTGGACATAGATATGGACTGTTGCAATTTAAATCTGCAATACCAGCCAATCATATCTGTTCAAATAGGAAATGGTGCCCTAAGATTTGCCCAATCTTACCAAGAGTCGGCTATAAAAGTAAATGAACATAAAACCAAACAAAGTCTTAGTTATTGTAAAACAAAAAAGCCAAAATATACAAAAGTTTAGTCCATCTAAAGGGTTGTATGATATGCAAACACAGGTTGCATTGAAAAACTGATCCCTGTACATGAATAAAATTTTAGCATAAATAAGCGACGAGGATATATTAAGAGTTTCAGCGCCATGGACACATTCTTACAAGGTACTACACAAATATCCAAATGCAATGCTGACTTGTTAACAAGAAGTCTTATCATATAGCATGTAAACCAGGCTGAGCATAAAATGCCAGGCTGAGCGTAAAAGGGATAATGCTAAAAAAGTAAATATTTAGGACAACACTGCAATTCCTGTAGAATATGTTAACCAGTACGGCATGTTAAGTTGGGGACAGCACCACTTCGCATTAAGCAGAATGGCACATAAACTAGGAGTGTGTAAACAAGTCCACATTGTACATACATACATACGTACATACATACATACATACATACGTACATATATACGACATACATACATACATACATACATACGTACATATATACGACATACGTACATACAAACACATACATACATACATACTCAGTGTTCTCCAGACTTGACTATAAATCACTAGAACTAAACAAGTTTAAAAGTAGTTTTGTGAACTGATGAGTTTAGTTACACTTAGTTGAAAGTGCCATTGATTATATTTGCCTGTGTTTTAGTCTTTTAAACTAGGTATGTAATCGTTTCATGTCATGCAGTGGAAGTGCCCTAGTCAGATGCAAATGTAACAAACGGTACCATACATACATACCAGTTACCACCTACCTAAAATAATCTATTTTACAGGATTCTTGCCATGGTTACCTGCAACAAACAGGAATATGATGCAGTATCGGTAGTCGTTAGCAGATATTCTTGGTGTCTGACCAGAAATTGTAATGACAACCTGATTTCACAACTGACAGGTCTACCGATCAGGCAGTCTAATGTAAAATCATATGCTTGAGAAATACCTGGATAACCTATTGGTATGGCTACAGTGAAATGCGAAGCAATGGTGAAACTTGACCTAACTAAGAAGAACAGCCCCATAAGCTAGTCCTGAGGCAGCCATAGGAATGAAGTGTTAGCGACTTCATTTTCTTAGCCTCGGCATGTGAGGGCAGGTGGCCAGTCCTCTCCCTCACCATCTCATCTTCCCTCTCACAGTGTATGATCAGTGTACTCATTATAGCTGAGTTGGCTAGGGGGTGCAGGTGGAGCAGAAATCTCAAACCAAATTTCTGCCCTGGTGGGGATTTGAACCTCTGACCTCTCGACCGACAGTCCAGTGGACTAACCACTACACTATCGAGCACCCCCTAACTAAAATCCTATCCTGACCTAACTAAATCCACTTGCAAATCACAAGAAGTTAATAAAAAAAGATTCCTGTTATGAAGTCCACTGTAATAAAGCTGCTCATCTGTTTAGAAGCGGTGTATTGTACAGGAGTTTGCTGTGACCAGGGTTTATAAGCAACAGCTAAACAACCATGGTTTATGAGCAACAGCTAAACAACCATGGTTTATAAGCAACAGCTAAAAACACTGGTCCATTGTCTACAAACAAATGAGAAATTCTTGATAAACTTTAAATTGCATAACTCTTAAAGGAAAAGAACATTGCATTAGAAATTCTCATACAAATAAAAATATATACATATAACTTATCATCAAAGTAGATAAACTATCCTTTCACAGATTTTCAAATTCTGAAGACAGGTTAAGGCCATTTATATTAACCACTTTAAGAAACACGCTGGTTTTGACGCAGCACAAGAAACACTACATATAATACCGGTCCCTTAAAAACAAACTTAAGTCAGTTTCTTCCTACAGTCACCTGGTAGGTCTAGTGACAGAATAGCAAACACATTGCATAGAAAGCAAAGATAGCATGAAGCTCTTGCACAATCACTGTTATAAACAGTCCACCAAAACTCTACGTAACCACAGTACTTCTGCAATCAAAAAGATTCTACAAGTCACTGAAGGCACACATTATCCAGAACAACAATCGAAGACAGTACAATCTGATAACAATGACGAGTAACAGTTTTGTTATTAGCAAAGAGCATTACGGCTTTCTAACACCATTACTAATATTAATAGCACCACAGCTATTTTATTACTATAACTATTATTTTATCAGGTTTGCTTCATTACAATCTAAAACCAACCACAAAAACACAAAGGCAACAAAAGAAATTTTTCTTAAATTAAATTTTTACTTTGCCAACAGTTACTCCCCATGACGTTGTACTAGCTGTAACTGCTGTTTGTAATACTACCAAAACAGTCAAGCACCTGGGTGAACAAGTATTCCTTAATTACGATTTAAATTAATCTAACAATTACACATTCGTCAGTAAGTGTTATTAATGTCAACATGCTTTTTACATTAGATCATCACCAAAATCATCACAGCCATCGTCGAAATCATAAATAGTCCAGTAACAAAGAGCATTTCGATGAAACTGTGCCCAAGAAGTCTAACAAGATTTGTAGGGTAGCGTGGAATCTCAACACGGCTGGTCTTCTGACGTTTCAAATTGAGAGCGATCGACCGTTTCCTTTGCCTTGACCAGAGAATTATAACAGGAGTGGCAAAGATTGGCTGATCGAAGGTTGGGACCACTTGGAAGAGACCAAGCCAAGCAGTCCTCACAGAATACATGACCACAGTGTTGACAATTCTCCTAAAAACATGTTGCCCATTCATGTTTCAGCAAAACTAAGATTAACACTTCAAATGGATATGAAAAACTTTGAAGAAAATGCCAGAGTAAATTTACTAGATGACAAATCTAAGCAGGACAATAAATATTAATAATAATAATAATAATAACAATTAATAATAATATAATAAAAAATTTAATATTAATAATAATAATAGCCTGTTGGTAATCATAAACTTCACAGACATCTTAAACAACAGTAAAATTTACTGTAAGATGATAGATTCAGGTAATCTTATAAGTAATGTCCAAGAAAATTACGACAAAGTAAAACTTTAAAAGTAGCTAAACTGTCTTCCATTCTCTCAGAAATGGTGTCCCGAGTTTCAAGTCCTGGTGCTGCTGAGATTCGAAACCTATGTTTGAAGTGACAAATGACTTGTAAGGAAGAGTTATCAAGTAGGTGTACCATGTTATCATGTCTGTACTTGAATTGAAATAGCTCTGAACCTCTGTGCACAAATGTTGATACAAACCGCTATATGAAATAAAGAAAAGTAGTACCTACCAGTAACTAACATGGAGTGTTAAATACTCAGTCAGCCAAACAGATTACAGCAGAATATGCACAGAACACAAACCACAACACTGCTGTTCAACTCTGAGTGCAAGCCATGGAAAACAAGGTAAGGCAGTTTCTATAAACTTCTAGCAGCTACAGGTCCAAGAGGTATGGTAACTGTAATATGCAACATACAGGGGCGTCTACACCATAGAAACCTTGGAGCAAATGCTCCATCCAAGAAATAGGGGGGGGGAAGATTTGTCAGTGTGTGTGCCACTATTTTGGGGGGGAAGGAACGGGGAGGGGGGAAGAAGAGGGGAAAATGGACGTTGCTCCAATGACTTAGGGGGATAGACGCCCCTGGCAACATAGATACTTTGCATTCTCTCTGTATCACGTATCACTTGCCTTTATGGATGGAACGGAGACAAATGACTTTTGACAGTCTCCACATTCCGTGACGTCATCTAGGTGCTGCCATCGCACTTCACGTTCACTCATCCGAATTTTACCCAATTCAACCTAACAAAGAAAAAAAATACAAAACCTTCAAATCATCGTCAGAATCTGACACTGTAGCTTTCAAATTGCAATTGTATGCACTGGAAATAGTTTCAGTTCTCTATAAATTCACGCTAGACGAAGCTTATAACTGAAAATCTAAAGGCAACAGAAGAAGAGACTGTCTGGAGTCAAAGTGTTTTCCTATAGCACGATCTTGTTGTTGCGGTTTAGAGTTTCAAAGGCACCTGTGGTCCTCTTCAGCAAACCTAGATGAACATGCATGTAAGCCAGCCATTGGATTACTCATAACATTCAGAGTAATTCCTCTGCTATAATAACAGTTTGCATAATCTGTTTATACCTGCAGAGACTGCGAGAACTTGATGAAATCTGTTTGCCCAGCTTCAGAATTCTCTAGGTCCGTTCTTAGTGCTTCAATCCTGGCAGTTAGTTGCTGGACCATGCGCTCGAGATTACCCTGCCAATGAAACAACAGGTCAGGATATAATACACCAGAAACTGATTAACACTTTAACGAAGAGCTGCATTGTTTCCCAGTAGCCTTTAGTACCTGCTTGTCGTTAAAATGTTAAACACTGTCTCAGGATGCCATACCAAATTGCCTTATAATGAGACTGTATTATGTGGTAATATTCTACAGCTGAATTAAATTTGATATCCAAGTCTTGATCAGTGTACCCTCAAAGCCGCGCACATGCTTGAGAGGCTTCACACTTTAGAAGGTAGCATGCACAACCTGTTTTTGCTAGTGAAAAAATATAGCTGGTGCTTATTTTCTGTCAAATTATTAGATTTAGATTCTGACAAATCTATCATATGCAAGCAAGCAGTTCAATCAGTTTAGTATTGCTGTTGGTATCATTTTCATAAATATATGAAATGTTTAAAAATCATTAGTATGAACACTACATACTGTTAGTAGTGGTAACTGTAAGTGTGTGAAATCCTTGAAAGTGAACTCTTCATCCAACTCAAAATTACCAAAAGCATAAGCTAACTTTCACCTTTGTTTGCCACTGCAGTCATAAAATGCACAAAAACTAAGCAGATCACCAACTTTCATGTCAAATATCTCCACAACAATCACATATGTGAACAAGTAACCAGTGCTTTTTTCTAGAAAAAAGGTTTTGGAACTGAACAATTATGGAAAGACTAAAATCCAGATTGGGGGTTGGGATGGGTCTCAATAAACACTAAACAAAGTTCACAACACTGAAATTAAATTAAAATAACTAAATTATGTTTAAATTGTGTTTATTATTAAAATAAATAAATTAATATTTTAGTAGCTGAAAAAAGGTGCCAGAAAGCCGTTCCGGCGCGTTCCGCCTAAAAAAG
This sequence comes from Allolobophora icterica, assembly GCA_963556255.1. Taxonomy (NCBI): domain Eukaryota; kingdom Metazoa; phylum Annelida; class Clitellata; order Crassiclitellata; family Lumbricidae; genus Allolobophora; species Allolobophora icterica. The sequence goes on along the minus strand of OY744604.1, from coordinate 61,067,091 downwards.
CACTGCAAGTAACCAATGGAAATACTGTTGAGAATATATCATTCTAATTAATAGTTGACTTAATTATGTAGAATAAAATGTTGGTTTCATAACTTTCAACCTCTTTAATAAGTGCACCTCTAATGTCACAAGTTTATGTCTATTGTGTTTGTGGAAGGTTTTACAATATCACAATTTTGCACCTGTGGCAAGCAAATTCAAACATAAAGACCAAGAACCACCCTTAAGGGCCAACTTTTAACAACACCAATACTTTACCATTTGCCTGCCTCAAAGTTCTACTGCAGAACTCAATACCAAGAACCAACCACTGAACAAACTCACAGTTCTACAACTAATATCCCGCCCAAATCAAAACACCAATGCCAGATCCATACCTTAGCAGCTTTACACTCATTCAGTTCACACTGGAGTTTAGAGATGGTTTGTAAGGTTTCTGATTCTTGCAAACGCTGCTCCAATTCTGAGTAAAGACTGTTGCGAATTGCTACAAGAAATTCCGATAACTTGTGTTGAAAAATTATTTATACACTAGCAACAGAGCAATAATCACATGAAGCAACAACATGTCTAGCACAAACAGTGCTACGAAAACAATATTGAGAGCATAAACTGCAAACAATGGAGTTGGAAAATAGAAAATAAGAAGACATCCAAGTTTAGGATCACAAGCACCAATCTTTCAGAAAATTTGAAGGTGATTGTGTTATTTGCCAAAAGAACATACTGTGACCATTTCAGCCTTTTGGGTAGTTATGTTTAATTTAGAGGGCGGTTTTCCGGACTGTTGAGTTCAAAGGGTTAATTATGTGATGTCAGTCAAATCTACCAAGGCCACAGATGAAGCATTTTACAACTTCTCATCTATTGAAGTCAAATAACTTTCTATATTATACACAGGTCTGTGATTACTTAGATTTGTACTGGAGTCAGTAGTAATGATGCTATTCAGACAGCATTGCTATTAATAATTACTGCTGCATACCTTGAAATCAGACATGATTCTCAGTAAAGTTTGTTCTTGAGCAATGTAACTTGTAAGCAAATGCGGTCATCCAGCTGTTGCATTTGTGCTTCACTCAAAGTAAGAACCAGAACCCCACGGCCAAAAGATGAGTGTTTCTTACACTTCCCAGAGCAGAGATTCCACCACTGTTGCATGGTGTCACTCAGTAAGCTCAAACGCACAGTCGTTGTATTACAGACTTGGCACACTAGTACACAGACCACTGGGCCACATAATTTAAGCCGTGTGAACCTTAGTAAATATAATAATAATATTTATTCTTTAATTAAGCGCCTGCAAACGCACTGTGCTGTACATGTACATGTTATGCGATAAATCTTAACTACTAACAGAACAGACAGCCTGCAATACACGGCACAAATTGCAGCCTACAAAGCATGTCCGCCTATGGGACTCGATCTCTGTACCTCTCGCACTCTACGCCAGATGTTATCCAATGCGCCATCGGGCCCCCCGATATACAGACAAGCTATAGACACAAATGGACAGATTATATGGTAATAAGACAGGTTGCTAACCAAGCTCCTCTCTCAGTTGGTTGATTTCTTGTGCTAAGTTCCTTTCTTTGATGTTCTGCTGCTGAAGCTGACCTCTGGCGCTGTCAAGTTCCCTCTGTGAAAAGTTCTCAGCATGTTCTTTGGCAACTTTTGCTGTTATCACTTCCTCACGATATTTCAGAAGCAAGACCTGAACTTCCTGTCATCAGAAAATCAACAAATAGCAACATGAGAGTAAAATTATACACCGATCTTTCGTGCATTTCAGGAATGCATTACATTTCAGCATATATCTTGGCACTTTATCAAGTGGCATGTAAAAAAAGCAACAATACAGCAGTGTCGACTGAGGCCCTAAGCTATATAAAGCTTGGAGGCCCTTCGTTAAAAAAGGGGTCTCACAAAATTTGAAAAATATATACCTTTTAACTATTTAATAGCAAGAAGGCATTGAAAGTGAAAAATTCAAATTTTGTCCGAATGAATGCGTTTACTCAGGCGAGATGGAATTTGCTACAAAAGCCACATAAAAAGGTTTTACATAATGTATGTTTTCAATAAGTTACAGTATTATCACTATAATATTTAAATATAAAAGGCATTTAAAATAAAAGCAACAAATTTATACTTCAGCGTAGTTAGGAGAAACCAAGAGACCTCAATGTTATTTGGAAGATTGATGAACTCCTCCTGGAGTTCCTGAGCGAAACTGGAATGTTTGCCGACAAGCTCATCATTTTCATCCTGGAGTCGAGTTAACTAAAACCAAGAAAACACCTGTCCAACCAGCATCCAAGAAGTGCTCACCAATGTTAAACCATTAACACAAACTTCCTCACAAAGATGCTAACTTAATTGTTCATTTAGAAACAAATTGAAATGTTCCACTTGTAAATATAGACAAATGAAACAAGACAAAACTAATAAAAATTACATGTAGCAGTAGTAATATTATTACCTCAGCTAGCAATTCTAGGTCTGTATGTAAGTTCATCTGTGTGCATGAAGTATACTATCTATGTATGCACACATGTAATCATGTAAGTATGTATGAACCAATACAGTTATATAAGGTTCAAGGTCCTTCTTCTAGTCACAAGATCCCAGTTAGGCTTAGCGCCTATACCTTTCTGAACTGATGAGCAAACCAAACTCTTCATGCTCCCCTCGTCCCCTTCGTTCTACTGACCGATTGGACTCGTTTGTACCTCGGTCGCGAACTTCACTAACTCAGCATCGGGCCTTTGCTTTGGCTGGCCCTTCACTGTGGAATGAACTCCCTTCTGAGATTCGGAGCAGGATCCTCGGGGCGTTTTCACCAACTTCACTTAAATATTTAAAGACTTTTCTTTTTGCACGAGCCTATCATGTTGAGAGCGCTTCTGAATAGCTCTGCTGTTAGGAGCGCTTTACAAATGTTTATATTACATTACTTTACATAACACTTGTTCAAAACATTTTAACGCATCATAATCGTAATCGCAAATTTGTATAGTACCGCCATTTCAAGAGAAACTCCTCAGAGGTGCTTCCGACTTGACAACACCAAACCATGATTTAAAAGAATGGTTTTCGAAATGCTTGCGAAAAAGGGGCAAAGAAAGACTAAGACGTTAACGCATGATAGAATAGAACCCGAAAATGCATCTGGAACCCATTGTTTGGACAGCAATGTAGGAAAACAAAACAAACATTCAAAATGATCCCTTATTTTAAAAAGGTTAGACAAATAAATGAAACATGACGAAACTAGTAAAAATTACATGTAGCAGCAGTAATATTATTACCTCAGCTTGCAAGTCTTCTCTGTAGGTAGTCATTGCACTCTGTCAGTAAGTAAAACACTTGATTTAATAAAATACTAGTAAATACTAGAGAAACTAGTTTTATGCACATTAATGAACAGAGAGTTAATCCACTTTCAATGAAAAGAAAGTTCAGTTACTTTCAATGAACAGAACGTTCAGGTACTTTCAATGAACAGAGTTCAGTTACTTTCAATGAAGACAAAGTTCAGTTACTTTCAGTGAACAGAAAGTTCAGTTGCTTTCAATGAACAGACAGTTACTTTCAAAGAACAGAATGTTCTTTACTTTCAAACAGTTTCTACCAACAGTTTCTGGTGTCTTGTTATGCTATTGGATCGAACACACATTCACTTTGAAGTAAGAAGTCATATTATTGCAAACAGTGTTATGAACAGCATATTAATCAGTGAATATGATTAGCATTTTCATCTGTATTAATGTTCCCATTGAATCCTTTATGCATCAGTTAGAGAAGGACTGGGTCACATTAGCTTTGTCTTTGTTGTTACTGAAGGTCTATGTGGCACAAAACAAGTCATCTAAATGTAAATTTAAATCTTATGGAGATTCAAGTGCATATAATTAATTCTTAACATCTAGTTAGCAAGATAACATCCTGAAAATGTTTACCATTTGCTCTCTAAGTTGTCTCTTATTGTCAGAAAACCGTTTCTTTGCACCTTCCAGAAATTTTTCTGAATCTTGAACTTTGCTTGTTAAAGTGGAAATCTACAGAGAAATGGCAAAAATGTCTCTACACTGTTCAAACAAAGTTCAAAGTCGATATTATATACCAACCCACAATCCATATGCAGTAACAAATTAACATGATTATGGCTTGGGTTTGGTGAGCCATCGGTTGATGCTTCATGCATTAGACATCAATGCTATAGAAGTTACTAAGTAATAGCACTAGCATAAGGGGCCACCAAACTCTTTGGATTCATCTCAACCAGTGTTCATTTTTGCAGAACATACCACGGTGTAATAAAAAACCAAGAGTAATAACAAAATGGCAGTAAAAAAATTGGCAGAAAAAAATAAGTTTGACAAGGCAAACGGTACTAGTAAATGGGTCAAAGAAAAATAGAAGCAGGACATGATATGATAACAAAATGGTCTAAAAACTGAGTATGACAAGAAATTCTGTTATTTGCAGTCACAACTAAAATGGAACCTCGTAATATTTACACTTGTTGTAACGTAAATACTGCTATAACAAAGTCAGAACATACACAAATTGATACAGCATTAGAAAGTAACCTTCTTGAAATGCAACCTCATTATAAACTAGTACTTGACATGATATAATGGTATAATGCATGTGACATGGTTATCGAAGTGGCTTTATGGCATACCAAATGTGTTAAAATAATATAACACAGGGTACTAAATATGACTTTCAAAGTTAGCATAGTAAGGAAGTTTCCTGTATTTCATAATCTTTCAGCAACGATGACATTACTTTTGACCGTGCTTCTTTAGCCGATATGTTGAGGCTCATCTCGAGCGATGCCTTATACTGCTCCAGCTGTTGTCTCGCCAGTTTTTCATTCTCGAGAAGGCGTTCGACAGAGTTCAATCGGTCCTGCATCCGCTTTTCATCCTCTTGCAACAGTTTTAGCTCGGCTCGCAGTTTCTCGCACTCAGGACATGGTTTCTTGGAAATCTCCAACTGCAGGTAAAAAAAATGCACAGTTAAATGGTTGAACAGTTAATCTGAAACATTTCCGCACTAAATACAACTAGTGTTCAAAGCATAGAGTGAAAGACGAGTTGGCAGACAGCTGTTTCCGGGCATGGACTTCAGTTGTCTTTCAATGCCTTCACTTTACCCCAAAAGAGGAGAGTTGATGGGAGGAGGACTGAGCAAAGATCTAAAGAAGAGACTTGTCAAGACACTGGTATGGAGTGTGATACTGTATGGTCGGAGACGTGGACCATCAGGAAAGAGGATATCAAGATATTGGAGGCCTTTGAGATGTGGATATGGAGAAGGATGGAGATGTGAGCTGGATGGAGCGAATGACAAATGAAGAGGTGTTGCAAAGAGTAGAAGAAAAAAGATCACTGATGACAACATTAAGAGAAAGACAAAAGAACTGGATTGGACACATATTAAGAGACTCCCTCTTGAGAGAAATCATTGAAGGGAGATTGGAGGGAAGAGAAGGAGAGGAAGACCGCTACAGATGATGCTGGGATGGATGATGACCGAAGGATACAGCGGACTGAAGAGAACAGCACAGAGAAGAGAGGAATGGCGTCATTGGAAATGGAAACCTGCCGAAGGGCAGAGAACTTAAAAGAAGCCTCTACTTACAGACGCAGGACCATGTTCCTGATGACTTTGTATATACAGAGCTCTGTAACTGAACCGTTTTTATACTTTGCTCTCAAATAGTTAAATGAAGCTCTTATCACATGTCTTAGTCAAACCCAACTAGTTTTCAAGTTTCATTTTCTTTAACTCACTACTTGATTTCATAGATAATTGAATTCTCTATTAAGTCAATGCATACAATACAATAGACAAGACTAAAACAGATAAGATCAAATTGCAACGAATGGTCATAATAAACAGAATTAAAATTTTGCAAGAAAGTGTGTTGAAAATGTGCTCCACTTGACACCATTCTCAACTTTTTCTGCTACTGTACAACAGGTATAACAAGAGAGCACACTGATAAAATTAAAGTTTCTAGTCTGTATAAATTATATTAAATACTGAGAATTGCTGTACTCCCAGGGGTGCCTACCTGTCTCTGTAATGCATCCCACTCTTGTCTCTTGACAAATCGAATTCCCTCATCCTTGGAAGGCAAGTTTTCAAGGGTATCACCTGAAATAATAGAAGACAAAATTTATGAGGTTCAAGGTTTACAATGATTATGAATTTCAAATGCAACACGAAAACCCATTATCATTTATGTATTTTCATAATGCCACCATCATTCTATTAGTTATGTGTGACGGACTTCCTCAAACTGGCCAAGAAAAGTTCAAGTGAACTGGACAAAATAAGTGTCATAGATGGGCAATATATACTGGTCCAAAGGTCATAAAATAGTGACCTGGACAAGAAACACTGGCCATATTATTATTATGGTGAAACATTATGAGATGGAATAAAACACTGGCCATATGGTAAAACCCCCCCCTTGTGAGATGAACACACTGACCAAAACTACAGAGATTTGGCAAAGAAACATTAGCCAAACAAAAAAGTACAAAACAAAATACTGACCAGATGTTTTTGGAATAACAATACTGTCTGTAACATCCTGTGCCTGATCAGAGGATGATGATAATGATGCGTTTGGATGAGAGCGTCTTCTTCTGGAAGCTTCCTGCAGACCTCTCAGCTCCTTAGTTCAATGGTAAAACACGTTTTCCAAAACGATGTGCCCGCATATGAATTTTATGATACATAATCATCAACATCATCATCCATTATCTAATCTTCATCACCTTACTAATCTAAAGGTATTATATTCATCTATGGAGGGTGTTCAATAATGAAGTGGTTAGCATGCTGGACTGTCAATTGAGAGGTTAGGGGTTCAAATCCCCGCCACGGCAGAAATTTGGTTCGAGATTTCTGCTTCAGCTGCACCCCCTAGCCAACTCAGCTATAATGAGTACACTGACCGTACACTGTCGGTGGGAAGATGAGACAGCGAGGAAGAGGACTGGCCAACCGCCCTCATATGCCGAAAATGAAGTCGCTAACACTTCATACCCATGGCTGCCTCAGGGCTAGCTCTTCTTTTTCTCTCTATAGTCAACAGTGTCCTCTAGCAATGCCTACAGTAATCAATATTCTTATCTATTAGAAAAATTGATATCCATCAGCTTCAATGACCATCATTACATCAATTAACAGTCACAAATCTTTGAAGCAAACATTACACAACTGTGAATAAAATCATTGTCACTGGGTCTTCCTTCTTGTCATTATCATCAGCACTGTCCTTATCACAATCATCATATTACCTCAATATCTTCTGCCTTCATCCTAACCACACATCTACACAGTCACTAAGAGCTACTGTGAAAACACTACTTCTCGTTATTAAAGGATTAAGTTCAACAGCCACAACTTTCATTACAAACTCACTGAAAACATCCAATTATCTACCTGGCCGTCAAGCATTGCCATGTGCTCATGGCAGTGTTTCAGCTCAGCCTTCAGAGAACTAATCTCCTCTTCAAAGGGTGTTATGATATATCGTAGTTTCTCAGCGTCTTCCTGAGCCTTAACAAAAACAAAATAATGAGCTCAACACCAAAAATGCCGAAATAACAAAAAAAGAACAAACACCTGTACACCCGGGATTTCTTATAACACACTTCCTAATAACAAAATTCTGATATCACATGGTTAGGGACATTGCTCCCAAAATTAGTTCAGCTTCAAAGATGACCTCATTGTTTAGCCATAATAGAATACATAAAGGAGCTGTGTTCCTTTATCAAGTCAGCTATGTCAACTAACACTGCTCTGTAGCATCAGCTGGGTCTGTGCTCCTGTACAGTGATTGGACAAATCATGCACTCTCATAAACCGGAATATTCTAATGGAACAGTCTTTCACGTACAATCAGAACTTCACCAGCACATGTAGCTCAATAAACATGTTCAGCTCATCTAAGATATGTATCACCATTTTCATCGATTAGATGGCCATGTTCAGACACATACATACATATATAAATATATATAATTATATATATATATATATATATATATTTATATACAACACAACCTCATTAATATAAAACACAACCTCTTTATAACAATTATTGTCAAGGCTGCTAAACACAGCATTATAATTATCACAAGTGTCTGGTGGATGAATTAGTATGTAGAAAGTAGAGAGTGACACGGGGACAGAAATGTGTCCCCGTTCTCGCCCCACATTTGTAGTTTTAGCCCCATTCTCTCCCGTCCCTACAGAACCATGTCCCCATCTCCTCAACCTTCATCCCCATCCCCTCACCATCCCGCATAAAGGATTTTCATCCCCACATCTTAAAGGTAAGAAATATTAACTTGTAACATTATAACTGATGGCATATTATTAAAATTTATGAAATTGACAAACACTGAAAATGCTGCACCTCAGCTTGTTATTTGTGTAATCCATGAATGAATAGAAGATCATTTATAGTGTCAGTACTGAGTTGAAGATAAATGAATAAATGAAATTTATGAGCTCTGTAATCATTACCGCAGCTTCCATACCTATCCGCACGGCAATACCGTACGTACAGTGTTCCCCATTACCTTGCATTTACTGCAATTTGTTTTAAACTCAACTCCATTCCCTCAAGATTCCCGCAGAATTACCGCCGTAACCGTTACCATGTCACTCTCTAGTATACGTATATTGCTATCTACCTGGTAACTGATCTCGAAAGGCAAGACTTAAGGTAGGTTGACAAGTATGCATTATTAGTTACCTTCATCATGCTATATTCGAGGTTTTCTTCCTCAGTTTCTCGAGGGTCCACATTTCCAACTCGTTTCTGCAAAGTCTTTGTTAGTGATGTTAGAATGCCTTCCCTATCAGACAAAAATGCATAAATACTGTACTTCATCAGCTGTGGGCAAACAAATTGCAAACTCTCATAAGACAGATGAGCTATATCCATTCTGCAGTTGTAACATGGTAATAAGTGGTACAGTTGTTATTTATTTCTATCCCTAATTTTCAGTGTGACCAATCATGGATAAGTAATATGAATTTATATGTGACAATGCCTGACACTGTGGCCAAAGCCATCAAAATCAACATGCAAGAAATGCACTTCAAGAGGTAACTTTAAAAATGTATAACTTGCAAAAGAATGTGAGTATGTATGCCTTTATGTACATAATACAACATTATAGGATGGATTGGGCAATCAGGAACCAGCCTAATGGACGTAGTACGGGATAGAAAACGCTGGGCAATGTTGATCCATTCCTAAAGCCTACCATCACAAAGCGATGACGGCGATATGACGTGACACATGTACAAACACCTGTAAGCATGTATGTGTTTAGGCACTTAATAATGGTAATGGTATCTGGGAACTTACATAGCACCTATCAAGCACCTACAAGTGTTGCTGATGCTAGCCTAAGTGCTGCCTATGCTAGCCTAAATGATTCTAGCCTAAGATGTTTATCAGAATGCCAACAGTGATCAGACAACTGTGCTTGAGAAAACAAATTTCCCCACTGGTGGCAGGCTCCCACACACACAGACGAATCCCATCGACTAAATAACAGCGTTAAAGCAGGTGATTTTCACCAAATAACTGCATACTTCCAACCAAATCCAAAGAAATACTAAAACAACTTTCAAATTTATCTGAGTTGGATACGTTTTCTCAAGCACAGTCATCTGTTATCAATACTGTTCTCTTCCTAATTCTTGTTTCCACTGCCTCTCATGCTACACTCTATGCAAATTCACACTCATAAGCAGAATCCTCAAACTTGACAAATTATCTAATCAGACTAAAATAATCTGCATTTTGTAATAACCAATCATGTAATGGGCCATTATGAAGAACATACCGGTTCATTTGACTGATTCTAAACTAACAATTAGCCCAATCTTCACATGCTTCATCTTATGTCTTAGCTAATGGGATCAAAATGAATGTGGGAGTTAGGTGTGGACATAAACTAACTTTTATAATAAATTATCACACTTTGTACCAAAGTACAGTGGTAAGAAGTGACTGGGTGATATGATTTACAATGAACAGAAATTGACATAAGTTTTGAATAGTTGAATTATGAGCATGAATAAGAAAACAGTATCGTTTCTTGCTGAACGACCTGAGTTATTGTAAAAAGCAAACTGTGCAAGACAGAGGCTGCTACTACCTATCTCGACTGACTTTGCTTCTTGTTTCTTGCAATTCATTCTCTAGTTTCTCTTTCTGACGCAGCAGTTTAGCTATTTCTTGTTGATAATGAGCTGATGATGACTGTTCAACCTGAATCGTAAGCTCTGTCAAAAGAAAAAGATATATATGCAACTCCGATCTCAACACGCATTTAGATGAATACATAACACTGGCAAGAGCTTAGCTATCATCTCAGCTAAGGTAACAGCAGAAGTGTACCCATACATTTCGCAGTTCAATTCAGACATCATCACACTTCGAAATATTTAATGTCTGGAAACACTAGATATATTGAAACATAACTGTGTTTTCGATCAAAACCACTTTTGCCCATAACCAGGCAGCAATGTGGCCAGTCAAAGTAAAATTTTTGGACAAATTGTCTCATAGCCAGCTACAATGCAAGTACCTTCACATCGGGCTGCCAAAGTATTTGCGTTGCGCTTTCTGGCCACACTAAGATTTATGTAAATCATACAATACCGTATCTTGACCATGGCCCTCTCAACCCATGGTCAGTAACCACACGCTCTGGTGACTTTGGCTTCCAGTGACCATGCATAGATGGTCTGTACTGTACCATATTTTTAAAAGACTTAATCTATTAGATATAAAGCAACTTAGAACGGTACAACTGGGAGATTTCCTCTACCGGTTCGATCACAATATTCTACCTCCAACATTTCAGAATTATTTTACAGCCGGATCTCAGATCCACACCTATAATACTAGGAATGCTGACACCTACCGATCTACCAGAGCTCGTACTAATATACGTGTGTTTAGTATAAAATTCTATGGGCCTCAACTTTGGAAAACAATACCTCCTGATATTCGTCTCTCCTCAAATATCTTTCTATTTAAAACTCGCTTAAAATCGTTCCTATTGAACACCGTCTGTAACGATACATAAGCATTGTATATAAAGGATGACCTGAAGACGCTTTGGGGCACACGTCGGCGTGTGGGCCTCCTCTTACTTTTACACTCTTTCTCTTTCTTCTGTTTATCCCATAACTCTTTCTTTCTTCAGCCACCGATCTAGCGATGCATGTTAGTTAAGATTAGTTAAGTAGCTTAGTTATTACTGTTTCTTTTTTTCCATTTTTTGGGTTTGTTTTTTCCTTCTACGAAGGTGTATTATCGGTGTGCCTCCTATTTGTTTGGTGAGCACTAACCGGCGCTATATTTGTAACTATTTCTATATAGAAGGTGCAACCGAGACCTCCCTTTGACGACAGTCCTACAAGCAAAGTTCATTTACCAAGTAGGTGTCCCTACCTAGCGGGAAAACTCTTCCCTTTAGGGTCACCTTTTGCCTCCAGTGACGTGAATTACGAACAATTCTTGTTTACAGGTTCGGTGTGTCAACGTTTTGGATGCAATAAAAGATTTTGATTTGATTGATTTGATTGATTGATGATTGATACGGTACCATTAACAAATTGCAGTACATTTAGGTCATACTCCAAATCTCAATAAAGTTTAAGATCCATTTCTCCAACTGTATTATATCAGAATCTATGTTATAATGATTGATGCTACAGGGAGGTTCTACTGTAATAATATTATTAGAAGTTGCAATTCGAGTCGGATACCTAAATCTGCTCATACCATTCTCTCATACGCTAAAACATCCAAAAGCGCTATTTAAATATTCTGTGACAATCACTCTATTTTAATGCATAATAGGAACGCAAAAAGTCAAATAAACCTAAAGTAGAGAACCTAATTAGGAATGCGCATGTCAGACTCACTCACCCGTCTCCCACGCTTCTCCCATATTTCAACATACACGTTTGAACATCTTCACTGGTTTCCTCTTACTGCGCGCATCCAACTGAAGGTACTTATCCAGATTTGCCGATCTTACCTGGGACCTGCTCCCAAATACCTCTGTGACTCATTACGTCTTCCCGCCTCAGCTGGCTCCCTTTGCCATCTTCGTTCCTCTGATTGGCTTGACTTATTTGTTCCAAAAGTGAGAATGGCAATGGCCCAGTCTTGTTCCTTTGTTAGTATTGGCCCTTCATTGTGGAATCAGCTTCCTCCTTCAGTACTATCTGGTGGTCCTGCCACAGCTTTTCGTTGTCTTAAAACTTGCCTTTATTTCCAAGGACTTTCGCACTGGGAGCACAGGGTAGAGGCGCTTTCTAAGTTTTTAAATACAATACAATACAATCCAATACAATACTCCATAACATGAACAACATTTTCATGGTTCTTACAGTGCAGTAACTCTTGCCAGTCATCAGATATTAATGTAAAGTAATCACAGATATTTATAGCACATATTTAAGAAAGCTCACCATAGGCATTCAACTGATGAAAAGGATTGATCTCACTCACAATAATAATTATTAAAATCTAAACATCTTAATAATGGAAACAAAACAGCGACATTTACCTAGCATCATCACAAAGCCTAAAAGAAGAAGAGCAGTCCCTTACGCTATCCCTGAAGTAGCCATCGGTATGAAGAGTTAGCGACTTAATTTTCTTAGCCTCTGCATACAAGAGCGGGTGACCAGTCCTCTCCCTTGCCATCTCAGCTTCCCGAGAGTGTACAGTCAGTGTACTCATTATAGCTGAGCTGGCTGCAGGTGAAGCAGAAATCTTGAACCAAATTTCTGCCCTGGCGAGGATTTGAACCCCTGACTTCTGAGTTGACAGTCCAACACAGTAACCACTACACTATCGATCACAATTATGTGACTCTGTCCACAAACAGCAGAGTAATCTAATCTAATCTGAAGATTTCCACAGCATCGTTATCATAATCCACAAGCGAAATCATAGTCAAATCATAATTCATTGCAGAAGCCCATTCAAAATCCAACACCTGGGAAAAATACGCCAGAAAATGGAAGAGGAAGAAGAAGCACTGTAGGAGGAGGTGAGTAGGCTTTCAAACACCTACTTACCTTTCATGATGAATATGGCAGAGTAGGAGGAGGTGAGTAGGCTTTCAAACATCTACCTACCTTTCATGATGAATATGGAAGAGTAGGAGGAGGTGAGTAGGCTTTTAAAGACCTACCTACCTCTGATGATGAATATGGAAGACTAGGAGGAGGTGAGTAGGCTTTTAAAGACCTACTTACCTTTGATGATGAATATGGAAGAATAGGAGGAGGTGAGTAGGCTTTTAAAGGCCTACTTACCTTTGATGATGAATATGGAAGAATAGGAGGAGGTGAGTAGGCTTGTAAAGACCTACTTATCTTTGATGATGAATATGGAAGAATAGGAGGTGAGTAGGCTTTTAAAGACCTACTTACCTTTGATGATGAATATGGAAGAGTAGGAGGAGGTGAGTAGGCTTTTAAAGACCTACTTACCTTTGATGATGAATATGGAAGAGTAAGAGGAGGTGAGTAGGCTTTCAAAGACCTACTTACCTTTGATGATGAATATGGAAGAGTAGGAGGAGGTCAGAAGGCTTTTAAAGACCTACGTACCATTGATGATGAATATGGAAGAGTAGGAGGACGTGAGAAGGCTTTTAAAGACCTACTTACCTCTGATGATGAATATGGAAGAGTAAGAGGAGGTGAGTAGGCTTTCAAAGACCTACTTACCTTTGATGATGAATATGGAAGAGTAGGAGAAGGTGAGTAGGCTTTTGAAGACCTACTTCCCTTGATGATGAATATGGAAGAATAGGAGAAGGTGAGTAGGCTTTTAAAGACCTACTTACCTTTGATGATGCTCTGAAGAGAAGCCAGCTCCTCTCGATACTTCCGTTGGATCTTCTCCACCTCGTCTCCTCGGTTCACTTCTGATATGGTGGCTGCTGTCTTTATGTCATTTATTTCAGTGATAAGTTTCTGTAGCTCATTTTTCTGGGCAGTTAACTGACTCTCCCGGTCTGAACATCGATTCTGAGCAGCAGTCAGTTGGTCTCGAGTCTGCCGCAAGTCATCTGAATCACAGTTTAACATGAAAAACATCCACTAATAAATAATAATAATAATAATAATTTTCTTCATCAATTCAAACTGACAAGTACGCAGTAAGATTACATTGAAACATAACAGTACAATCAAGATTTTAATTAAACACACGGTTTGGCAGCCATGCAAGGTGCCGCTCTAGAGGGGGTTACGGGTATCGAACCGCATCTAATGCTCTCTTGGCCATGAGTGTTACCATTACTCTATCCCCACTCCCCAACTAAACGTGCACGGAGTTTAAAATTTGTCAAACATCCACCGAAACTGCAAAGTGTTCATCAGTAAGTACTTGGAGAGTAAAATTTAAAAAATCAGCATTATGCGAACAATTATAAAGGGGCCAATCCTCAGCTAAACCAATTCTGAGTAACATCCTCACTCGACCGTGTCAGCAATGTTAGAAATGTAACCACATGCTGCAAGATGTACCAGACATAAAAGCTCAGAATTTTTCTGCAAGACTTCACCTACAGAAGGCATTTAAAAAACTTTCCACTTTTTCAAAATTTATATCTTTAGATCTTTGAGACAAAATTAGATAAAAAAATTTATCAGCTGCACAGTTTCTTGCATAGATTACACAAATACATTATAATCTTGTCTCCTCAAATTTCACCCGCATTAAGTGTCAGAGGTGCCTTCATATTCATTGAACTAATAAAATACAAAAAATTACTAGTTTTAGATCTGTTAGCAATGTTTTTTCTCGGCAACCCCTTGTCAGAATTGGTCAACATTGGCACTGCACATCCACCAGATCTATGTGAGTAAGCAATCTGATCAACTTTACCTGCTAATGGTCGGTCAAATAGAATATAATTTTGAATGCAGTGTGCAAGGTACACATGGCAATATGGATCACTAAACATTGCCTGATTTCTAAGTAAAATGATTTTAAAAGTAACTTTGACAATTAATACAGCTGAAATTATTGGAGTCACAACATACTAATTACACTTGTGTACTTTACACAAGAAATTGTGCAGCTGATAAATATTTTATTAAATTCGGTCCAACAGTGCTAAGGATACAAAATGTGTCACAATCCAGGAAAAGGTACCAAGTCTTAGTTCACAGTTTCGTCAGAAAACAGCTTTAAAGGAGGTTGGGGTCTTTTTTATCCTAAGAATTACCGTTTGCATAAAATCCCGAAAAAAATTTTTTCGGTAAAAGGTACCAAATTTTATTTTTTTTTAGTTATTAGTCATGATACAGACCATAAAAATTTTCAAAACTAACACTCTAGTTTTTCAGTCTTTGAAGTGGTACAAACTTTAAAATGCTGATTTTCTTCAAATTTTATGTTTATTAGCGATTAATTCATATGTTGTTTAAATCCTGATATCTTTGGAAAATGACAAGATATTAGCTTAATTTTTTTTAAATTATGTGCAGTAATTATGCACCAATGTCCTGGCAGCTCTAACTCCATTACTAAGACTTGGTACCTTTTCATGGATTGTGACACAAATATCACAAAACAGACATCTCAAGTTCTTAGTAACGACATAATCATCCAATCACTTGTAAGAACTCATACACCATCTCTTTGGTTGAGTGGCGACATACTCAGGCCCGGTTCGTCCATATGGGCAACTGGGCAGCCGCCCAGGGCCGCCAATTTTTAGGGGCCGCCAATTTTTAGAGGCCGCCAATTTTTCATTTTTCAAAAATTATTTAATTATTATTCGTAAAAAGAGGTGAATGACAAGAAAAAGGTCATCAACTTTTTTCTGCTTAGGGCCGCCGGTTTGCCTAGGGCCGTCGATTTGCCCAGGGCCGCCAAATGTCTTGAGCCGGGCCTGGACATACTATTCACAGACTCATGATGGCAAACTATGGTGCACATATATACGAAATGCAAAGCCGAAACCTTTTCAGCAACCTGCACTGAACATCGTGTAATGTGTATCAGTCAACATTGCATCTTACAAGGATTTTCCATTAAATTATATTTACGGGGCCAAGTATCATGTTCATTATAAATGATTTTTTTCGTCTTGTCAATCTTGTCCGTAGAGAATAATTTAATGTTAAAAAGCATTGACATGGGAATGGACCAAGCTTTAATTTTGTTCTATGCGATATTTCCCCCTATACGTTTTTGTCGTAAGTGCCTGCATTACAATTACAACAGGTCAGTCTAACAATCAATTTGACAAACCTTCTTTCTGCTTGAAGAGTTCCATAAACTTTGCCCTCTGCTGATTGAATTCTGCCTCCGCAATCCGCTTCTGCTCCAGAAGCTCGGCCTGTCTCCGTTTCAACATCTCTAGCTCTGTGCTGTCTAATAAGAAGAGATAACAAAAGCCAGAAAATTAGCAACTAATAGAATATGGGGTTCACAGTGTGTGGTAGGTGATAATATTCTAGCCACAAAATTTCAGACTATTAAACACATACAGAAATCATGATCAGCTGTAAATAAGTATATGCTAAGTTAACAGCACCTATTTCAATTATTATGTCTTGAGAAGTCCTACAGTGCAGCACAATGCTATGGTGCATGGACAGTCGGACTAACATGAAAGTTATTGCTGAGAAAGACGAGCCATACTTCAACAGAGTGAAACTTTTTGAAGTGAAAACAACGGCCCTAAATGCAGCTGATGACAGAGAATACACAAACTTGTTCTATAACTTGCTTTTAGATCAAAAAGTTGTTTTAGAATTATCGTTACTTTCTGAGACCATAATTCTGTATAGCAATTAACTAACTAACTAGTAGTAGTTAGTTAGTGGTTTATAACGCCACATAACTCTACACCACAAAACATGGAACTACCATACAGCAGAATGTGACGATGTCCAACAGGAAACAACAGCTAGTTATGGAGTTCTCATTAACACAATATCGGTTAACAGGGTTCAACAGACATTTAACCTGCGTTACAACCATAATCGCAGTTTCAAATAACTTTTGTGTACATTTGAACGTTGGCTACATTTGAACGTTGACATTAAGCTAATCCTGACCACTACGCACAGCACCAAACCGATTGATATCATTTTCGTGTTTTAATCATAGCGCAAAAGTAGTCATGATATGAGATGCCCTCGAAGCCTTATCCCGATTTCTTGCTTCAGAGCACTTGTACTACCAGTTCTTTACAATGGTAAGTTTCGTACCCTGAAAAAAGTCTGCTCCCATCATCGGGCCAAACTCATCGCTATCCAACCCTTCCATTGTCCGTTTACTTGTTTTCAGGCTGATAAACTTTAATTTGTTTGGTAAACCATATTAGCGGAAATAACGAAAGCAAGGTACACGACAGGCAATTATATAGCACTATTATAGATATGCGCGCGTTCCCACCACAGTTTATACTGTGGTTCCCACACTCTGTGATTTACATTAAAAAGTTCATTTCTGACTTTACTGTATGTTTTGTGCAGCTACTTGATTGCAGCTGAAGTGGCTGACTTGTTTTACTGAATTCACAATAACAGAGCTTTGAAGTTTCATCTGTTTGTTTCTATGTTAGATCTTCGGGCAACCGCGGCTTTTCTTCTTCACTCGATAGGCCTATCTTTAGAGTCTGGATAACACCTGGCCATATCTGAGATCGTGAATAAGCTGAAGCCCTTTGCCTAGCATTTTGGACATTCCGAGATTAGGGCTAGCTATAAATCTATAAATTGCGATTACGAAAACTGCGACAATAGGTCTAAAGGATAAAAGGAAACCAACGAATCACGATCATCTAGTTAAGCCTACAGAGTAGGCCTATCCTTTAAAAATAAGGCCATGCCTATCAATGTATGTAGCCACAAGTCGAAGTGCCTTGAATTAAGCTTCGCAAAATTTTTTAGATAATGCAGAAATTTTAATAACACTTTTACAGTTCTCATTTCAGTTATTCGTTTAACTTTATAGCTTGTATAAATTATAGCCTATTGTATTCGGACATTTATAAAGCGCTTCTACCGGGAGAGCCATTCAGATGCGCTCTCAGGGCGAGACCCGAGAGGAAAAGCAAGTTTTAAGACAGGTCAAGAGGAAAGCCTATATCGTCTGAACGATTTCTTTTGGGCCTATAAGCAGCCCGATATTTGATTTGAGACGATATTAATTAAGTCTATTTCATACCAAGGTATTCCCCTATAGTTAAAGTATTCTAAATAGGCCTAGTAAACAATCGTTATCGCCCAATAGAAATTGCTGGTGTCCGAATATGTCATTTTGGAAGTTTTTCGCTTTAATACGGTACTTACGTTTCTATTTCTATACGGCCCAGGCGAGTGTTCCATATAGGCCTATGTGAAATGAGTCTTGTGGCTTGAATCACAATTTTTATTGCAAGAAACTTGCAGAAACGCAATCCATTTAGGCCTACCCAAAACCAGAGCCGGCGCTAAGGCCCCCCGAACCCCCCGGTTGGGGGGCCTCAATTAAGTTTGTAAGGGGCCTCCAAATTTAGCTGGTCATAACGCCTATGTGTGACTACATGTTTCTGAAACCCACGACCAGAGGCGCGTTTACAGAAAACGAGGCCCTAGGCAGAAACTTTTTTGGGGCCTTCTCATGAACTTAATGTTATTGTTCACAATTGCACAGAAAAATTATTAGCCCAAATGAACGAAACAATTATAAATTACAATAATATACGTTTAAGTGAATGCTAAAAATGTGAAAAAAAGGAAAATGGGTTATATTTAAAATAATTCAAAAATGTTATTTTTATAACTGAACAAAACTATTTTCATTTGTTTGGGGCCCTCCAAGATTTGGGGGCCCTAGGAGCGCGCCTGGGGCCCCAAATCGCGACTCTGTGTTGCGACCTTTCATACGCTTGACCCCGACAGTCTTCAATCATTAGGCTTAGTGCTTTCAATTGCTTCCACTAAAGGAATAATTCCGTCCATCCTTGGCGGATTGGCCAGTCGTGTAACTCACAACTAAATATCCAAAAAGCTTCTCTTATCTAGGTATACACAGGACAAATCTTAAGAAAACTGTCATTTACTCTTCATGTGAAATGCCAGGAGTACAGTCCAGAATTGTGGAAAAGTATTTTGCGTGTTGCAATGCTTCCATGTTGGTGTCTTGGATCTCCTCAGCAACCAAATCGATCAACTCATTCTGAATATCTTAATCTGGACAAGCAGTGGGCCGAGGTGCGTTTTCGAATAGGCGCACTAGGTGTGCGCCTAGGGCCCCCAAATCTGCTACTACAAGTGCACGGGAGATTGTAGAAGATATACTTGGAGGTGCACAACACTTTCCCTGAAACGAGAAATCAGCGTAGAAAAGCCCATTTTGACTACGATCGAATATGCAGACGAAATGGATAAATTTACACCCGAACAACGATTTAAAGCAGATTTTTTCTGCAAACTTCTGTATCAGGCGCTGGTGTCAGTTCAGTCACGGTTCAGCAGGTCAAGGATTGGAACAGCATTTTTGAGGTTCTCTGTCATTCCAACACACTCACCAAAATGCACGACACAGATCAACTGCAAAAAAATTCTGTTTACTTCTACGACAAGATGAGAGACATAGAAACAAATGAACTTCTAGTGGAGCTTTCACGTTTTATTGCAGTTATTTGTAGAGACAGTCAGCTGACAACAGCGCGAGACTTTCTACAGTAGGGTCTACCTTTATGTGAATGAATTTCCTGACTTTTCCCAAAATCTGAGATATATTGCACTAAGGATTCTTCTTAGCACCCAGTAAAGGTAGCTAGTGCTGAGCGCAGTTTCAACACGTTGAAACTAGTTAAAATTAACATTTTTGATTTTTAACCGTTCCACCATGCTCGGCTGTTTTCATCGTTAGCAATGATTTCAATAGCAAGTAAAAGAGACGACGTTCGGTCGTTCTCTTTTGCAGTGTATATTTTGTAGTTATTGGGGGCCTCAATTAAGTAAGGCTTGGGGGGGGCCTCAAGTACCCTAGCGCCGGCCCTGCCCAAAACACACTCGTTTAGGCCTAATACAGAAACACACTTCTGATATTATGAGACATAATCTATAGGCCCCCAAGAAACAACCAGGAACAACACTTTTGTACCCAGAAACACATTCGTTTGACACAGAAGTGACAGAACCATAGGCCTACTTCTCATAGACGGACAGAAAACACTCTATTTTTGTACCCAGAAGCAGTCGACCTGGAATTAAATGTTTAAAAATTGCGTGAGCCCACGGCCGTGCCCAACTCATCCAAGTATTTACCTAAGGTGGATAAAATTATACATTATACCCGATATCAGAGTATATAATTATATGATATAATTATCACCTATTATTTTTTTCTCGTATTAATATTTCCAAGTCATGTGTGAGCAGGCTTCTGACTCAGCGTCATAGGGTAGAGCCAAAATGTCTGAGAGCATCGGCGCCTAGGGAATCATCCATAAAGGAGGTTCGCAATGAGGGGAAGGGAGGGGTCATCCAAATGCGGGCCTCTGCTGCAAGCGCTGCCAACAGAATGATCCCACAAGACACTGACTAGCTATACCACATCCATACTTACTTATGTTAAATTGTTGCAAGCTCAGGTATGATCCTGATCGGTCTCATACCTTGGTCGCTTCCACTTTGGATCCAAAGAGTGATACATGACAAGCCTAGCGAAAGGTGGATCCCGTCTGCACTTACAAGTCAAACACTGTTTAGTAATGGAAACCATAAGACAATTCTTTCCAGAGAAGGTATAAGCAATTAAGCATCAACACAGAGCCTGAGCGTTGAGGAGCTAATAACCTGAGGCGCTATCAGTTCTGGTAACTGAGATGCTGAAGCTGGACCACTCTGTAGAAGATGCAGGTGTTACCAGGTGAGAGCAAGAAGTCTTCTTGTTGAAGGTGGTCAACAATGCTCATTCTCCTTCATCGAACCCAAAACTCGCTTCAAAAGTGCCTTTCAGCCTCCTACTTAGTTAAGCCCTTAATTACTTACCTACTGAAATGAACAGCGCAGAAAAAATGACAAAACCTGGCACAAAAACTCGAGGCAAAATGCCAAATTAGAATTTAAATCGATGCTCTGATGTGTGGTATAATAAGTTCAAAGTACACAACATAAATTATACATTTTTACGCATAACGTTTTTTGTACAATGTTTAGCATACATTATAGACAAAATATAATGTGTATTTGTACAATGTCTTAAAAATCAGTTGCAAAACCTGGAAAAATGTCTTTTAGAGTTTCGACTAAATACACGAAGAACAACAAGTGTGTTCAGAAATTCATAATGTGTGATAATCTGGAACATTTCCATTGGTTGGTTCTCACACTGTCATACACTTCATCATTTCCTGATTTGAGAATAAAAGCAAGGTTAACATGCCCAGTCTATTACTGTAACAACACGAAAGTGAAAACATTTTCAAGCAACTTCAACAATGCCAAATGGCAGCTTGTTGTCAGTGGGATTGAAAAACAAACTTTTACACCTATGGCAGATGCAAAGATAATCCTCACTCCAAGATGTACAAGCACAGCAAAAGCTAAACAGACATGATGTCGACTAAGAGTAGTAACGTAACAACGTTGAGTAATGGTTTCTCTGTATTCTGGTGACCACTGACCATCCAGCGAATGTTGATTACAGTGTAGTAGGTGTCAACTCAACCATAAACTTTCGCATTAGTATCTTTTCCAGGAGCATCAATGTAGTGATTGAAACAATGTTCCATAAATTCCTTTTCAATTTCAAACATTTCATTGCACACTCCGCAACCATAAGGCCTCAAAATAAAATGGCTAATATTAACACAAGCACTGGGTCGATTTTCAGAAAGTTTTTTTGAGGACAACTCTTTCGCATCAAAACGGTTGTCATATTCAGTCAATGTGAGGACTATTTTAGGTGACTTAGTTCTCTGGTACTGGCATTCTTTTGTGGAAACAACAGTTTGACCTGGTACAAATCTGTATGAATTATCTCCACTGCATGTTTTCATGTGCCTTTTGAGATTGCCATTGTATACAAATGACCTGAGACATGCATCACACTTAATGGTGGCTTTAAGTGGCTCTTTTCTATTGTGTGTTTTTGTATGGAGGTCGAGAACCCGTTTAGATGCAAATGATCTATGGCATAAATTGCATTTGTATGGTTTTTCTCCAGTGTGGGTTCTTGTGTGGTATTTCAGGTGAATATGGTATGCAAAAGCTCTGTGACAAACAATGCACAGATATGGTTTTTCTCCAGTGTAGGTTCTTCCATGTCGGTGTAGATTGCCCTTGGTTGAAAATGATTTATGGCATAATTTGCAGTTGTATGGTTTCTCTCCAGTGTGGGTTTTTCCATGAAGGTATAGATGAGCCTTCTGTGAAAAGGATTTCTGACATAAATTGCATTTGTATGGTTTTTCTCCAGTGTGGATTCTTGCATGAATGTCTAGAAATCCTTTCAGTGAAAATGTTTTATGGCATAAACTGCACTTGTGTGGTTTCTCGCCAGTGTGGGTTCTTCCATGTCGGTCTAGAAACTCTAGATGAGCCTTCTGTGAAAATGATTTCTGACATAAACTGCATTTGTATGGTTTTTCTCCAGTGTGGATCCTTGCATGAATATCTAGAAATCCCTTCCGTGAAAATGATTTTTGGCATAATTTGCACTTGTATAGTTTTTCTCCAGTGTGGGTTCTTCTGTGAAAATGATTTATGGCATAAACTGTATTTTTCCGTTTTTTCTCCATGGTGGATTCTTGTATGGCGGTGGAGGTCGCACTTTTGTGCATGTGTTTTGTGGCATAAATTGCATTTTCTGCATGGTGCATTTTTGTATGACGTTTCAGATGATCAATGTCTGCAATGATTTACCACGTATAACACATTTGTTTTTGTTTTACACAGTATTGGTTCCCATGTGATTCTACAATAAAAAATCTGGTAAATGCGTTCTCACATAAATTGCGATGGCTTTTCTCTGCTCTTGGTTCTTGAATTTACTTTCATTTAACAGTTTTCTGCAAATGTGTTGTGACACACATTGCACTGTTTCTTACACAGTGAGCTGAGACAGAGAGCTTCTCATTGGGCACGAGTGATCGATCGCTCTCCTTGGTCGCTCGCCTAGCAAAGATCCGGGAGCGGTAAATCGCTCACCTAGCTCAAAGCGTCACACAGTTAGTCGTCGATCGATGAGTTTGTGTTAGACTTCAAGATGATAGACGAACCTGGAGCCAGACAATTATTTCATTTACCTAATTTACATTGCTTTAATTTACTTCCTTGCAGCAGTGGTGAATGCATACCGCGAGCTAATGACTGCTGACAGATCACTCCAATTTCATGCAATATTATGGGTCATAACAACAAGGTCGACACTCACATCTTGTGACATCATTCGTAACGCTACCAGTAATAGCTGCTACACAAATATGATACACAAAATACACTGTAAACAAAAGCTCCCAAGGTAGATCGCTCATCGCTTGCCTACTCAATCCAGCGTGATCAATTTTCAAACCGCCTCTGTGTTCAATTGAGAAGCTCTGCTGAGACAATTATTCTGAGCAAACGTTTGACACAAAATTCACATTCACTGTTTTCCGTGCTATGATTCCTTGTGCAGTTTTTCATATTCTGTGATCAGACCCTTTATGATCTCGTACCTTATATCATTGACAGCTGATGTACTTTCACAGTTCCTGGTTCAGATTGTCTAAGATGAAGATTGACAGCTGGTCAAACAACCCCTCTCAGTGCACGAAGACATTCAGCTATCAATCATGTAAAAGTTAAGTGTATATGAACGCAGCCTTCCATCCTGCTTCTTTGCTACCATACGAGTTCATAGAAAGCCATGCAACAATAACCTCTCTGTAACCAACAGTTGTTGTCCGAACTGGTTTGACTATAGATGACACATGTAGCACACCTGGGTCCAACACTGTGCACAATTTTTTGGTGAATCGAAGATTGACTCTGGAATCACACACTCTGAGGTAGAGCAAATTTTTAGAAAACACTGGAAATAAAGAAATTTCATACTTTAAAATTGAACCAAGATCATGTATAGCCATCCAGAGGTTCCCCTAGGATGGTAACTGTGTTGAGCAGGTCTTTCACTCACATTTTGCTCAGTGCCATCGATTGATGTTTGGCAGTTTGGTCAATAGTGGTATTTAATAAATGCACAATAATAATATTAACTGCGGGGTTGGTTTGGTGCACAATCTGATAATGCCTTGTGCATAATGACACATGCATCATAGAAATTGCTAATTAGTAAATTTAATAATTTCTCAAAGAGTGATATCCACTGTCGCCCAGTGCAGCAATTAACGGCGCTACAAAAGTCTAAGATTACATGAGGTAGAGCTCTGAAAACGTAACCAATAGGGTGCCAATAAACTATGTAAAAAAATGTTTTTCATTTTTTCTAATTTCTCACCCCCTCAAAGTCTTCCCTTTGGTATGTAGATTATGTGTTAAAATTTTTATTCAGACGGGTACATACTAACAGGTAGCTCAATGCATTAGTAATTTATAGTAGCTTATTACATTTTTTTATGCGAAATCGCATAACAGAAATTGATTAGGGATTACAGACTGCAGAGCACAGAGTCTAAAGACTGTGCTGTGACTCAATGTTCATATTAGGGCTGTACCGAACATTTGCTTTGTATTCGCTTCAGAGCCAAATAGTGGGCCAAATAGCTATTCAGTATTTGGCCGAATAGTAGCGGTCGGACCGAATAGTGGTCACGTGACATCTGTCTTTGCATATGCGGCTGCTATAGCAAGTGGACTGAAGAAACTCTCTCATCAACATATATGCTGTGGTTGCAGCCAGGCTTTGCCTACTGCCTGGACCATGGTATTGAAGTGTCACTGTATCAGTAGTCTCATTCTTTGTGTACAGTGAGTGAACGTTAATGTATATTTTAATGTTGTCGGTAGACTTATTTTGTACACTATTCGTATTCATATTTGGCCGAATAGTTGGTCCAATTATTCGTATTTGGCTGAATAGTAATAATCACCTATTCAGTACGGCCCTAGTTCATATATTAAAATATTGACCAAGAATAATAAAATGTTTCTTGGGCCTAACATCGAGCTATTTACGAGATTCAGACTCATGGAGCGCAATTGAAGCAGACCGTTATGAGAATGTGCACTGGTTTTGGATCCGGTGAAAAATGAGATTATTGAATACATCTGGCACCAACTCAAGGATTTTCAGCCAAGAGACTACTACCATGAACTCCTTCACCTGGCACTGATATTCCATAGGAGGAGCGGAAAGTGGTGGAGATGTGTGCATACATGCTCCTGGAGCCTACCATAGAGCTACATGTAGATGGATGGAAAAGCTAATATTCAGTTTAAAAATCTACTTATTTCGCCCTCATTTCACCTCAGCACACGTGAGTTGTCAGCTTTCCAACTGTTCAATACATTTGTTCTCAAGTTGTAAATAAAGTGTTGGTACAGGAGTGCATGTGCCCTGGGCTGTAGTGGTAAAATTAGAGGTGAGAACATGCTACCGGTTAGAAATAGAAAAATATTACTTCTGCGGCGGAAAACCTTCGTGCATGCGCAAAGCTACCTTCTCGCATGCGCACCACTTCATGCCAAACAGAGAATCCAGCTTCTAGATTGTTTTAGTATGACACGTTTTCATCGCTCATCAGCTTCTACTTTGAGCTGTTTTAATCGAGAATCCAGCTTCTAGTATAAGTTTTAATATGACACATTTTCATCGCACATCCAGCTTCTACTATGAGCACTTTTACTATTTTCATCGCTCTTCCAGCTTCTACTTTGAGCTGTCTTCATTTTTCATTCAGCTTCTAGTTTAGGTTTTAATATGATACGTTTTCATCGCTCATCCAGTTTCTAGTTTCTGCTTTATTTTCATTGCTCTCCTAGCTTCTACTCTGAGCTGTTTTCATCGGTCTTTCCGCTTCTAGTTCAAGTTCTGATTAAAGGCATGCGAATTCCTATATACGTAAGAAAGCGACATTTTCCGCCGCAGAAGGAAGAATTTCGCTAAAATTCGGAAGGCGGAAGTTTCCGCCGCATTAGTAATTTCTGCATTCGTTGGGTGGCAGAATCTTCCGCCGCAGAAGCACCATGCATAAATAATATGGGGTGAGACATTGCAAAATGCAAACTTTAATTTTCAATGGCACCCTAGTAACCAATCATACTCACCGATTTGCGAAAAAGACATTAATTCAGTGACATGGACCTTTAAATGCAATATATAAAAAATCCAACTGTGTTTAATTTCTTAAGTTAAATAAACAGTGGGAAATAAAGCACAATTACTAGTGTAGCAATGATAATATGGTTATCGAGAATCCCTTCTTAAGTCCAATTCTTCAAAATGGCGTTTACAAGTTAAAGGTTTAACAACTCTAAATAGAAGTTGGATTATATTATGCTTGTCCCTCTTGCGATTGTTTACAACGTTTAGGTTCAGTACTTGAGATGCTTTGAAGATGACAGAGCTTTGAGCAGAAACTTGATGAAGAGTTTCAATCCACATAAATACAAAAGACCTTTTACTTGTAAACACAGTTTCAAATTATTTTTTTAAATTTTCCTCTGCCAGCATTTCGAAGGGCATTAGGTCTATATATATACTTGAACATGGGTCCTATAATTATAATTATGGTCTCAGTGTAGCATACCTGTTTCAGGATGCACTAAATGCAATATGTAGCATACTTGTTTCAGGATGCACTAAATAGTCCCCCAACCGCCACCATCCGTCGAAACTAGTCGCTAAGCTAGCGACTGCTAACGACTTTGTTCACTTAACATTTTTCATATTGTTTTAATCGGGGTCTCCGAGTTTCGATTTTTGACAGACATCAGGGCAGCTTAGAAAGTACGAAACACAGTGCAACAGATTAACAGTCAATCGACGTCATGTCACTAGTTCTTTACTTACAACCTACATACTTAGGCCCGTTCTTCTATTACCTCGTTGTTTAGGCCAGGCCCGTAGCCAGAGGCAAAATCAAGATGAGGCAAACCCCCTCCCATCCACGTCCCGTCCCTCCGCTTCCGTCCTCCGCTTCCCTATCCTTACCTCCCCTCTCTTTTTGCCCATTCCCTCACCTTAATAAAGGATATACTTACTTACTTTACCTTCCTATCCCCTGCCTTCCCGTTCCGCCTCGTCCCCACCCTTTTCCCTGCCTCCCCTTCCAAAACCCTTCCCACCCCTCCCCAGCCCCTTCGATTTAAGTGAGAACTGTGAGGGTTCGGGAGTATTACCCAACGAAAAAATGTTTATATGGTATAGATGCTCGTACTTGAGTTGTAGAACATTTAAAGCCAACAAAAGCAGCATATTTTTCATGCCTAAATATGTTTTGTAATGGCGTGTAAAAAAGTCTGTCTGCAATTATAATCATACCTGAAGCCGAAGCAAATTTTTGAAGTGAACATTACATTTTTGTGGTTTTTTGTAGGAATCTAATTGTGTTGTTCAACTTGTTCTAACTTGTATAAGATGATATTATATAACTCTTGTTATAGAGTCAACTGAAATGTGTTAATACATTGCATTAACACATTTCAGTTTACTCTATAACAAACACTATAAGGCCTACAAGTTATGTTACACAAGAGGATGTAATGTAATAGAATGAAAAGTTAGTTCTTAATATTCGACAACAACAAAACAGAAAAGTTGTCGTTTTACAGGTTCTCGACTCATCATGATCTTGTTCTGTAGCCGACTAAGTCTTCTAATCCAAGTGTATTTGAAGTTATTTCTTAAACTTAACTCGTATTAAAATTATGATAAAAAAAACAAATAGGTAATTTTTAAAGGGCCGCTGCTCTGAGTGACGCTACAAAAGTGTTCGGTTATAATTACAATTACTTACGATTACTGGAACTTACGAAAGATGGCAAAATCACGATTTTAAATTGTATAGACGGGTCCATACGTGTAGTTGCCTGTAATGTTTAAACGTTTAATAGTTATCTTAAAGTTATCTTCCTCTAAACACTACAGTTGCCTAGATTGCCTTCGGCCCTTCGTACACATAAAGGTCAGCAGGGATAGCTAAATAATATTATTTAGGCCAGACGCGGTCGTAAACAATTTTAACCATTGTATACGTACATCAGGCTGTTCAATTATCTCTACTTTTAAACTATTAAATTCCAAATTGCTAATATTCTGTCTAATGTATAATATGAAGAAAATTAAGATTTTACGGCACACTTTATAGGATGGTCAGTGCCAGTGGTCATTTTATTGGCAATACTAAACTTCGGTACCATTCGTAAATAATTAGGCCTGCGTACAGGGAGACTAATATTGTAGAGCTAAACTGATCATTTGTTACGAACGCGCGCGGTACGCGTACGTTATAGAAGACTATAGTTATATTGAGGTTCTTTGGGAATGATCAAATAAATTTGTGGCATTTATAACGTACGCCTACGGTACCGGTACGTGTACCGTATATGTAATTTTTTTAAACGTAGGCCTACTTACGGTACGCGTACGTTATTCCGGTAAGTAACGTACGGTCGCACTTTGATTCAAGTCACAATGTGGCGCTTTACTCACAATGACATCAAGCGCCACAAACTACAGTAGGCCTACAAGAGTTATTTTTTCGATATTGTAAAGAACATTCTTTGAAATCTCAAGCACAATAATAATGTAACAATTGTCGAAGCTTGTGAGGTTGTCAAATAGAAGGAAGTCGCACTGAAATGTAATAATATGCAGCAGATCCTCGGGAAATCATGAACTTCGAGGAAGACAAGCGAGTGGGTTTTGAAGACCACTGGAGTAGAAATAAGTCTCCTTAGACTAATCCTGCAGAAGAAGCTTCATATTTCGGGCATGTGTTGGAGAAGAGTGGAGATTGTCTGGAGGAGATAATCTAAGCCTTCTAAGGCACAATCCCTGGATTAAGAGCTCATATCAGGGAAGATCTAAAATGGGATGGATTGATAACTTAAAGTCTAGGACTGGATCATCATTCGCCCAATTATCGAAAGAGACAGGAAACAAAAGTGGGTGGAATAAAATTGTTCATGCTGTGGCCAATCGTCGGATTGAGGACGATTAAAGACAAGAAACAGAAGCACTGACCCTACAAATCCGACTTCATTCCGATCCAACCTTCTCCCACCCTCCATTCCCTCTCTTCCTCCAACCCTCCGTTCTCTCTCCCTCCTACCCTCCATTCCCTCTCTTCCTCCTACCCTCCATTCCCTCTCTTCCTCCAACCCTCCATTTCCTCTCTTCCTCCAACCCTCCATTTCCTCTCTTCCTCCAACCCTCCCTTTCCTCTCTTCCTCCAACCCTCCTTTCCCTCTCTTCCTCCAACCCTCCATTTCCTCTCTTCCTCCAACCCTCCAATCCCTCTCTTCAGTGGCGTAACAACCTAGCCGGGGGCCCTTGGACATTCTAAGCTTGGGGGCCCTTACCCATTAAAACGTAAAAATAATGATATAGACCTAGCTATATTTTAAACTGCAGTTAGATTTAAAAAGAGTATTAAACGTTCTCATTAATGACCCATATTTCAAGTCACATTAATAGTTCAAGACAAAAACGAATACAACAAAAATGTATTGCCTACGTAAACTTGCAGTAGGCCTAATATAATGTATGCAGTTCTCACATCATGTCATCTATCACGGAATTGGCTACATGTCTTTGTGCTGTTTGTCACTCACCCAGTCACCGTCGCCAGTGCTGAGCGCTCCATCTATGTAGTTCTTCAGAGAATTACTTCACGAATTTGGCTATTCTAGCTTTACTATGAGCAAATTTGTCTATCAAGTCATCAATATTCAATTGTTTTGCACATTCGATTTTCGATCGCAAGAAGAGCAAGACCATCAAGCCTGTCCTGTGAGGTAGTGGATCGATCTAAGATACGTCTTTATAAGTTTCAACTTGGAGAAGGAGCACTGGCAACGGTGACTGGGAGAGTGTCAAAAGCATACAGGCAGTAGCCAATTTCGGGATAGATGACGTGGAGTGAGAGCCCAATATGAGTTTCAGTATGTCCAACACAGTTTTTGTTGTTTCGAGTTCCTTGCTGAACTCACGTCTGAAGGACCGCGCCTCTGACAAAAAATCGGGGCCGATGTCCAATTAATATGTTTGTTGCAGTTTTGTTGCTGCTAATTCGAAATGAACATCGGATAAGTGCAGAAGAGATTTGGGATAAAGAAAACTAAACGCTGCAGAAACTAAACACTGCCCTTCAAAACGACTCTTAAGCTGAGCCATTGCTGTCTACAAGAGCGAAAAATACATGACTCTTGAAAGCTATTTCTGGTTCGATCGTCACTGTTCAGTTCACCAGAGAATTTATTTGTGCGACTCTTTCTAACTTCGGCGTAATCTTACAAAGAGCTGACTGATTGCTGTAGCTGTGGTAATGATAGATTCGTATGAATCACGCATGTATGATGTTAAGTCAAATGCCACAGAGAGAAGTCTGGTAGCTGTAGACATATGTCTATATATAGACTGATTGAAGTGCACGAGATGCACTGTCAATTGTCAGTATCAATTGTTCTCAAATTATAATAAATATATGAACTTAAATTTCTCCATGTTTGGCTTCAAACCAGTGGCATCACTTCTCTCCGTGGAATCTTTGCTCTCGAGGCAAATTCAGATTCACAGCGTAGGCCTAACGTTTAAGGTTTAAGGCATTAGTAATGTTTCACGAAGTGAAGCAGATTAATTACTTGTATATATACTAATTACAAAAGCAAAGCAACAAGAAGTTCAGAACTGCTATTCTAAATTAGAAGTTCCTTACCTTCAGTTGAGTCTTAGTTTCTCTGGTTCAAGAGAGCTTTAGACGTCGATTAAAAATTTAATTAGAAGTCGTTTTTAAGTAAGCGAATGACTGTATTCTGAACAAGAAAGACGTATTGTACTTTCACGTGAGGCTGAGGAGCACGAAGACTGCAGTCGTTGTAGACAGTGTAGTGTGTATAGGGTACAGGGCTTTTAGAGAGACATTGACAAAGAGACAGATTGAGTAGATAGGAGATACAGGAACTGGCGCATTCGCTAGGTGTCGTTCTGAAAGCTTAAGAACCGTTACAATGAGTGAATCTGAAACCGGAGTTGACGCATTCGCCAGGCGGCGTTCTAAAAGCTTAAAAACCGTTACAAAGAGTGAATCTGAAACACCAACCCGTTGGTGCTATCAAGGGCCTGCCAGAGGGGAATGGAATGGTCATTCAGGGTAAAGAAATGAGATTTCCAACGTTTGCTGCCGGCCGAGAACCTCCCACGAGGCCGGCCCAAACCGGGTCATTTTTCAATTTAAATAAATGAATAGGTTGTGGTATACATAAAACATAATGTTAGGGCAAAACTTTTGCAAATGGCTTATGATAGGCAAAACAACTCTCTGCTGTCACAAATGCATTGGGGAGTACTGTTTCAAGCATTTAGCACGACTGCGAAACGGTTGCGGGACAAAACCCTGCGCTAAATGTGGGAGGGGTATAAAAACACACGTGGGTGAGTGTATGAAATGTGGTTATTTCGTTAAATATTTCAGAGCTCGACGAGGTGGGTTAGTCCGTGAATTTAATAAAGAATGGAAGCGACTATCAAATATATCAGTAGAATAAAAAATTATCATTTGAACAAATGATATAGTTATTGTATTGAGGTAATACAGACGAGCAAGCGTCAATCGAATATCAGTAAACAAAATTTCATTTTGAACAAATGATATAATTATTATATTAAAGAAAAGTTTGCCACAGTAATATAAACTTAGTTATAACTATGGCATTGTCTACGAATGAAAAAATTGACCAATTGTTGGGTGAGTTTACTGGTCCCCCAGCTCTTCGAGCTGTTCTACAGAATATCTTAGACGAACCTATCCCAGATGCAGTCAAAAGGCGCTTACTACAGCCACTGCTTCCAAGGCCAATTCCTCCAGCGCGTAAGCACAGAGGGGCAAAACGTAAGGCCCTTCTGGCACAATTTGATCCACTCCTAATTAAGAAGGATAGAGGTGGGCCACCACCCTTTCTACTACACAAAGAGCTCGCCAATCAGCATCTGAGAGACTTCCGTGCAGAAGTACCTCCTAACCACAGGCTGGAAGGAGATGCATTGGCTTTCTTGAGTGCAATGGAGCACAGCATTGAGGCGCAACTCAACGAAGAGTTGTTGAAACAGGACGGTCTGAAATATTCTCAAGTGTTGACTGTTGATTTGGAAAAGTTGGCGCCGACTATTGACAACGTGTACGATGGCAACGCGGCTCCCGGTATTATTACCACTACAACATACTTTCGAAGCAAAGCAGTACCAGTTACCAATGCGGGTAAAATCCAAGGGGCTATACGGAAGGCCAAGGCCGAAATACTAAAACACCTCGAGGATTACACCAATGAGGGGTCGGGGTGGAGGGTGAGGCGGGTCGTGGCGCTAGACCTCAGTTTTGCAAGATATAAGCCTTTCCGAGGCAAGAGCTATTTTGCAACACCGAAGTATATCCCCTATCATTCAGTCGTTAATGTAAAGAATGAAGACAACCGGTGCTTCGAGTGGGCCATTCTAAGCGCAATGTATCCAGTAGATAAGGACCCTCAACGCCCAACTAAGTATCGTGCCCACCTCCTCGAGCTAAACTTCGACGGAATAGAATTTCCAGTGAAGGTCACAGATGTCGGCAAGTTCGAGCGTCAGAACCCGATGGTGTCCGTATCGGTCTTCGGATGGAATGAAGGGCTGTACCCGATTTATGTCTCAAAGCAGACCAATAGAGACTATAATATCGATCTTTTACTATTAGTTAAAGGTGAGGATTACCACTACGTCTGGATTAAAGACCTTGGCCGAATTCTTCATCAAAATAGCAAAGACAAGCACAAGAAACACCCATGTCGTCGCTGCCTACACATATTCTGTAGACAAGACTTGCTGGATGCCCATATCAAAGATTGCCAGGGTATTAGTAAGAAGCCTCAGCGGATTGAGATGCCAAAAGACGATGAAAATATCCTCAAATTCCAGAACCATCACAAACAGATGCGAGCCCCGTATATCGTTTATGCAGACTTCGTGGCTCTAAACATACCAATCGAAGGTGCAGTCATGAACCCCAACGAGAGCAACACCAGACAGATAGCTGAGCAGAAACCATGCAGCTTCTGTTACATAGTGGTTCGATACGATGGCCGCACCAAGAAGCCGGTGCTATATCGTGGAGAAAACGCCGTGGAAGAGTTCCTAAAACGACTACAAGGCGAGCTGACATCTATCAAACAAAGGCTGGCCACCCCAGCTAAGATGGTTATGTCAGCGGCCGATCGCCAATCATTCCGCGAGGCTATCGAATGTCACATCTGCGGAAATGCTCTCGAAGCGGATAGAGTTCGTGACCACTGCCACATTACCGGTAAGTACAGAGGTGCTGCTCACAACGCTTGCAACCTCAAACTTCGAATATATCCAGATAAGTGTAAGGTACCGGTGGTCTTCCACAATCTGCGAGGTTACGACAGCCACCTCATAATGCAAGCGATAGGTAGCTGTGAGGCCGCACAGGATGAGGAAACTGAAATTAACTGCATCCCAAACAATATGGAGAAATACATGACATTTAACATTGGACAACTACAGTTCATCGATAGTCTCCAGTTTCTAAACAGCTCGTTGGATAAATTATCAGGAAATCTGTCGCTAGAGGATCTGAAAGTCACTACGGCATATATAAAGGAAAATTTCGTTCACAATGATAGGATAAAACTAGATCTTTTGAGGCGAAAGGGCGTATATTGTTACGAGCACATTGACAATTACAACCGCTTCGAAGAAGATCGACTTCCACCCAAAGAAGCGTTCTACAGCAGGCTCTCACGAGAGAACATTTCTGATGAGGATTATCAACACGCCCAACGAGTATGGAACGAATTCGACTGTAAAACTCTGGGCGACTATCACGACCTGTATCTCCGCACGGATGTACTTCTACTAGCCGATGTCTTCGAGACCTTCAGATCCACATCGATGAAACACTACAGTCTCGACCCGGCTAACTACTTCAGCCTGCCAGGAATGGCCTGGGATGCTTTGTTGAAAAAGACGAAAATCGAACTCGAACTTTTAACCGATATAGACATGCATTTGTTCGTAGAGAAAGGTCTCCGAGGTGGAATCTCGATGGTATCTAAGCGCTTCGCAAAAGCCAACAACCCACAATGCCCCGACTACGATACCACGAAGCCAGACAACTGGATCATGTATCTCGACGCGAATAATCTTTACGGCTGGGCGATGCAACAGCCACTGCCAGTTGGAGGATTTAGCTGGGAAAGTCCAACTCTCGATGAAGTGTTGGAAACTCCAGATGACGCGCCTGAAGGCTTCCTACTTGAAGTCGATCTCGGGTACCCGGAGCACCTCCACGAATCACATAGCGACTATCCCTTAGCACCGGATACCCTGACAGTCCAAGAGGAGTGGTTGAGTGACTATCAGAATGTGCTTATGAACGAGTTGGGAGGCAAGTTCACAAAGCATGTGAAGTTAGTACCAAGCCTACGACCTAAGGAGCGGTATGTGGTCCATTATAGAAATCTCAAACTCTACCACTCGTTAGGGCTACGAGTTTCTAAAATTCATCGTGTCATTAAGTTTAGACAGGAGGCATGGATGGCTCCATACATCGAGATGAATACGAAATTGAGAGCGAAGGCAACGTCGGAGTTTGAGAAGGATTTCTTCAAACTGGCTAATAATGCGGTCTTTGGAAAGACCATGGAAAATCTTAGAAAAAGAATTAGGGTCAACCTGGTACCATCCTCAAAAGTTGATAAACTTCGTAAACTAATTGCCGACCCGGCCTACATATCACACAAAATCTTCAACGACCAACTCGCCGCGATTCACAGTTTGAAGAACAAGCTCAAGTTAAACAGACCTGTATATGTCGGCCAGGCTGTCCTCGACCTCAGCAAGCATCTGATGTACGACTTCTGGTACAACGATGTGAAAAACGAGTACGGCAACAATGCTCAACTCTTATACACAGACACTGACAGCCTGTTATTTCAGGTGGAAACTCCGAACGCCTATGCCGATATGTGGAACAAAAAACACCTATACGACTTTAGTGAGTTTCCTAGAGACAACCCGTACTACGACGTCGAGAACAAGAAAGTCGTGGGCAAGTTCAAGGATGAATGTAACGGAGTGGCCATCGCCGAATTCGTAGGATTGCGTCCGAAGATGTACTCGATCTTAAAATCGGGCGGTTCAGAGATCAGGAAAGCAAAAGGCGTTCAGAGAGCGGTTGTGAAGAAGGATCTGCACCACGAGCTATACAAGGAATGCCTGTTCGAACGGGAAGAGATGCGGCACACACAAGTCGTGATTCGAAGCCACGACCACCAGATCGGAGTGTACGAGCAGAATAAGATCAGCCTCTCTCCATTAGACACACAAAAGTGGATATCTCCGGACGGGATAACAACGCTGGCATACGGGCACTACAAAATCAACGACGGTTGAGTATTCTATCGGGGGGTAACTCAGTGCCCATAGGCACCAGAATCAGCTCCTCTCGTACAAACCCGCGGCCAGGCCCATCAACTAGATGGTATAAAGCCGGTTGGCCAGCCCGCCGAACAACATCCAAAATAGCGTGGATGGTGAGCGACCAGTTAGGGTCGGTGGCTCGTTTGCTACCACCCTCGAGCTCGCCGGGAGCGTACAAATATCGAACGAGAACGTCGTGTCCAAGAATAGGCTCATCCATTCCCCACAAACGAGTTTTCATTTGTGAATGAGAGGGCTTCTGTGTCACTTTAGCAGCTTTCATCGCTTCAACCGGCTTCATGTCGAGCAAACGCGTCGGCTCATTGTTTAGTGCAGCTACAACTTCGGGCATTCGGCGAACCCATTCCACTGACCGTTCGGATGACCCCCTTGCAGCCAGGAGCAATTCCTGAGCGTACTGGGCACCGAAAAGTCGCTCAGCTAGAGTACGGTTAAAGCGTTCAACGATGCCCTGTTGGCGATGATTTCCAGCCTCCCCGCGTCTTACAAGAACGTCGTGCTTCGTCAGCAACGGTGTAAAATCACCCATAAATTCGCGTCCAGGATCGACCTGAAAGAGTCGAGGCCAAGTCAATGGGCCCCTCTTATAGATCCGGCTTAAAGCGGCGGCGACTTCGGTCGCACTTTTGTTGATCAACGGTTCAGCTTCTTTGTATCGTGAGGCAACATCGACAACAGTGAGAGCGTATTTATAAGTCTTTTGACCTACTTTATCGTGAGGTAAAAACAAGAGATCGGCTTGGTGTACGGCGTTTGGTCGATTTTCCTCGAACTTTGGACGCGGTATGCGGCCTGGAACGGGAAGATAAATCTGCCACACCGCTTGTTTCTTCAGCCAACCACGAGCCTCGGCCTCGGAAACTTTGGCGGCTACGGCTAGTTTCTTCACCGCAGCCTTACCTCGCCAGTAACCTCTAGGGCTGTAATAGATGGCTGAAAGGTGCTTAGACATTTCAGTAAAACTATATATTACAAACAGGTAAACACATACACAAATGATTTTCATTTGCGTTTGCGTCGCCGTCCAACACCCATCCCCAGCCTCGACTTCGCTGACATAATGGCCGATACGAGCCGGGCATCTTTCTTCTCATAATCCGGAGTTTCATCGGTGAGTGCGATCTTCGACGCGGCTGCGGCGAGGATGTCATCTGCGTGGTTACGCCCTGGGGTATCTTTATGAACTGCGTAAGCTACATCGTGGTGGAGGCACGCACGGTCGAGCTGATTAACACCGTGATATCGCTGTGACAGCCGTTTATCGAGTTTTGTGAATGGCCCACAGTAAGAGTACTTTCCTGTGTTCTGAAAAGAACCTCCCGGATTATCTTCCGAAGACATACCGGATGGAAGGCTCATATGCATTTCTGGCAGAGGCAGAACATTAAGAGCGCTATTCAGTAGCGAGCCTCCAGTCTTTCGCACTTTAGAAGGCAAAATTTGGCTCTTCTTTGCACCGCAGACGGCACACGTTCCCTTCTTGGCTGGCCGACCGTTTCGTAACTCGACGATTGTTTCATTTGAAGTCTCAGTATGTTTCTTACATCGTAGGCAATACATTGTTTTCGTTGAATACAATCATAACTCGTTGTCTCTATATGGAAATAACAAATTTCGATCTCGAAGCCGACGATGGGAAAAAACACCACCATTGGTTGTTGCCATCCAGCATACGGTGTATAATCTGTGGGCCTAGCGGATGTGGGAAAACAAACCTACTGCTCAACCTCCTTCTGAAAAAGGGGTACCTGCGTTTTGATCGGCTATACCTCTACTCAAAGTCTCTGGGACAGGAAAAATATCAGTTTCTTCGGGACTGGATAACAGAACTCGAAAAAGTTGCCGGGAAGGAAGTGGCTTCCTTTCACTCTTGCTCAGATGAAATAGTTCCAGTTGAATCATTAAATAAGAATGCCAGAAGCCTTCTAGTTTTCGATGACGTCATGCTTGAAAAACAGTCGCCCATCGAAAGGTATTTCACTATGGGTCGACACGGTGGCGCGGACTGCTTCTACTTAACACAGAATTATTTTCGAATTCCGAAGCAAGCGATCCGTGACAATGCTAATCTTATAGTCCTCTTCAACCAAGACAGTAAAAATTTGCGAGCCATTCACGATACGTTCGTGGGGGGTGACATGTCTTTCGATGAGTTCCGTACGTTCTTCAGCGAGTGTGCTGCCCAGCCATATGGATTCGCAGTCATAGATTTGACGTCCAAAGTGTACGATGGAAAATATCGTTGCGGGTTCGATCGCTTCTATAAGCCCAAGGCAAGTATTTAAAGACATGATATAGGCAACATATAGTCGACATAGAAACACGATGTGGACAAAAGTTATCGTTACGGGCAACATATAGTCGACATATAAACGCGATGTGGACAAAAGTTTCGTCTAAACAGGAGCGAGACGCGTTGACTCAGGACTATTTAGCTCGCAGAAATCGATTGAGACAGCGTTTCGTGGATGAGAAACTCGGTGAAGCCAACCTTCAGTACGATGCGGCAAAGCTTTTCAAACCAATCGCCAGAGCCACGGCTGAATCCCAGGCGGCTACGTCTAAGGAGCTGCAGAAAGTTACCAGCGCCTTACAGGATTTGCCGGCGCAGATTTCAGAGTCTGCTAATTTTAACCCGATAGCGGCGTTGTTCGGTGATTCAGCAGGAACAGCTGCTCCAGCGCTTCCAGCGCTTCCAGCATCCCGAATCCCCCACGCATTGTTAGTCGATCCAAACAAATATCTCAACGTCGAGGCAATCATAAGGCACGGTTTCAGACCTCCGAGCGAGCTCGATTTAGCCGACAAGGCAGGTGCTGAAAAGATAATCGGTGAGGTCAATCACTATAATCGCCACACCCTGGGCAAAGAGAAAAAGATGGCTAAAAAGCAAAAAGACGAAGAAAAGGTAGATGCGGTGACTGCAGATATCGAAGCCCTAAGGGAATATAAAAAGCGAATCGATACACTGATAGAGGGCCACACCCTCATCAAAAAGGGAAAGGGTTTCAGTGTTCCAACCGTTCCTCTGAAATTACAAGGTAACGCCTTGGGTGAGCTCTCCGTTGACCCCGTCGCGTTGTCTGCCGGTAGACTGAGAGTGTTTAAAGGTGGTAACCTCGTTCTCGAATCTCCGGCCGATGAGTCGTTGTTCAATCTACTAACGAAACGATTCGTTAAGACTAAACAATATTCGCCTCGAGCAATTGAAACTTTTAAAAAGCTCGTACAGATGTCTGGTCTGCCTATTCATGGCCGGAAAAGTAAAAAGTTCCAGCTGATTCGAGGTGGCGCGGTGCAATTTTATAACGATCCAAACGCCCTGGTAGAGAGGTTGCAGCTTTTGGTGGCCTCTAGGGCCGCGGGAAACACTGGTCTCGGCAACGAAATCTCCGCCATTCTTGATGAGTTACTGCGTTCCGGTGCGATCTCCAAAGAGCTGGCACTCGAATTGAATAGAAACATGCTCATAAAATAAAATACACAAGATGGAACGCTCGGAGAAACTGCTCGAAGAAATTCGAGACCTTTTGCAGCCTAAGGAAAATTTTAGTATAGTTGTTTCCTCAGATACTACAGGGTGGACCACGGCTTTCTCACCACCGCTGTACCTGGATCCAAAAAGACGCTATGAGCTTGCTTTGGTCAATCTTGAAACTTATAATTCGATTCCCAACATCGATAGCACAAATAACAAGTTCGTCTACAGCACCGACAATGGTGTGACGTGGAAGACGATCATTTTGCCCGACGGAAGCTACGAGATCGCACAGATTAATGATGAAATCGGCAGGCAGTTAGAAAAGCAAAATTCTCCGACGGGTGTGACACCACTCGGCTTTAATTCTCCTATTACCATAGGAGCCAACGCATCTACCCTTCGCGCCTTCATAAAAATTACGAATGCTCTATATAAGGTAAATATGGCTCAATCTACCATCAGGCAAATGCTCGGTTTTAACCCTCAGAGGCTTGGTAGTGGTTATAAAGAGGGAGAAAATCCAGTCGATATTCTCCGGGTGGACACAATCCTGGTAAATTGTGACATTATCTCTGGATCGTATCGCAATGGTAGCCAGCTGCCAGTTATCTACAGTTTTTTCCCGGATGTGTCGCCCGGCTACAAGGTAATCGAGTCTCCGAAAAATCTGGTGTACCTACCAGTTGCACCTGCTGGCAACGTACAGGGCATTCGTGTTTGGCTGACTGACCAGAATGGTGAACAATTAAACCTCCGCGGTGAGACAGTAACTATAAGGTTTCACATCCGCAGTGCGTAAATGTTCACACTTAAATATTCTAATGTTGGTTCTTGGAATTAAAAAGCGGCGTCGTGTAGTGGGTGGTGGACTTTTCGACTGGATACCCAAAATCGCGGGCTTGCTAGGACGTGCCGGATCCTTCATTTCGGCTAATAAAGGCGCAATCACAAACGTTGCCAAGGTGGTTGGTAATGTTGTGAAAGCTGGGGCCACAACAGCGTCTGCCGTCAGGCAAATCGTTGATGCCGTGAAAGCGAGACGCGCTGTTGCCGGCGCAAAGCACCAGTAGCGGTTCCCGCACCTTTGGAGAAGGCGCTCAGCGACAAGAGCATCGAGTACTTAAAACAACTGGCTGTAAGTCCGCCACCCGTTGTTCCGACAATGGCTGACATAAACAGCCGCATTGCTGGATCTGGTTTCAAGACTATAAAGCCGAGTCGTGGTGGTAGGGGTCTGTTTCTCGCAAAATAAAATAAAAAAAATTTCCGACTAATTCATAAA
Organism: Allolobophora icterica; assembly: GCA_963556255.1. NCBI lineage: Eukaryota > Metazoa > Annelida > Clitellata > Crassiclitellata > Lumbricidae > Allolobophora > Allolobophora icterica. The sequence goes on along the minus strand of OY744604.1, from coordinate 61,026,615 downwards.
ACGCAAAAAATGTTTTACCCACCACACATGAATTTCATTTACAGCATGATTAATAATTGAAGCTTGAACTTTTTTACTTATAATAATGGCGGCATTTGACGTGCCGAGTGAAATGTTGGACATCGCTTCGGCGGTACCCGATGATAATAGCATCGAATCGTTTGAATACCGCGAGTATGAATCACAAAACCCTGCGGCTATTAACAATGGCCAGGCCATACAGATAGACATCCAGAACCAAGACATTTTCACGCAACCTTCTAAAAGTTACCTTCTTGTGGAGGGCAGGCTTACATCAACTGGTGCGGCTTACATCGCAGACTCGTTGGTGTCATTCATCAACAACGCCATCCCGTACATGTTCTCTCAGATTCGATACCTGGCTAACAACACCGAGATAGAGAATGTCATGTCTCCTGGGCAAGCCACGACGATGAAAGGCATGCTGGTATACGGCGACGACTTCTCCAAAGGCGAAGGTTTAAACATGTGTTGGCAGAAGGACACGAGTGCGGCGGCGGCGACCGCGAATATCGGCTTCGAGGCCCGTCGACTGATGATCATTGGAAAACCCGTCCCTATTGGAACGTTTTCATTCATCGTTCCCTTAAGACATCTATTCGGCTTTTGCGATGATTACCACAAAGTCGTATACGGGATTAAACACTCCTTACTGCTGAGCCGGCAGGGAGATGCAGACGCGATCTTCAAGGAAGCCGCAGCGACCAATGGCCAGATCGCGCTGACTAAACTCTCCTGGTTCATGCCGCATATAATACCCGCTCTGGAGTATAAAAGCATGCTTATGAAGCAGATTGAAGCCAAGGTTAAGGTACCTGTGGCATTCCGCGCCATGCAATGCGACAACATTGCGGTGCCACGAGCGACGACTTTTTCCTGGCGTTTGAGCGTTAAGTCGGGCACGGAAAAGCCACGCTGGATTCTTGTTGCTTTTCAGACTGGAAAGAATGCACATCAAGGCCAGAATCCGGCACTGTTTGACCATGCACAGGTTCGCAACATATTCGCTATGCTCAACACCGATCGCTACCCCGTGGTTGACATGAATCTCGACTTCACCAAGAGGACAACCTCTCGCGCTTACAAGGCCCTACGTGACTTCAAGGAAGAATATTGCGGCATAGACGCGCGTGAATCGTCATGCCAACCGACACCAATCGAATTTGTAGATTTGTTTCCGATCTTCGTTCTGGACGTGCGCAGGCAATCTGAACGACTTAAAACCTCTGTACAGGACATACAAATCAAGGTGGACTTTAACGAAGGGGTACCAAATAATACGACAGCATATGCCGTCCTGATCAGCGACCGACTCCTGAATTTTGAATCGGATGGCAGCAAATTCAACGTCGTCTACTAGAAATCGGTTTTTCACATTTAGATACAAGGCCCTCTTTTAGATATATTTTTTCCAAAAATGAAAACTGAATACGTTGCGTTCGGCCTTTCACTGACCGAAGGGCAAAAGCAAACATTAGCTAGAGCTGCGCGCGCCGGCACTGGTGCCACGATCCGACTCGCTCATGGCCAGCTTCGTGGAGACGATAAGCTCGCGCTTACGAAAGTTCAAGCCGCCCGAATCGTGAAGAAGATTTCGGAAGGCGTTGGCATGGAGCTGAGATTCACCAAAACGCAATTGAAAAAGATGACTAAAATGGGTGGATTTCTTCCACTACTGGCTCTCCTCCCGCTGCTTTTTGGTGGGTTATCCGCGGCGGGTGCCGTGGCTGGTGGGACCGCTGGGGTAGTAAAGGCTGTGCAGAGCAAACAGGCCAGCGACGCTGCACTGGCGGAGGCGGCGCGTCACAATCGCGAACTCGAGGCCCAGGTCCGCGGGACTGGTTTATATCTCGGGCGTGAGACTCGTGGTGGTTGTTGCCCAATGTGTAAAGGATCGGGTCTCTACATCGGACAAAAAAACTAAAACCTCTTAGCAACTTCGATATAGAGAAAGTTGCCAGGGCGCTGCCGCATTTCCGCGGTGTTTTCATGCGAGATGGTCTGCATGCCGCGGCTCGTGAGAAGGAGTGTGGAGTTGTTAATTTAGATTCTGGTTCCGGCGATGGTACTCACTGGGTTGCCTATTGGATAGATGGGCCTACAGCCATCTATTTTGACAGTTATGGGCTGGATCCGCCTCTCGAAATTTCTCGATATTTAAACCGTTCCATAAGAACTCAAACGTTCCAGCTGCAGGGTCCCGATGATGTGGTGTGTGGTCATCTCTGCCTGACCGTGCTAAGAGAGCTCACTGCTGGAAAGAATTTTGAAGATATCATTCTTGACCTATGTTAGACTTCCGTCACCTTTTTGTATATAAAAAATGCCGGTTGATAAATTTGGAAGAGACGGTGGAGGTGGGGTGGGAGGGAGGCAGATAAGCGCCGCTGGGCTCGTCCACAAAGCGGGTGATACCATGATGGGAATTCTGTCGGCTGGAGGTTTTCGACTGACAAACGTGGGAACGCCCACGATGGAAACAGACGCCGCGACAAAGGCTTATGCAGACATCATAGATCAGGACAACTTACAAATCACCGGTGGAACGATGTCTGGTGTTCTAAAAATGGGTGGTCACAAAGTTACTGGGCTGCCCACAGACGCTGGTGCGTCTGAAAGCGACGCTGCGAGCTGGGCACAAGTGGTACGATACGCGGACCAGAAGGCGACCGCAGCCGAAAATCATGCAGACCAAAAGCTTATCGATGCCAGGCAGTACACGGACGAGAAGAATGCGGGGCTGAGAGATTCCGTTAGGCGGTATGCAGATGACAAGGACCTTATTGTTAAAAGTTATGTTAACGAGCAAGATGTTATCGTCAGGAATGCGTGCGTGCTCAAATCCGGCGGCGTAATGACTGGAAGTTTAGTTATGGGTGGCCACCGAGTTACTGGGGTCCCAACAGAAATTTCAGGATCCGATAGCGACGCAGCGAGTTGGAAACAAGTGTCAACAGCGGTCGCTGGCGCTCTAGTAAAACTCGATAGAGTACCAACGGAGTCGTTGCATGTGGTGAATAAGCGGTATGTAGATTCCCGCGACGCTTCTTACAGACAGTACGTGGATGAGAAGGTCACCACCGCTAGAAGATATGTGGACGAGAAGCATGCTATCGTAAGAGGCGGGCATGTGCTCAAAACCGGCGATTCTATGACTGGTGATTTGACCATGGGTGGTAAAACAGTGACTGGGCTGCCAACAGAAATTCCAGGATCTGATAGCGACGCCGCGAGTTTGAAACAGGTGACGCAGCTGATCAGCAACGCCACTAAGAATAATGATACGGCGCCGGCTGGACCAAAGTACTTGACTAACAAACGGTATGTGGACGCGAAAAACGCTGAGATTGGAGCTTCAGTTAGACTCTATGCGGACCAGAAAGCTGAAGCTGCTAAGACGTACGCCAACGAGCAAGATGTTATCGTTAGGAGCGCATGCGTGCTTAAAGCTGGTGATGCAATGACTGGTGATTTAACCATGGGCGGTAAAAGAGTTACTGGGCTCCCTACGGGCGCAGCAACGTCCGAAAGCGACGCGACGAGTATAGCACAAGTATCGAAGCTGATCGCCGACAACATGACAAAGAGTGATAGAGTACCAACAGAACCGTTGCATGTGACAAATAAACGATACGTTGACGTGAAAAACGCTGAGATTGGAGCTTCCGTTAGACTCTATGCGGACCAGAAAGTTGAAGCTGCTAAGAGGTACGCCAACGAGCAAGATGTTATCGTTAGGAGCGCATGCGTGCTCAAATCCGGCAGTACCATGACCGGTGATCTGGCTATGGGCGGTAAAAGAGTGACTGGGCTCCCAACAGAAATTTCAGGATCCGATAGCGACGCTGTGAGTTTGAAACAAGTGACGCAGCTGATCACCAACGCCACTACGAAAAATGATACGCCGCCCTCGGGACCATGGTACCTGACTAACAAGCGGTATGTAGACAGTGAGATAGCTAATGAAAGGCGATACGCGGCGGGCCTCAAGATTCTCAACTACAGCGGCCACATTCCGCCCCTATCCAGAAACGTTTCCGAAACGGGTTTTATTGCCTCAGCCAACGAATCTTTACCCACTAACCCGCCTCATATGGCTTTCAACTCGGGTGTGAGAGGTGAGTGGAAGACGGCGTCCACATCGAGAGCCGATATTGGTCCTCAGGTTAGTAGGACTTGGTTACAGATTGAATGCCCGACGGCTGTGCGAGTATGGAAGGTTAGTCTGGCTGGGGGATCTAGTCCTACTGCACCACGTATCACGTCCTGGAAGATTTATGGGACTCCAGCCGATGATGCAAATAGATTTGATGCGCTCATCACCTCCAATGTCACTTTGACTAATTCTGCGCAAGAGTTCACCTTCACAACTCAGAGTTTATACAAAAAATTCAGGCTGATGGTCTTGGCCACCAGCCCACCACAACCTACTTTTGGAATAACCCACTTCCAGATCTATACATATTTTAAACACGAGGGACAGTCAGTAGTATAGAAAAATATGACTGACACGCACTACAAGATTCGGGGGTATCTCCGTCAACACGGAGAAATAGACATGTGCAAATACAGCATAGACAGTCTAGGTGATGTGGGCCACTGGGGGTACGACATCCCGAAGCCCACCGCAGAGCTATTGACCGCGGTGCCTCAACAGCACATCGACTTCGTGTCTGACGATTACCACAACCGCGATATCTATACGGCGGCCGGAACGGTAACCACGACTGCGTGGCAAACTCTTCCATTGACCGCCGCGCGTTTTCCGTGTATAACTTTGCAAACCACCAATCAGGGGGTTTCGTTAGAGGGCGGGTTCTGGAAGCTTACAATGTTTGGTGTTAGTACCGGTGATGCGTCAGTTCGCATTATTACAGCCGCGGGTAGCATCGATCGTACAGTTGACATTCAAAGTGGACAATTTGATGCATCTAGGGCAATATTCATTCCAGGACAAACGAGTTTTCGAATTGAAGGAAAAAAGAGGGGCGTTTTAAGTACTTCAACTATTGAGTTAAACGTAACGTTACTGATAGAGCAACTATAAAAAAGTATGTCTTTGTACCCACCGCTGATGGAGTCAACAATTTCGTCAGACACGACGTCGCAAACATTTCGCTTGCAGAAGATCGGCGAAATAGAAGCATTCCTGAGGTCTGAGGCGATAAGTCGGAGACAACTGTGTAAAAAGTATAAGAGGGTTGTAGATGTGGCTAATGGGGCGTCGGCCGGCCTTGCTCTGGTTAGTCTTGGAACTGGGGTGGGTGGGGCAGCTATGCTAGCCACTGGTATTGGTTTTATTCCTGGTATTGTTCTGGAGAGTTTAGCCATAGCTACGAGTTTTCTGGATATCATTGGAAATGTTGTCAGTAGAAGTTTTGTTGCTAAAGCTTCAAAACATGACGAAATTTGTATTTTGGCGGAAAGTAAGCTAAACACTGTTCATGACCACATTTCTAAGGCATTGGAAGACACGGCTATTAGCGATGAAGAATATAAACTTATTCTGGGAGAGGAGGAGAAATATAGAACGATGAAACGTGATATACAAAGCAAGAATGGAAAAAAAGAGTTGCCGAGTCAAAGCAAAGACCAGATGGTGGCAGAACTAATCAAGAAACTAACCAGCGCTGGGTCTTCTCCGCGAACCACGATATAAAAATTTTCGTCGTAGGCGGTTGGAGTAGTGAGTCTGTTGTTGTTCCCAGTGCGCCACCAGCATATTATTAGGAGGGGGTCAACATTTTGCCAACGTTTCGTAGTAGTGTCACATCCATATTTAGCTTCTAAGCCTAAGCCTTCTAATAATGCTTCTAAGCCTTCTAATAATGCGGAAGGCTTATTTTTTCTAATTTACAACGAAATTTACAGGGGGCCCAAATTTCGCAAACGGTCCCGAAGTCATGCCACACCCTCATTATACCGCAGAATGCTTGATTTTTCTAATTTATAACGAAATTTACAGGGGGGTCCAAATTTGGCAAACGGTCCCGAAGTCATGCCACACCCTCATTATACCGCAGAATGTTTGATTTTTTCTAATTTATAACGAAATATATGGGGGGTCCAAATTTGGCAACCGGTCCCGAAATGATACCACACCCGCATTATACTTCTAATAGTGCGGAAGGCTTAATTTTTTGATTTATAGCAAAATTATTAAGGGGGGTCAAAATTTTGCGGACGTCCCAATGCGTTACCACACCCATATCATACTTCTAATAGTGCGGAAGGCTTAATTTTTTGATTTATAGCAAAATTATTAAGGGGGGTCAAAATTTTGCAGACGTCCCAATGCGTTACCACACCGTTGGGTTTGTTCCATCATTGCTTTGCACAACCTGTTCTATTTTTTATAATCTATTTCCTAGTTGCATTGGTCCATTGTGTAGCTTATTGTCTGAAACCATTGTGTGTGTACTTTAGCTATGCATTGGTTGCATTGATTTATTATTTATTCCGGATATTTCTATAGCGCCTCTCGAAGTCAACTACTACTCAGAGGCACTCCCGACTACAGCATTTGATACTGTGTCGGAATTTTCACGCCGAAGCGCCACCAGCAATTGCGAGTGATGGACTTTCCCAAGGTCCGTACGCAACGGCTAGAGTGGGATTCGAATCTGCAACCCTCCGGTCACAAGGTGTCAAACTTACCACTGAGCCACCACGCCCCACAAATGATGGTTGCATCACTTAAGTCATCGTGTAACCTGAAATGGGAACATGCAAATTTTATATAGCGACTGTATTGCCTCGACCTTGATCATTGATCGGATGAGAATCTTCATCACCGCTGCCCGTATGGGCCGGAACAACGCAATTTAAGGTCCCAGTGTAGGATACCAACCGTGATAGACCAAGATTTTAAATCACTAAAGTATTTACAAAAGTCATGCCGTCTTCGGGAGGCGAACTGAGATCGTAACAATCAAGCCTAACGCTGTTACCAATGTAGCTACTGTGCCATCTACGAGAAGAACCATATTTCAGTTTGTTATATCTATCGCATTATCAAATGATTCCGCCACACTCGATAGGTGGCTTGTTCTGCAGTCGTTAAGATGGGCAGCTTGGCCCAGTATGTTCTTCATGGCTGAAGATTTAAATGGACCAGCACTGCGTTTCTTTATTTATGAAACGAAGTATGCCGTGTAGGTACGCAAAATTCCGGATTTTTCACCCTCTATCCGATTCTGTAACTTAAAATTTTATGTATAGGCCTGTCTGTGCGTAGGTCTGTCTATGCCTCTGTATGTGTGTGTGTTCCTGTCTATATGGGCGTCTCTTCTGTTTGTTTGTCTGTCGGTGCGTTGCAGACAGACAGACAGACAGACAGACAGACACAGACAGTATATGTGTGTATGTGTGTTTGTGTATGTGTGTATGTATGTGTGTGTAGGTGTGTGTGTGTGTGTGTGTCTGTGTGTGTGTGTGTGTGTGTCTGTGTGTGTGTCTGTGTGTTGTTGTGTGTGCTATTGAGTTATTTTAATTGCCTGGTGCTGGAGGAGAACGATGAGAAGGTGGCAGACTTAGGGCTGGGAGAGTTATAAGCATAGGCACTGTTTTAAAAGCCGATCTGTTTATAAGGGCTGGCTGGTCACGAGAGGGCTTGTAATCTCATTTCTTTACCCTGAATGACCATTCCATTCCCCTCTGGCAGGCCCTTGATAGCACCAACGGGTTGGTGTTTCAGATTCACTCTTTGTAACGGTTTTTAAGCTTTTAGAACGCCGCCTGGCGAATGCGTCAACTCCGGTTTCAGATTCACTCATTGTAACGGTTCTTAAGCTTTCAGAACGACACCTAGCGAATGCGCCAGTTCCTGTATCTCCTATCTACTGATTGCGACAGAGACAGAACGAGAGAAAACGAGAGAGACATAGACAGAGAGCGAGCTAGTGAGAGAGCGAGAAACAGATGAACAATTAGGCAGATAATATTACCAGACATTGCTTAGCACTGGAGCTGAGAGATATGCGTATACCGTAAAGTGTATGCAGTAATGTACGCCTTAAGGGGAGAATCTGACTCATGGGTTTTCATTCTACTGTGCGTGGATTAGGGTCAAATACCCCGACCCCGGCGACCTAGATAGACAACACGTACATATGTCTGTGGCAGTGTGTATCAAGTATCATATGAAACATCAGTCATATATACAGGCTAGTTCCTCAGGCTGCAGAGAGGCTCAGACCTAGGTGGGCCTTGATGTGGTACTTTTGAACACCGTATACTATAGGCTATATATGTCATCAGAACCAAATAATTTTTATATCAATGAACCAAATAAAAAAGTCTGCGCTCGGAGGAAAATGAAATAATAGGGCACTAAAGCAAAATGTCACACAGGGTGCGCAGTAAGAAAGCTTGGGGGCCCTTTGGATCTCGGCGGCCCCTGGACTTTGTCCACCCTCGTTATATGGTTGTTACGCCACTGCCTCTCTTCCTCCTACCCTCCTTTCCCTCTCTTCCTCCAACCCTCCATTTCCTCTCTTCCTCCAACCCTCCTTTCCCTCTCGTCCTCCAACCCTCCATTCCCTCTCTTCCTCCGACCCGCCATTCCCTCTCTTCCTCCAACCCTCCATTTCCTCTCTTCCTCCAACCCTCCATTTCCTCTCTTCCTCCAACCCTCCATTCCCTCTCTTCCTCCAACCCTCCGTTCCCTCTCTTCCTCCAACCCTCCGTTCTCTCTCTTCCTCCTACCCTCCATTCCCTCTCTTCCTCCTACCCTCCATTCCCTCTCTTCCTCCAACCCTCCATTTCCTCTCTTCCTCCAACCCTCCATTTCCTCTCTTCCTCCAACCCTCCATTTCCTCTCTTCCTCCAACCCTCCAATCCCTCTCTTCCTCCTACCCTCCTTTCCCTCTCTTCCTCCAACCCTCCATTTCCTCTCTTCCTCCAACCCTCCTTTCCCTCTCTTCCTCCAACCCTCCATTTCCTCTCTTTCTCCAACCCTCCATTCCCTCTCTTCCTCCGACCCTCCATTCCCTCTCTTCCTCCAACCATCCATTTCCTCTCTTCCTCCAACCCTCCATTTCCTCTCTTCCTCCAACCCTCCATTTCCTCTCTTCCTCCAACCCTCCATTTCCTCTCTTCCTCCAACCCTCCTTTTTCTCTCTTCCTCCAACCCTCCATTCCCTCTCTTCCTCCAACCCTCCGTTCCCTCTCTTCCTCCAACCCTCCGTTCTCTCTCTTCCTCCTACCCTCCATTCCCTCTCTTCCTCCTACCCTCCATTCCCTCTCTTCCTCCAACCCTCCATTTCCTCTCTTCCTCCAACCCTCCATTTCCTCTCTTCCTCCAACCCTCCCTTTCCTCTCTTCCTCCAACCCTCCTTTCCCTCTCTTCCTCCAACCCTCCATTTCCTCTCTTCCTCCAACCCTCCTTTCCCTCTCTTCCTCCAACCCTCCATTTCCTCTCTTCCTCCAACCCTCCATTTCCTCTCTTCCTCCAACCCTCCAATCCCTCTCTTCCTCCTACCCTCCTTTCCCTCTCTTCCTCCAACCCTCCATTTCCTCTCTTCCTCCAACCCTCCTTTCCCTCTCTTCCTCCAACCCTCCATTTCCTCTCTTTCTCCAACCCTCCATTCCCTCTCTTCCTCCGACCCTCCATTCCCTCTCTTTCTCCAACCCTCCATTTCCTCTCTTCCTCCAACCCTCCATTTCCTCTCTTCCTCCAACCCTCCATTTCCTCTCTTCCTCCAACCCTCCATTTCCTCTCTTCCTCCAACCCTCCATTTCCTCTCTTCCTCCAACCCTCCATTCCCTCTCTACCTCCAACCCTCCTTTCCCTCTCTTCCTCCAACCCTCCATTTCCTCTCTTCCTCCAACCCTCCATTTCCTCTCTTCCTCCAACCCTCCATTTCCTCTCTTTCTCCAACCCTCGATTCCCTCTCTTCCTCCGACCCTCCATTCCCTCTCTTCCTCCAACCCTCCATTTCCTCTCTTCCTCCAACCCTCCCTTTCCTCTCTTCCTCCAACCCTCCATTTCCTCTCTTCCTCCAACCCTCCATTTCCTCTCTTCCTCCAACCCTCCATTTCCTCTCTTTCTCCAACCCTCCTTTCCCTCCCTTCCTCCTACCCTCCATTCCCTCTCTTCCTCCCACCCTCCATTCCCTCTTTTCTTCCTACCCTCCATTCCCTCTCTTCCTCCTGTTAAATTTCAAATTACTAATAATCTGTCTAATGTATAATATGAAGAATTAAGATTTTACGGCACACTTTATAGTATGGTCAGTGCCAGTGGTCATTTTATTGGCAATACTAAACTTTGGTAGGCCTACCGTTCGTAAATAATTAGGCCTGCGTAGGGGAAGACTAATATTGTAGAGCTAAACTGATCATTTTTTACGTACGCGTACGGTACGCGGACATTACAAGACTTTAGTTACCGGTATATTGAGGTTCTTTGAGAATGATCAAATAAACTTGTGACATTTTTAAGTACGCGTAGGCCTACGTTATTTTTTCGATAACGTACGTACGGTACGCGTACGTTATTCTGGTTAGTAACGTACGGTCGTATTTTCATTAGGAGCAGGGATGATACAAGGGGGTGAGTCAGTGCTGGAGGCGGCAAATGTGTCTGTAGAAGAGATTACAATACTCTATTATTCTTCACACGATATCTTAATTATCGTGTTGAAGTAAGACGAGGCAGAGAGGGAGAGGTTGCCTCAGCTTGCCTCGTCTTCAAAATTACGACGAGGCACTCGCCTCGTCTTGCCTCATACTGGCTACGGGCCTGGTTTAGGCCTACTACTTTAGTAGCTATACTTACTACCACATCATATCTATATTTAGACAAATTATTGAGAAAATACTATAGGCGGCCATTTGCGTTCCCGAGAAAAATCCGTGCTTGGAATTCCTAGTGCTTTAGGCCTATTCCTTTTACAGACGCTCAAATGGGTGTCACCTTTAACAACTTCACATTAACATGTCATTTCGCAGTCATCGGTTTCTCCTCTGTCAGAATGCCCACATGGAGCGAAGCCCATGAGTAATCTTGGGCTTTAGGCCTAGGGCCTAGCGTCTGAAATTATTTACATTGCATGAGCGATGAAATATTTCTTAGTAAAACTCAAACTAAAAGCTGGAAGATTGATGAAAATGTCAGTATGAGAATTGTAGAAAAAAGACTGGAGGGGATTTAGACTTTGATTCATGTACGTGGAGTTGGGGTGTGCAATGAAGGCTTAAGCTTAACTATGAAAATGTCATTATGAGAATTGTAGAAAAGACTGGAGGGGGTTAGACTTTGATTCATGTGGAGTTGGGGTGTGCAATGAAGGCTTAACTATGGGGTCCTAAGGACTAGGGTTCCAACCCTCCGAAATTCTCACCCTTGAAAATGTTACGGAAACTATAAGAAGCTGGATGATCGATAAAAATATTATATAATAAAACTCAACCTAGAAGTTGGAATTGCGATGAAAATATATCGTTTTAGCGCCGATATCATTGCCGTGGATGAGAGATGAAAATATTTCATAGTAAAACTGAAAATAGAAGTTGGAAGCTTGATGAAAATATAGGTCAAACTAGAAGCTGGGTGATCGATAAAAATATAACTGAAACTAGAAGTTGGACGAACCATGATTATTTATTGTATTAATATTTATGGTATTGTTACGTTACTTTCAGTGTACATAATTTCAGACGCTAAAAGCCAAGATTACCCATACATGACCCATAAGCCTAGGCCTATTCCTGTATTAGACGGTAGACCCGTGTAGACCCCAAATGGGCCCCATGCAATGCCCAAGGAAATGACGGCACGGTCAGTACAGTACGCGATAAAATTCATTATTGTTACTTGACTAATAGTAATAGACATACATGATTACGAGAGAAGTCGACAGCAAGTCGGTCAGTCAATCGATAAGCACACAACTTCGTTAGTTACTAAGCATGTGACATAGTCCAGAGGTTTTCAAACTTTTTTGACCAGGGACCCCTATTTTTTCTAGGCATAGCTCGCGGACCCAAGCGCATTTAAAAAGTAAAATTTTCCATTTAAAATTTAAACAAAATAACAGGCAGACTATTTCCACAATACAAGCTTGCCTATAAGTAGTGTATGAATTTGAAAACACAGGCCGTTAATGTTAAGACCATGCAGTGTTAATCATTAATAATAATGTTAAGACCATGCAGTGTTAATCATTATAGGGTAGGCTGACCAGATATTGGAAACTAAAAACCGGGACACTTCAATCACACAATTAATTTGTGTTTTTTTGTCAATAATTATAATATAACTTGCACAAATATCTATTTTATGCTTATTCAATAATATACAATATACATTATATTGGTATAACTGAAAGGTTTTATTGCAAATCATGCTTTAAATTTAAAATTTAATTATAAATTTATCAAATCAGTCACTCATATTTGGCGCTTGAATGTATGCTTCTTAACAGCTTTTTGTCTGCTAATATTCTGTCATAAAATTCAACACATGTTCCTTCCATATTCACTTTCACTATCATAACAGCTTCAAGAGTTTCTTATGATAATCGACTTTTATGATCTGACCAATTCATCAGTGAGAAAACTCGCTCAACTGGAGCATTAGTTCCAGGAATTGCTAACAAGAATTGTAGAATCATTTTCAAATTTGGAAGAATTATCCCTCTTTCTTGCAGATCATTTAAAATCTGCACCCATCTGCTATCCACCGCAACATTGTTTTCATTCCATTGTTCCACTTTTTCTCGACTAACAAAATTACAAACGCATGTCATTTCATCAAACAGTGCATTGTCATCAATGTCATACCCAACTGGCTTACACATTTTGATAAGATCCTCAAGTCTTTTTTCAAACATCACATATCCCAAGTAATTGTTCCTCTCAAGTTCAACCAACTGAACAGCTTGAATGGTTCGTAACTAACTTCCAACATGTCAAAATATTCCAACGAAGTTGCATAAAAAGATTGAACTGTTTACCGTATTATGCATGGTAATAAATAAATAAAAGTGAAGTTAAAAATGAATTTACTCACCAGATGCCAGTAGTAAAATCAAGGAGAAGTTGATAAGTCAGGTCAGTTCTTAAAAACCGGGACATTTTTAGGGTTTGGCCTACCTTTCCCGGCAGCCGGGACAGCTAGCAGAAAATCGGGACTGTCCCGGGAAAACCGGGACGTCTGGTCAGCCTATTATAGGGCCTAATTAATATTTTCAGAAGGCTCTCGCGGACCCCGCCATATTCTTCACGGACCCCTCTTGGTCCTCGGACCAGTTTGAAAACCTCTGACATAGTCAACCTAGTTGTTAAATCAGTTGCTAACTCCTTATAGCGATTGACTCCTGGTACTAGGCCTATAGCAATAAACAACCGATTTTGTTCTAATCATATCCACTAATATACTGTCTTCTGGTTTTCATTCCCTCTACTGCTTGCTCTCCCAAAAGAATGATCACACAAGACACTGCCTGGCTGTACTATAGGCTACTGACTTATGCGAAATTGTTGCGAGCTCATGGCTGCAGGGATGGATCCCAAGAGTGATACATGAGAAGCCCAGTGAAAGGTCGATCACGTCTGTACTTAATAAGTCAGACAGTGTTTAATAATGGAAACAATATAAGACAATTCTTTCGAGAGAAGGTATCAGTCATATTAAGTATCAACGCAGAACTTGAATGAAGAGTAGCTAATAATCTGCGGCGCTATCATTTGTGGTAGACTGAGATGCTCGAGCCTGACCCCTTTTTAGAAGAAGCAAGCGTTGTTCTCAGACGACAGCAATAAGTATTCTTCTTACAGGTGGTCGGCAATGCTCATCCTCCTTCATCGAACCCAAAACTCACTTCAAAAACGCCTTCATACCTCTAACTTAGTTGTACTTTTAACCACTTATCTAATGAAATGAACAGGGCAGAAAAAGTCAAAACCTGCCACAATATGCTCGAGGCAATATTCCGAATTAGAATTTAAATTGATGCTCTGTGCAGTACAATAAAGTCAAAGTACACAACACAAATTATACACAGGTTTATGCATAACGTCATTGTATAATGTCTAGCATATATCATACACAAAATACAATGTGTATTTGTACAATGTCTAGCAGTACCTTCCACTTACAAATCTGATAAAATTACATTTAGAGTTTGGACTAAATACACGAAGAACAAGTGTGTTCATAAATGGATAATGTGTGATAATCTGGAACAGTTCCACTGGCTGGCTTTCACAGTTCACACACTTCGTCATTTCCTGATTTGAGATTACTGCAAGGTTGACATGCACAATTTATTACTGTAACAACACGAAAGTGAAGAATTTTGTTGTCAGAGGGGTTAAAAAACACACTAAACTTATGGCAGATGCAGATGCAAGAATAGTCCTGACTCCAAGATGTACAAGCACACCAAATCTAAACAGACATGACGTCAACTAAGAGTAGCAACGTTGAGTAATGGATCCCATGTATTGAGCTGACCACTGACCATCCAGCAAATGTTGCTTAGTGCACTACGTGTCAAATCAACCATAAACTTTCCATTAATCTGCCTCTTTCACTCTCGGAAAATAACTCAAAAGGTGCATTTCAAATAGTTCAAGAAAAGTATCTTTTCCAGGAGCATTAACGTAGTGATGGAAACAATGTTCCATAAACTCCTTTTCGATTTCAAACATTTCATCGCACATTCCACAACCATAAGGTCTCAAAATAAAATGGCTAATATTAACACATGCACTGGATCGATTTTCAGAAAGTTTTTTTTCATTAAAAACTGGCATTATACTCGACCTAGATGAAGAATCTTGCATGCTGGCTTCTGTTGAGGACAACTCTTTCCCATCAACATGGTTGTCATATTCAGGTAATATGAGGAATCTCTTACCTGACTTAGTCCTTTGGCACTGACATACTTTTGTGGAAAAAACAGTCTGACATGATACACATTTGTATGAATTATTTCCACTGCACATTGTCATGTGCCTTTTGAGACTGCCACTGCATACAAATGACTTGAGACATACATTGCATTTAAATGACTTTTCTTGAGTGTGTGTTCTTCTATGAATGTCCAGAACCCACTCATAAGCACATGTTTTATGGCATATATTGCACCTGTATGGTTTTTCTCTAGAGTGCGCTCTTGTGTGGTATTCCAGGTTATTACGGTCTGCAAATGCTCTCTGACAAACAATACACAGAAATGGCTTTTCTCCAGTGTGGGTTCTTCCATGTAGGTCTAGAGAACACTTCTGTGAAAATGATTTATTACATAAATCGCATTTGTATGGTTTTTCTCCTGTGTGGGTCCTTTGATGTAAGTCTAGATTACACTTAACTGAAAATGATTTATGACATAAATTACATTTGTACGGTTTTTCTCCAGTGTGGGTTCTTGTATGGAGCTTCAGAGAACAGTAATATGCAAATGATTTATGGCATAAACTGCACATGTATGGTTTTTCTCCAGTGTGGGTTCTTGCATGGAAATCTAGAACACGTTTATATGCAAATGTTTTATGGCAAAAATTGCACTTGTATGGTTTTTCTCCAGTGTGGGTTCTTACATGACAGTTTAGATTACTCTTGGTTAAAAATGATTTATGGCATAATTTGCAATTGTATGGTTTGTCACCAGTGTGAGTTCTTCTATGTAGGTCTAGATTGCCCTTCTGCGAAAATGATTTATAACATAAGTTGCATTTGTAGGGTTTTTCCCCAGTGTGTGTTCTTGTGTGTAATTTCAGGTGATTATGGTTTGCAAATGCTCTCTGACAAACAATGCAAATATATGGTTTTTCTCCAGTGTGGGTTTTTCCATGTAGGTCAAGATGACCCTTATGTGCAAATGATTTATGACATAAATTGCATTCGTATGGTCTCTCTCCAGTGTGGGTTCTTCCATGTAGGTCTAGATGACCCTTCTGTGAAAATGATTTATGACATAAATTGCATTTGTAAGGTTTTTCTCCAGTGTGGGTTCTTCCATGTTTGTCTAGAAGACCCTTCTGTGAAAATGATTTATGGCATAAATTGCACTTGTATAGCTTTTCTCCAGGGTGCTTTCTCCTATGGCGGTCGAGGTCACACTTATGTAGAAATGTTTTGTGGCACAAATTGCACTTGTAAGGGTTTCCTGCAGGGTGCATTCTTGTACGACGTTTCAGTTGATCAATGTCCGGAAATGCTTTATCACATAAATCACATTTGTATTTGTTTTACACAATATGGATTCCCACGTGATTTTGCGATCAGAACTCTGCAGATGCGTTCTCACGTAGAAATTGCAACTTGGTGGCTTTTCTCTGCTCTTGATTCTTGAATGTACTTTCAGAAAACAGTTTTCTGCAAATATTTTGTGACATACATTGCCCTTTTTCTTACATGGGGAGTTTAGCCCCTTATTGTGTGCAAACGTTTTGATACAAAATTCACATTCACTGTATTTCCCTGCTATGAATATTTGTTCATATTCTATGATCACACCTTCTATGATCTTAGATCTAATATGATTGACAGTTAATGTACATTCACAGACACTCGTTCAGATTGTGTCTCAGATGAAGAATGACACCTGGTCAAATGATCCCTTTCAGAACACAAAGACATTCCCCTACTGATCATGTAAAAGTTAACAGTTTATATGAAAACGTGTTCTTCCTACCTGCTTCTAAGTTGCTACCACATGAGCTCATAGAAAGCCAAGCAACAGGAACCTCTCTGTAACCAACAGTTGTTGTCCGAACTTGACTATAGACGACACATGTAGCACACCTGGGTGCTGATAGAGACTGGCCTTTCAATTGATTGAAAAGTTCAGAAAATTGTCCAACACTGTTTGCAAACTCTTTTGGCAAATCGAAGACTGACTCTGGAATCAGAAACTTTGAGGTAGAACACTTGCAAATTTTTAGCAAACTCTGGAAATAAAGAAATTCTATACTTTCAAATTGAAACAAGATCACAGAGCCATCAACAGGTTGCCCTGAGATGGTTACTGTGTAGGTACCTTGATCAGCTCTTTCACTCACAACTGCTCAGCGCAATCAACTGATGCTTGGTCAATAGTCTAATAGATATTGACATTGAGGAGATGCACAATAATAATAATAACTGCAGGTTTGTAGGGTGTGCCATCGGCTGATGCCTTGTGCATATGACACTGGCATCATAGAAATTACTAATTAGTAAATTGAATAAGTAGGCCCCTTGGCTGTCATTTTCTTGTCATGACTCAAATGAATGTTACATTTGACAGCAGAGCTTTGTCAGTGACTGGGTCAAGGTTATGAAAAAACACAGAACCACTCTGTTCACACTGTTGAGCTCTTGGTGGCATACGTTCTACACTCAGTGTAGTGGTAATACGCAGTGGATTCTATCCCCACTAAACAACCTGGCTCAATCCATCTCCTTCCCCCACCCATACTTTCATACAACTGTGAGCGAAGACTCTGTAACTTGTAGACAGTGTGATAAAAATTGAAAAGAACACTTGTCCCTGTTTTTTCACTGCGATCAACTTGCGCCCGCCCTGGATAGGGTAGAACCGTAGAAGCCTCTGGCCCAGTGGATAAAGTGGTTTGGGTGAGCAGTGGGAACGCCAAAGAACAGCTTTATTGGAACGCATGCGTGAGCAGTGGCAAGCAAAGAATTTCGAGAGCAGTGGGAACGCCGTTCCCACGCGTTCCCACCCACTTTAACCTCTGCCGTGGCCATATACGGTCGCTAAATCTCTAGGGTTTGTTCAAGCGCGCTTATTCTCCTTAGGCTGCTTCTGTCTCGTCGGACTGACCGTTGTTTTGACCCACTACGAATTTCTCTAAGAGTAATATCGACTGACGCCCAGTGCTGCAGTACTGCAGGGTAATAGCGCTATAAAAGTCTATTTGAAGATTACACCGTACACGCGGTAGAACTCAGAAAACGTAACCGATTTGCCAAAAACGACACGAATTCAGTGAAATGGACCTTAAAAGTAAATTTATAAATAAAAATACAAATGTGTTTCATTTCTCAATTAAGTAAACAGTCGGAAATAACGCACAATTACTAGTGTAGCAATTATATTGTAGACGAGAACATCGATATCTATATTTAGACCGAGTCCCTTAATTCTTTACTCCAATTCTTCAAAATGTCGTTTAAGAACTTAACATAGATATGAAACTTGAGGAATAAAATACTATAAATAGGAGTTGGATTATATAATTATTATTATGGTTACCACAGTATAAATTATTTATTCTGTGTGGTTACCCCTTTGCGATTAATCAATCAATCAATCAATCAATCAATCAATCAATCAATCAATCAATCAATCAATCAATCAATCAATCAATCAATCAATATTCGTTTATTGCATTAATTCCCGTTGACACAAACGCCACGGGATTACACAGACTTTAAATACATTGACAGCAAATGCGGTTAAATCGATCAGATCTCAATTAGGTTTCAGTGACTAGTTAATAAATGTTTCTATAAAGCATACGGGATTTAAAGTTTTTATCGTTCTTCCAGGCAATGTGAAATTGTGAGTTCGCACTCGGAGATTGTGGGGAATATTTCGGGCAGCAGGGAAATATGGTCGCAGAACATGGCCTGGGTCAGCAATGGCTGCATTGAATAGGCGTTCATCAGCCTGCCTAGCCAGTTGTGAAACGTTTTGGATGGATGGGGAAAGTGAGCCAGTTCGGCGCATTTTTCTAAGTAGTTGCTCAATCCTCTCCCTGTCTCCTGCCCGGGTGTAGGCCTAGTCAGGGCTGTAGTCGAGGGTATACGCGGGTATACAGCGTATATTCACCTCTGGAGACCGTATACTCACCTCACAAAATATTTATATTTATTTATATTAAAATACTGTAGTGTATACTCACAAAATACTGCAGCGTATACTCACCTCTAATTTGTTTCGGAAAACTAACCGGTAGCGTATACTCTCCTCTAATTTTACCACTACAGCCCTGGGCCTAGTCCCACCATGCAGGGGATGCATAGCATTGCATACATCAGGGAAGATACGGTGGTGGCCCATCGTAATTATGTCCAGTACTTGAATGCAAATGCAGTCTTGTTGTCCTCGAGACCAAGGTCTTGGTCTCGGGTGCACTCGAGTTCGTTTCTAAAAGTCTTGGTCTTGGTCTTGGTCTTGAGGTTCAAGGTCTTGGTCTTGGTCTTGGTCTTGAGGTTCAAGGTCTTGGTCTTGGTCTTGGTCTTGAGGTTCAAGGTCTTGGTCTTGGTCTCGCAAGACCAAGACCAAGACCGGCTGTTAATGTGAACAGTCATTTAACAGAACTCAAGAATTCTGTATCAAGCCTGCTTGCATCATACGACCAATATCTATGGATGGATACAAGTCATGTTGGTCAGGAAAACCCATTGGCAGCAGCAACAGTTATTCTGTATCAGACGGTATGATAAACCATGGGAAGATTTCAAAAGGACTCACTATCTGTACATTTACATCCAGTGCTTGAAAAGCTACTCTGTGTGTGTCAGCGACTTCAGCACCTGTAGAACAGTGTGATTCTCGTTAACGTTAACGATAACGAAAATGTTCGTTAACGAACAAAAAATGATTTCGTTAACGATAACTATAACTATAACTAAAAATATCATTAACTATAACTATAACGAAAATAACACTAACGAAAATTCATTGCTATTTTCGTTAATACGATAAAAAAAAGTGCAATATCAACTAACGTGAGAACGTGAAAATACAGGCGTTAACGAAAGCAAAATGATTCCTATGTTCGCCTTGGATGTCGGTGAATATGGAGCGCTGTGTATTCATGAAGCTGAATGCACCCATTCGTCAAAGCTCTAAGCAATTATTGTGTAACGCGTCTTCATAATTCAGTGTGATTTTCATTAACGATAACGGTAACGAAAATGTTTTCGTTAACGAAAGCAAAATGATTTCGTTAACGATAACTATATATATAACTGTAACTAAAAAATAATATTAACTATAACTGTAACTATAACTAAAATGAAAAACCATTAACTATAACTGTAACTGTAACTAAAATAAAATCTGTAAGGAGAATCACACTGCTGTAGAACGTATTTTTTCACATGGCGGAATTTTTATGAGGCCCACCAGGCACGTCTTTGTCAGAAAATTCTGAGCGAATTGGTTTTTATAAAATACAAAAGGCATTTGGCATAAGAGTTTACATGAAGGACTTTTGAATACAAATTCGGATTTCTCTGCAGTTTGCATTTAAAGTTAATTTGCTTGAATAAAATAAAAGACTCAAGTTTTCATTAAAATAGCGAAGATTCCGACTTGACAATTTTTAGAAGTCTTGACCTGATTTCGATTTTTTGGGTCTTGGTCTTGGTCTTGGTCTCGAGGTTCAAGGTCTTGGTCTTGGTCTTGGTCTTGAGGTTCAAGGTCTTGGTCTTGGTCTTGAGGTTTAAGGTCTTGACAACAAGACTGTGCAAATGCAGAATTAGTGCAGAAACCAGGTTAATGCAATTTCATAGTTTCGGCAAAATGAGTTTGAATGTTTTTCATTCATTCATTCATTCGAGTAATGTAGGCCAGACATTTTTTTAAACCAGGGCATAGCCAGGGCAGTCATACAAGTAACCAATGCAGAGGATGATATATGGATAGTGCGGTAGCGCAAGCGTAAATGGTTACCATAATATGGTCACCATTAACGCTTGCGCTACCGCGATTTATGGCGATTTATGGCAAGCGCGGAAGCGCGATCATATATTAGGCCTATATGATCGCGCTTCCGCGCTTGCCATAAATCGCCCCCAGCATTATTCATTTTGTCTATAGTCAGATGGGCGAAAGCCCCCCCCCGCTTTTTGACATTTGTAAAACAAATTTAACATTTCAGTGAATTAAGTGAGTTTATATCTCAGAATATAATAAATATGTCCGAACAAGTTCTGGACAGTGCAAATATTCTGGCAGGGCATCGACCACGGCCAAGGCTTTTTTACCAGGGCTCCCGTACCAGTGCCAGGGCTTACTCTATGCTCCCGACCCGTGTCAGTGTCTTCACTGCATGGGCGGCGATCCGGGGGTTCGCGGGGGACAAGACCCCCACCTTTAAGAGTGGGGGGACACGCCATACATCGGACCCCCCAAATTTTGAAGATACACAAAAAGGTCAAGAAATGCAATTGTGTATGAGGGCGAAAATGAGTTTTCAGTGGTTTTTTGAGCAGATAGGTTGTTTTGAGGAGAAGTGTCCCCCCCCCCAAATTTCAAGGAAAAAAGTAATAAAATTGTGGAAGAGAAGGAAAAAGGTCAAAGAAATTTAGTTGAGAGGAATTGGCAAAAAAAGGTCGTCAATTATTTTGAAGGTATGATTTCTGAAGATGTAACGAAAGTAGGTGAAGGACTAAAAAAAGATCATAAACTTTTTTCGAAGATGAGATTGCATAGGCCCAATTTTTAGTAGGAATATGAGATCCTAGAAAAGACGAAATTTTTGGGAGAAAGCAGACCAGTGTGAAAAGATGAAGAGATAGTAAAAAAAGGTGAATGACTAAAAAAATATGGAGATGAAAGCGAAATTTTTCGGAGATGAAGTGGCAGGAAAAAAATTTGGGGGACAAGATTTTTAAAAAAGGTCGTCGACGAGATCGTGGCCGACTTTGCCCCCCCCCCTACCTCTCAGACAAGATCGCCGCCACTGTTTCACTGACAAAGAGAAATGTTTTCAGGCGCTTGCGAAACTGGAAATATTAAGGGGAAATATACTTTAAATAGAAGTTGTAGTACATTTTATACTTAGCCGTAAAGTTATCCCTCTTGGGATTTTTCACATCGTTTATGTTCAGTAGGGCCTACTTGAATTCAAGCAGTGTTTAATCTAGTCCCCCTCTTCTGGGAGGGGAAACAAGGTTTCTGGGGGGGGGACCAACGAATTTACACAAGATTTTTGTCTGTAATTTCATCCTTCTTGAAAAAGTTTCAGACTTTTCCTTTTCATCTTCAAAAAAAGTTGATGACCGTCCGATTTTTAAACTTTTGTACAGCAATTACTCTCTCAAAAAAGTTGATGACCTTATTTTTAGGAAATCATCTCTCTGGGGGGGGAACCATGTATCCACATGTATCCTGGGGGGATTTTCCTCCCCTAAAGTTCTCTACATTGTAGCCTAATATTGCTGGCCTCTGGGGGGGAAATCAATCTGGGGAGGGGAACTTTCCCCCCAAAGACGTCTAGATTAAACACTGGAATTCAAGTAAGAACTTGATGCTTTTGGAACCCGCGCCATCAATGCCGCCGAGAGGGGGGGGGTCAAATGCCCAGGGGCCTGGCCTGTAGGACTTGCAATCAACTTATGAAAAATAGTATAATCAGTTATACAAAGTTTATGATTTATGCCTGTTAAAATACAATATTACTGAATAAAATCATAGTTGTATAATGTATATATAAATATAATATCGTACGGTCCTACCCACACTTTTTTATTTTGCATTTGTTTATTGTTTTAAATTTTCTCATTAAACATGAAGGCAGTTTGGAGGCACGTGACTGCTCTGCCTAGGGCCCGGAATTTCTGTCGTCACCCCTGCGCGCCAGCGTTAAGATTACGAAGCTTGGAGCTGGGATTAAGATTGCAATCTTAGTCCCAGCTTGGAGCAGACACTTGACTACGCGTTTCAATTCCTTTATAGCCTATGCGAAAGACCTTCTACTTGTAAATACTCAAACTAGCTTGCTCCTTCTGAGGATTCTTCCTTTCCATTTGTTGGTCACTTCCTCACCCCATAGATCCTTCCCTTCTTCCTTTCTTCCTTGGATTCACATTCCCTCCTCACGAGTTGTAATTGCTAAAACGCCAACTGCTGCGCGTGTTTTCGTCTTTCAGTTTCGCCAGCCTCGGCGCATGTCCGTGGACGCATAGTTTATTGATGATATGGCGACACCTAGCGATTGATGTTAACGCGTCCTCTTCAAGAACTGAGGCGCAGTGTGATAATACAAGGTGCTAAGTGGCGTGTGATACGTTAGTATTTGTAATTAAACACGAATACGTCTGACTTAAAATTGAATAGCTTTGATCCTGTTGGAAAAACAGACAGCCACGCTCAGTGGCCCACATAGAGTCCGTGCTGGTATAAATAGGCTCTAGTGCCTATTTAGAGGCCACTGTGGGTCAATGAATGTGGCCGTCAGAGGGACAGCAAACATTAGGTTGCGCTTAAATTTAACAAAGAATGAATGATTAAATGCCCAACGATGCGCATCGTCTTCTCCTATTCAAAAACCTTTTCGAATGACAGATCGTAAACGACAGTGGCGCCCCTGGCGATTCAACGGCCCAGTCTCTGGCACGAGATGCCAGCATTCATTTAGCCGTGTTCGCTGAATTGTAGCCCTCTATAGTGCGATGAGCGCCAACTATTCGCATGTCTACATGGGACAAAATATTCGATTGATGCGAGGTCAATATCGCAACACATTCCCCAACAGCAGCTGGTGCAGCAGCCGAATGCAGCAGCAACTGAAAGCTGCTGAGCTTCAGTCCGACAGCTACCACGTTTCGCGGAACAACACCATCCACGACACGATACAGCGCATGACCGATTTTCCTATATTTATAGCACAGATGTAGACCCGAGTACTCCGCCGTTAACATATAATCCGTTCAGCGTCTGCCGCTACAGCCGCCGCCGTTGCCACTGTAGACCGTTATAATTATGTGGCATAATTTAATAGACATGCCGCGTTCCTTTAACGTCGTAACTCGCATTTAGCCACATCGCGACCTCGCAAACGCAATGCAGTTTTAGTTTGCTTTCCTTTCGCGTAGTAAATTCGTATTTGTTGATGTTGAGAACAGGGAGACACAGCACGATGAATCGAATGAGCAACACAAGTGAAAATGCAATAATGTAGGCCTACAGATGATATAAAGCTATTTTATCGATATACAGAATTGCATACACTCGACTTATATGATAATAATATACTTATAGGCCTACATATAATTTTAGTACTAATATAATATAATACCAAAAATTAAAAGTAAAAGTTAAACCTTATCATGTTATAGTACGTTAAAGTAAAAAAAATATGTTAAACCAAACAGACAATTTTTATAATCAATAACATTAAAGATGAAAATTTTACTAAAAGATAACTTATGATGATGATGATGATGATGACGACGACGACGACGATGATGATGATGATGACGATGACGATGACGATGACGATGATGATGATGATGATGATGACGATGACGACGACGACGACGATGATGATGATGACGACGATGACGACGACGACGACGACGACGACGACGACGATGATGATGATGATGATGATGATGATGATGATGATGATGGTGAGTGCACAACGATGCCGCGGCCAAATCACGGGTGCATCACGGTACATACCAGTGGATAATAGGCGGCCTATTATAGGCCTAATTGGCCTTTAAAGTGCTGCAAGAGTTGGGCCACAGCCCACAGACTTATCCAGACCTTTGGTATTGAGGCCTGGACATTTTCAAACGTCATCCGCTGGCAAATTTCATAGACAGGAACACTGTTGATGTTTCTCACCTCATGCTCGTATCAGGTGACTTTATGAATATGAGGGGGCATCTGGACGTCTGGATTCCCCTTCTGTTTATTTCATATGCGATGAAAGTGATGTGTAAATTTGTCAGCAATGTCATCGTCAGACAGCCGCTGAATGACACATTTTGCAGAGGTTACGACGAAATATGGAAGCCCATGATTTCGAAAATGTTGAGGGAAGTTCGTTTAGAAGGAGCTCGTGCATTATGCTTATTTTCAAAAATCATCAGGCTTACGTCTGGTATGTTCAGTGCAAAAATGGATCTCGCCGGTCATTGGCCGCCCAGCAGATATCTAAATATCTTGCCAACAAATAGCCTTCTGTTTAAAACCTAACAACAGAACTTAGGCAGCGATAAGAACAAGGCACTGAAAGTACAATGTTCGCCGCATTTCTCCAGGTTTACATCTGGTATGTTCAGTAACTAAACTCTATAGTGGCTTCATAATGCCCAGGTAAAAATGCCTTGTCCTATAACTATAGGAGAAACTCTATGGAATCCACCTTATGTGTGTCTGCTACCTCTGCTGTGAAAGCTGCAGATGACAAGAGAAATCGATCGCATCATGATCAGGCCTGTTATTACTTAGATGTGCACTAGAGTCAATGATAACGATACTATCCAGATAGCATCGAAGTGAATTAGAAACAGCAATGGTCAATGTTAAAGACTTATATCCACATGCACAGCATTGGGGTCACGGAAAAATATCACAGCGCACAACAGAGAAGCTGTACATAATAGAAGGCCAGCGTATAGTAAGCTTCATATGACCCAGAGAAATAAAATCGTTCACAGGGTGCAATAGTTTTTTTAAAATAAATAAACAAACAAATATTTTCCTATTTCAACAGTGTATTTCTAGTTACTATAAACCCATAGGCATAATTTGTGGGGGGTACGAGGGGTACCCGTACCCCCACTTTTTGGACTGGGGGATACCGTACCCCCACTTTTTGAACAATGCCAATGAATATTTTATTATTGTGCCTTCCCAGAGATCGCAGTCTCCGCCTTGCTTCGTGTATATGAGAAATTGGTACTCCCACTTTTTAGACCAAAGTTACGCCCCTGTATAAACCGGTTAACGTCGTAATAATAATAATAATAATAATAATAATAATAATAATAATAATAATAATAATAATAATAATAATAATAATGATAATAATAATAATCTTCGTTTATTAATTCAGACTGAGGAGTACGCAATAAGATTGCATGATATAGTAGTAACAGACGATGACAAGTTTAATAGGCGTCGAATTTAATTGCATGGCTAGCCATGCAAGGCGCCCATTTGTCGTACTGCTCATTTTACAAACGCCACCTAGGGAATGAAGGCTGAGTCAACTTACCATATGAATTCACAGATATATCCTACCATGCTCATAAGATTCAATTAAATGAATTGATTCTGAAAATTGTTCTCGCGGAGTAATAACGCTTAAAAATGGGAACTCACTGTAAATGCAGAACCCTAACTTCTTGTTATTTTCGGAAACATCGAAACCGGACAAATCTGGATGAATCGTCATAAAGCGGTGAAGGTAATTAGACGTTTACCAGTGTTCATTGTAGGGCTATAAGACCAAAGGCGTCTAATTTGTATGGTGACGGTCTTGTCCGGTCACCACCACTTTTAAAAGTGGTGGGACAGTGACCACCACTTTTTGGCCCTGCCCTAATAGACTTTTTGCGCCATGCATGATGGCGGCGTTTGTCTTGTTTGAAGCAAGTTCAAGCAATGGCAATAAACGGCGGTGTATTCTTACATACTTAACTACGCGATGCTGATCGATGCCTTCACGCTAGATCTGTCGTGGTCTCAGAGTCGTCAGCATATTAACAATTGAGAAAACGAATGTAAACAAGTACGTTGTTATCTGAGGGTGATCTTAAAGTGGCGGACAAAGCACGCTAAATTCGTATATAGGGGAAGGGAGGAAGGGAGAAGGGTGAGAGAAGGGAAGTAGAGGAAAAGGAGAGCGGATAAATGAGGGGATTGGTTACCACCACTTTGTGAGGCAAATTGACGCATTTGCCTATGACAGTCCTCTCAGAGGACATAAAATAGAGTGGAGATGAACTCCAACCCGGGTTCAGATCGGGACGATTGCACAGAACTAATATATTAAACTCAGCGGCACCAACATATCGACCCGACAGCGCCATCCTTCACGTGTGTGCGCAACATCGAGTCTGTACTCGTCACGAACTGGTGAGCACGAGTTCACGACGTGAATGGAATACAGTATGAGTTGCGCCGACCCGCCACCTAGCGTTTGCATGGCTCGCGTACTTGTCAAACTGCAGCGGGATTTCGGCGTTAGGCGGCGCCAAAGTAGCAACCTCTATCGACGGGCGTGCGAGTAATATCCGTGGGACGTGTAAACAAGAGATCTATGCAGTGCGAGTAAGAGAGAAGCAAATAATCAGTTCTGTCTTGCTTTCAGGTACTTAGAAGCAATTTATCAGGTCGTTGATACACGAGATATTTGTCTCATTGGTCGCCGAGTTGTTTAAAGAACTTATACGATTCTGTTTGGCTGTTTTCATCAGTTTTAACAGAGACTTCAGGTTGGTTAGCCAAGAATTCAGCTGTTTTAATATAAAGAAAGAGAAAGTTTAGTTCAACGCTGTTGATCGGCCAGCAAAGGTTCTGTCGTCATTTCGAATCGGTGAGCCATTAAGTGTATTTGGTTGGTGTTTTTGGGTGCTCGATAGTGTAGTGGTTTGCGCGCTGGACTGTCAATCGAGAAGTCGGGAGTTCAAATCCCCGCCAGAGCAGAAATTTGGTTCGAGATTTCTGTTCCATCTGCACCCCTTAGCCAACTCATCTATGATGAGTACACTGACCATACATTGTCAGTGGGAAGATGAAACGGCGAGGGGGAGGACTGGCCATCCGCCCGCATATGCCAAGGCCAAGAAAATGAAGTCGCTAGCACTTCATACCCATGGCTGCCTCAGGGCTAGCTTAAGGGACTGCTCTTCATCTTCTGCTTTGAAAGTGTTTCACGATTGGTGTCGTCGTCAAAATGTCAAACACATTTGTACGACGACTATTAATGATCATTAGTCGTACAAATTAATCATGCACTGTTACCATCATCATTATTATTTGCCATCATCAGACATCGAGCCAGGTCTTGTCGGTTATGTAATATTTCGTGTCTTTGTCC
>OY744604.1:60983847-60993847 GCA_963556255.1 Allolobophora icterica | reverse complement strand
TTCCTGAATCTTGTTTCTTAACTCCGCCTCTCTTTTACCCTCCTTTAACAATTCTCTTCCCGCACATCCCACTGCTCTGCCAAACATTTTATCGTTGTCATTATTCCCTTCAACACAACGCCCCGCCTCCTTGCTTTATTCCTACACTCTCCATAGCTCTCTCCAATCTGATTCATCCGTTCCTCTACACAATTATCTTCCTCTTGATTCCTCTTCCCGTCCATACGATTCTGTCCATTCTCATTCTCCTCCCCTTCCTCTACAAATAACTCTACTTCAATTATCTCCTCTGCATAATTCTATTCCTCTCCGATGTCCCCTGCCTCCTTCATAAATTCTCCTCTTCATCGTCAAATAACCTAGTCTCTGGCTCGTCCGTCATCCTAACCTCCTATTCTCCTCGGTGGCACAGTGGCCGATTGTTAAAGCTGCGACCCTTCGGCCCATGATGGTCGCTCGATGCCCGGTGTTCTAAGTGAAATTGGAAATTCGTCGTAGATTCGTAAACCAGCTCTAGAGAAAGGTTTCGTTCAGCTGGATGGATTGCTAATCTTATTTCAGCCCTCCAGTCGAAAAAACTTCAGCCTCAAGACCACGCCGCCAGGCATTTGCTATTGATACGGGTTACTGCTATGTAATATGTATCTATTGTTACGGTTGAGGGATTTAGATAGGGCTAGAAGAATGTCAAAAGGGGTGTCTGATTTGTAATAATGTAAAAGAGAGACAGTTGCGAACTATATAATCACGATTAGATCCAAGACAGAACAGCAGTAGGTCGGTGAACTGTGAAATGTAAACAGAATGCGTCGAGAAGAGGTGAACGTGTAGATGGTAGTTTGCGATCTCTGCGAACAAAAACAGTTTCCTGACCGAAGTGTTACAGTTGTTCACAGTAACAGTAGCTTGCAACGGCATTTACGTATGTACGCATTAATGGCTGGCAGGAAGAAAGAAGAAAAAGGCTAATGGTTGGAAGGTATGGATGGACTGAAGGAAGGATTGAAGGAAGGAAGGGAGCAGTAATGGTTGCCAGGAAGAAAAAAAGGATAGACAGACTCATGGTTGGAATGAGTAGATAGACTCATGGTTGGAATGAGTGTGTTTGTATGCATGTGTGTATGTACGTATGTATGTATGCGGGTATGTATGTATTTATGTATATGGCTGTATGTCTGCATGCATGCATGTATGTATGTGTGTAATGTGTATGCATGTATATATGTATGTATGCGTGTATGTAAGTACGTATGTCTGTATGTATGTATGTATGTATGTATGTATGTATGTATGTATGCGGGTATGTATGTATGTATGTATGCATGTCTATGTATGTATGTATGTACAATGTATGTATGTATATAATTATGTATGTATACTATGTATGTATGTATGTATGCATGTATGTATGTATGTATGTATGTATGTATGTATGTATGTATGTATGTATGTATGTATGTATGTATGTATGTGTGTATGTATGTATGTATGTGTGTAAGTCATTATGTATGAATGCACGTACCAGGCAATTGAAATGGCGCATTTAATGAACGTGGCAAAGCCATCTTCGTGATAAATCCTTTAGGAGTCTGCTACTTCTAAATCGCTCTACAACTGAACAATGGTTCTGTGCATGCCATTATGATGGAATTTGTTCTTCCGTTGCCTTTGTCATATTCTGTCCTCACTCGACTTCCTTCATCTTTCTTCCTTCCCTCTATGTCTCTATATATGTCTTGGTGTCCTTTTAGTTTGTTCTAGTGTAATCTTACTCTACCTCGTTCTGATAATCTGACTAGGAAAAGCTTTATTATTAGGATGCTTTTTGATGTTGTTTAATTAGTAAAACTTCTCAAATTCTGCTACCCTTTTCAGATAATAGTAACTATTATAGATTTAAATTTTCTCTCTTGTTATGATGCTTTGATTTAGTGTTATTAGTAATTTTCTACTTTTAAAAATTTAAATGTATACTCTTTTTTTCAAATATTATTATCTTCTTATTACTTCTATGTTTTATATTTTTCTATACTTGTTCACCAATGTGCGGTTCGCTTTTGGTTTATCAATAAAGAATATTAATAATAATAATAATAATAATAATAATAATAATAATAATAATAATAATAGTTTACTATGTATCTGTGTGCCTGTTCGTATCTTCGTTTCCATCTGTCGTTGAGCCATCGTTTCCTGTTCCTTCCTGCGCTTCTGCCGTTGTCAACTTCTCTCCCGAAGCTTAACCGTTTGTCTTCTTCCTCCTCCTCCTCCGCCTGTTCCTCCTCCTCCTTCACCTTCTTCTGTTCTTCCATCTCATCCTTCTCTTGTCCTGCCGCATCACCGATTCTCCTTTTCTTTTATTTGTTGACGCAAAGATCAGAAGATCAGAAGTAACAATATATCGAAGGAAAGTGAAGGTTCTCCACCTCTCTCTCTCTCTCTCTCTCTCTCTCTCTCTCTCTCTCTCTCTCTCTCTCTCTCTCTCTCTCTCTCTCTCTCTCTCTCTCTCTCTCTCTCTCTCTCTCTCTCTCTCTCTCTCTCTCTCTCTCTTTTTCTGTCGCTGTCTCTCTTTCTGTCTCTGTCTCTGTCTCTCTTTCTATGTATCTCTGTTCCTCTCTTGCTCTCTGTTTATGTCTCTTTTGACCCCTGGCATTTGCAATGCCTGTGCTTTCCAGCGGATAGGATGCGGCAGTCAGAAAACGGAAGTAAAGAGGAATTAGAATTAGCCAGGTGAGGAGAGAGGCGAAGCAGAGTGTAGAGGAGAGGACAAGGCAAGGCTAGTAGTACAGAATAGGACAGGAGAGGTAAGGGGCGGAGAATAGGGGGAATGACACGCATGTTTATAGTTGGCAGACGTTGAGGCCGCTGCTAGTTGATATCGATGGTATGGGCTTATAGAATGCTGTAGCCTGGCGTTTAAATCAAGAACTTATATAAGCAGCTACTGGTGTTGGTGGCATTTAGAGATCCCCATTTCCCATCGGCCTTTTCTCTCCTTCAGCGCCGGCGCCACACTTCACTGTGCTCCAGCGAATTAAAGATCTCACCAGAGGACGCACACATACTGCCATAGGTATTATAGGAGAGACATACAGAGACATATACTCGTCCATCGTTTTCTTCTCTGCCCTCAAGTCTGTTCTCTTTCGCCTGGGTCGGGCTGGGAGCAACTCTGAATAGTTTCCTTGAAGGGGCGCTACATAAATGCTTAGTTGAATGAATGAATGAATGAATGATTGATTGATTGATTGATTGGTTGATTGGTTGGTTGATTGATTGATTGATTGATCGATCGATCGATCGATCGATTGATTGATTGATTGATTGATTGATTGATTGATTGATTGATTGATTGATTGATTGATTGATTGATTGATTGATTGATTGATTGATTGATTGATTGATTGATTGATTGATTGATTGATTGATTGATTGATTGATTGATTGATTGATTGATTGATTGATTGATTGATTGATTGATTGATTGATTGATTGATTGATTGATTGATTGATTGATATACACGAGGATAAACGTAAGGACTACCGGATTGACAAACACAGATATATGGAGCGAAAGAATCCAACAAGAGAGTAGGCCTATTGGAGTTAATGGAAAAACCCATAGAAGCTACAAAGCGTGGAGGTATGAATGGAGGGATGGATCGAAGAATCGATGCAATGGTGGAAGGAAGGAAGGAAGGACTGAAGGAAAGAAGAAATTTGGAAGGTGGAAGCTGGAAGGTGGAAGCTGAAGGAAGGATGGTTGGAGGTTGGCAGGAAGAAAGAAGGGAATGACTAATGGTTGGAAGGAGTGACGACAGAAGAAAGGAGACAAGGATGCACAACAGGAAAGAAAAGGGAGGAAGGGAAGGAGGGAGGGAGGAACGAAGGAAAAGAAAGAGGGAGGGAGGGAGAGGGCGAGAGAGGGAGGGAATTCAGCACGCGTAGAAACAACCAAATGAAAAGAAACACGGAGACAGACATGCAGACGGACAGACGCCGGACAAACAGAGGAGCAGAGACCGTCAGTCGCGTCCTCCTTGTGGCTACGGCATTTGTCATGAATGAAAGGCAGAGATAAAAAGAGCCGCCGGGTGAGTTAGAGAGGATGCGAAGGCTGCAGAGGCAGATGGGCCTCTTACGCTGGATAGGTAAGCACGTTGACAGCGCCATCTGTCTGGCGTTGCAGAGAAGGTGCTCACAGTCATCATGACTTATCGACGACTTCTTGCTCATAATATGACATATGTCGTTTTCCATCTAATGCATTATATACTGTATATATACAAATATATATACTATTTTTGGAAAACCCATATATATATATATATATATATATATCAGGGTTGTCCAAAAATATTATATATATAAATGGGTTGTCCAAAAAATTAAAATTGACTGCACAGGATCGAATATTGTTCCTTTCTTGGAAACAAACTTTTATGAAAAATTTCATGGGGTTCTAATAATATTAAACGGTTGCTCAATCACTCTAAACGTTAACAGCATTGAAAAGCATTGTCGCAGGTGCAGGTTTATTATCAGCTTGTATGCATTATCAAGTACATGACAAAAGCAAAGTTATTGCCAGTGATCACATTTCGATGATCTATATCTGATGCAACTGCAGGCTAACAGATGCTTTTCGAGAATCCGAAGTCCTTTGCGATTATCTTCTATGAGCTCAATTAGTTTCTGCATTTCAGATTCTTTCCTTGTCATGGATTCATTGAAAGCTCTCATAAGAGCAAATGAACGTTCAGCAGCATCATTGGCAGCTCTGAGTGGTTTGTTGACAGCTTCGGCTCCCTTATATGGCACAATATCATTCCATGTTCCTGGACTACTTTGTGACAGAACGGCAATGTCCAGCCCTATAGTAACCGCTGAGCTACAGTTGATGAAGATGTAACCAGTTCATGAAGCTGGTTGTTGATATTCAATCTTTGGCTCTGAATATTTGATCCCTCGAACACTCCAGTCATCTCCACACAGAATCATGGCTTCTGCGATCAATCTCTTCTCATCATCAGACATTAATTTTTTTGTGAAAATAGAGAAAGTAGACCTAGCTATGATCCAAGATACCACAGATGATTTTGTAGTTTCTTCATAGCAGCCACTTAAACAGCTCTGTTTATCATGGCATACTGTTTGATTCTCTTCAAAAGAGGCAAATCATTTACAGAAGCATCACGTACCAAAAGTCGTACCACGGTACCAGTCATGACGTGTCCGAGGCGCCGTTTTCCCAGGAATTCGAATGCCTAAATTTGCCCAATGGGTGCTTCTTAAGCAGTTCCTTCAGAGCCTCTGATCACGTGGATCACCCAGGGCGCTAGCAAACCCTGGGCGAGGGGACATGGTACAGTGATTTGTCAACCTCGGGCCAGCCAGGGATGAAGCATCTATTATACACCTGCAACCACATCGACCAATACAGATAACTCTCTCCATGATGAACTACTAAGGGCTTATATTAGTGAAAGGCCACCCCCGTTGGAAAACCAAAACCATTTATGATGCGCCAATGGACTAGCCTACTTCTACAGCGCCGTTATATACATGTATATAGATATACAAACATTTTAAGTCATACATACAGACAGGTATACATGCCCATACGCGCAGACATACCAGCAGACAGCTTACGTTGGTATCTATGTAGGGTATATAATTAACTATAGAAAATGTTAATGATAGGGACGATTTCTGACAACAAATTGCAACTGTCTCGCCGGTTAAAGCCCAGCTGACTTTATAAAATCCAATTGGCTGTTTGTAGGTAATGGGATGGATATTTATCAGCTGCTCAGATCGACTTTTCTAATTTGCGGCAGATTTTCTTTGTGTTTGTCAACGCAGTATACAACTGTGCTAAATGGTTGATTGTTAATTATGATTGAGATCCGTTAAGAGTCTATGCGTAATTCTATATTGTGTTGAACGAGTAGGCATTGGCCTAATGGTCAAGATGTTTTTTGCACTTGCCACTGAGTGTTTGGTATTTGCTCCATCTCTAACATGTTCCATATTTTATGAGTTTCAAAATTATTTATTTGTTCGTTTTCACTTATTGTTACATTTCATTGTCGATTTTGGTATTTTCATTACGATTTACACTGTACAGTTTACCTGCTATAATTTTTTTAATCAATTTATAACCTTTCCTATACTATTTATGTTTTATTTCTACTGGATTTGAATCATGTTTCATGTGTCTGGTTTATTTCTTATGTAGACAACTTTTCAGTTTTGTATTTGAGTAAAAGCGTGTGAAGATTTTGTATAATATTTCAAAAAAATTCAAAACTCAATGGCCATATAAAGACAGCTGAAGCTGCGTTTGATATTTTAGAAAGCTTCGATAGCTTTGCTTGTTTAAAAAACTTAAACTTGCATTTTGCATGCTATATAGTAGTATATACATATATATGGTTAATGCTATGTATATATATACGAATGTATGTTTGTTTATTTACTTTAGCAGATCTATTTAACAGACGTTGTTCACCAGAGTGCTGTTTGGCAGCTGGTTTAATAAAGAATATACTTACTTACTTACTTATTTATTTTAAAAATTTCAACCGAAAATGAAACTTGTAATAGAATGAAGCAATAGGATGCTTTGATGGCTGAATTGGCTGTGAAGTTAAGTTCGGCCAGTTTATTAATTGAGTTACGATTCATGACATATCAGGTCATATATGGTTTCTTGTTCAGCTCACCATCCGTTTCGGGGAGGTAAAAGAGTGCAAATATAAATTGAGAAGTTAAAATTCCGCCACTGCTCGTGCTCTGTCACTGCCAGTTCCAAGCCTGGATAAAAGAAGAGAGCGACGCTAACGATCCTTGTTATCACACGCTGTCGTTAAATTGAAACTACTTGAGAAGTTAAAAGGTGCCTATTCCTAAGCCGAAAGCTCCTCTTTGCAGGCTTGCTTGATTCGACATAGCGCCGGTGTTTAAGCTGGTCTCCCCAACGTGGCTTTTGTGCGGCGCTGAGAATTTCGAACGTTTACATTACATTACATTACATTACATTACATTACATTACATAGGACAGGAGGTCTGTACAGATGTATTAACATGTGTAGTACTTAATTCTGTCTTTGTATTACAAGGACTAGCCTATTCTTTCTAAAAACAAACTGCCATGCAGCGAAATACTTTGTGATTATTCTTCCTATCAGTCCTATTTAGAACATCAATACACCTGCTGCTTTGTCAGCTCACTTCTGTTGATAAATCTATTCATGTGTTGTATTCGTAAAACTATTTTGTTGGTCCTCGGTTTTGTTTTTCCAGTTAGGTCGAAAGTGCCTCTGAGAAGTCTATATTGAAAAAGCGCTATATATATAAATTTGTGATTACAATTACAATTGCAGTCATTGTATTGTATTCTATTTCAAAACTAATAAAGCGCCTGTACCCAGTGCCCATCAATCAGAGGCGCTCCCAGTGCGAAAGTCATGCGATTGTGTGATTGTACAAAGTATAAGCATACATTGCAGTATATTATAATTATTATATGGTCATACCTATCATGCAGGATATGTGCTTCACCTTTGTGGCATTGTATACAGTCTGATGCCAAATATAAAACGATCGATGTAGCTAAGAATCTGTCAACGCCTCAGTCCAAGAGCATTTTATTTCTGGACGATCGCCTCTGCTCTTGCACTGTAAATCGTCCGTGCGCTCAGATGATCGCCTATGCGGTGTAGATGTCGACGCATGGCGTGCTTTAGTTGTGCCAAGAAATCATGACCTTCTTGTACTTTCTCTCTTTAGCCGCTGGCTTTCAAACAGAATGCACGGCTTTCGCATTAGCTGGGCAAAGCGCACGGAAATGAGATCATACAATGCGAGGGCATACTTCTTCGGCTGTCCTCTTGGTTTGGTGTCTTTGGCACTGCTCTACTCTGGTTCCAGTCCTCCTTATCTTCCTGCTCCTTCCTACCCACCAACTCTTCGTCTCTCAATTTCACCTCCGTGCGCAATCATGGCGTTACCTTTGATCCTTCTCTAATCACGCATTCAACCTCTCGCGCACCTGCCTCATGCATATTTGTGACCGCCGTCACAGTCGATCCATACTTGATTTTAAAACTGCATCCACTATCGCTACCTCCATTGTCTACTCCAAGGTTGATTACTGTAATTCCCTTCTCCTCACACTCGAATCCACCCAAATAAAGCGTCTACAACTCATCCAAAATTCTCCCGAACGGGCTATCACCAGGACGCCCAAGCAGAACCATATTACTCATGTTCTTAAATCACTCACTGGTTGAAAATCCCTAAGCGTATCCGCTTTAAAGTTCTTTCACTAACCTACAACTCACTAAGATACTCCAGTCAAAGTACCTTCGCGAACCCGTTCATCCTCATATCTCATTCCCTCCAGTCCCCAAGTCTCAACTCGCCTCCAGTTCTCCAACCGATTCACGTCCCACACTGCACCTCAACTCTGGAATTCCGCATATTCTCAGTTTCCCCACCAATACCGCCACTCAGCATCGTCATCTGCCTCAGACTCTTCTACTCATCACGCCACATGTTTTCCACTCAAAATTGAAGTCTCACCTCTTCAAGAATTCCTACCCTATCCATCCGATCCTCTGCCTTCTGAGCATTCTCGTCCTCAACGAAACCCGCCGTAACTGCTCTGCCTCTCTCTTGTCTCTTTGGCAACCGGATTTAGACTTCCGCTGGTCATCGATCTCTGTACAACCCCTCTGATACGACGCAGCGCTCGTGAATAAGCAGGTGCTCTGCCCTTAGCATTGGAGTAGCGCTTTAGAAATTTGGAATTTACGATTACGAGGGCGTTAAGTCACTAATTATCGCTCAGTACCATAAACACTTCATGGTACCGACAGCAACGTATCCTTCCTGTGTGATTTATCCTCATCGTCAGGAAGTGTATACATGGCACGGTATTCACGCATGAGTCTGTAATACCCTTATACTTTATTTTCTGTATATTTAAAGGTGACAGTCATGCATTCGTAATGCGGTGTTGTGTGCCTATATATAGTCCACACACTTCAAATAGATCCATTCATCAGTCACAACAACAAGGCTTATGCATATGTAATAGCAGTTCGAATCTTAAGGTTACTGTCAATCTGCTCTGTGGACAACCTTAAGTGTCAGTATGAATACAAGACCATTGATGCATGCAGGAGTTTGTCCAGTTACTATTAACAGCATTTCATATCATCACAAAAATCTGCAAAAATGTAACTTAGATAGGTTAGAACATAACACACTCGCTGATCAGACATTCATTCAAGTGTAGATTGCGTCCACCCAAAAAATCAAATCCACACAAGGATCAGGCATCGCATTGATATTTTTTTACAATTTCACTGTGTAATTTGATTTACCATACAGCATGTATAAATAATATTTATACGATATTATATGCATGTGTTATAATGTTCTGTCATGAGTCACTCTGAGTCATTTTCAGTGTATGACTACAAGTGGCAGACAGGGGACGGGTGCAGATGGGAGGAGACGGGAGGGGTGTGAGTCCAATTTTTTAAGCCTAGCGGTGCCCCTGGATTTGTTCCCCAATCGACCGGTAGCAAACTCGGATATAGGCATGGGCGTCCGCAGGAATTTTATTTTGGGGGTGGGGTGGGGGGCAAATTTGTTTAGGGGGAAACATTTTTTAATGACGTTTTTGTATAAAAAATTACATAGAAAAAACTTTAAACTAAACAATGATTATGGACTTTATCTACATAATTAAGTGTTTTTTCGCAATGAAAATCGTGTTGGGAGTGTTGTAATAATCATAATAAACAACAATTTTTATTTTTGTAAAATATTTTAAAAATCCGGGGGTAGCAAATGCCCCCTGCGGACGCCCATGGATATAGGGCGATATCGTTCGATCATTGGCTGTACACTGTCAACAAGATGCCGAGGGACGGACATCTCCCTTTATGTGCCGAAGATTTGTTGCAGATTTCTTTTTCCCAGA
>OY744604.1:60971347-60978847 GCA_963556255.1 Allolobophora icterica | reverse complement strand
CTCTTTAAAGCCCTCCGTCTTCCTCATGGAAGTCCCTCCGCATTCCTCATGGAAGCCCCTCCGCCTTCCTCATGGAAGTCCCTCCGCCTTCCTCATGGAAGCCCCTCCGCCTTCCTCATGGAAGCCCTCCGCCTTCCTCATGGAAGTCCCTTCCTCATCGAAGCTCCTCCGTCTTCCTCATCGAAGTCCCTCCGCCTACCTCATAGAATGATAGAAGTCCTTCCGCCTTTCTCATGAAAGCCCCTCCGCCTTCCTCATTTTCATCCTGCGCTGACAAATCTGCTTTGTTACGCAGAGCAACAAAGCACTGGCCATCCATACGACTCTTGCATAGTCGCAATCCGTCACACTGCGACAAATATATATCCATATGTATGTGTACGTATACATGTATATATATGTATATGTATGTATATATGTATATATATATGTGTGTGTGTGCGTGTGTGTGTGTGTGTGTGTGTGCCGTGCTTATGTATAATGTATATATCATGTCTATTATGCATTGCCAATGGCTGTGGGTTGTCGTTGTGCCGATGATTTGGTGGTCATTATTATTCTGGTGAGTGGTCATCGTTGAGGTCGTGAGTGTTATGGCAGTGGGTTCGTGGTGATGGGTGGTCATTGGTGGTAATGGTAGCGGTTTTATACGTGGTTATTGGGCTTGGGGTCGTCGACTCGTGGCTCGTGCTTAGGGGTAGTTGGTGGTAGTGATGGTGGTGGTGGTGGTGGTGGTTGTGGTGGTGGTGGTGGTCCTACACTGGGTCTTGATGACTACAATGCTGTGTTTTATGGCTCGGCAACTGACTTCGGAATTGGAAATTGACCTTTACGAAGAGTAATCAGTTGCTTTCATGGTGCTGTATAATAAGTCATTGTTTAAAATTAACGCCTTTAATTACGCAATTTCCTGTTCATGGGTCGTTACGCATTGCAAAGCGCAGTCAATCAATTTATTGATCCACAAATTATTGATCCACAAAAGCAAACGTGACAATATACAAGAAAATATAATTTAAATAGCCACTATGATGCTGAAAGGTTTGAAACATTAAGATATTCATGGGTTTAGAAGGCTATATCATGCTGTGAGAGGTCAATAGGAAGCCCTAAAAGGACCAGGGTCCCGCTAGTAAGGGCCCCCCATTTACTTAACAAAACTCGACGACGGCCATGTACACATGAGCCTTTGAGACCTATTTAGAGACAACGAATTTGCAAAAGATGGGCAACTAGTTAACAGAATAGTAAGACTTAGTGGAAAAAAAGGAAAAACAACAAAAAAACAACAACAACAAAAACAACAAAGTAAAATAAATCAGATGGGAGGGGGTCGCAGCAGGCTGTCACTGGGCAATCTGTCTAATAAGTAGGTGTGAACGAAGGCTTTTTTTAAAAACATAGTAACTTGGAATGTGTCGTAAATCAGAGGGGAGACTATTCCATAGTTTTGGTCCTAGATAGGTTATTGAGAATTTCCGTATGTTAGTACGTGCAAATTCAATCTGGTAAGTGTTGGATTTATTCCTAGTAGTTAATCATTATAGCTTAATTAATTATTTATAGGACATTATCGAGGACAGTATCTAGGCCCTAATCAACGCCTGTCAGCAGAGCAAATTATTAACCAGGGCACCAGCTCACCTGGACAGGTGCGATTTTGGCACCGTCTTGACTCCACGCGATAAAATTTATGCTCGAAGACGGATCGATTGCGATTAAACGTGGAAGTTTTTGTTACTTTTATCAGTCTATTTATGTTCATTTCTTCTCACAGACTCTCCGTGCTTGTGCAGATTCTAACACTGTCCTATTTAAGTTGTTAGTTATGCTAGCACATATGGCCGCCACTTCCCTCTTCCAAGCAGTACAGTGCAGCGAGCTTCACATCCTCCGAGGAATCTGCCAGCTACAGGGTATGCAGCTGTACAATCTCCGACTAAGGACGCACAATTTCTCTGCCAGAAAAGGACTCGATCAACTTTATTCCTCGAATGTTGCTCAAAAACATATACTATAGACTCAAACAAATGATGCACAACTTATCTCTGCTAGATGTGGACTCGATGAATTTTATTCCTCACTTTTTGTTCAAAAACATATATTAAACTAAAACCACTAATTAGTGTCACACTGAACATGTTCTATGTTAGCTACAGCGTTCTGCCTACTGTATTTGAAATAAACGAATATACATACATAGACATAAGTTTACATAGTTCTACTTAGGTCGTTATATATTTACAGGGTTTACTTTTGTTTCTATCTTGCTTTCATGTTATTTACATTATTCCCCATTATTCCAAATTAATCAGTCTGCCTATATTTATTCCTGTGGTTGTGCCGGTTAATTCTTATTACTTAGAAACTTTTTAAAGCTATATATTGGGAAAATCCGATGTAACGGTGACTAATTAAGTAATAAACACACGTGTGAGTAATAATCAAGAAATAGGGTGTCAAGGTTAGTATTTATAAGCTATTAGCTTTTCTTGGCTCTTTTTGCACAGTACTTGCGGATTCATGACTGTAACGTTAATACTTGTTTTGTGCAATAAACAATTCACAAACCTTCACGTTCTTTTCTCGCCTTAAGACCGCTCTACTCAACCGTGCTGGAGTCGGGAGCACCTCTGAGTATTTTTCCTCAAAGAGGCGCTATATAAATGTCCGTTATGAATGAATGAATGAATGAATGAATGAATGAATGAATGAACCTAAACACGGTTGCGTCCATCGAATCGTCTTCTCGTGAGGTCAAGAGTTCAACGAGTTACGAGTCGAATTACAAAGTTCTTTACTGTCGTAATCGCAATGTCGAAATTTCTAACACGCTACTTAAAAGCTAAACGCAGGGCACCAGCTTTCTCACGAGCGCTGCGTCATGTCAAAAGGGTTGTTCTCTTTTAGGGCACTGCATTCTGGTCAACTATAGCATGGACCTACCTGCAGCATTTCTTATTCCTCAGACACGTCATACTATTCTAGCACGTGGTTCTCTGTTTACTGAAGTTCCTGCGTGGAAACTGTTCTGGGCAAAGCGAGGGTTTCCTGACGTTGGGTCGAGTTCTACTGTATGTAGAATGGACTTCATTAAATGTGTCCGCAATGCTAAGTCTGTGCCTTCGTCTCAGCTTAAGACGTAGTGCGTCAGCGTGTTTTTCTTCTCTCTGTCTGTGTCGCAATCGATGGTCGCCCTGTCGTGTGTTTGCCGTGTGTTGATGTCGACCCTCGACTGCTTGTTCTTTTACTTGCACTTTTATTTAACGTGCCTAACTTTTCTATAGAAGATTCACGACGAACTTTGTTTAATTAATAAATGAATTTAATTAAAGAAACAAATATATACAATAACTCTACGGGAGCTTCCACGTAGTATTAAAGCGTTTAGATATTAACTCGGACTATCTCAATGTTGCTTCGTACAGCCTAACTACAGATCGCTCTTTGCGCCAGTCTCTGAACCTGACGGACTTTACTCTGCCCCCGCTGGTCGTTCCTCTCGCTGTTGATCGCTCGACCGTTGTTCACACGTCGGGCTCGTCAGTAGTACAAGTCCCGTATTCTCCTTTTCCTTCCGTTAAGTAGGAACTTCAGCGTGCATCGGTCAGCCCCCTCCCCACGTCAAGCTATCGTCAATTAGTGTCAGATTGCTCCTCGAGACGCGGGTCGTCGCTCGCCTGCAGCGCGGGCGGTGTCTGGTTACACCATAGCCGCGAGGTGTCCTATTACACCTTGGCTGTGTGGTGTCCGATTACACCTCGGCCTCGCTGCCTTCATTGTTGACCAAGTGGAGACTGGCTTTCGTCCGTCATCATTCTATCTCGACCGCCAACGACGCCTCCATCGTGATGATGATGATATCTCGTCGTTGTCGTCGATCTCCTCACGCGACACCTCCCTTCCCTTCATTGGTTCGCCTCCCGGCTGAGAATGATGTCGTTCCCTCCATCGATTTCCTCCAGACCATGTCCTCGTCGTTCCCATAAAAATACAAAATATCAGCACAGTTAGAAATTATATTTACAGTTGTCGCGGTGCCTTACATGGTAGTCCGCCTTCTCCTCAATCATAGTCTGGATAAAAGATCAACGGGAATATTCAGCGATCCAGGTCGATATTCAAAAGAAATATCGAAGTCCTGGAGTGCCAGAGCCCATCTCGCAAGTTTAGCAATTGTGGGCGTAGAAGCAGTTAGGAAAGTCAAGGGGTCGTGATCAGAATAGAGGGTGGTCCTTGACATAAAAATCCAATTCCTAAACTTCTTCAACGCAAAGATTACGACATACGCTTCGCGTTCCACAGTGGACCAACGCGCTTGCGTAGCATCTAATTTAGAATTGGCGAAATATATTGGCCGTTCTGTTCCATCGTCTTGAATTTGGAATAAGCAGCAACCGACTGCTTTGTCTGAAGCGTCAGTCGAAAGACCAAACTCTCTGCCGTAGTCAATTGTCTGCAAACACACAGCGTTATTCAAATCGTGCGTAAGTTTATCTAGCGCCTTTTGGTGATCAGCTCGCCATAGTATCTTAACAGGCAACGATTTCTGGGTCCAGTCAATGAGAATTCTGGCTGTCACTGTTCTGGCCTGATAATCTAGACAGGTCAAGAGTATTCTACTTCGACGGTCGTCCGGGACAACGCAAGAATCGAACAGCCTTTCACAATGCACAAAGAAACCCGGGATTTGCGCATGGTCGCTTGGGGATCTCGGTAAGAGTCCTTGCAAGCTTTCACTATACGTTATCATTCGTCCTACGACCGAATGCCTTAAGTTATAGTCCCTTTCGTCTCTGAGTCTCCTCTCTGCGTCCCTTTCCTCTCGGACTTCCTTCTCTCTCTTCTCTGCCTCTTCCTTTTCTTCTCTCCTCCGCCTCTCCTCCTGAAGCCTCAATTTCTCTGCTTCCTCTTTCTCTTCTCTCCTCCGTTTCTCCTCCTGAAGCCTTAATTTCTCTGCTTCCTCTTTCTCTTCTCTCCTCTGCTTCTCCTCCTGAAGCCTGAGCTTCTCAGCCTGCTTTTCCTCTAGCGTTCTGAGTCTCTCTGTTTCCTCCTTTTCTTCTCTCCTCCGTTTCTCCTCCTGAAACCTTAATTTCTCTGCTTCCTCTTTCTCTTCTCTCCTCCGTTTCTCCTCCTGAAGCCTTAATTTCTCTGCTTCCTCTTTCCCTTCTCTCCTCTGTTTCTCCTCCTGAAGCCTTAATTTCTCTGCTTCCTCTTTCTCTTCTCTCCTCCGTTTCTCCTCCTGAAGCCTTAATTTCTCTGCTTCCTCTTTCTCTTCTCTCCTCTGCTTCTCCTCCTGAAGCCTGAATTTTTCAGCCTCCTCTTTCTCTTCTCTCCTCTGCTTCTCTTCAAGCAGCCTGAGCTTCTCCTCATCTTCTCTCCTCCACTTCTCCTCAAGCATTCTGAGTCTTTCTTCTCTGCTTCTCCTCACCCTTCTCTCCGCTTCCTCTCTTCTCCTTTTCTCTTCCTCTCTTCTCTCCGCTTCCTCTCTCGCTTCTTTTCTCTCTTCTTCGATCTGCCTGCGTTCCTTTTCTCTCCTTCTCCTCACCGTTCTCTCCGCTCCCTCTCTCTGGTATATTGTTAGTTCTAACATGACCCGCCGCATTTGCCTTGCCGAGCTCATACTGCTACCTGGGCTACCTGTGCTTACTTTCTCACTTACTTCTGGCGGGGTCTCCCTTCCAGAAACAATTATTTCAGCACTAGCCTCTTGGAGCTGGTCCATCCTCATGGAACCCAATTCCTCCTCTCCTAGTCCCATCTTTATCAGATATGCGACTAGTCTGTGACGGGGCATGTTCAGCACCCTCACTCTTTTCCCTATCGACAACTTATCCATCTTCCAACAGTCCGCTCACTAATAGAAAAAGATAAGTAAGTTAGAGGAGAGTCACCGTTGGTCAGAAATCAAAGAAAACAACGTCCTAAAATTCTACCACAAATACAACAAGAACAGAACTGAGCAAAAGGAGCTACGCAAAAGCCTCGGCTATTCGCACACCAATCCTCATCCAGACCTCAACCGCAACCTCACAGATTTACCACGACTACCAGTAAGGACTTACCCTCTGAATACGTCGAGCGAGCTCCGTCTTTTGGTATCTTGGCTGATCCGCTGTCCTCCGTTGCCACTCCCGTCCGTCGTTGCTAGCGATGGTCGGTCGTCCGTTGGCGCTCTTGTTCCTCGTCCTTGCCTGTTGCTGTCGGTTCCTTCGAGTCCTTCGTCTTCGGAGTCCGGCACTCGATTTCTCCAGTTGCGAAGGGTTGTATTCGCCGCTGGTCCCGATCTGTTGAGATTCCTCTTTTCGTTTCCGGTTCCGCTTTTCGTCGTGACGTCTTCAGTTGAAAACCCTGTCGACTGCGCCAATGTCGCGATCGAAGGTCGCCTGTCGTGTGTTTGCCGTGTGTTGGTGTCGACCCTCGACTGCTTGTTCTTTTACTTGCACTTTTATTTAACGTGCCTAACTTTTCTATAGAAGATTCACGACGAACTTTGTTTAATTAATAAATGAATTTAATTAAAGAAACAAATATATACAATAACTCTACGGGAGCTTCCACGTAGTATTAAAGCGTTTAGATATTAACTCGGACTATCTCAATGTTGCTTCGTACAGCCTAACTACAGATCGCTCTTTGCGCCAGTCTCTGAACCTGACGGACTTTACTCTGCCCCCGCTGGTCGTTCCTCTCGCTGTTGATCGC
Organism: Allolobophora icterica; assembly: GCA_963556255.1. Taxonomy (NCBI): domain Eukaryota; kingdom Metazoa; phylum Annelida; class Clitellata; order Crassiclitellata; family Lumbricidae; genus Allolobophora; species Allolobophora icterica. The sequence goes on along the minus strand of OY744604.1, from coordinate 60,972,142 downwards.
TCGACCGTTGTTCACACGTCGGGCTCGTCAGTAGTACAAGTCCCGTATTCTCCTTTTCCTTCCGTTAAGTAGGAACTTCAGCGTGCATCGGTCAGCCCCCTCCCCACGTCAAGCTATCGTCAATTAGTGTCAGATTGCTCCTCGAGACGCGGGTCGTCGCTCGCCTGCAGCGCGGGCGGTGTCTGGTTACACCATAGCCGCGAGGTGTCCTATTACACCTTGGCTGTGTGGTGTCCGATTACACCTCGGCCTCGCTGCCTTCATTGTTGACCAAGTGGAGACTGGCTTTCGTCCGTCATCATTCTATCTCGACCGCCAACGACGCCTCCATCGTGATGATGATGATATCTCGTCGTTGTCGTCGATCTCCTCACGCGACAGTCTGTGTCTGTGTGTGTCTCTCTCTCTATTTCTCTGTCTCTGTCTCTGTCTCTTTCTCTGTCTGTCTGTCTGTCTGTCTGTCTGTCTGTCTCTCTTTATTTCTCTCTATTTCTTTGTCTGATTCTCTCTGTGTCTCTGCCTGTGTCTCTGTCTGTGTCTGTCTCTCTCTCTTATAATTCTCTCTATTTCTCTGTCTCTGTCTTTGTCTGTCTGTGTCTCTGTCAGTGTCTCTGTTTCTGTCTGTCTCTGTGTCTGTGTCTGCCTCTGTATGTCTGTGTCTGTGTCTGTCTGTGTCTGTCTGTGTTGTCTGTCTGTGTCCGTCTGTCTGTCTGTCTGTCTCTCTCATCTAACGACAAATAGATAGGCGTTGGTGCTATATCGTTTGATGCCTTGTGCATTTCTGCAACGGCTCCA
>OY744604.1:60956347-60966347 GCA_963556255.1 Allolobophora icterica | reverse complement strand
TACTATAAATTGTAGGCACGTTCTGCATTTCTGCATTCTCTGCACCCTCAGATGAAGAAGGATGGATGGATGGATGGATGGATGGATGGATGGATGGATGGGGAGAGAGAGAGAGAGAGAGAGAGAGAGAGAGAGAGAGAGAGAGAGAGAGAGAGAGAGAGAGAGAGAGAGAGCGAGAGAGAGACACACACACAGAGAGACACAGACACAGACACAGAGAGACAGGGACAGAGAGACAGAGACAGACAGAGACATAGACACAGACACAGACAGACACAGACAGACAGACAGAGGCGAGAGAGAAAGACAGAGACAGAGGCAGAGACAGAGACAGACAGAGAGAGACAGAGAGAGGGTGGTGGGAGGGAGGCATCAGCTACATCCGCCTCTCCTTCCACCTCCGCTTCCACTTCCTCTTCTTCCTTCTTCCCGTCATCCACTGCAGCTTCTTTCACAAGCACATCCATCGTATCCACTATGCGCGGCAGCCACACATGCTGGAAGCTTTCCACGTTCCACTCAGTTACGCCATCCATATGATTTACGCTGAAACACAGCTATGCCAACTATAGAGCTCTCAGCCGACCGAGTCTGCCTATAATTATAGTAGAACATATACATAATTTCATCCGCATCTTCACTCCTGCTGCTGCAACACACACGGATACACACGCACGCACACACATAGGCTACACAATGAAAATCTCACGAAGAGATTGTGATGCAATGTAATGTAAATCTCCGAAATTTTGTGATTGAGATTGTGATGTCATGTATTGTAAATTTACGAAATTTTGTGATTGAGATTGTGATGTCATGTATTGTAAATTTACGAAATTTTGTGAATGAGACTGTGTTGTAATGTATCGTAAATCTCCGAAATTTCTCAGCGTCACAGAAAAGCCACGTCAGAGAGACCAACTTAAACACCGGCACTATAGAAACGCAACGTCTAGCGACACCTGGTGATGGAAGGAGATTCAAGAAGAAACCAAACGTTATAACTCATAGCGACCAATCGAGAGACTGGCAAGAGAAAGGTCTCGCAGGACCAACAACCAAAATCCAGTCTGAGCACAGATTAGATATAGAGCACCGTTGATAAGGTCGAATTTTCCCACGTTATGAACAGACAGTGTTTAACGCGCAATAAATAACTCAGCATACTAGGCCCCTGTGTAGGCCTACCAATGTAAATATCTGTGTGTGTGTGTGTTTGTGTGTGTTTGTGTGTGTTTGTGTGTGTGTGTGTGTGTGTGTGTGTGTGTGTGTGTGTGTGTGTGTGTGTGTGTAGGTGTGTGTGTGTGTGTGTGTGTGTGTGTGTGTGTGTGTGTGTGTGTGTGTGTGTGTGTGTGTGTGTGTGTGTGTGTGTGTGTGTGTGTGTGTGTGTGTGTGTGTGTGTGTGTGTGTGTGTGTGTGTGTGTGTGTGGAGGTTATGTATATGCACGCTGAAAGTATGTTTAGAGTTCCGTGAGATTGCGTGAAAAGAATTATAAGGATACGTTAGGTTATCGGGAATGCTCTTCACAGATTAATGTTTCTTGGGTAGAGCGTCGATGCAAATAGACCAACTGCTGCAGCCGTTATCAGTCAGTACTCTCGATAACGAAGCAACTGATATCCCAGCAGGATGACTAAACGGCAATAAGGTTGCGGTCCACATTTTCCCTACAAATAGAATACTTGAGGAGCTGAATTATTATGGTAACAATCGAGGAAATGATCTGCGAACGATAAATCTGTTGGTATACACCTTTCGGTTGGCTGAAGATCTGGTTGGCCGGTTCATTGATTAAGCGAATTATTATTTACTGGGCTGGTTAGATGGTTTAGGCTAATTGGCTGGTTGGTATGCTGATACTTTGTGGTTGTTTGGGGCAGACATCGATTGCTTGAAAGATATCTGTTCTAAATGCTTCTGCTAGGCTCATTGTTTGACTCCCCCGCTTTGCCCGTGTATATACTTACATGCTTGATGTCCTGCACTGGCTCCCTTATACCGCGCGCATTCGTTATTAAATCCTCCTCCTTGTCTCCAAATCTCAGCAGGGCACTGGCCCGAATATCTCTCGAACTATATCTGCAAAAGTCGCTATCTGCATCTTCTTCTCGCTCGCTGCACTCTGCGAATCGGCTTGATCTTTTTATTCCCAGGACTAAAACTGCCTTAGCTCAGCACCGGGCGTTTGCTGTTGTGAGTCCGACCATCTGGAACGATCTTTCCACCCTCTGCTCAGTCCCAAACTAATGATTGACTTTTCCTCGTCGATTTCGCGTTCCCTAAAGACATTTCTGTTTCCTCTGGGCTTCTGTGCTGAATATATTTATTCTGCGAGAGGCGCTTTATAGATATCTAGATACGATACGATATTTAATTATCTAATACTTGGTTGTTTCATCAAAGGTTTGATTGACTAAGTGATCAATTAACTGATTGATTAGATTACTTCATTCGTTCATTCTTTCAATCGGTCGTTCATTGATTTATTCATTCATTCATTCATTCATTCAAAATCTGTGAATTGGTCTATGTTTGTAGAGGTTAGAGACCTGGGTTTCCTAGAAGACGGTGAACAACAGTTCTACTTGCGCTTAGAAACCTGACCGTGATGTCACAGGAACCAATGATACAGTCGGGCGCTGACCAGCTGGACAACTCTTCCGGCGCCGCACTGGACACTCATTCTCTGGACGAGGCCATCACTGATGGTCAGTTTCCAGGCAACAATGACGACGGGTCGCCAACACCCTACGCCAATGACCACTCCCACGAAACGGACCACAGCCGTGAAACAGACCGCGCTCTTGCACTATCCGCCCCAACCACCACCACCGGCGCCACCGCAGAACATCACCACACATCCCTCAAGTCGCCGACGGTGGGAGCCGGGACGGGGCGACCAAAGGGCAGCGTCCAGATTCGGGAGCCCCCTGTCTCAGAAAAGCGAGGATACAAGATCGTGAAGATTGAACAGAAGCACGGCTTGCTGCATAGGGCCATACCAGTGATGCCTCTCTGGCTCGCCGTACTCTGCTGTGTCCTCAATATTCTCCTACCGGGAACAGGTAGGCCGACTAACGATGTAATAATCCAGGTAGGCCGACTATAGTAATGCAATAGTCCAGGTAGGCAGACTAATGACGCAATAGTCCAGGTAGGCAGACTAATGATGCAGTAGTCCAGGTAGGCAGACTAATGATACAATAGTCCAGGTAGGCAGACTAATGATGCAATAGTCCAGGTAGGCAGACTGATAATGCAATAGTCCAGTTCTTAGTGACATCTAGCGTCATATAAGCGGCGCAGATAGTGCCTCTGGGTTGTTTAGCTACCTGATCGGCGCTATATAAATGTTTATTTTACTTACATTTGCAGCTAACGCAGTGTAAGAAGCTGATTAAGAGACAGTTCGTTCTAAACGTCTGCAGGTCACGTTAAGATGTTAGTTTAAGTCTACAGGTAAAACACGGTAAGAAGCGTTAATGTACATATAGATCTAATTTTAAAATTATGCCTAACTTCCCTTCTGTAACTGCATACGTGCTAAAGGTGGAAAGCATTGTGTTTGAAGCTCTGAAAGACTGAATGGCAGACTTTAAATAAACGCTATATAGCAAGTCTAAACTCTTGGGTATGATTCCTTTCGAGTACAATGAGCCACATGACGCCACAGGAACCGAAAATCCCTGCCTTAAAATGAGAGACAGACATACAATCTATTGGCTGAGAATAGACCTACACGTAACGCACAAAAAGATTCACCGGCATGTACCTGTTAAGAAATCCATCTCGAGCAGGTATACGCACTCATTATTATAAATTTACCTGCAGCGACTGCATACAGCTATGCACCTGCACGAAAACGGTGTCGTGTCTTGCTGCCAGTCAGATTGAATCAGCTTCAACTTTCGTAACGTTATTACCTGTCTTAAGACCGGGGTTTAATAACGACGTTTGATCGATAACAATTAGCGGTATGATTACTCGATCCCATGCGTTTTGCGACGATCTAGGCTTCAGGCTCTTATACTTTGGGGAGGTCATTATGAGGCCTACCGCAAAGTGCGTTACATAAATGTACAGACATATACATAGACTGAGTTCATAGTTAATTGATTAATGTAACGAATAGTTTATTAATTGCAATGCGTAATTGCCTGCGACTTGAGTTGCTTGTTGTTCTCAGCATCTATTGCACCAATGCAGTTGAAGACCATTCTATCTGATCATCTTCTTCTGTTGTCAGGCCGGGAGCTGCTCTTGCGAGTTTTCTTTGAGAGGAGCTAAATAAATGTGCACTGATAATTAAAAGTTACGATAATTATGAAGATCAACCGACTCATTCAACAGTCAGTTAAGCTGGTTGCATGTATGCATGCATGTGTAATGTGTATGTATGTGTATATGTATGTATCTATGCATGTATTTATGTATGTAACTATGTATGTATGTATGTATGTATGTATGTATGTATGTATGTATGTATGTATGTATGTATGTATGTATGTATGTATGACATTGTATGTATGTATGTATGTACTCTACTTAATTCGTTGTATTGATCTGTTAGTTAAGGTTCAGGTTGGTTTCTGTTTTGCGCCATCGTATTTGAGTTCTGTGAATGGGTGTCCCTGCTCGCGGGAGCTTGCTCCCTTTTGGGCCATTCCCTTGCTAACCAGCTTGCTATGTTTCTGTTTGTATACAATTTTTTTTGGATTTTGGTGGCAATAAACGAGTTTCGTATCGTATCGTATCGTATGTATGTATGTATGTACAACTATGTATGTATGTATGTATGTATGTATTTTACTTCGAGGAAGCTTGTAGGTGATGTGTAGCGATGTATGTGTAGCGATGTATGTATGTGTAGCGATGTCCCATCCCCACTCAAAGTACCCTTGTCTAAGCCAATAGAATTGTTGAGTAATAAGGCTGAGATAGATGAAGACTGAGTGTTGATTAGATGATGGTAATTATCATTTATAATTTTACGTAAATGATCAGCATCTAAGACCAGCCTAATAGATTATAAAATTGGATTAAGTTCGGTGATATTTACGGTGGTTCGAGATTATGAGCCACAAGGTGTCGTTTGCTGATGGGGGGAGTTTAATTTTAACGGACTGTGAAATTGGCGTCTGCTGCGCCTGCGCGTTGAGCACTTCTGGAACTACAGACGGACAGTTTTTAGTACTGGACGTTAATGGAGGTGAAGATCCGTTGAGACGTTGCGAGTATCTAACTGCTGATCGGTTGAGCGTGAGGAAATTCAAGAAGACGATCAGCTAGTTGCGTGACAGGGATAGTTGAGACAATCTCCTGTGGAGTGATAAGACATTGGTGACTGAACTACGGAGTAATGCATCGAATAGTTTCATAAAGATGTATGGGCAAATTTTAAGCCTTGCGTAAGGCTCGTAGGCATACGTTTAACACAGCGTCGTGGAGAGTTTGTCGTCGGAAGTGTACGGACTAAATTCGAAACCATATTCGAAAGAGTTGAAAGAACTTTTCTGTTTGAAGTAACTTTTGATGAGCGAGCCAAGTGAAGAAGTTCTTCGAGTTGCAACAGATATGAAATGTCGTCTACTAAAGCTTCATCGTCGCACAACATGGATGTCGTCGAGGGTACTTGGTCATTGGAAATCGAAGACGACTGACTGCATGATTTACGGGCAAAAGAAATTTACTGCTGCGAGGGAGGTTATCTAGATTATAATAATACAACGATCACTACTATAAGGTGCTGGTCTGGGTAGGATATATTATAGGACATTCTTTGAGTTGATATCTTATAGTGTAACATTGCTGTTCATTGAGACTGATATGCTCCTATAGAACTATCACATATTCATTTACACAGAACTGACTGCATCTGATTTGTTAATATTATTAACTTAACCTACATAATTATGCAATGAGGGTAGGAATGAATTACAAGTAGCCTGGCATATGATCAATGCCTATTTCCCAAGAGATCAAAATATCGGGAGATCGTTACGGTATGCATGTATTCATTCATTCATTCATTCATTCTGAAGATTTATATAGCGCTCCTTCAAGATACCTACTGAGGTGCGCTCCCAGCTCAGCCACGGCTAAAAAAGAAAGATTTGAGCGATTTATGAAATGCAGGCAAATTATTCAGAGGTAGTAATCGCAGTTCCAGCGGGAGCCCATTCCAAGTGGAGGGACCCACAACTGAGAAAGCCCGGCGCTGCCCAATAGAAGAACGAGCACGCGGGACCAAGAGCTCCCCTCTGGCCGAGGAGCGTAGTGCCCGACGCGCTACGACGTCGGACACCGGGCGGCAAAGGTCACGAAGGTAAGATGGAGCGCAGCCTAGAAGACAACGAGAGACTAAGGCAGCGATCCGATAGGAAATACGCTGCGCGATAGGGAGCCAGTGCAACACATCGCGCATGTAGGCAGATACAGGAGCGAACTTGGGGATACGCCCGACAAGTCGAGCGGCTGAGCGTAGAACCCGATCCAGACGCCCTAAGACTCCGAGTGGGAGACCAGCTAGAATCGAGCAACAATGGTCAATTCGACTGGTAACAAAAGCATGGACGAGAACCACAGCAGCATCGTGTGAAAGAGAACGAGAGACCACTCGAAGCTGACGAAGCTGATAGTAACAGCTTGGAAATAACTAAACAACACTGTAATGTATGTATGTATGGATATATGGATGTATGGATATATGGAAGGATGGATAGGGCGGAAGGATATATGCATAGATGCATGGAAGGATAGATGCATAGATGGATGTATCTCGCTATTTCTATGGCGCCTTTCAATAACTTTCCAATCCGTTACCGGTATATGAATTGCCAATTATGTCTTCTCAGGCGCTTTGACTGCGTGTGAATACCTGGAGCTTGTAGTTGATCAATAATGTAGTGGGGAGTTTATGATTACATTACGATCTTGTAGACCAGTGGTTTTCAACCTTTTTGTAGCGACGGAACCCTACAGTGTAGACGGATGAGAAGCAACGTGCTTAACATTTGCATATAAATTACAGTGTTGTTTAGTTATTCAGATTGCGCCACATAAATCGGATTTACTTGACAATAAATGCCAACACAACTCGTTTACTCTGATTCCTTCACCTGTGACCCGCAAATGTGTGGTTGAATAGGATGTTAAATCAGTGTGGGAATTGTAGAAAAAAGACCGGGGGTTGAACATTTTATCCGTATTTTGCAAACTGATGTCAACGAAATTTGAAAGCAGTTGATTTCAACGCTGGCAGTTTTTGCAAGTCACACTCGAATCAAAATCAATTCTTTTGTTGAGAAAATTCAAAAATGCATACATGATACACCATGGAAATGTCTTCTCTTTGTCAGAGACTCAGAGTCAAATTATGCTAAATCACACTATCACAACTGAGGGGTTGGAAACGACCCCCGGAGTGTATAATGAAGACTTAACTCGGGGCTACGAAGAAAGACTAGGGAGTTGAACCCCAACCCCCGGCAATTTCCACCCTGTGTTAAATGGCATTTAATTTGCCTTAGACAGTTAATTTACATATATTACACATTCTGAACTAACCTATTTATTCTAATTACGCCACAAGTATCATGCCTCTGTAACGCCTCAAGTAAATGTAAACGCACACGTTTTTCCATAACAAACGTATGGCCTCGATCATTATTGATCGGGCGAGATCCTTTACCTACCACCGCTGTTCGTGCCAATGGAGCACCATCCCCAACACTGTACAGTACGTTGTTGTGTAAAACGTTTCTTTGTATGCCATCAAATTATTTCGCATTGCCGACCATCTCATTGCGCAGTTTTAGATAACTACATTACGTAATGAGGTGCTGATCGTCTTCGCACATAGGCGTAATTTGTGGGGGTACGAGGGGTACCCGTACCCCCCCCCCACTTTTTGGACTGGGGGTACCGTACCCCCACTTTTTGAGCAATACCAATCAATATTTTATCATTGTACCTTTCCAGAGATCGCAATCTCCGCTTTGCTTCGTGTATGTAAGAAATTAGTAGCCCCCACTTTTTAGACCGAAGTTACGCCCCTGTCTGCGCAAACGGTAGTGGTTTGGAATGAATCCAATGTTGGAGTTTGGAATGGATCCATTAAGCCAGGATCTGTTCAGTTATCCATTGGCACTGAGTCCGTGACAGGGCATCACGCCGCGGAGATAAATAACAAATGGACAATTCGATTCATTGAGATTAGGACTTCCATCCAGATTTCTCGATGGAAAGATATTCCAGTGATAGGAAGCTTGGTGCTTGGCGACAGAGACAATCGCACTGGATAGGTTCAGGGATAACGATTCCGGGAGCGTGAATACTGATGAGTTATTGTGCTACCGTCATTGCCTCTTTAGTACTCCATCCGTTGTGGTTGGCCTACGGTCGTGTTATGTTTGGCCCTGCGATTCTTCCTAATATAGAATTCTCGTCTGATCCAAAATTTGCGTGTGTTTATCCCATAACAAATCCCGTAAGAGCAAAATTAATCTGGCCGAAATAAATGAGAATTTAGTAAATATTGTGGCAAAATCGCGTCTACATCTAGAAATGAATGCAATAGTTGAACATATCTTAACTTTACCCATTCCTATCGTTACATATTTTACATATTACAGCCAGTTCTTGCCCCAGGCTAAAGAGTTATCTGGGGCGCCAATAGCTAGGGTGCGCCATTATCACAAAAAAGTGTGTTTTGACGTTTTATGGTTTTCACTTTTTTAGCCATTTTTTTTAAATTTCCAATTACAATGATTGTTTTAATTTGAATTCTAATAATAAAAACCTCACTTCAACGCATTGTTCTGGTTGGTTCCTCATTGGGTTGTGACCTGGGGTGGATCGTGAAGCGGGCGTCAGAGGGCACCAAATGTACACTTTGCCTGGGGCACCATTTGGGCTAGGACCGGCCCTGGTGATAGCATTGATAGCCGCCGATGTTTCGACGCATTTAGTAGGCCTAAATATGACCTGTAAATATGATCTGTATAAATCATGATATAAATAATTATGACCTGTAAAAATGATCTATAAATATGATCTGTGTGGATCATGATATAAATTTGATCTGCAAATATGATCTGTACGGATCAGTCATTTCATGATTTCATATGAATGACTGATCTGAGAATTGAGGATTCGATCCCATGACGCTAAGTTGCGAGACACAGATCAACCACTGTGCTGCCCACATCTACTTTAGTTTGTCGTGCCTTTCGGTTTAACTTAAAAGCGATCATCGACAGCGCTCAGAGGAGTTACTTTCTTCAGATTAGATTAGATTAGATTAGATTGGATGTTATTAGGTCATATCAAGTCACAGTAGAATTTATTAGGTCAGATCAAACCAGATAAGAGGGCCGGGTAAGATCAGATTGAGGTTAGAGATCACATCACCATCAGGTCTTACTGCACTCCATGTAGAAGCCATCATGTTATAATCCATCCCTTCCCCTTATCACAAATCTCCTCTGCATTGCTAAGTCGATAATTAAGCGTATGTCTATATAGCACTCTGTCAGATAAAAAATTATTACCGAAAGGAGACAACTCTTATATGAACCTAACGCTGAACTCGACCCTCAACATAATAAATCCCATTAATATTGCACCGTCTCGTTTTCAGCCTAACGTGAAGCCGGGCAATTCCCTATATACATGACGCTTACTATGCGACGCTTGGCTTGCCTTCGTTGCTTCTGGTACTACCGCGGTTTAGGGAAGAGAGGATCAGTGGGAAGGGAAACCTAAATCGACTAAAGCCTTAAGGAAAGGGGAACCTAAGCTGGAACTGAGCAACGAACATCCCTATAGCGCTTACAACGTTTGGTGCTCTCCCGTTGCCACTGGTCGTTTTACTATGCCACGATCGACCGTACAATTTCGACGATGAGATCAGATGGGGCTATTCCGATTCGACGGGATTTTATGTTCGATCAAGAAAATGAAAACAGATGGAGCCATGAAAGAGGGAAAGGGATCTTG